>CM061261.1:42945000-43610000 GCA_030848825.1 Tadarida brasiliensis | reverse complement strand
AGGGTATATTCCTAGAAGTGGGAAAACTGGCTTAAATGGCAGTTCAATTTTTAACTTTTTGAGGTAACACCATAGTGTTTTCCACAGTGGCTGCACCAGTCTGCATTCCCACCAGCAGTGTACTAGAGTCCCCTTTTCTCCACATCCTCGCCAACACATGTAGTTTGATGATTTGTTGATGGCAGCCATTCTGACAGGTGTGAGGTGATACCTCATTGTTGTTTTAATTTGCATCTCTCTGATGATTAGTGACGTTGAGCATTTCTTCATATATCTCTTAGCCATTTGTATGTCCTGTTTGGAGAGGTGTCTATTTAGTTCCTCTGCCCATTTTTTAATTGGGTTCTTTGTATTCCTTTTGTTGAGTTGTATGAGCACTCTATATATTTTGGAGATTAACCCCTTATCTGATGTATCATTGGCAATTATGCTCTCCCATACAGTGGGTTCCCTTTCCAATTTGATGGTTGTTTCTTTTGCTGCGCAGAAGCTTTTGAGTTTGATGTAGTCCCATGTGTTCATTTTTCCCTTTGTTTCTGTTGCCTTAGGTGATGTATCAGTGAAGATTCTGCTACGTATGATGTCCAAAATATTGTTTCATACATTTTCTTCTAGGATTTTTATGGATTCACGAGTCACATTTAAGTCTTTTATCCATTTTGAGTTTATTTTTGTGTATAGTGTAAGTTGATGGTCTCGTTTCATTTTTTTTGCATGTAGCTGTCCAATTTTCCCAGCACCATTCATTAAATAGGCTGTCTTTACTCCATTGTATGCTCTTGCCACCTTTGTCAAATATTAATTGAGCATAATGTCTTGGGTCGATTTCCGGATTCTCTGTTCTGTTCCACTGGTCTATATGCCTGTTCTTGTGACAGTACCAGGCTGTTTTGATTACAGTAGCTTTGTAGTATAACCTGATATCCAGTATTGTGATCCCACCTACTTTGTCCTTCTTTTTCAAGATTGCTGTGGCTATTCGGGGTCTTTCCCTGAAAAGTTCCATATGAACTTTTGAAGTATTTGTTCTAGTTCCATGAAATATGTCACTGGTATTTTGATGGGGATTGCATTGAATCTATAGATTGCTTTGGGTAATATGGACATTTTAATGATGTTAATTCTTCCAATCCATGAACAAGTTATGTGCTTCCACTTTTTTATATCTTCCTCTATTTCTTTTTTGAATGTCCTGTAGTTTTCTGCAAATAGGTCTTTTATTTCTTTGGTTAAGTTTATTCCTAGGTATCTTAATTTTTTTGCCGCGATGGTAAATGGAATTGTTTTTTTAGTTTCCCTTTCTGTGAGTTCATCATTGGTGTATAAGAATGCCATCGATTTCTTGACGTTAATTTTGTATCCTGCTACATTGCCAAATTCATTTATTAAGTCTAGTAGATTTTTGATGGAGTCTTTAGGGTTTTCTATATATAATATCATGTCGTCTGCGAATAATGACAGTTTCACTTCCTCCTTTCCAATTTGGATTCCTTTTATTTTTTCTTCACGTCTGATTGCTGTGGCTAAGACTTCCAGTACTATGTTAAATAAGAGTGGCGAAAGTGGGCATCCCTGTCTTGTTCCTGTTCTTAAGGGAAATGTTTTTAGTTTTTGCCCATTGAGTATGATGTTGTCTGTAGGTCTTTCATATGTGGCCTTTATTATATCACGATATGATCCCTCTATTCCCAAATTGCTGAGCGTTATCAGACATGGGTGTTGGATTTTATCAAATGCTTTTTCAGCATCTATAGATATGATCAGGTGGTTTTTATCTTTCATTCTGTTTATGTGGTGTATCACATTTACTGATTTGTGAATACTGAACCAGCCTTGCATCCCTGGGATGAATCCCACTTGGTCATGGTGAATAATTTTTTTGATGTATTGCTGGATCCGATTTGCTAGTATTTTGTTTAGGATTTTGTCATCTACGTTCATCAGGGATATTGGCCTGTAGTTTTCTTTCATTGTAGTGTCTTTTTCTGGTTTTGGAATTAGGATTATGCTGGCCTCATAAAACGAGTTTGGAAGTCTTCCTTCTTCTTGAATTTTTTGAAATAGTTTGAGGAGAATGGGTGTTAGTTCTTCTTTGAATGTTTGGTAAAACTCCCCCGTGAAGCCATCTGGACCTGGGCTTTTGTTTGCTGGGAGAGTCTTGATTACATCTTCAATTTCCTTAGCTGTTATTGGTCTGTTCAAGTTTTCTATCTCTTCCTGGTCCAGTTTTGGGACACTATGTGTTTCTAGAAATTTGTCCATTTCACTTAGAGTGTCGAATTTGTTGCCATATAAATGTTCATAGTATTTGCTAACGATCATTTGTATTTCTGTGGTGTCAGTTGTTCCTTCTCCTCTTTCATTTCTGATTTTGAGTATTTGGGTTCTCTCTCTTTGTTTCTTGGTGAGTCTAGCTAAGGGTCCATCAATCTTGTTTATTTTTTCAAAAAACCAACTCTTTGTTTCATTGATCCTTTGAATTGTTTTTCTGGTCTCTATGTCATTTATTTCTGCTCTGATCTTTACTATTTCCTTCCTTCTACTTGCTCTGGGGTTTTCTTTTCGTTTGCTTTCTAGTTCTTTAAGTTGTGAGGTTAGATAGTCTACTAGAAATTTTTCTTGTTTCTTGATGTAGGCCTGGAGTGCTATGAACTTGCCTCTCAGAACTGCTTTCACTGCATGCCATAGATTTTGCGTTGTTGTGTGTTCATTTTCATTGGTTTCCAGGAAGTTTTTAATTTCTTCCTTGATCTCCTCAGTAACCCATTCGTTGTTTAATAACAAGTGTTCAAATTTCTTTGCATGTTCTTGTTGCAATTGATTTCTAGTCTCATGCGATTATGATCTGAGAAGATGCTTGATATGATTTCAATCTTCTTGAACTTGTAGAGACTTAGTGTCCTCACATGCGGTCTATCTTTGAGAATGTCCCATGTGCACTTGAGAAGAATGAGAATTCTGCTGTTTTGGGATGTAATTCTCTGCAGATATCTGTTAAATCCATTTGATCTAATGCATCATTTAGAGTCTGTGTTTCCTTGCTAATTTTTTGTCTAGAGGATCTATCCAGTGATGTCAGTGGGGTGTTGAAGTCCCCTGCTATGATTGTACTGCTGTGGATTTCTCCTTTGAAGTTCTCCAGAAGATTTTTAATATATTTTGGTGCTCCTATATTGGTTGCATATATGTTCACTAAAGTTATGTCTTCCTGTTGGATAGATCCTTTCAATATTATGTAGTGACCTTCTTTGTCTCTAGTTATGACCTTCATTTTGAAATCTATTTTATCAGATATGAGTATTGCTACCCCAGCTTTTTTTTCCTTTCTGTTTGCTTGGAAGATTTTTTTCCATCCTTTCACTTTCAGCCTATGTGAGTCTTTTGTTGTGAGGTGGATCTCTTGTAAACAACATATATATGGGTCATGTTTCTTATCCAATCCGTTACTCTGTGTCTTCTTATCGGAGCATTCAGTCCATTTACATTTAAGGTGATTATTGATATGTACTTATTTATTGCCATTTTTGTTTAGTGTGGTTCTATTTTCCTTTCTATTTCTTCTACTAATTACAGCAGTCCTTTTATCATTTCTCGCAGTGCTGGTTTGGTGCTAATGTATTCCCTTAGCCTTTTTTGGTCTGGGAAGCTCTTTATTTGACCTTCTATTTTGAATGATAGCCTTGCTGGGTAGAGTAGTCTTGGATTCAGATCCTTGTTTTTCATCACCTTGATTACTTCATGCCATTCCCTTCTGGCATGTAGTGTTTCTGTTGAGAAGTCAGCTGATGGCCTTATGGTGGTTCCTTTGTAGGTAACCTGTTGCTTATCTCTTGCTGCCTTTAGGATTCTCTCTTTGTCTTTTATTTTTGGCATTTTAATTACTATGTGTCTTGGTGTGGGCGTCTTTGGGTTCTTCTTACTTGGGACTCTCTGTGCTTCTTGAACTTGAATGCCTTCTTTCTTCACCAAATTAGGGAAGTTTTTTGTCACTATTTCTTCAAATATATTCTCTAACCCTTGCTCATTTTCTTCTTCTTCAGGAACTCCAATGATGCGAATATTATTACGTTTCTAGTTGTCCCACAGTTCTCTTAAGCTGTCTTCCTGTTTTTTCATTGTTTTTTCCTTTTCATTTTCTGATTGGTTGATTTTTTTCTACTCTGTCTTCTAATTCACTGATCTGGTCCTCAGCTTCCTCTACTCTGCTGTTTAGTCCTTCCAATGTGTTCTTCATTTCTTCTTGCTGCTTCTTAATTTCCACTTGGTTGGTTTTCAGTATTTCTATGTCTTTGCTCATGGTGTTGATGTCTTTACTCAAGGTGTTGATGTCCTTACTCATGCTGTTGAGCTTCCTCCAGATCATGGCTCTGAATTCTAGCTCTGTTAACTTGCTTAACTCCATTTCATTTATCTCATCTTCGGTAGAGGTCTTTTGTTCTTTCATTTGGGATCTGTTTCTTTGTTTCACCATTTTGGCTATCTCAGTGGGTTTTGGAGCCTGCCAAATTTTTCCTGTGGATGTTGGTGTTCTGCTGTTTGTGGCTCCCTCTACTGGGTTTGGATGAGTGTGGGAGAACCCACGTTAAACACCACTGTGGAGTCTTACTTTCCAGGGTATATTTGCAAGCCCAGAAAAGGTTAAGTTATCCTCTAGCTTTTTGCCTAGAGGCTATTAGTCGTGGTTGCTTGAAGAGCCTTGGGTTTTCAGTTGAATGAAAACCTCCCTCAGGTGTTCAGCATGAAAGGGTTTCCTAGGGTAATCTAGATGCTGGTAGTTAATGAGCCTCAGTTTGCATTTCAATGGCTCACCAGGGTGTGGCTGGATCTCTGAGGGAGGGGCTGCTGCCTCTTCCCAGAGCCCTGGGATGGAGTGATATGGCCACTGTCTGTGAGGCTGCAACTCAGCAAAGGTCTGAGCGCCCTCCAAATCCCGAGTGTCCCCATACAGTTCCAGTCCAGTCCGCTCTTCCTCTTCCAGAGCCCAAGGCGAATGGCTGCGGCTATTTTAGCGCTCTGTCCTGGCCCTCTGCGCTGTGGAGCCGGGTTGGGCTTTAACGCCGAAGGCGCTGCTCAAGGCTAAAGCACTGCTCTCAGTGGGCTCCCAGCCCCCCTCTCTCGCCTCCACAATCCTACCAGGATCAATTCAGTGTCCCTGGTTGTATGGTCCTCGCAAGCTGCTTTTCTGTTGCTTTTTCCTGACGATTTGTCTTTATTTTAGTTGTAATTCCAGTTTGGTCCTGGGAGATGGTCTGTGTAGCTTCCATTCACTCTGCTGCCATTTTGGAATCTTCGCTAGAGACTCCCAGGTGAGCTTTTACACGGGGAACAATCTGGTGAGGGCTGCTCAGAGGCTCTGATTGGAGGCACAGCACTCTCGCCATCTGTCCCGCTGTGGTCGCGCCCCACCTCCCCTAGATGTTAGTTTTTAAACCCATTTTGAGTTTATTCTTGTGTATGGTGTAAGTTGATGGTCTAGTTTTATTTATTTTGCATGTACCTGTCCAATTTTACCAATAACATTTATTCAAGTGACTGTCTTTACTCCATTGTATGTTCTTGCCTCCTTTGTCAAATGTTAATTGAGCATAATGGCTTGGGTCAATTTCAGGATTCTCTGTTCTGTTCCATTGATCTATCTGCCTGTTCTTGTGCCAGTACCAGGCTGTTTTGATTACAATGGCTTTGTAGTATAACCTGATATCCGGTATTGTAATCCCTCCTACTTTGTTTTCCTTTCTCAAGATTGCTATGGCTCTTAGGGGTCCATATAAATTTTTCTGGTTCCATATAAATTTTTGGAGTATTTGTTCTAGGTCTGTGAAATATGCTGTTTGTATTTATATAGGGATTGCATTGAATCTATAGGTTGCTTTGGGTAGTACAGACATTTTAATGATGTTAATTATTCCAATCCAGGAACACAGTATATTCTTCCATTTTTTAAAAATATATTCCTCTATTTCTTTTTTTCAACATACTGTAGTTTTCCAAGTATAGGTCTTTTACTTCCTTGATTAAGTTTATTCCTAAGTACCTTAATTTTTTGTTGCAATGGTAAATGAGATTTTTTTTTATTTTACATTTCTGAGAGCTCATTATTGGTGTATAAAAATGCCATCAATTTCTAGATGTTAATTTTGTATCTTGCTACATTGCCAAATTAATTTATTAAATCTAGTGGTTTTTTGGTGGAGTCTTTAGGGTTTTCTATGTACAGTATCATGTCATCTGCAAATAATGACAGTTTTAATTCCTCCTTTCCTATCTGGATGCCCTTATTTTAGTCAGAAGAACTGCACAAAACAACATATGAAGGATTGGGAGACAATCCAAAAAGGAAAAACAAAACTAAAGTTTGGTTTAAAAAGTCATCAGAAGAGGTTACCGGCTACATAGCCTGTGTAGAAACAAGGGAAGACACATTCAAGATATTGCAAATAGACTTTACAGGGAGGGATTATAAACGCAGACGCTTTTTGGCCAAGCAGGAACCACACATAAAAAGTGACTCTGGTCAGGTGGGAGCAGTGGAAGGGGTGAGCCTCGTAGCAGACTAGAGAGCACGTGCTCTGTCCACTATGAAGAGCTATTCTTTGACTACAGCCAATAGCTGTCAGGTGGGAAAGTGGGCATAGTTTTGCCAGATTTCTGTCTTTTAAAATGAAAAAATAAAAACTACACAGGCCAAACAGAACACATTTGCAACATTGATACTAGATGGTGGTGAACAGTTTTTTCTGTGTTATAAGAAAACTTCTTGAAAAACTTCAGCCAAGGGATACAAGCTAAATGTTAAAAAAACCTCACTCAGTTGTAAGAGTCGAGAGACCCCAGAACCTATTATCAAGGGAGGCTGCAACAGTTATAAAGAGATTTTTAAGTAGCTGTCTGTATCAAATGGACCAGATTTCAGATTATTTGGAAACAAGTGTATACTTTGTGCTAGGGGTGCTCAAACAATTAAGACATTCTCCAGGAATAATCTACAAGACTTGGCAAGGAGGCCAACTTCATAAAGCAAAAAGGCAAAGCTAGGAACATAAAGAGTGTGTTCCTCAGGCCCAGGCTTTTTAAAACTTTTTTATTTTATTTTTATTTTTTGCATTTATCTTCAGACAGAGCAGGAGGGAGAGAAGGAGGAAGAGAGAGAGAGAGAGAAACATTGATGTGAGAGAGACATCGAGTGGTTGCCACCCACACGGCCCCAACCGCGGCCAGGGACAAACTGCAGCCGAGGCATGTGCTCTCAGTGGGAACCAAACCGGGGACTCTTGGGTCCGTGGGCTGACGCTCTAACCGCTGAGCCAAACTGGCCAGGGCAGGCCCAGGCTTTTGATAGTGGAGAATCGAGTGTTGAAAAGGTGCACTATGATGCCCTGCAAACTCACAGTTATTAAATGAATGAATGTACAAACAAGGGAGCAAAAGTAACAAATCTAAGTGTTCAAGTTAGCCTGCTATAAACAAGGTAGTGACAAGGTTCATATAATTTCAAGGGGAAAAAACTTTAATCTTGTCAATAGGCAAGTAAACTCTAAGTCTGTAAATTTGAGGATTGGGTGGCTCCTTAGAACTCCAGGGAAACACTTCCTCTTATTAGTAATGTCAAACTTTCAGAAGCTATTTGGTAGTAAAAATTATTATATAAAACAATTATTCTAAAGAATACAGTTTTTCTTTTTTTTATTTATTTTATTTTTCCATCATCATTTATCCCATGCAATCACCACACTCTTGTCCATGTTCATGAGTTTTCTCTCTCTCTTTCTTTTTTGCTCAATACCTCCACTCCCCACAACTCCCCACCCTACCAGAGCTGTCTGCCTGCTAAGTGAAATCAGCCAGTCAGAGAAAGACAAGTACCATATAATTTCACTCATATGTGGAATTTAATGAACAAACTGAACTACTAAGCAAAATAGAGACAGACTTGTAGACAGAGAGCAGGCAGACAAAATACAGTTATTTTCTATTAGAATGTTCAGGTTCACACAGAAAGAAACATGCTTGCATACTCAAGCTTTCAGTTCTGGATCTCTCAGTCAGGCATCTGTTACATATTCAAATCTGTGTCAAGATTTAGTTTCAAAAGTAAAAAAGATTTGCCTTGACCGGTTTTGCTCAGTGGTTAGAGCGTTGGCCCTCAGACCGAAGGGTCTTGGGTTCAATTTCCTGTCCAGGGCACATGCCTGGGTTGCAGATCTGATCCCGGGCCCTGGTCAGGGTCCTGTGGGAGGCAATCAGTTGATGATGTGCCTCTCTCACACTGATGTTTCTCTCTCTCTGTCTCCCTCCCTCCCTTCCACTCTATTTAAAAATCAATAGAAAAATTTCCTCAGGTGAGAATTAACAACAACAACAAAAAAGAAAAAAGATTTCAGTTTAAAACAAAAAATAAGGCAAGGGCCCAGGGGGCTAAAATCTATCCTTGGCTATGAATTCCAGACTGATAACACAATGAGATAAATGTTTTCCTACTTCCTTACATAAGCTGGCAGAACCCAATCAGCTATCTTCCTACAGAGTAGTGATGGATCTCTGAGATATATATTTTTTGATATGCATTTTGTGTCTAGAAAATGGAAACAGCTAGAGAAATAAAGTGAAACATGCTGAATAAAGGGAGGTGGAGGAGAGATGATGTTGAGTAGAAGAGGAGAAAAAGCCTCAACTTCTTATCTTTTATATGCAAATGTACACCTGCTAAAATACTTCTAAATAAAAGGAAAAAGAAAATATCTGATGAACAAGTGCTTTTAACAACCTATTACAAAAGCCAGATAAACGTGTGGTTCACCAGCCTCTATGGGGTGTCTCTCAGGCAGAGAATCTGTCCTTGGCTTTTACAGAAATCCCTAATGAAAAAAGAAGAGTTGGGTCTAGAAAAGGAATAACAAAGAGAGATGCAAACAGTACTAACACTATAGCTAGCAAAAATGACCTTGAACTGACAAAAAAACTGGACATCTCTGAGTAAGGAAGGATAATTACCATTTCTATATGAAGCGTGTAGAATTTTTAAAATTTAATTTAAAAAATATTTTCTGTCCACTGAATTTCCCAGCACTGTTACTTTTCATGCACATCTACATCCATGCATTTTTTTGTACAATACACTACATATGTTGCTAATGCAGCCCAGTTGTTTTTACAAAATAAAACAAAAATTGTGGGATATATTTCTAAAATTACTTCTAAAGATATATTATCACCTAAAATCCACTTGTCTAGTAATCTGCTCAAATGAAAATGAGAAAATATTAGAATATGGGTGTTTTCAGAATTCTGAAAATACAGAAAAGTCATCTATATTTAGGAATTATATTTTAAGGCCATAATTCTATGTGAATGTGAGAAACACAGGTTGGGTCCACTTTTCACATCCAGATTTTCCACTCCACTCCACCAGCAGTCCTGGGCCTCTAAATCTATTGCTCAGGTTTCTCTGTCCTCTCACAGAGAGGGATGATGCACAGAAAAAATCCTAAATCATGTGAGTGATGCCTGGAGCTGCTTCAGAAACTAGATATTTACATCACATTCTTAACTTCTATGGAGCAATTAAACAATTACAGCTGAAAATAAATGCTATGCTTATAACTGAACTTTAATGATTGTTCCAAAACTGCATTGAAACAGCTTTGCTGGTATTGCTTCACATGTCAATGTATAACCACAGTAACTTCCACTTAACACTGTTCAATCATGGGAGGTGAATTTCCAACTCTCAAAGTCAAGGAATCTTTGATTGCGTAATCTTGATTAGGAAGTTATACTTTATTGGCATAATTAAATAGTTTTAAAAGACAATATTTTTAGCAATTTGTACTCAATAATTTGCAAAATGAGAAGAATCAGAAATAAAGACATTAATATTATCAATGTCATCACCTATAGAAGGGCCAGGAATAATCACTGAATAAGATGAACTGGATGCTAGGAATGTAAAATATGAAGAAATCCCTGTAGTGGATTGAATAATGTCTCCCCCAAAATTCATGTTGACCCACGGATACATGCCAAAAAATGAAAATAGACCACCTGCATATACCATATACAAGAATAAACTCAAAATGGATTAAAGACTTAAATGTAAGACCTGAAACCATAAAATTCCAAGAAAACATAGGTAGTAAACCCTCTGACATAGGTCTTATTAATATCTTTTCTGATCTATATCTTTGGGCAAGGGAAACAAAATACAAACTAAACAAATGGGACTATATCAAACTAAAAAAGTTTTTGCACAGCAGAGGAAACTATCAACAAAACAAAAAGACAGCCTACTGTATGGAAGAAGATATTCACCAATGACACATCCTATATGGGGTTAATGTCCAAAATTTATACAGCACTCATACAACTCAACATCAAAAAACAAACAATCATTAAAAAATGAGCAGAGGACCTGAATAGACATTTATCCAAAGAGAACATACAGATAACCAACAGACATATGAAAAGATGCCCAACATCACTAATCACCAGAGAAATGCAAATTAAAACCACAATGAGATATCACCTCCCACCTGTCAGAATGGCTATATTCAATAAATCAACAAACAACAAGTGGTATGGAGAAAAGAGAGCCCTCATTCATAGCTGGTAGGATTGCAAATGGGCGTAGCCACTATGGAAACAGTATGGGGAACCTAAAAAAAAAAATATATATATATATATGTATGTATATATATAACTGCCTTATGATCCAGCAGTACAACTTCTGGGTATTTACCTGAAGAAATCCAAAACACTAATTTGAAAAGATATATGCACCCCTATGTTCACTGCAGTGTTATTTAAAATAGCCAATATATGGAAACAACCTAAGTACCCATCAATAGATGATTGGATAAAGAAGACGCGATACACGTATACAGTGGAATATTACTTGGCCATGAAAAAGAATGAAATCTTACTTTTTGTGACAACATGGATGGACCTAGAGGGTATTATGCTAAATGAAATGTCAGACAAAGAAAGATAAATATCATATGATTTTACTTTTATGTGGAATCTTAAAAACAAAATAAATCAACAAACAAAACAGAAATAGACTCATAGATACAGAGAACAAACCGAGAGTTGCCAGATTGGAGGGGAGTTGTGGGTTGGGTGAAAAAGGTAAAGAGATTGAGAAGTACAAACTGGTAGTCAAAAAATAGTTATGGAGATGTAAAGTACAGCATAGGGAATATAATCAATAATATTATAGTAACTATGTATAGTGCCAGGTGGGTACTAGACTTATTGGGGGGATTATTTTGTAAGTTATATAAATGTTCAACCACTATGTGGTACACCTGAAACTAATATGAAATGTCAATTGCAATTGAGAAAAAGAATTCATGACCACCCAGAACCTCAGAATGTGACCTTATTTGGACATTGGTTCTTTGCAGATGTAATTAATTAAGACTGTCAAAATAAAATCATCTTAGATTTTCGGTGGGCTCTAAATCTAATGATTAGTGTCCTGAGAGGAGTGGACACAGGAGACATAGAAAAGAAGGTTATGTAGAGATGGAGTTAGAGTTTGGAGTTATCCTGCCACAAACTAGGACCCACCAGGAGCTGAAACAGGTAAGGAAGGATTCTCCTCTGGAGCCTTCAGAAGCTGAAACACTGATTTTAGACTTCTAGTATCCAGAACTGTGAGAGAATACATTTTTGTTGTTTTAAATTTGTCATAAAAGCCCTAGGAAAAAATTAATTAAAGCCTCTGTGTTCATGAGTTTTATATCCATGGACTCAACCAACTGCAGACAAAAAAAATTTTATTTTAAATCCCAGAAAGGCCCCAATGGTGTGGCTCAATGGATTGAGCATCATCCCATGGACTGAGAAGTCCTGGTTCGATTCCAGGTCAGGGTACATGCCCAGGATGCAGGCTTGATCTCCAGTAGGGGACATGCAGGAGGCAACCAATCAATGTATCTCTCTCACATCGATGTTTCTATCTCTCTCTCACTCTAAAAAAATCAATAAAAACACATATTTTTTAAAAAATCCCAGAAAGTTCCAAATAGCAAAACTTGAATTTGCCACTACACTAAATCCAAGCAGTACACTAAATCCATGCAAATAAAGTGATATGTTGGCATACCCTGCTGTAGCCAATATGAAACTATAATGCCTTTTTATATAAGGGACTTGAGCATCTCTGGATTTTGGTATACACAGCAGGGGTCGGGGATTGTTAGGGGAATGGGTCCTGGAACCAGTCTCCTGAAAAGACATCAAGAAATGACTGAAATACACTCCCTGATCCCTGATTTTATTAAAATATCTAAAGCCCAACTTGTTCTCTCTCTCCACTTGAGTCTCTTGTGTAAAGTGAGGGTATTTCACAACATAACCTCCAAGGGCTCTTTCAACTTTGAGACCCAGTGCTGCATGGTTCTCAGATCTGAGGAGTCACCTGGTATGGTATAAAAGACTGATACCTGGCTCCTGCCCCTAGATGTTCTAATATAACTAGTCAAGGGAGGAGCTGGGGCATGGGTATGTTTTAAAACTCCACACAGGATTCTACTGTGCAACCACCGAGGAGAATTTCTCTAAGCACGTAGGAGTTCATTTCCTTGAATGCAGGGGCACCCAATCAAAAGCATTAGTTAGAAAACTGCCTTTCATTCTTTATTTAGCCTTTCATTCTTTAATAACTATGTTAAATAATCATCATAAGTGAGGAATGCTTTGCCATTGCAAGGAACAGGCAGTAGGTCGAGTGGGTGAAGTTCCAGCAGCCTGACCACTGCTATAGAAACAGAGCCATGTGACCTGCAATGGACAATCCAGAAGCATATAGTATGGTTCCTTGGTTTTACATGAGTTGAGGATCCCCTGTCCCATTTCTGGGAAGGGACAAATGGGGAATATTCTTGGTAAAGTATCAGCAGTGGAGATATCATGCCACTGTACTTAACGCAGTCCAAAGTTATCACCACAGTGTTTTCTCCCAGCATAAATCTAGTCACCAATGACAGCTTGGCCATTGTATGTTTCCAGCTCTTTTCCAATTTGATGTAAAACTCAAGCAATTGTGTTTTGGGCAAACACTGCCCAGGACCCCAAGTGACACCCTTCAAATTTATGCTGACCTCCTGCAAAGCTTTTAAATGGAGACCTTAGCATGATCTTCAATATTTCAGTTTGCCAAAGAATATTAGTGAGAAATGGCACAGTCAGGCAACCATTTTCAACACAGCATGACCAAGAGAATTGGCATCTAAAGAATCAGAGGTTGAATGGACATTCTTAGAGGCTAATCCTCTTGAGATAAAAGCTGAGAGCCCTCTTCACATGGAGCTTAAGGAGATAAGTTTTGCCAGGATGGGCACGTGGGTGGGAAAAGTATTGGTGGAGTGGATGACTAAAAGAGATAGTATTTTGGCCTGAATCAACAAGCATTTAAATAAGTTCCTTTAATACTCTCATTTTTATTCATTTGTTTGACAAAATGAGTACCCACTGTGTGCCAGACACTGTGTTAAGTGATGGGTTTGTATGACATTTAGCATAAGCAGCATTATTTGCTAAAACTAAAATTCATTTAACTTTCATGTATATGTACCACAGCTTTTTTATCCATTCATCCACTGATGAACACTTGGGCTGTTTCTAGATCTTAGCTATTGTAAATAGTGCTGCTATGAACATGGGGGTACATGTATTCATTCTGGTTGGTGTTTCAGGCTTCTTAGGGTATATTCCTAGGAGTGGGATCACTGGGTTAAATGGTAATTCAATTTTTAATTTTTTGAGGTAACACCATAGTGTTTTCCACAGTGGCTGCACCAGTCTGCATTCCCACCAGCAGTGTACTAGAGTCCCCTTTTCTCCACACCCTCGCCAACACTTGTTGTTTGATGATTTGTTGATGGCGGCCATTCTGACAGGTGTGAGGTGATACCTCATTGTTGTTTTAATTTGCATCTCTCTGATTATTAGTGATGTGGAGCATTTCTTCATATGTCTCTTAGCCATTTGTATGTCCTTTTTGGAGAGGTGTCTATTTAGTTCCTCTGCCCATTTTTTAATTGGGTTCTTTGTCTTCCTTTTGTTGAGTTGTATGAGCACTCTATATATTTTGGAGATTAACCCCTTATCTGATGTATCATACACAATGGAATACTATGCAGCTGTAAGAAAGAAAGATCTCTTATCCTTTGAGACGACGTGGAGGGACCTCGAGAGTATTATCCTAAATGAAACAACCCAAGCAGAGAAAGACAAATATCACATGATCTCACTTATTTGTGGAATATAATGAACATAACAGTCTGAGGAATAGGGTAGACCCAGAGATGTGGAAGTAGGGTATAGACTGACACCCCTCAGAAGAGGGGGTGGGGCGGGGAGGGAAGAGATAAACCACAGAACTTATGCGCATGTATGCACAACTGATGGACATGGACAACAAAGCTGGGGATGGGGTGGAGGGATGGGGAGGAGGGTGTCAATGGGGAAAGAAGGAGAAACATCTGTAACAAAAATAAACTAATAAATAAAGAAAAAAAAAAGAAAAAAAATTCATTTAATTTTCAAAGGTAAATATAATTGAATACTAATAAAATTGTCAATGTCAATTGTCAGTGTAAGTAGTTCAGAGGGAGACTTTTCCTCATAATCTAGATAAGCATCACTTTAATCCTGGCCTAAGCATTTCAGGGAAACTCTGACCTGAATATCCTACTATCAGCACGTGGTCTCAGGCCTATGTGAACTCAGATTTGGCCCTCTTTATAAAGGACATACCTTTTGGTACAATCCATACTCAGAAATCCCTGCAACCTTCCCACCTCTGTAGGTCTAACACAAGAGAAAGGAAAGTAGGACTGTCAGTGTTCATCACTGCTCTCAAAAGCATCCTTGCAGAGTTCATCTTTTGTTACGATACACACTGATGTTTAATTGATCCAGGCATCCTGATGCAGTCACTTCTTTTATAAAGTGAAAGAAGCAGGGTGGTGGAACAGAAGGAGTCCAGGGCTTAAATCCTGAAGTTTGGGTTCTAGTCAAGATCCAACACACTAGCTATATAGCCTTGAGCAGGACTCAACCTTTCTAAGTTTCTGTTTGACTGCCTACAGAATGTTACTAATATTTACCCCATGGGGCTATTGTAAAGATTAGAGAAAACAGAGGCTTAGTAAGGGCAAGGACCCAGTCTTTTTCTGTCCCTGGTATTTCCAGTAAAGGTGAATACTACATGCAAATGATATACTATTTACTATATATAGAAAACTACACATTCATAGATATGAATATTAATCTTTGACTTCTACCTGAATTCTTTGATGTGAATAACTAGACTACTAAAAGGGGTAGACTATGTTAGCAACAAATCACAGGCTGAGAGAATACTTACTCTGGTCGTGTGTATGGGTGTGTGTATAGGCAGGTTTCTATGTACACTTTAGCACAGATTACAGGAGCTAGAGTTATGAAACTCACACTGTCCATAATGATGATTAAAAAAGCAGATGCCTTCCATGTGATAGCAAACTCTTAAGGATGAGCCCCCTCTTCCAAAAAGACCTATGTTTGGGGGTGATAAAGAAATAAAGGGAAACAGAGAAATGAGAATGTTGGGACATTTGATTTCTGTAATATGGAGAATCACAGTCTCTTAGCATTAGATAGTAGGTCAGAGTTCCCAGAAATGAGAATTCCTTCCACATTGCCCCTCTAGAGAGAAGGTTTCTGCCATGATTCAAGCACCCAGCACAGAATCTCACAGCTGGAAGACATTCAGTTTGGTTTTGCTGATTGAAAGAGCCAGAAAGTTTTTCTGTTATTGAGCTGTGAATTCCTTCTCTGAAACACTCACAAACAGGGTCTCTCCTAAGTTACACTCTATAATTGTGCTTGATTAATGTTCTGCCTTGTACATGGTAGCTCTGCAAGTATTTAAAGACAACTTCTGTGCCCTTCTCAGGTTAAACTTCCCCAGGATCCTCATTGTTCTGAAAATGGTATAACTTCAGAGCTTCCTATCCATTCTGCCCAAACTCCTGGTGGCCTGCTCTGGGTTTCACCTATGCTTCTTTCTTTACTACATCCTTATGAGATGGCTGCAAAGCAAATCAGTTCACACAGAAGGATCCACGTTGAAGAAGACCACTTCTGGATCATTGAAAGGCACTACTCTAATCAGCTGATCATCAACTCAGGGAGCAGCTTTAACAAATAACTTTTAATCATAGCATCATCTGGGTTTAGTTACACTAATGTAGCCCAAAATGTCATTATTAAGCAATCTTATCCACAAGGGAGGTTCCTACAAAAAGGAACCACAGGAAAATGTTGATGATAATTTTAGTGTATTGAGAAAACTGGGGCCCTCATTAGACTTAAGGTTTTAAATAATGTTCTTCATGTATGTGTATATATTTCCCAAAATGTGTTCCATAGAACATTAATTCTGTGGCTGTTTATAGGAAGTATTCCATTTTCAAACAGAATGTAAGTTATTTGATTCTAGGTTCACACTTTCAAACAGTTAATTTACTGCAAGTCTTCTAAAAGTCTTCAACATACTCTTGTGCATTGTGCATGATGCAGAGGGAGAAAGACCAGAGAGGGTTTAGCCACAAGATATGTATTCCTTGCAGTATCTTCTGAGAGGAGCATTATACAGAGCACATTTAGGGAAATACTGCATCAGATCATCAACCTTATAAGGCAGCACACCAGGGGAGGACTATCACCTGGTGATCAGGAACACTGCAATGCTTTCACCTGTGTGCACGTATGGCAGAAACAGCTGGGCCTTGACCAGAAAGAGTCCCAGAAGCGACTTTGTCAGCTTTTTGTGACTATTATTTAAGAGTTTCTTCATGAGACTAATTAGAAGTTCCAAAAGTAGCATGAAACCTTCTTCAAGCATTTTTTTTTTTTTTGGTAAGTAAACATCTTCTGGATTCAAATCATCAGTTGAGTTCTCCAGTGGGAATTTCTTGCAGTAACTAATTTAGTGGTACTATCAGGAAGTGTGGTCTATGAGGAATAATGACAGCACTGCAACTCAAGAAGGCAAGCAGCTGTCAGAAAAATAAGATGGCAATATCCAGACACCCTTCCAGGACTCATCTTAGGCTTACTCTTTTCGTGGTACTGCATCCCCATCACCACTGCTTCTTTTACATCTTGAGTTTGCTTTGTAAGGTTCCTTTTAACTAGATGTCACTGGTTTGAAATGCTGGTGATTGTGGGGCAAGTGTATAAGACCAGTACTACTACTAACAGTTACATGAATATTAATAGAAATCACAGCTAACATGTGTGAGTGTCTAGTACAAGCTTGGTACTTTCACACAAATGACCTCTTTTCAATTTTAAGAAAATCTTGCTGGGTACTATGTATGTCTCCTTTTCTAGCACAGAGACTCAGAGCAGTGGAGAAACGAGCAGGAAATAAAAAGCAGACACTGATGACTGATGCCAAAGTCCAGGCTCAAATGCCACATCTCCTCAACTCCCAGAAGACAGCCTCTGGGCTATTCCTTTTCTTAGAAATATTTTAGAAGAAATTCAGCCCATACATATAGAAAAGTCTCAACAGAACTATTATAAATGGAGAGGCAGAATTTATCTTAAATCAAACTATATACTTGCCTTACTTCACCAAAGGCCAAATCTCTAAATAATATGAAAAAAGATACAAAGATATAATGAAGAGATTATGGTCAAGAACTTAGAGATTAAAGGAGCTTCAATGACAGACACAAAAACAGTATTAAGCAGAAGCCCTCAAACATTAACTTCATGGGAGGTCCAGTGCATGGGGGGCAAGAAATAGAGTGTGGTGGCAAGGACAGAATTGCAATGCTTGAACAAAGTAAATGGCTTTGTAAATATTTTTTTCCAGGTCTCCCAAGTTAATTTAAGTCTAATATTCTGGTATACAATATGTACAAATCCCCTTTTAAAACAACTGCCAACTGCCATCCACACACAAAACAAAAATAAAGGCTCTGTACTAGTCTTCGGAGAGAGTGGCATCGTGGTACTAGGATTATCTTCTGTGACCTCACATAACCTGCTCCCAGATGGGTATTGCACCTGTACAACAGCTTGATGTGGTCAGGGTTGAGCCTCACAGTTAGCCAGGCTAAGAGGAGATCCCACGTACAAACAGGATAACAACAATCAAGACTCAATTACAACAAGAGAGCCAAAATAACCCATAAAAGGAACACTCCTAGAACATCCAGCTCTGTATTTCAAGAAGACTGCACCACTAGCTCACACAAGACATTTACTACAAAAGGCCATCCCATGAAGACTGGGAGTCATAGCCATTCTATCTAATACACAGAAACAAACACAAAGAGACAACAAAAATGAGGAGACAAAGAAACATTCCCAAAATGAAAGAAAATCAGGAATCTCCAGGAATAGAGCTAAATGAAATGGAGGTAAGCAATTATCAGATATAGAGTACAGAGTAATGGTTATAAAGATGCTCAAGGAACTTAGTGAGAACTAGAAGGAACTTAATGGGAGCTACAAGGAAGTTAGTGGGAACTACATCAGCATGAAAAATAAAATAAAAACCATGAACTAGAACCAATCAGAAATGACAAATACTATATCTGACATAAAAAACACACTGGAAGGAATTAAAGGTACGCTTGATAAAGCAAAGTATCGAATCAGCAATTTGGAAGACAAAGTAGATAAAAACACTCAATTAGAGCAGCATAAAGAAAAACATGGTTAAAAAGCACAAAGAGAGTTTAAAGGAAATTTGGGACAATATGAAATGGAAAAACATCCACATCATAGGGTTGCCAGATGGAAAAGAAAGTGAGCAAGAAACAGAGAACCTGTTTGAAGAAATAATGACAGAAAATATCCCTAACGTGGTGAATAAAAAAGTCACACAAGTTCAGGAAGCATACAGAGTCCCAATCAAGATTAACATGAAGACACACACCAAGACACATCATAATTTAAATGGCAAATATTAAAGACAAAAAGATAATCTTAAGGGCAGTAAGAGAGAGAGAGAGAGAGTCAGTTACCTACAAGGGAGTTCCCATAAAGCTGTCAGCTAATTTCTCAACAGAAACACTACAGGTCAGAGGGAATGGCATGAAGTATTCAATGTAATGAAAAGTGAGCATCTGAAAACAAGACTACTCTATCCAGCAATGCTATAATTCAAAAATTGATGGTGAAATAAACAGCTTCCCAGACAAAAAGAGGCCAAAGGAGTTTATTACCTTCAAACCAGCATTGCAAAAAATGCTAAAGGGAATGTAGTAAGAAGAAGACAAAATGTATATATATAGAGAGAGGAACATAGGCAAAAAGAATAAAAACTGTAATAAATAAGTACCTATCAATAATGACCTTAAATATAAACAAATTAAATGCTCCAATCAAAAAGCATAGGATAACAAAATGGATAAGAAAACATGATGCATATATATACTGTCTACAAGAGACTCACCGCAAACGGACTCTCACCAGATGAAAGTGAATGGATGGAAAAATATATTCCATGTAAATAAAAACAAACAAATAAAAAAGTGGGGGTAACAATACATATACCTGACAAAATAGACTTTAAAACACAGGCCATAATGAGACAAAGAAGATAACTACATAATACTAAAAGGATCCATCCAACAAGAGGATTTAACTCTGGTAAACACATATGCAATATAGGAGCACCTAAATATATTAAAAAACACCCAGATGAATTTAAGAGAGAGGTAGAAAGCAATACAGTCATGGTAGGGGACATTAATACACCACTGACATCACTGGATAGATCTTCCAGACAAAAAAGTTAAACATGGAAACAGTGACCTTAAATGATACACTAGATCAGGTGGATTTAATTGATATTTACAGAACATTTCACTCCAAAGAGGCAGAATATACATTCTTCTCAAATGCACATGGAACATTCTAACAGATAGATGACATTTTAGGACACAAAATAAGTCTCTATAAATTCAAGAAGACTGAAATCATAGCAAGTATCTTCTCAGATCACAATTAAACTAAACATCAACTGAATAAAAAAAAAACTCTCAAAAACATTCAAACACATAGAGGCTAAGTAGCATGTTATTAAACAATGAATGGGTTACCATTGAGATCAAGGAAGAAATTTAAAAATCCTGGAAACAAATGAAAATGAACATACAACAACCAAAAATCTACGGGACACTGCGAAAGGACTCCAGAGAGGGACGTTCATAGCATTACAGGACTACCTCAAGAAACAGGAAAAAGCTCAAATAAACAATCTACTCCTATAACTTAAAATATTAGAAAGAGAACAAAAAGAAAAGCCCAAAGTAGAAGGAAGGAAATAATAAAGATCAGAGTGAAAATAAATGACAGAGAGACTGAAAAAAAAAAAAAAAAAACCACAAAAGATCAATGAAACCAAGAGCTGGTTCTTTAAAAAGTTAAACAAGATTGATGAACCTTTAGCCAGGTGCATTAAGAAACAAAGAGAGAAAGCCCAAATAAATAAAATAAGAAATGAAAGAGGTGAAGACACCACAGAAATTGTAAGAACACACCTATGAACAACTATATGCTAAGAAACTAGACAACCAGGGTGAAATGGAGAAATTTCTGGAAAAACACAATCTTCCTAAACTCAATCAGGAAGAATCAGAATACCTGAATAGGCCAATAACAATTCATAATTGAAGCAGTAATAATAATGATAATAATAATAATTAATAATAATAATAATAATAACTCCCAGCAAACAAATGCCCTGGACGAGATGGATTCACAGGCAAGCTTTACCAAACACCCAAAGAAGAACTAACACCTATCCTCCTCAAAATAATCCAAAAAGTTCAAGAGGAGAAAAGACTTTCAAGCTCTTTTTATGAGGCCAGCATTATCCTAATTTTAAAACTAGATAAAGACACTACAAAGAAAAAAAAATTACAGGCCAGTATCACTGATGAACACAGATGTTAAAATCCTCAAGAAAATATTAGTAAATCCGGTCCAGCGATACATTAAAAAAATTATACACCATGACCAAGGGGATATATTCAGGGGATGCAAGGCAGGTAAAATATTCACAAAGCAATAAATGTGATACACCACATAAAGAAACTGAAGGATAAAAATCACATGATCATATCAATAGATGCAGAGAAAGCTTCTACAAAATCCAATGCACAATTTTGATAAAAACGTTCAGCAATGTGGGAGTAAAGGGAACATATCTAAACATAATAAAGGCCATATATGACAAACCTATAGCCAACATCATACTCAATGGGAAAAACTAAAAGCATTTCCCTTAAGAAAAGGAACATGACAGGGATATCTGCTTTCACCACTTTTATATGACTTAGTACTGGAAGTCCTAGTCACAGTGATCAGACATGCAGAAAAAATAAAAGGCATCCAAACTGGAAAGGAGGAAGTAAAACTCATTATTCACAGATGACAAGATACTGTCATCTAGAAATGCTAGCATTTCTATGTACATAGAAAACACTAAAAACTCCACCAAAACACTACTAGATTTAATAAATGAATTTGGCAAAGTAGTAGGATACAAAATTAACTTCCAGAATTGATGGTATTTTTATACACAATAATGAAAGAGAAACTAAAAAACAATCCCATTTACCAACTGAATCAACAACAAAAAAGATACCTAAGAATAAACTTAACCAAGGAGGTAAGTAAAAAACCTGTACTCAAAAAACTACAGGACATGAAAAAGGAAATAGAGGAAGATACAAGAAAGTAGAAGTATATACTGTCCTCATGGTTTGGAATAATGAACATCGTTAAAATGTCTCCATACTACCCAAAGCAATTTACAAACTCAATGCAATCCCTATTAAAATACCTACAGTATATTTCACAGATCTAGTACAAATACCTCAAAAGTTTATATGGAACCATAAAAGACCCCAAATACCTGCAGCAATCTTGAGAAAGAAGAACAAACTTAGAGGGATCACAATACCTGATATCAAACTATACTAAAAAGCCATTGTAATGAAAACAGCCTGGTACTGACACAAGAACAAACATATAGACAAGTGCAACAGAATAAAGACTACAGTAATTGATCCACACCAATATGGTAAATTAATACTTGACAAAGGAGGTAAGAGCATACAATGGAGTCTCTTCAATAAATGGTGCTGGGAAAATTGGACAGGTACATGAAAAAAAAATTAGAGTAAATTCTACTTTTAAAATAGTTACTGAGACTGGTAAAAATTGCAGTGGACTGAATGGAAGCTACACAGACCATCTATCAGGACCAAACTAGAATTACAACTAAAATAAAGACAAATCATAGGGAAAAAACCAACAGAAAAGCAGCTGGAGAGAACCTGTATAACCAGGGACAGAAAGAGGACACAAAATAGAGCCTGGTAGGAACTTCAGAGGCATGAGAAAGGATGGACTGGGAGCCCATGGACAGCAGCTGAGGGCTGTTTAGGGTGTGAGCAGTTCCCTTGGGGTTAAAATCTCAAGTCAGCTCCTCTGCGCAGAGGGCTGAGACAGAGCACTAACTTAGCTACAGTCACTCACCTTGGGCTCCAGCAGAGGGAGGGCAGACTGAACTGGAAATATGTGGAGGGACTCAGGAGTTTGGAGAGCAGGGAGGACATCAGGAGTTCTGTGCTGAATCACTTCATCATAGGACAGTAGCCACTTTACTCAAAGAGCCCAATCCCAGAGCCCCAGGGAAAAGTAACAGCCCTTCCCTCAGGAACTTACCACCTGGCCAGGCCAGAGAAATGCAAATTGAGGCTCATTAACAGCCAGCAAGCATCTGCTCCACCTGCTGAAAATCCTCTTACCCTGAACACCTGAGGGATTCTTTCATTCAGCTGAGGGCCACAATCCAGGGCTCATCAAGTAACTGAGACTAATACCTGGCAGGCAAAAGCTAGAGGACAACTGAAACTTTGATGGGCCTGCAAATCTACACAGGAAAATGAGAATTGACAGTGGTGTTTAACGTGGGTACTCCCACACTCATCTAAACCCAGCAGAGGGAGCCACAATCAGCAGAATACCAACACCCACAGGGAAAATTTGGCAGGTTCCAAAACCCCCTCAGACAGATGAAATTGTGAAACAAAGAAACAAATCCCAAATGAAAGAAAAGATAATTCTACAGAAGAAGAGATAAATGAAATGCAATTAAGCAAGTTATCAGAGGTAGAGTTCAGAATAATGATAATAAGGAAGCTCAACAGCATGAGTAAAGATATAGAAACATTGAAAATCAACAAATTGGAAATAAAACACTACCAAGCAGAAATGAAGAATGACATAGCAGAAATAAAGAACACACTGGAAGGAATAACAAGCAGAGTAGAGGAAGCCGAGGATCTGATCAGTGAATTAGAAGATGGAGTAGAAAAAATCACCCAATCAGAGAATCAAAAAGAAAAAACAATTAAAAAAACAGGAAGACAGCTTAAGGGAACTGTGGGAAAATATAAAATGTTACAACATCCACATGATAGGAGTGCCAGAAGAAGAAGAAAATGGGCAAGGATTTGAGAATATATTTGAAGAAACAGTGGCAGAAAACTTCCCTAACTTGGTGAAGGAAAAAGGCACACAAGTTCAAGAAGCACTGAGAGACCCAAGTAAGAAGAACCCAAACAGGCCCACACCAAGACACATAATAATTAAAATGCCAAAAAATTAAAGACAAAGAGAGACTCCTAAAGGCAGCAAGAGATAAGCAACAGGTTACCTATAAAGCAGTGGTTCCTAATGCTGTGAACCTTTAATACAGTTCCTCATGTTGTATTTGGGCATATCTGCATGTGGGCAGACCTGCCTGGAGATGGATAGAGGAGCGGTGTTTCGGTTCCTAATACCATTGGAGGATTCCAAAATGGCGGCGGAGTGAATAGAAGCTACACAGACCATATCCCAGGACCAAACTGGAATTACAACTAAAATAAAGACAAATTGGAGGGAAAAAGCAACAGAAAAGCAACTTTCGAGGACTATACAACCAGGGACACAGAATCATTCCTGGTAGGATTGCGGAGGCATGAGAGGGGGGCTGGGAGCCCACGGACAGCAGCGACCTTAGCCATGAGAAGTGCCCTTGGGGTTAAAGCCCAACCCGGCTCCACAGCGCAGAGGGCCAGGACAGAGCGCTAAAATAGCCACAGCCACTCACCTTGGGCTCCAGCAGAGGGAGGGCAGACTGGACTGGAACTGTATGGGGACACTCGGGATTTGGAGGGCACTAAGACCTTTGCGGAGTTGCAGCCACACAGACCGTGGCTGGCTCACTCCATCCCAGGGCTCTGGGAAGTGGCAGCAGCCCATCCCTCAGAGATCCAGCCACACCCAGGTGGGCCATTGAAATGCAAACTGAGGCTCATTAACTACCAGCATCTGCCCTACCATCTGGAAATCCTCTCATGCTGAACATCTGAGGGAGGTTTTCATTCAACTGAAAACCCAAGGCTCTTCAAGCAACCACAACTAATAGCCTCTAGGCAAAAAGCTAGAGGATAACTTAACCTTTCCTGGGCTTGCAAATATACCCTGGAATGTAAGACTCCACAGTGGTGTTTAACGTGGGTCCTCCCACGCTCATCCAAACCCAGTAGAGGGAGCCACAAACAGCAGAACACCAACATCCAAAGGAAAAATTTGGCAGCCTCCAAAAACCACTGAGATAGCCAAAATGGTGAAACAAAGAAACAGATCCCAAATAAAAGAACAAGAGACCACTACCTAAGATGAGATAAATGAAATGGAGTTAAGCAAGTTAACAGAGCTAGAATTCAGAGCCATGATCTTGAGGAAGCTCAACAGCATGAGTAAGGACATCAACACCTTGAGTAAAGACATCAACACCATGAGCAAAGACATAGAAATACTGAAAACCAACCAAGTGGAAATTAAGAAGCAGCAAGAAGAAATGAAGAATGACATAGCAGAAATGAAGAACACATTGGAAGGACTAAACAGCAGAGTAGAGGAAGCTGAGGACCCGATCAGTGAATTAGAAGACAGGGTAGAAAAAATCAACCAATCAGAAAACGAAAAGGAAAAAACAATGAAAAAACAGGAATTCAGCTTAAGAGAACAGCGGGACAACTGGAAACATAATAATATTCGCATCACTAGAGTTCCTGAAGAAGAAGAAAATGAGCAAGGGTTAGAGAATATATTTGAAGAAATAGTGACAGAAAACTTCTCTAATTTGCCGAAAAAAGAAGGCATTCAAATTCAAGAAGCACAGAGAGTCCCAAGTAAGAAGAACCCAAACAGCAATACAATCATAGCAGAGGACTTCAACACCCCACTGACATCACTGGATAGATCCTCTAGACAAAAAATTAGCAAGGAAACAGAGACTCTAAATGAAGCACTAGACCAAATGAATTTAATAGATATTTACAGAGAATTATACCCCAAAACTACAGAATTCACATTCTTCTCAAGTGCACATGGGACATTCTCAAAGATAGACCACATGTTAGGACACAAACTAAGTCTCCACAAGTTCAAGAAGACTGAAATCATATCAAGCATCTTCTCAGGTCACAATGGCATGAAACTAGAAATCAGTTGCTACAAGCACATGCAAAGACATTTGAACACTTAGAGGCTAAATAGCATGTTATTAAACAACGAATGGGTTACTGAGGAGATCAAGGAAGAGTTAAAAACTTCCTGGAAACCAATGAAAATGAACACACAACAACACAAAATCTATGGGATGGAGCGAAAGCAGTTCTGAGAGGGAAGTTCATACCACTCCAGGCCTACCTCAAGAAACAAGAAATATTTCTAATAGAATATCTAACCTCACAGCTTAAAGAACTAGAAAGCAAACAAAAAGAAAACCCCAGAGCAAGTAGAAGGAAGGAAATAGTAAAGATCAGAGCAGATATAAATGACATAGAGACCAGAAAAACAATTCAAAGGATCAATGAAACAAAGAGCTGGTTTTTTGAAAAGATAAACAAGATTGATGGACCCTTAGCTAGACTCACCAAGAAACAAAGAGAGAGAACCCAAATACACAAAATCAGAAATGAAAGAGGAGAAGGAACAACTGACACAACAGAAATACAAAGGATCGTTAGCAAATACTATGAACATTTATATGGCAACAAATTAGACAATCTAAGTGAAATGGACAAATTTCTAGAAACACATAGTATCCCAAAACTGAACCGGGAAGAGATGGAAAACTTGAACAGACCAATAACAACTAAGGAAATTGAAGATGTAATCAAGACTCTCGCAGCAAACTACTGCCCAGGCCCGGACGGCTTTACATGGGAATTTAACCTAACATTCAAAGAAGAACCAACACCCATTCTCCTCAAACTATTCCAAAAAATTCAAGAAGAAGGAAGACTTCCAAACTCGTTTTATGAGGTCAGCATAATTTTAATTCCAAAACCAGAAAAAGACACTACAAAGAAAAAAAACTATAGGCCAATATACCTGGTGAATATAGATGCCAAAATTTTTCACAAAATATTAGCAAATCGAATCCAGCAATACATTAAAAAATTTATTCACCATGACCAAGTGAAATTCATCCCAGGGATGCAAGGCTGGTTCAATATTTGCAAATCAATAAATGTGATATACTACATAAACAAAATGAGAGATAAAACCATATGATCATATCAATAGATGCTGAAAAAGCATTAAACAAAATCCAGCACCCATTTTTGATAAAAATGCTTAGCAATGTGAGAATAGAGAGATCATATCTTGACATAATAAAGGCAATATATGAAAAACCTACAGCCAACATCATAATCAATGGGCAAAAACTAAAAGCATTTCCCTTAAGAACAGGAACGCCCACTTTCACCACTCTTATTTAACATAATACTGGATGTCTTAACCACAGCAATCAGACATGAAGAAAAAATAAAAGGGATCCAAATGAGAAAGGAGGAAGTCAAACTGTCATTATTTGCAGATGGCATGATATTATACATAGAAAATCCTAAAGACTCCATCAAAAATCTGCTAAATTTAATAAAAAAAATTTGGCAAGGTAGCAGGATACAAAATTAACGTAAAAAAATCAACGGCATTCTTATACAGCAATAATGAACTCACAGAAAGAGAAACTAAAAAAAAAAAATCTCATTTACCATTATGGCAAAAAAAATTAAGATACCTAGGAATAAACTTAACCAAAGAAGTAAAGGACCTATTTACAGAAAACTATAGGACATTGAAAAAAGAAATAGAGGAAGATGTAAAAAAGTGGAAGTACATCCCTTGTTCAAGGATTGGAAGAATTAACATCATTAAAATGTCCATACTACCCAAAGCAATCTATAGATTCAATGCAATTCCCATCAAAATACCAACGACATATTTCACAGAATGGGAACAAATACTTCAAAAGTTCATATGGAACCATAAAAGACCCCTAATAGCCACAGCAATCTTGAAAAAGAAGGACAAAGTAGGTGGGATCACAATACCGGATATCAGCTTACACTACAAAGTCATTGTAATCAAAACAGCCTGGTACTGGCACAAGAACAGGCATATAGATCTATGGAACAGAACAGAGAACCCGGAAATTGACCCAAGACATTATGCTTAATTAATATTTGACAAAAGTGGCAAGAGCATACAATGGAGTAAAGATAGCCTCTTTATTTTATTTATTTATTTATTTTTTTAATTAACTTATTTTTGTTACAGATGTTTCTCCTTTTTTCCCCATTGACACCCTCCTCCCCATCAAGACAGCCTCTTTAATAAACGGTGTTGGGAAAATTGGACAGGTACATGCAAAAAAAATGAAACTAGACCATCAGCTTACACCATTCACAAGAATAAACTCAAAATGGATAAAAGACTTAAATGTGACTCATGAATCCATAAAAATCCTAGAAGAAAATGTAGGCAACAAAATTTCGGACATCATATGCAGCAGAATTTTCACCGATACATCATCTAGGTAACAGAAACAAAGGAAAAAATGAACACATGGGACTACATCAAACTCAAAAGCTTCTGCACAGCAAAAGAAACAACCATCAAATTGGAAAAGGAACCACTGTATGGGAGAGCATAATTGCCAATGATACATCAGATAAGAGGTTAATTTCCAAAAGATATAGAGTGCTCATACAACTCAACAAAAGGAAGACAACCTAATTAAAAAATGGGCAGGGAACCTAAATAGACACTTCACCAACAAGGATATACAAATGACCAAGAGACACATGAAGAAATGCTCAATGTCATTAATCATCAGAGAGATGCAAATTAAAATAACTATGAGGTATCACCTCACAACTGCCAGAATGGCTATCATCAACAAATCATCAAACAACAAGTGCTGGTGAGGATGTGGAGAAAAGCGGACTCTAGTACACTGCTGGTGGGAATGCAGACTGGTGCAGCCACTATGGAAAACAGTATGGTATCTCCCCCCAAAAATTAAAAATTGATCTGCCATTTGACCCAGTGATCCCACTTCTAGGAATATACCCTAAGAAGCCTGAAACACCAATCAGAAAGAATATATGTACCCCTATGTTCATAGCAGCACTATTTACAATCACTAAGATATGGAAACAGCCCAAGTGTAGTGTCCATCAATAGATGAATGGATAAAAAAGCTGTGGTATATATACACAATGGAATACCATGCAGCTGTAAGAAAGAAAGATCTCTTATGCTCTGAGACAACATGGAGGGCCCTGGAGAGTATTATGCTAAGCAAAATAAGCCAATCAGAGAAAGACAAATACCACATGATCTCACTTATTTGTGGAATATAATGAACTAAATCAGGTGATGAACAAAATAGACCCAGAGACATAGAAAGGAGTAAAGCACAGACTGACAAACCTTAGAAAAGGGGGTGGGGGGGAGGGATGATATAAACCAAAGAACTTACATGAATACATGCATAATCAATGCACATAGACAACAATCTTGTTAATGAGGAGGTGGGATCAGGAGGAGGGTGTCTAAGGGGGAAAAAGGAGAAACATTTGTAACAAAAATAATTTAATTAATAAAAAAAAAATGAAATTAGACCACCAATGTACACCATACATAATAATAAACTCTAAATGGATGAATGACTTAAATGTAAATCATAAAACCATAAAATTCCTAAAAGAAACATAGGCAGTAGAATCTCAGACATCTCACTTAGAAGTCTTTTCACCAATAATTTCCTAGGGCAAGGAAAACAAAGGAAAAAATGATCAAATGGGACTACATCAAACTAAAAACTTCTGTAAAGCAAAAGAATTCATCAACAAAATAAAAAGGGATCCTACAGTTTAGGAGAACATATTTGCCAATGATACATCTGATAAGGGCTTAATTTACAAAATATATAATGAACTCAGACAACTCAACAAAAGGAAGGCAAACAATCCAATTAAAAAATGGGTAAGGGACCTGAATAGACTATTCTCCAAAGAGGACATACAGGTGGCCAAGGGACATATGAAAAAATGTTCAATGTTACTAATCATCAGAGAGATGTAAATTAAAACTACAATGACGTATCACCTCTCGACTGTCAGAATGGCTACTATGAATAAATAACAACAAGTGCTGCAAGGATGTAGGGAAAGGGAACCCTTGTGCACTGCTGGTGGTAATGCAGACTATTGCACTGTGAAAAGGAATATGGCATTTTCTCAAAAAATTATAAATGAAACTACCATTTGACCCAGTGATCCCACTTCTGGGAATATATCCTAAGAAGCCTGAAACACCAATCAGAAAGAATATATGCACCCCTATATTCATAGCAGTATTATTTACAATAACTAAATCTGGAAACAGCCCAAGTGGCCATCAGTAGTTGAGTGGATACAAAGATGTGGTACATTTATAAAATGGAGTACTATGCAACTGTAAAAAAGAAAGATCTGTTACCCTTTGCAAAAGCATGGATGGACCATGATATTACTATGCTTAGTGAAATAAGCCAGTCAGAGAAAGACAAATGTTACCTGATCTCACTTATATGTGGAATCTAATGAACAAAATAAACTGACAAACAAAATAGATCCAGAAACATGGATGAATGAACAGACTTACAGATTTCTGAGGTTCTGCGGGTGGGGGAGGTGGGAAGAGATTAACCAAAGAACTTATATGCATATATGCATAGCCCATGGACACACATAATAGTGCAGTGAAGGCCTGGGGTGAGGCAGGAGCTGGGTGAATGGGAGTAAAACGGGGAAAATGGGGGACATCTGTAATACTGTCAACAATAAAAATTCATTTAGAAAATAATTAAATGAAATAAAGACTGCCAACTATTGATAGATCCATGGTAGGTTGGATTTACAGTTTGTTTGTTTTTAAATCTTAATCGCAAATAGCTCATTACTTCTAGGCTCAACATACCTCTTTCTGCATGAAAAGAAGAAAGGTTTAAAATCCTCGTTCTTAAGTATCTCTTCTCTTATAAAGAAATTCTATGAGACAGATACAGAGAACTTATTGGTGGTTGGTTGCCAGAGACAGGGGGGTGGGAGGTGGGCGCAATGGGTGATGGAGGTCAAAAGGTACAAATTTTCTGCAAATTAAAACCACAATGAGCTATCACCTCACACCTGTGAGAATGGCTATTATCAATAAATCAACAAACAGCAAGTGTTGGCAAGGATGGAGATAAAAGGGAATCCTCATGCATAGTTGGCGGCAATGCAGATTGTTGTAGCTGCTATGGAAAACAGTATGGAGGTTCCTCAAAAAATTTAAAAAAGAACTACCATACGACTCAGCAATTCCCCTTCTGGGTATCTATCTGAAAAAATAAAAAAAAAACTAATTTGAAAAGAGATATACACCCCAATGTTCATTGCAGCATTTTTTTTACAACAGACAAAATATATAAGTAACCTAAGTGTCCGATAGATGAATGGATAAAGAAGATGTGGTACATGTATACAATGGAATACTACTCAGTCATAAAAAGAATGAAATCTTACCATTTGCAACAGCACGGATGGACCCAAAGGGTATTACACTAAGTGAAATAAGCCAGACAGAGAAAGAGAAATACCATATGATTTCACTTATACGTGGAATCTAAAAACAAAATAAATGAACAACAACAAAATACCCAGAAACAAACTCATAGATACAGAGAACAAATTAATGGTTGCCAGATTAGGGAGAGTTGGGGGGATTGGTGAAAAATGTGAAAGAGATTAAAAAGTAAAATTAACAGTTAGAAAAATAGTCAGAGGGATGTAAAGTACAGCTTAGGGAATATAGTCAATAATATTGTAATAACTATGTATGATGTCAGATGGGTACTAAACTTATAGGGCTGATCACTTCACAAGTTTTATAAATGTCTAATCACTGTGTTGTACACCTGAAACTAATATAGTATTTTATGGCAACTATAATTAAAAAATAAAATTTTTAAAAGTCCAAAAATAAGGTACGAATTTCCAGTTACAAAGTAAATGTCACAAGGAGGTAATGAACAGCATGGTTACTAAGATGAATAATACTGTACTGAATATTTGAACACTGTTGGGAGAGTAAATCTTAAAAGTTCTCATAACAAGAAAAAAATTTTTGTAACTGTGTGGTGATAGATGTTAGCTGGACTTATTGTGGTGATCATTTTACAATGTGTATATATATATATATATATATATATATATATATATATATTAAATCATTACACTGTATACCTGAAATTAACAGTGCCATAAATATATATATTCAATGAAAATTTTTATGAGGAAATAACATTTGCAATAATTTTTGGGGAATCATCTTTTAGCAAGGGATGATTGGAAAGAATACTTAAAAGACAAGTAAGAATGGGCAACAAGGCCACTTCCTGGTTTCTCCCAATAAGCTTTTATACCTATAACTGAAACAAATTCAGAGATTATTAGATACTTATGCATTCAAAGGTAAATGCAAAAAAAAAAAGGATCCAAATGATTTATCGATTATTTGTAGTTTGGGATCATCCACAATTCTATTTAAAAAATTAAAGCTCTGGCCAGTGTGGCTCAGTTGGTTGGAGTGTCATCCTGTACATTGAAAAGTGGTAGGTTCGATTCCTGGTTGGGGCACATTTGGGAGGCAATCAATTCTCATCTCTCTTCCTCTCTCTAAAAATCTATTTAAAAAAAAATACAGAGGGAACTCTACCAGAGTTTTCTCAAAATGAAGAATAAAAATGCAATAAATATATAACTGGAAAATGTTTAAAAGAAAAGTAAACTTCTGTATTTTGGAATGAAATATTATCTGATGCAAAATATATACAATAATTGCTCTACCATAACCTTCTTTTTCAAAACCAGAGAAACAGGTTTAAAAAATTAATCATCAGGCCATGAATTGTACTGCCATAAAAGAAAGCCCTTCTTTCCTGCATATAAGCAACAAAACTACCACATATACAGATGCATGCCTCAGTACCTCGGTACAATGGTATATTTACTTGTATGATATAAATATTTAAAGTTAGACCTTTGAATTTATAATGAAGTAGCACACCACTCTAAAAAATGAGGTACTACTAAATTTAGATGTATGACAAATAGAACTCTGTTTGAATACTAATTACTGCTGCTGATATTCTAAAACTAAAAAAAGTAATGATATTCAGATTTCATCTTAATAAGTCTAATACATGTGCAGAAAACTTAGTAGGTTTTGATGAAACGTTATTGCTAAAATTTTTTAATTATCAGACAGGCTTTGTAACTGAGGCACAAGCAAGCTTCCTGTCTGGCACTTTTCCCCTGCTCTTATTTTAATGATACACATTCAATTATCACAGGAAAGAAAAGAGTAAAATCAGAAACATCTGTAGTTTACCATATAATGACTAGGTGTTCCCCACGGAGACTGACCTTTTCACACAGACACAGGTGCTGAAAGGCTATGAGATGTGAGATGTTTGCATGTGTAAATGTATAACATGATTATGAAGAATTCAATAGACACAGTTATTTTCCACCACAGTTTGTGTTAACGTAAGCTTGCACGTTATGATTATGTGCTCTTATAATTACTCTCCTGCTCCAGCATGTAGTAGTCAAATATACTTGCTCTTAGTGGACTCCACACACCACTAACCTAGAATGCTCTGATTATATAATAAGGTTGAATTCTGTTTGCAACTCTTAGGCAACCATAACTTTACCTGTGACTGGAATCTTGGCTACCATGCTTTCTTCCTTGCTGTCATCTCTGCAGCCCCTTGAAACTTCTAAAAACCAAACACATGATAATAAAAATGTATGTTAGGGTTATATTTATGGATTAGGCCTTTGATTTTTTAACTAACATTCTTCTTATTTTCACTGTCTCTCCACCTCCTTTTTTTTTTTTTTTTTTTTTTTTTTTTTGTGGTTTATTTCTTGCCTGAAATAGTACTTGTCCCTAAAAGGAAACCTACTCTAAAACTAAGGTATCTTTATGTTGTTTTCATGCAAAATAATTTAGCTTTGTATCTATCAAATTTAAGTGGGGCTTAAAATAAGTCAGTCTTAAATTCTGTGCATGTATATCAACTTCTGAGCAACTCATAGCTGTCCTGGAAATATTACTATAGTGGTTACTGACATATCTTAATAGTGATGCTAAAATAATCACAATTTATGGATACTAAAAATTGGTTTTTACATTTTGTGGGGCATAAATTAATTCTTATTCACCTGTTTAGACTTTCAAAATGTGTTATAAAGACAACCTTAAAAAGAATGTTTATAAATTATGAGTAAATTTTATTAAATGGTATCAAAAACTTCACAGTACTTTATGTGAATTACTTTTATTGGAATCATTTTTATTTTTGTAGAATAATAAAAATTATCTACTGCCCAGTGATTAGTTTAGTTAAGATATCATAAATTATAAAAACATAATTTATTGGAAATTCAGCAACACTGCGACCCACAGTTAGGTTTTCTATCCCTGTTAGACTAAAAAAAATCATATATTTATTGAAAGGTGGTATATAAAACAAATAACCTATTATGCATATTAAAATCAGAGGTATTCTCTAGTCCCCTTTATTTTATAGGTACACCTTGAGAAAGAGGGTGTCACGTTGACTCTGAATGGATTTTTGCTGTGGACCAACCCTTTAACAATAGTTACCTTGTTCCCTTGTAAGAACTCTGTTGAACCACAGATTGGGTTTCGCTTCCTTTATTCTGCTATTGTCATTCAGAATAGACGGCAAGCTGCAAGATGATTCATTACTGTGAATAGCCGACCTATCCTCACACTCTTCTGTAGGGGCTCTTTTCAGTAATGCTATTGCCTATAGTGTTTAAAAGAAAGCATAAAGAAATAAAAACAAACTGTAGCTACATTCCCCTTGTCTCAAAGACCCATTCTTCAAATACAATTTAGGTTAAGCTTTATTTAGGATTTAATTTGCTTTCTGACATTTAACTGAAATTAAAATGTTTGAAGATGAACTAACATCTGATTATTTTCCAGCAGAATTTAATTCTTTACAATAATTTACATTAGAAATAATACATTTTTTTGAGGACTGAATCTTATGCAGACATGTTTTTCTACTTGTGAAATATGTATGTGAGATATGACCACCTCTGTTAATCTGGGCTGGTTTATCCAAGATTTTCTCTTTCATTGCATGAATCCTTTGGTGGATTGAGAAATAGATCTGGAAAAATGTGACCTTATGGTAGCTCCATTCTTCTACAAACAAATGACTCCTGAACTTCCCCCAAATGGGAAGATTGGGAAAAAACTTGGTGGCTGAGGAGGAGACACTAAGCAAAAAGAAAACTGTTCTAAATGATAATCTTCAATCAAGAATAAAGTTGCTCTGGTGCTAAGTCTGCTGGGGAGCTTGGGAAACTTAACCACCATACTGCCTCCCTGTTTTCAAAGGGCACTGAACTGTCTTACCATAGCACCTCATGTGTCCAGGGAGGTGGGCACAGATTTTATCACAGACAATTTAAGAGGTAGAGCAAAAGTGGCAATGAACAGGACAAGTTAATATCTCTTAATTTCCAGGTCAGCACTCTTAAAAATATGCTAACAAGAGTAAAACAACCCATGATTGAAAAGGCAAGCCAGGTGCAGACGACCCCCTTAGCTCACAGTGCAGAGACCCTGCCCCTGGCTTCTGTAATCCCACTTGCCCCTTACATCAGTCAACCGCCTAAACTACAGTGGAACTAGAAAGTCCGCAAATACCCAGAAGCTTATTATGTACAAAAGGCGGCTGGAACCCAGGCGTGGGGCTCAGCCTTTGGAGGTGACTCCGCAGGGCCAGCACCAGTGCACATTAAACAGTCATTTTCTAATCCTCCACGTGTGTGCAGTCTGTCTCTTCTCACCTACTGAATTTCTGCCACAACATTTTGGTGCATTGGCCGGAAAGCCGATAGCCACGCTGGCCCCTTGAGCCACCATTGTTGGAAGCCAGCAGGGAAGGGCCACTACTTCCAGGCCCCTGCAACAGAAAGGAAGGCGCACCACTGGTGAATTCACTGGACCTCGAACCTCACTGGGCCTGACAGTAGTCAGCCACTGCAGCACTCAAACAGACTCCAGGGAGGACAGAAAAGCCTGCCAGGACATTGGATCGGTAAGTGTCCCCGGGGACCAAGGACCAAGTTCAGGCCCGTTTCAAGGGTGGAAGGGGAGCTTGATCACTTCCCAGGCAGCACAGACGCTGCACAGGATAGGGAAGACATTTCAGGTCAGCAACCCAGGGACCAAAACCCCCAGCGGCAATGCAATTGTCACTGGGGGAGACAAGGGGTCCACAGAGAATAGTCCCTGATGGGACCCTACAAGATGGGGGGCGGGATTAGTCCTCTACTATCAGCCATTCTCCACTACTGACCTCCTTAATTGGAAACACCATATGTCACCATACTCCGAAAAACCCCAAGCGAAGACAGACCTCCTGGAATCCATTTTTCAGACTCACCGCCCCACCTGGGTTGACTATAAACAACTCCTACTCACCTTATTCAACACAGAAAAACACAGGCAGGTTGTCACAGACTCCAGGAAGTGGCTCCAGACCCAGGCACCAGCTGGACATCTAGACCTAGAAGCCTGGGCATGAGAGGCCTTACCTGATGAGGAATGCCACTGGGACCCAAATACAGAGGAAGGAAGAAAATGGCTAGAAAGATATCGATTCCCCTTCCTCCAAGGGGTGAAAGCAGGGGCCAAGAAACCCACAAACATGGCAAAGACCTCTGAGGTCTTACAGAAACCAGATGAGAGTCCCACTGACTTCTATGAGAGACTGTATGAAGCCTTCAGAGTCATACTCCATTTGACCCAGAGGCCCCTGAAAACCAGTACATGGTCAATGCTGCCTTTGTGGAACAGGCGCAGACCGACATCAGATGAAAGCTTCAAAAGTCAGAGGGATTCGCTGGGAAGAATGCCATCGAATTACTGGAAATCGCTAACAAAGTCTTTATAAACTGAGAATGAGCAGCCAAAAAGGAGGCAGGCAGAAGAATGGAATGAAAGGTGGCTCTCCTAGCCGCAGCCTTGGGGAAACCAGCTCCATCGGTGGGACCGAAACAGAAACAATGAGGAACTAAAGAACCAAGAAGGAAAATGCCCCTAGGATGGGACCAATGTGCCTACTGCAAGGAATCCAGACATTAGAAAACTGAGTGCCCCAACTGCCAGCGAGGAAAACCAGGAACTTCTGCTCCACTCAGCCACTACTGGTCAGAACCACCAGAGGCCCATCTGATCGGCCTGGCAGGAACAGACTCTGACTAGGGAAGACTGGGCTCTATCTAATTAGGCCACCATAAGCCCATGGTCAAAATGAAGGTTGAGGGCCAAATGGTAAACTTTATGGTTGATACAGGGGCCGAACACTCTGTGGTGACTCAAAAGGTGGCACGTCTATCAGGGTGGAAGTTACCATTGCAGGGACTACTGGAACTAAAACCATAGACCATTTTGTGGCACCTGGCAATGCCACTTAGGAGGCCACCAGGTGGTTCATGAGTTCCTGTACCTACCAGACCGCCAATACCGCTTTTGGGCAGGGACTTCCTGGCAAAAATGGGTGCAGAAATAACCTTTGCTCTGGATGGATCGGCACAACTGTGACTAGGTGAGGAGGCACCTCCCATGATCCTGTCCTTGGTGATACCACGGGAAGAAGAATGGAGGTTGTATACCTCTCCGCCTGATGAGCCAATAGTGGCCCCAGAACTGGAGGTTGAATTCCCATCAGTCTGGGCAGAAGAAAACCCCGCTGGTCTGGGCAAAAACCACGCCCTGATACTGATTGACCTGAAGCCTGGAGCCCAGCCTGTCAAAATACGCCAGTACATGGTTCCGCGGTAAGCGCGTTTAGGGATCCGGATTCACCAGACCGACTACTCAAGTGGGGACTTTTAAAGCAATGCCAGTCCCCATGGAACATCCCCCTGATTCCCATAAAGAAACCTGGGACAAACAACTACCACCCGGTACAAAACTTAAGGGACATGAATGAGGCGGTCATCATGTTGCATTCGGCACCACCTAACCATACAGTTTATTAGGACTTATATCTTCTGAGGCAGGGTGGTTCACATGCCTGGACTTAAAGGATGCCTTCTTTTGCCTCCAACTAGTGCCCGATAGCCAGCCTCTGTTCACCTTCGAATGGGAAAACCCCACCACAGGAACAAAGAAACAATTAACTTGGACTAGACTACCTCAAGGATTCAAGAATTCACCAACTTTGTTCAGCAGGCACTAGCGTCTGACTTAGCCAAGTTCCTGGGACAGAACTTAGGATGTGTCCTCCTTCAATATGTAGATTACCTCCTACTGGACAGTCCACCTCGAGCCCAATGCTGGGAAGGGACCAAAGCTTTACTCAGGCTACTGATGGAAGCTGGATATCGGGTATCAAAGAAAAAGGCGCAAATTTGCCAAAAAGAAGTCAAATACTTAGGCTTCAAGATCACCCAAGGCAAACAAATGCTAGGGGCCGAAAGGAAACAGACAGTCTGTGCTATTCCAGTTCCCACTTCCCATTGACAGATTTGAGAATTCCTGGGAGCATCAGGGTTCTGTCGAATATGGATACCCGGATTTTCAGAACTAGCAAAACCCTTACATGAGGCCCTGAAAAGAGAAGAAAAAGCGTCCCTTGTCTGGGGCCCCGATCAAGAGAAAGCATTTACAACTATAAAGATCAAGCTCACCGAGGCACCAGCCTTAGGATTCCTGGACGTATCACAGGACTTCAACCTGTTTGTGCACGAAAACAACAGAATAGCCCTGGGAGACCTAACCCAGGATTTTGGACCTTGGCAGAGACCACTAGCTTACCTTTCAAAGCAAATTGACCCAGTTGCAGCACGCTGGCCACCCTGTCTGAGGGCCTTAGTGGCCACCACACTGCTAATCAAAGAGGCAGACAAACTTACATTGGGACAAAAATCTAAACATCAAGGTACCCCACTCTGTCATTACCTTGATGGACGCAAGAGGACAGCACTGGCTAACTCATGCCCGAATGACCCAGTACCAAGGACTCCCATGTGAAAACCCACGAGTAAGACTAGAATTAGTAAAAACTCTAAATCCTGCTACCTTTTTGCCAATAGTAGCCGGGTCCCCGGAGCATGACTGCTTGGAGGTACTTGATGAAGTCTACTCCAGATGACCAGACCTGACCTGACATAAACATCTGCGAAATCCTGACCTTATTTGGTACGCAGATGGTAGCAGTTACATGAATGAGGGCAAAGGATATGCCGGGTATGCAATAGTTTCAGATTTTGAGACTCTGGAAGCAAGGGCTCTTCCTGAGGGATAGTCTGCCCAAAGAGCAGAACTATGGGCCCTGGTGAGGGCATTAGAACTCAGCAAGGATAAGTGGGCCAACATATATACTGACTCATGCTACACCTATGCCACCCTACATATACATGGGGCTATATACAAGGAAAGAGGGCTCCTTACTGTAGGGAGGAAAGGAATAAAAAACCAAGGTGAAATCCTAAAATTGTTGGAGGTAGCAGTTACACAGACGGTAGCAGTTACTCTCTGGGAACCAAGAGAGGTAGCAGTCATCCACTGCAAAGGACACCAAAAGGGAAGAGACTCAGTGTCAGAAGGAAACCATCAGGCAGATGCTGCAGCTAAACAAGCTGCAAGGGAACAGGCAGCACCTTCAAAAATCATGCTGGTCCCAGAACTACCTGCAACCCCAAAATACATAGCCCAGGAAGAAGAATGGGCACAGCAGGAGGGAGGAAATATAACAAAAGAAGGATAGTGGATACTCCCAGACCACCGAATCTATGTGCCAGAACAATTAGCCCACTGGTTAGTCCTCCAACAACATGAACTCACCCATCTGGGAAAAACCACCCTAGAGGCCTTATTAAGCTGGTACTACCTGATTGCTCCACCTCCATCCCTGTGTGCCTTGGTCTGTCAACACTGTCTCTTCTGTGCTCAAAACAACTACAAGGACTAGGAAAAAAACATTCTTGAAGTACATAAGTGGGTAACTGATAGAATCTCCATTTCCCTGGGAATAACTGTACACCCCCACAGACCAGGGGACCAAGTCTGGATAAAAGACTGGAAAAAGGAACCTCTCACACCAACCTGGAAAGGGCCCTATTTAATTATACTAACCACTCCCACAGCCCTCAAGGTTGCAGGTCTAAATATCTGGATCCACCACTCATGGGTGAAGGCAGCTCACTTGCCACATGACAACCAACCTGCCTGGAGAGTGACCACTAGCCAGAACAATCCTGTGAAGATCATCCTTAAGAGGACAGTGAAAACTGCTGATCAGTCAGTCTATGACAAGCACCTGAGGACTCTGCCAGTAGAATCGATGGTCATCACCTGCTAGACTGACCCTGGCACTGGACCCTGTATCCTTAGTAGCCTTAAAGGATCAAGTAGACTCCTTAGCAGCAGTAGATTTACAAAATAGAAGGGGGTTAGACCTACTGACTGCTGAAAAGGGAGGAATATGCCTCTTTTTAAACGAGGAATGTTGCTTTTATGTTAATCAATCAGGAAGAGTTAGAGACATGGCCCAGTAGTTAAAGGAACAAATTACAAAAAGAAAATAGGATTTATCGGAATCTTGGAGTTCCTGGAGTAACATATGGAACTGGGCATCTTGGGTACTCCCATTAGCTGGTCCTCTCTTATTGCTTTTTATAGTGCTCTTGTTTGGCCCTTGTATTCTTAACATCCTAACCTGTTTCATTTTCTCTTGCTTAGAAACAATAAAGCTCCAAGTGATGCTTCATATAAGAACCCCCCCAACTACCATTACTCTCCTCTGCATGGTGAAGAACTCTAGTTGCTGCATCCCCTCCCCTTCAATGCCCCTATTCAGCAGGAAGCAGTCAGAGAGATCATCACCCCTCTTCCTCATGCCAGCAGGAAGCAGTCAGAGAGATCATCGCCCCTCTTCCTCACACGGCACTAAGGGAATTCTCCGTCCAAGCCCATGCTTACGAATACCATATAAAATCATGAGCAGGGAATGAGAAGGCAAGCTGGGTGTAGGCAACACCCTTAGCTCACAGTGCAGAGACCCTGCCCCTGGCTTCTGTAATCCCGCTTGCCCCTTAACATGCCCCTTAACCAACCACCTAAACTACAGTGGAACTAGAAAGCCCCCAAATACTCGGAAGCTTATCATGTATAAAAGGCAGCTGGAACCCGGGTGCAGGGCTCAGCCTTTGGAGGTGACTCTGCTGGGCCGGCATCAGTGTTCATTAAACAGTCATTTTCTAATCCTCCGAGTGCATGCAATCTCTCTTTCTGCCTACCGAATTTCTGCCTCAACATGATGACATCGTCCGGCTGCCAGAATATGTTTATTTCTCACTTCCTACTCAGAAGGATTTCCCCAGGTGGTTGGGAGAGGAAACCTTGGTGTGGTGTTAACTTTTCATTGGTATCTGGCAACAGTAGTAAATACAGGGCAGTGTCCAACCCAATCTGTGGGAAATGGAAATGAGATTCTACATATTAATATGAAGAATCGAGCTGGACAAAGCCTCACAGATCATGTTAGTCCAAGGGAGAAGCAGTAACAACATAATTGTCTACTGAACAAGAGGTAAAATAATAACCTTTCCTTGTAATTAACATGAAAGAAGGCAAAGATGCCCTAACAGAGAGAAACACTGAGGCAGAATATGGAAGATCTGGCTTTGTAAATTTGGTTTTGAAAAATATAGCCGCTGTCATCAGCCTTGATATCCCTGTAAACTTCTGCCCTTTACCCTCTGCCCTTCCCAAGACTGGCTGGCTTCCTAGGCCCAAGGCCTATCTTAGAGGCTGGAGCAGCTTATTTTAGGGGACTTAAGGATTTCTAGTCTCCTTGGCCAAAGGACTTAGTCTCAAGTTAGCCTTGAATGCTTTTCCTCTATTTGTATAAAGTAGTCCCTGGATTTTACTCCAGCTGTGATAAGTCTCTGTTGGGATGATCTGCACTGTATTCTTGTTTCTTCAGACTGAGGTTCAGTACAGAGTCCTGCCCTTGAGTCTCAGGCCAAGGCTGGCTCCCATCACTGGCTGCCACAGAGCCCCAATCTCAGCTGTCTGTGTGGACCATTGCTCCATACTTGCTTCCAGAATCTTACAGAAGAGAGGGATAAAGAGTAGTACCAGCTCCTTGACTGCCATCTCTTAACCATCAGTGCGCTCTCTGTACCATCCTGGTGTGCCTCATTTCTAGGTCTCTACCCATCTTGATCTAGGTTGTCCCCACAGATAACTGAGCTCCTACTCTGTGTGTCCAATAATCCTGGGTATATGAAAAGCATTTTAAAATATGAACAAAAAAAACTGGCCCCCCAAAATTAGTGATAAAGCTATAATTTTCTCTTCCTGATATTTCAAATAATTTAAACTTTCTAAGAGCACTTCAAATATGTATTTCTCCCTCATATGACCTTATGCAACAACTGTAATGAAGAGTTTCTAGACATGAGTACCTAACAGACACTGTCTTAACACATTTTAGAAATAAAATTGTTAGAGGACTGTTGAAGCTTTCCGCATTTTCTACTGAAGAATTTGTAGACAATGAAAACTGTATTAGATTGTCAATGACTCATAACTTTTCACTAGCCTCTCTATGACGATACACAATTTATCTCACTGTTTTGCATATCCCTTTCATATTAGACCCTCTTTGCTTTAGCACAGAATGAAATGTTATAATAATACTGCAAACATCCTTCTAGTAACTCTTTGTATGCTTGATAAAAGAACCACCACAGCCAATAGTTCTGTTCTGAGCCTCTTTTTTAAAAACCATGGTGAGGTAAGTAAAGTGGTGAGGTAATAAAGTGGTGAGCATACTGCCGGTTTTCATTTATTTTGTATATTTTATCCCATTTATCTTCATTACTAACTATACAAAATTCTAGGATTTCTCTTACTTTTTTTTATAGAGAAGTTTATAAAAGGACTCAACTTATAATTCTATAGATAATTTCTCAAAGATGAATACTTCATATCTATAAGAATTGTGATGAATTATCAAATTACAACATCAGAATGGTTGGCTTGACTCTACTGGACCATGGAGCCAACAAAGAGAGCACATCTGCCCAGTGGGTTATCATCCATCATAAAGGAATCCACAATATAAGTACCTAACAGGCAGGGAATAATGATAAGAAAGGAGAGAAACAAAAGTCAAATTCAGACAAGGAATGGTCAGAGGTTTCTCATCCAAAACAAATTCTGTACAGGCAGGAAAAACAACTGTATTGTTTGCAAATCTTTTAGAAAGGTGTATTCCTAAGGAAGCCCCAATCTGAATGAGCTTGCAGTCTGAGACTGAAAACACTAACCCATACAGCAACAGAACAGAATCTCAGAGAAGAGTGAACAACCTACTCTACACATTTCACACTGGGTTTGAAAGCATTCTACAAATTGAAGCTCCCTATCTGAAAAATGCCACAAATCTACAATTTTACTATGGGACTTGTGATAATGCTAATAAATGGACTATGCATGGGTTTTTTTGTTTCTTTTAATCCTCATTTGAGGACATGTTTTTATTGATTTGAGAGAGAGACAGGAAGGGAGAGAAAGAGTGAGAGAAACATCAACGTGAGAGAGAAGCACTGATCGGTTGCCTTGGGTATGCACCCTGACCGGGGATGGAACCTGAAACCTGGGTATGTGTCCTGACCTAGAATTGAACCTGCCGTCTTCTGGTGTATGGTATGACACTCCAACCAACTGAGGCACACTGGCCAGGGCTGCAGAGGTTTTAACTTATCTGTTAACTCATAAAGGCTCTATTTTATTTCATACATTTAGAGGCCAGAAGCAAAGACTGAATACTGTCTCACTGTTTTCAGAAGTCCGAAACCTAAGCGAATACCAACAAACTAGTTGGTTTTCTACAAGAAAGGACTCAGAAATACAATTCTAAGGCACATATCTGCAAAATGACTTACGGCGATAACCCCATATTTCAGATCTTACAAAAGATAAAAATGTCCTATCAATTACACTGAACAGGATACCAAGAATTATCAGCTCAGTTTTACTAGACATTTTCTCAAAGTTCAGTTTAAATATGGATCCTGCTAGGTCTAGAGTCATCCAGGCCAACTCTTAATTTTTATCCAGAAACGTATCAATTGTGATACTCAAATGCATAAATAGATAAATGAAGATATTAATGGAAAAGACTTTGTGTCCAAAACACCATTAATAAAAATGAAAAGCAAAAATCAAACTGCTTAAATATTACAACAAAATATACAAATGTATATAAAAAGAGTTCTTACAAGTTAATAAGAAAAATATTACTAACATAATAGAAAAATGAGCAAAGAACATGAACTGGCAAATTATAAAAGAAGAAATACAAATGGCCAATAAATAGACAGGGGAAAGATTGACCTAAATTACAATATAGGGGTCAGATGAACAAAAAAAAAAATTGGATGTCATTTGCACTTCTCAATTTGGTGCTCGGAAAAAAAAGTTGATAGTATCCAGTTTCATAAAGAGTTTTAAAAAAATAATATTTTCATCCATTCTTGGTAACTTTGATATCCCTTCCAGAGTAAGCATTGCATAGCAAATGCCTAAGAGATTCACATAACCTTTAACCGAAAAACGTTACATATGGGAATTCATTCCAAGGAAATAGCATGGATAGTTGTAAAAACTGAATTGCTGAGAATTCCAAAATGGCGGCAGAGTGAATGGAAGTTACACAGACCATCTCACAGGACCAAACTGGAATTACAACTAAAATAAAGACAAATAGTTGAGGAAAAGCAACAGAAAAGCAGCTTGCGAAGACCATATAACTAGAAACACTGAATCGATCCTGGTAGGATTGCAAAGGCACGAGAGGGGGGCTGGGAGCCCACAGACAGCAGCAGTCTTAGCTGTGTGCAGTGCCCTCGGGGATAAGCCCAAACCCGCTCAACAGCACAGAGGGCAGGACAGAGCACTAAAATAACCACAGCCACTCACCTTGGGCTCTGGCACAGGGAGGGAGGACTAGACTGGAACTGTGTGGGGACACTCAGGATTTGGAGGGCACTCAGAGCTTTTGCTGAGTTGCAGCCACACAGGATGGTGGCCATCTTACTCCATCCCAGAGCTCTGGGGAGAGGCGGCAGCCCTTCCCTCAGAGATTCAGCCACACCCAGGTGGGTCACTGAAATGCAAATTGAGGCTCATTAACAACCAGCATCTTCCCCAACCTAGGGAAATCCTCTTACTCCTAACACCTGAGGGAGGTTTTCATTCAACTGAGAACCCAAAACTCTTCAAGTAACCATGACTAATAGCCTCTAGGCAAAAAGCTAGAGGATACCTGAACTTTTCCTGGCCTTGAAAACAGGCTCAGGAAAGTAAGACTTGACAATGCTGTTTAACGTGGGTCCTGCCAGGCTCATCCAAACGGAGTAGAGGGAGCCACAAACAGCAGAACAACAACATCCACAGGAAAAATTTGGCAGGCTCCAAAACCCACTGAGATAGCCAAAATGGTGAAACAAAGAAACAAATCCCAAATGAAAAAACAAGAGACCTCTACTGAAGATGAGATAAATGAAATGCAGTAAAGCAAGTGAACAGAGCTAGAATTCAGAGCCATGATCTTGAGGAAGCTAAACAGCATGAGTAAGGACATCAACACCATGAGTAAAGATATAGAAACATTGAAAGTCCACCAATTGGAAATCAAGAAGCACCAAGAAGAAACGAGGAATGACATAGCAGAAATAAAGAACACATTGGAAGGACTAAACAGCAGAGTAGAGGAAGCTGAAGACCAGATCAGTAATTAGAGGACAGGGTAGAAAAAATCAACGAATCAGAAAACCAAAAGAAAAAAACATTAAAAAACAGGAAGACAGCTTAAGAGAACTGTGGGACAACTGGAAACGGAATAACATTCGCATCATAGGAGTCCCCGAAGAAGAAGAAATGAGCAAGGGTTAGAGAATATATTTGAAGAAATAGTGACAGAAAACTCTCCTAACTTGGTGAAGGAAGAAGACATTCAAGTTCAAGAAGCACAGACAACCCCAAGTAAGAAGAACCCAAACAGGCCTACACCAAGACACATAGTAATTAAAATGCCAAAAATTAGAGACAAAGAGAGAATCCTAAAGGCAGCAAGAGATAAGCAACAGGTTACCTACAAAGGAACCACCATAAGGCTATCAGCTGACTTCTCAACAGAAACACTATAGGTTAGAAGGGAATGGCATCAAGTAATCTAGGTCATGAAAAACAAGGATCTGACTCCAAGACTACTCTACCCAGCAAGGCTATCATTCAAAATAGAAGGTCAAATAAAGAGCTTCCCAGACAAAAAAAGGCTAAGGGAATACATTAGCACCAAACAAGCACAACAAGAAATGTTAAAAGGACTGCTGTAATTAGTAGAAGAAATAGGAAGGAAATATAACTACACTAAACAAAAATGGCAATAAATAAGTATATATCAATAATCACCTTAAATGTAAATGGATTGAATGCTCCGATAAAAAGGCACAGGTAACGGATTGGATAACAAAGCATTATCCATATATATGTTGTTTACAAGAGACCCACTTCACAACAAAAGACTCACATAGATTGAGAGTGAAAGGATGGAAAAAAATCTTCCAAGCAAACGGAAAGGAAAAAAAAGCTGGGGTAGCAATACTCATATCTGATAAAATACATTTTAAAATGAAGGCCATAACTGGAGACAAAGAAGGCCACTACATAATATTGAAAGGATATTTCCAACAGGAAGATATAACCTTGGTAAACATATATGCACCCAATATAGGAGCACCAAAATATATTAAAAATCTTCTGGAGGACTTCAAAGGAGAAATCGACAGCAATACATCATAGCAGGAGACTTCAACACCATGCTGACATCACTGGATAGATCCTCTAGACAAAAAATCAACAAGGAAATAGAGACTCTAAATGAAGCACTACACCAAATGGATTTAATAGATATCTACAGAGAATTACACCTCAAAACTACAGAATTCACATTCTTCTCAAGTACACATGAAACATTCTCAAAGATAGACCACATGTTAGGACACAAATGAAGTCTCTACAAGTTCAAGAAGATTGAAATCATATCAAGCATCTTCTCAGATCACAATGGCATGAAACTAGAAATCAACTGCAACAAGAACATGCAAAGACATTTGAACACATGGAGGCTAAATAGCATGTTATTAAACAATGAATGGGTTACCATGGAGATCAAGGAAGATTAAAATCTTCCTGGAAATCAATGAAAATGAACACACAACAACACAAAATCTATGGGATGGAGCGAAAGCAGTTCTGAGAGGGAAGTTCATACCACTCCAGGCCTACCTCAAGAAACAAGAAATATTTCTAATAGAATATCTAACCGCACAGCTAAAAGAACTAGAAAGCAAACAAAAAGAAAACCCCAGAGCAAGTAGAAGGAAGGAAATAGTAAAGATCAGAGCAGATATAAATGACATAGAGACCAGAAAAACAATTCAAAGGATCAATGAAACAAAGAGCTGGTTTTTTGAAAAGATAAACAAGATTGATGGACCCTTAGCTAGACTCACCAAGAAACAAAGAGAGAGAACTCAAATACACAAAATCAGAAACGAAAGGGGAGAAGTAACAACTGACACCACAGAAATACAAAGGATCGTTAGCAAATACTATGAACATTTATATGGCAACAAATTAGACAATCTAAGTGAAATGGACAAAATTCTAGAAACACATAGTGTCCCAAAACTGGACCAGGAAGAGAGAGAAAACTTGAACGGACCAATGACAATGAAGGAAATTGAAGATGTAATCAAGACTCTCCCAGCAAACAAAAGCCCAGGCCCTGACGGCTTCACAGGGGAGTTTTACCTAACATTCATAGAAGAAATAACACCCATTCTCCTCAAATTATTTCAAAAAATTCAAGAAGAAGGAAGACTTCCAAACTCGTTTTATAAGGCCAGCATAATTCTAATTCCAAAACCAGAAAAAGACACTACAAAGAAAGAAAACTACAGGCCAATATCCCTGATGAACATAGATGCCAAAATCTTTAACAAAATACTAGCAAATAGGATCCAGCAATAAAAATTATTCACCACTACCACGTGGGATTCATCCCAGGGATGCAAGGTTGGTTCAATATTCACAAATCAATAAATGTGATACACCACATAAACAAAATGAAAAATAAAAACCACATGATTATATCAATAGACGCTGAAAAAGCATTCGACAAAATCCAGCACCCATTGCTGATAAAAATACTCAGCAATGTGAGAATAGATTTATCATATCTCGACATAATAAAGGCCATATATGAAAGACCTACAGCCAACATCATACTCAATGGGCAAAAACTAAAAACATTTCCCTTAAGAACAGGAACAAGACAGTGATGCCCACTTTTGCCACTCTTATTTAACATAGTACTGGAAGTCTTAGCCACAGCAATCAGACATGAAGAAAAAATAAAAGGGATCCAAATTGGTAAGGAGGAAGTGAAACTGTCATTATTTTCAGATGACATACTATACATAGGAAACCCTAACGACTCCATCAAAAATCTACTAGACTTAAAGAAATTTGGCAAAGTAGCAGGATACAAAATTAACGTCAAGAAATCGGTGTTACCTCAAAAAATTAAAAATAGAACTGCCATTTGACCCAGTGATCCCAGTTCTAGGAATACACCCTAAGAAGCCTGAAACACCAACCAGAAAGAATACATGTACCCCCATGTTCATAGCAGCTCTATTTACAGTAGCTAAGATCTGGAAACAGCCCAAGTGTCCATCAGTGGATGAATGGATAAAAAAGGTGTGGTACACATACACAATGGAGTACTATGCAGCTGTAAGAAAGAAAGATCTCTTATCCTTTGAGACGACATGGAGGGACCTCGAGAGTATTATCCTAAGCGAAACAAGCCAAGCAGAGAAAGACAAATATCATATGATCTCATTTATTTGTGGAATATAATGAACATAACAGTCTGAGGAACAGGGTAGACCCAGAGATATGGAAGTAGGGTATATAGACTGACATTCCTCAGAAGAGGGGGTGGGAGGAAGAGGGAAGAGATAAACCACAGAACTTATGCGCATGTATGCATAACTGATGGACATGGACAACAAAGCTGGGGATGGGGTAGGGGTATGGAGAGGAGGGTGTCAATGGGGAAAAAAAGAGAAACATCTGTAACAAAAATAAATTAATAAAAAAAAAAAGAAGAAAAAGAAATCGATGGCATTCTTATACACCAATGATGAACTCACAGAAAGAGAAACTAAAAAAACAATCCCATTTACCATTGTGACAAAAAAATTAAGATACTTAGGAATAAACTTAACCAAAGAAGTAAAGGACCTATTTGCAGAAAACTAGAGGACACTGAAAAAAGAAATAGGGAAGATATAAAAAAGTGGAAGCACATCCCTTGCATATGGATTGGAAGAATTAACATCATTAAAATGTCCATATTACCAAAAGCAATCTATAGATTCAATGCAATCCCCATCAAAATACCAGTAACATATTTCACAGAACTAGAACAAATACTTCAAATGTTCATATAGAACAAAAAAAGACCCTGAATAGCCACAGCAATCTTGAAAAAGAAGGACAAAGTAGGTGGGATCATAATACCGGACATCAGGTTATACTACAAAGCTACTGTACTCAAAACAGCCTGGTACTGGCACAAGAACAGGCATATAGACCAGTGGAACAGAACAGAGAATCCGGAAATTGACCCAAGACATTATGCTCAGTTAATATTTGACAAAGGTGGCAAGAGCATACAATGGAGTAAAGACAGCCTTTTTAATGAATGGTGCTGGGAAAATTGGACAACTACATGCAAAAAAATGAAACTAGATCATCAACTTACACCATACACAAGAATAAACTCAAAATGGATAAAAGACTTAAATGTGACTCGTGAATCTATAAAAATCCTAGAAGAAAATGTAGGCAACAAAATTTTGGACATCATACGCAGCAGAATCTTCCCTGATATATCACCTAAGGCATCAGAAACAAAGGAAAAAATGAACACATGGGAATAGATGAAACTAAAAAGCTTCTGCACAGCAAAAGAAACAACCATCAAAACAGAAAGGGAACCCTCTGTATGGGAGAGCATAATTGCCAATGACACATCAGATAAGGGGTTAATCTCCAAGATAAATAGAGTGCTCATACAACTCAACAAAAGGAAGACAAATAACCCAATTAAAAAATGGGCAGAGGAACTAAATAGACACTTCTCCAAACAGGACATACAAATGGCTAAGAGACATATGAAGAAATGCTCAACATCACTAATCATCAGAGAGATGCAAATTAAAACAACAATGAGGTATCACCTCACACCTGTCAGAATGGCCGCCATCAACAAAGCATCAAACAACAAGTGTGGCGAGAGTGTAGAGAAAACGGGACTCTAGTACACTGCTGGTGGGAATGCAGAGTGGTGCAGCCACTGTGGAAAACACTTTTGTGTTACCTCAAAAAACTAAAAATTGAATTGCCATTTGAGCCAGTGATCCCACTTCTAGGAATATACCCTAAGAATCCTGAAACACCAACCAGAAAGAATATATGTACCCCCATGTTCACAGCAGCACTATTTACAATAGCTAAGATCTGGAAACAGCCCAAGTGTCCATCATTAGACGAATGGATAAAAAAGCTATGGTACATATACACAATGGAGTACTATGCAGATATAAGAAAGAAACATCTCTTATCCTTTGAGACGACATGGAGGGACCTGGAGAGTATTATCCTAAGCGAAAAAAACCATGCAGAGAAAGACAAATATCACATGATCTCACTTATTTGCAGAATATAATGAACATAACAGTCTGAGGAACAGGGTAGACCCAGAGATGTGGAAGTAGGGTCAGACTGACAACCCTCAGAAGAGGGGGTGGGGGGGAAGGAAGAGATAAACCATAGAACTTTTATGCATGTATACGTAACTGATGGACATGGACAACAAAGCTGGGGACGGGGTGGGGGGGGATGGGGAGGATGGTGTCAATGGGGAAAAAGGAGAAACATCTGTAACAAAAATAAATAAATAAATAAAATAAAAGAATCATAACTGCAAAAAAACCCACAAAAAACTGAATTGCTAGAGAAAAAAATTAAAAACAACTTAAATGCTCCATAACAGGAGCCTGGTTAAAGAGATTGTGGAATATTCACACAGGGGTCTGTGGACAACCATGTGAAATTATGTAGAACATGTGATGGTATGAAAGGAAGTTCACTTGTGACAAGTGGGAAAAAAGAAGCTATGTACACAAACAGTGCAACCCATGTCAATACATTAACTATAAAAAAATCATACACCACAATGTCAAAAGTTAAACATAGAGAGTCAGATAATAAGCAATTTTCTTTTTGGTTACCTTAACATTCCAAGTTTGTATGTGTTTTTTTTCCCCCTGCTAGTTTTTTAAAGAATACATATGCCAGACAGAAAAGAATCCAATTTCTATGATTGGTGGTACAAATACTGTGGACGGAAAAGAAGTGTGTGTGTGTGTGTGTGTGTGTGGGGACACATACTAAATCTGACAAGTACAAGGGAGGCCTGCATGGTGGCCTCACAAACTCAGAGACTAAAAGTAACCACATAGGATAGTCTAATTTTAAACTTTCTCACAAAAAGTAATTCATGGTGGGTGGTCATGTCCTAGGCCAGTCTCTTCCCTGACAAAGGACAATCTTTACCTTAACTGAGCCTGTCTATTATCTTTTTGCAGATACAGTAACATATTTTGGGAATATTAAAGTAATTTCCTCTTTCCTAGACCCCTCAGAGCACTACAACAGAGCAGAGACCACAAAGGCCCTCACTGTTATTGTTATCATGTTAATCATTAACTATTAACTACCCTATAACCACAAATGTAAAATAGATATGTGTTTATTTGTTTTACTTTTTATCCAATCCCAGAGATTTCCCTGCTTTGCTTTCTCCTGTCTCTCTAACCAATCATCAATGAATTTCATGTAAGCCCCTTACATATTCCCCTTTGATTCTGATATATAAAATAAGTGGTAAAACTGCCATTTTCTAGAACATTTTCTCAACCTGTTGAAATTTTGCTTCATGGCAACTGTCATCCACCTGGCTTAAATAAACTCATAAAACTTCTCTACAGGTTTAAATGCTTCTTACATTGACATTTACTTGGTGTAGTTGGCAGGATTCTGAAGAAGTTCACCCAAGATCTCCCTGTGGAACTGGACCCAATGCTAGGTACCAGTAGGGGCCCACTAAGCCCCACCGGCTCCCCACCTCACATTGGGTAAACTTGGGTAAGTTATCTCTTTGAATTCAGGACCTTCCCTTGCTTGTGGTAGAGTCTGACTTTATTTGAGTTGTTCTTAGAAAAGCTTTAAGGTGGCACTAAAGGATAGGAATTGAGATAGGTGGATGGCTTTAAGTTTGACTTTTCAATTGAAACTACTTAACTGCAAATCTGAACAAAAAATCCTTTTGCTGGATAAATGAGAGCCTGAACTCATTTGGCTCTGAAGATAAGGGGCATTTACTCCCTCCAGCTCGAATTTTGGGTATTCTTAGGTGACTAAGAATTTTTGTGGAGGTGTCAGAGGGTATCCCTCATGATGTGCATGAGCCCCATAGGGAATTTCAATTCAACTATAATTAAATAATTGACTTGTCCAGGAATGTGAGTTGATTATTTAGTGCTCTGAGTCCTCATGGCTGTATTAGACAGCTGGGGAGAGAAACTGAGACACATAAGAGCATTGAAAAGTGACGGGAAATGACAGCCCCTTGGAGCTCAACCCATAAGCAGCACACTTCAACCCACCACACAACATCCCTAGAAATTTATTCAGACTCTGCAGATACCAAATAGAACTAAAATTAACATGGGAAATTGTTCTTCAAAGGTTGACCAACCCCAAGAACCTCAGCCCCTTGTTAATACTCCTGCTGGTTATATGTATAATTCTTAAAGAACCTCAACTTGCAAGTATCTACAGAAATGAGAAAATTTAACTAAAAATGATATCAGCTTGAAAGTACCAAAGTGGGGAGCTGCTGACATCTCCAAATTGATTTTTCTGGATGCTCAATAAGAAAAAGCCAGCTCTAAAATTAACTGAATGAATGGGAAGCTTATCTTCATATGAAATTAGAAGCTTCTATGAGAGGCTCAGATAAGTTATCTTTTCTATAGGAAGTTATAAGAAAATTTTAGAAACTGTCTCTGAACTAAAAAAGGCTTCTGAAGCTAATAAATGTCAATACCCCTTTCCTACCTTTTCTATACCTCTTCCACTATATCCTCTGCTCTCTGAGCTTCCTTGTCCAGACTTGCCCTCTCCTCTTCCTTCCCCTTCTATCTCCTCTCTATTTACTCCAACACCACTCCCTATTGACCTAGAGGAAAATAATAATAGAAATTCAGACAAGGATAATCCAGGAATTCTACTAGCTCCCTTCAAGGAAAAGCCAGTCTCAGGTAGAAGGAAACCAATGATTATATATGTTCCTTGGACCAGAACAAAATTAAGAAATCTAACTATCCCGGCCAGTGTGGCTTGGTGGATTGAGCATCATTCCATGGACTGAGAGATCCCAGTTTGATTCCTGGTCAGGGCACATGCCTGGGTTGTAGGCTTGATCCCCAGGAGGGGTGGGGGTGCAGGAGGTAGCTGATCGATGTTTCTCACACTCTCACATCAATGTTTCTATCTCCCTCCCTTCCTCTCTCTCTAAAAAAAACAAACAAACAATAAATCAATTATATACATATATACTTTTTTTTTTTTTTTTTTTTTTAAGAAATCTAACTAAAGATTTCCCCAACCCTCTCCAGGACCCCAATGGGTGAAAATGAATTTGATTTAACTGTTAGAACATATGATCCTGGCTATTTTGACCTGTTCCAAATAATATATCTACTGGTTTCTTAGAGAAGGGTAATGGAATGGCTGAATAAGGTTAGTTGGCATACACAGGTAGAGACTTTTTTAAAAACAGAGAGACACACACTGGGAAAAATGCAGGGAATTAGCTCAATAGCTTTACCAAGACATACCTGACATTTTCCCCTAGAAAATGGACTGGATATATATCCAGCAATGTAAAAGAAAGCCTGATGAACCAGTGCTTGATATCTCTAAGCACTTTGAAAAAACTTCCAAACAATACTCAGGTCTATCTCCAAACAGTTTTAAGGATCATCAAAATGATCTCTTACTAAATTTGGCATTTTTGGAAGGACTAAATGAAGAACCTGTAACTTTGATCAAACAACATAAACTGGCAGACCACATATAATGATGAACTGGATATTTTGGCTGATCAATTATCTAAAACTATTCAAAGAAGAGAAAAAGACAAAGCTACAAAAATCATTAACCTACATCTCCAACAATTAAGCAATCCAGTCAGATATACCCAAAGGTCTCTTAGACAAGGGGAGAGAAGAGACTGTTTTTACTGTAAAAAGCCAGGTCACCATAAGAAGGATTATAGAAAACTAAAATAAAATTTAGAAAAACAAAAGCAATAGAAGCAAGCATAGGGCTGCCCTGAGAGAGCATTTCCCATTCTCCTTACTAATACTTTTAAGAGAAATTAAAATTATCATAAAAGGGGAAATTCCTAAGGCACTTGGAGATGTTGGGGCTACTTTATCTGTTCTTAACCTAACCCTCTCCCTCAGAGTAAAGCTTCTGTACAAATGGTAGAGGTATTGAACCAACCAATGACTATTTTTATTTTTATTAAAAAAAATTTTTTATTGAGTTTTTAGAGAGAGAGAGGAAGGGAGAGGGAGAGAGGGATAGAAACATTGATGAGAGAGAACATCGATTGGCCGCCTCCGGCATGCCCCTCACTGGGGATGCCGAACCTGGGCATGTGTCCTGACTGGGAATCGAATCGGCGACTTCTTGGTGCATGGGTCGACGCTCAACCACTGAGCCACACTGGTCAGGCCAATGACTATTTTTAAATTGGAACCTGTCCCCTTCCAACTAGGGAATGTTATGGGCAACATACATTTTTACTGGTCAAGTCAACCCCAATTCACTTAATAGGGAGTGATTTTCTTGAAACCCATAATGCCCACATTTCCTTTTCCCAGAAGGGTGAAATGTATTTATAACTGAATGAATCAGATACTGAACCAATTGGGAAAATAATGATTTTAAAGGAACTTCCACAAGAGGAAAATAATATTGAAACTGAATGTTTGTTGCAGGACATTCCAATGCAACTTTGGGCCCTTTCCAGTACAAATATTGGCAAGATGAACTAAGTCACTTCTATTAAAATAACTATTGATAATACTTTGCCTCTGCTTAATATTTGCCAATACCCTTTAAGACTTGATGCACTAACTGAAATTAAGCCCATTTTACAAGATTACTTAAAAAGAGGACTTATAATTCCATGGATAAGCTCCTACAATTCTCCTATCTTTCCAGTAAAGAAATCAAAAGGAAAAGGATGGAGAATTATTGTATAGGATCTCAGAGCTATAAATAGGATAATTATTCCCAGACATCCTGTGGTTCCAAATGCACATACCTTATTATCAGCCATTCCTGTGGACTGCCAATATTTTTCAGTAATAAATTTATGTAGTGCCTTTTTCAGCATTCCAGTAGAGAAAGACAGTCAATATCTCTTTACCTTCACCTGTAAAGATTGCCAGTTTACTTGGACTACAATGGCTCAGGGATATACAGAGTCCCACCTCTTTCTCCCAGATATTAAAAGCTGATTTAAATGATGTTAAATTTCCTAGAGATTCTACTCTAATCAAATATGCAGATGATTTACTTTTATGCTCTAGGACATTACTAGACTCCCCAAAGGACACAATTTACTTATTACAACAGCTAGCTATAAAAAGACACAAGGTCTCAAAGGATAAGCTTCAATTTTGCTTACCTCAAGTAAAATACCTTGGCCATCTCATATTTAAAGATGAGCTACTGATTAACCCTGAAAGACTCAGAGGAATCCTATATTTTCCTCTTCCAAAACCAAGAAAGCAGCTTAGAGGATTCCTGGGTTTGACTGGATATTGTCACAATTGGGTTCCAAATTTTTCATTAATGATCCAGCTTCTATATGTCCTATTAAAGTCAGATCAACCTGATTCAATTCAGTGGAACCCCAAAGGGAAACAAGCTGTAGTGGCTCTAAAGATACTATCTAAAGCTCCTGCTCTGGGGCATCCTAATTATAAACTTCCTTTCTTCCTTTTCACACATGAAAATAATGGGAATGCTTTAGGAGTTCTAACTCAGAAACATGGAGATCATCATAGACCTATAGGCTATTATAGTCAGCAACTGGACTCAGTAGCAAAAGGGGTCCCTATATGAGGGCCATCTCTGCTACAGCCATGTGTGTAAACAATCAGAAGAGATAGTTATGGACTCTCCTTTAACTATCTATCTTCTTTCTGTTGAATTTTTACTGAACTCCCACCATACTCAACAATTCTCTGTCAGTTGATTGGCTTCTTATGAAGTACTCCTGCTTTCTACACTTAATATTACTTTAACTCAATGTAATCATCTTAACCCTGCAACTTTGTTACCCTCTTTATGGGATGAAGACACCCACAATTGTGTTTTGCTTACTGACCACCTTCTTTTTCCTAGAAATGATTTATAGGACACTCCTATTGATAATGCTGACTTAATTTGGTTTACAGATGGATCTTATCTGAAAGATGAACAGGGAAATTACCGAGCTGAATAAGTAATAACTTCCATGGTGGACATAACTGAAAGTTCTTATCTACCTGAAATAAGATCTGCTTAGCAAGCTGAACTAATTGTTCTAACTCAGGCTTGTCAATTTGCCAAAGATCAAGTAGCCAATATTTACACTGATAGTCATTATGCATTTGGTGTAGTTCATGACTTTGGAATGTTATGGAAGCAGCAAGGCTTCTTAACTTCTTAAAGGCAGCTCTTAAAAAGCAGAAAACTGGTTGCAGAATTATTAGATTCCATACAGCAATCAAAACAATGGACAATTATCAAAATTCCAGGACACTCTAAAGATACTACCATGGAAGAAAAAGGAAATCATTTAGCCAATGCAGCAGCTAGGCAGGCTGCATTAAACAGTCAAGTTATCCAGACCCAAGAATACTCCTTGCTATTAAATCAATAAAGTACTATCTTTTACAGTTCCAACAGACAGCTGTGGAAGAAGAAACAAGGATATGGCAACAAAAAGGGGAAAACTTTCACCCAGGCAAACAGATATGGCTTGGACCTAACCAGAAACCAATCTCACCTATAAGGGTCCAATTCCCTACACTTCAACATTTACATGAGCTAATACACTGGGGACCTTAAAAGATGATTTCATGGAGTAAACAATATTACTGGAAACTTTCTCCTACTGTAGCTCATAGCATGTACAGAAGATGTTCTATTTATTCAAAATATAACCCAGGAAAACCACTCCATGGATCCCAAGGACATTTTCCACTTCTTTTAGATCAATTTGAGATATAGCAATTGGATTTTATCCAAATGCCACCATTTCAGGGACACAAATATATATGAGTTATGATTTATATGTTTTTTTCCCACTGGGTTGAGGCATTCCCTTACAGGAGAGTGACAGCCTTAACACTTGGTAAACTGTTATTAGAAAAAATAATTCCCAATTGAAGAATTTCCTCTGAGTTACATAGTGACCGTGGGACTCATTTCACTGGGCAAATGATAAAATCCACCTGTAACATTTGGCCTATTCTACAGAATTTTTATTGTGCTTATCACCCCCAGCCCTCTGGACTGGAGAAACGTACCAATGGTACAATCAAAATTCAACTAGCCAAAATTTCAGAAACCTTTAATCTCTCCTGGACAAAAGCTCTCCCCTTTAGTGCTCCTCAACCTGATATATACTCCTTTTGATAAACATAGACTTTCTCTTTATGAAATACTCACTGGCCACCCTATGCATCTGGATGAAGGGGAATATGAACCAACTTTACTAAAAGGATACATTCTACATGATTCTGAGGAAGTATTAAAGAACTTAAAGAGATGGATAAACTAGTAACCAATTCATTTCATAGTGCACTCCTGGGGAATGAAGATTTCAAAGACCATGGATTACAATCTGCAGATCTGGTCTATTGGAAGAGACATAAAATAAAAGATTCTCTCCAAACTCATTGGAGGGTAACTTACCAGGTGATATTAACCAACCCAGGTGCAGCCATATACAAATGAGTAAATTTATGGATTCATATTTCTCATTTTAAAAAGGCACTTAACTGCAAATAGACATCTACTCCTGTCTCTGACACTCACCTCCATCTACAACAAAGATCAAAGACTTTTCAAGGATGAGAAGCTGTGACATCAAAGGCAGACAGCTATCCCAAAACATCAACAAGCCTGTATGTTCACAAATTGATGTTGAAAATTGTTAAATTTGTTCTTTGAACTTCTCTCCAACCTTGCTCTCATATTACCTAATTATTATTGATTGAATAGACATAAAATTATTCTTTTATTGTTATTATCCTCCTTATGGTTTCCTAATGGAAACAATATCTGTCTCCTCAGACCCTCTCCCTTATTAGATATGAAAAATGTAACTTGGGGACCTGCTAACCTTTCCAACCTACTAGACAATGATATTCTGATTATCAGTTATGATAATGAAGTTAATGCTTTGTTGGGCACACATCAGTCTTCTCCTATTAAAATAAGTTTGGGTACATTTTTTTCTGGCTATATCTATTATGAAAAACAAATCTTGGGCAAATACCTACAAGAACACCTCCTTCATAATTCCCCTTATAGAATTATATATGGATCTAATCTAGATGTGTATTGTATAGGTATAGGAATGCTTAATAAAAAGCTAAGAAAAATACCTTGATGTGATGGAAAAAGGCTAGCAGCACTCTGTTCTATCTGTTATAGCATATGTTGTCCTCGGATTCACTAGGCATGCTCTTGTGGCTAGATGTCCATGAAATAAGAAAATAAATCAATGGGTCCCCATTTCAGAAAATATCGGGATTACTTGGTGGGTAATGTCTGTAACCACCCCACCCTCCTTGCATCCCAGATGCTTGTGGAAAGCCCTATGGAATATTCGAACTCTAGCTCATTTTGAGGATACCTCTACTCATTTAACTATGGCATGGGAAACAACATTTTTGGGTCCATTCAGTATACCCCAATTGATCCCAAGCTGTAGCTACCCAATGGTAAAAAAAATTCTGGTGGATCCAATAACATTAGCCTTATATAAGAAATAAAAGGGGAATACTTGGAGGATTAAGGGCTGGCCGTGGTACTCTGGGAGAAGCTGAAGTTGCAGTTAATGAAGAACATTCATTAGAAAAATATTTTTTATCTAAAATAGGTCATATAGAGGAAATGTTGTTTTCAGAAGAAGGAAAGGGGTGGTAAGAAGCATGGAAAGACAATGAGGCCTTAGCTCAATGGATAGAACAAATTTGACAGGCTGTAAGAACTCATACACAAACTCAACAATGGAAATCTGTCTGTACCCTAACTCAACAGGACCTACTGTCTGTGCTAATGCAAATGGAATCTAAAGTAGCTATGAACCAATGGCCAACTATAACGGGTACAGAAGACCATGACAGATGGGACTCATACAGTTTTCCTGGATTTTGGAAAATTTTGGAAGGAAAATGTGATCTATGATGTTGTATCTTAAAAACCCAAGCACCGCCTGGCTGGTGTGGCTCAGTGGTTGAGCATCAACCCATGCACCAAGAGGTCGCCAGTTTGATTCCCAGTCAGGGCACATGCCCAGGTTGTGGGCCCAATCCCTAGTGTGGGGCGTGCAGGAGGTGGCCAATCGATAATTCTCTCTCATCGATGTTTCTATCTCTCTGTCCCTCTCCCTTACTCTCTCTCTAAAATCAATTAAAAAAAATTTTTTTAAAGAAGTTTCTGCTCCATTAAAAAAAAAAAAAAAAAGCCCAAGCACCTCAGTAAGATCCTAAGCTTAGTTTCTCAGTAGTTCAATGGCTGACATAAGGACCTTCCTCAATAACACTAGAATATTTCCAATAGGAAGTAGATGGGCAATATTTTAAAATAATAAACAATGGAAACCCATCTCACTATCTGATTGTGAAAATCAAGAGGTGAATGGTTATGCCCCCAATCTATAAGGAATATTGAATTCACCCAATTCTAGCCTATTGTATCTACCCCAACAAATAACAGTATGTGGTATATGGGAAAAGGAAATTCTTGGGGAAGGGTTAGAAAATTCTGCTGTTATACTACGTAATTTTTACTGAAACAACCCCAAGATTACATTAAATACTATGGGAATATGATGTAATACTGAAATTATAGGCAAAATAACTTTGAGGTAAATAAAACTTATGATAATATCAATACCAAAAAGCCAATGTATTAAGAAATTGAACTTAATCTTTCCCATGAAGTCATTTCTATGGAAACTAATGGGACAGGAAAAAAACAGACCTTCATGATAATAAAATAGTAGGGAACTGAAGATGGCAGATTAAATGGAAGCTACACTGACCTACCAGGATCAAACTGGAATTACAACTATAGAATTAAAATACTGAAAACTGGAATTAAAATATAGAAAATTATCCTGAATAACCAACTGTGATTAGCTGGAAAGAACCCCTATAACTAGGGATGTAAAGAGGAGCTCATATTAAAACTGGTAGAAAGTGCAAAGGCGTGAGAGGGCTGACCGGGCTCCCAAAGGCAACAGCTGAAGTGCTACAGGGATATCTCAGCTGAGGGGGGTTCCCCCTGACAAGTGTGGAGTCTAACCCCCAAGCTGATCTCCCCAGCCCAGAGTAACAGAACTGGGAAAGATGCCACATAATATTTGGCTGTGAAAAGCACTGGAGGTTGTGTCTGGCAGGGAGAGACAGCTAGAAACACATGCACTCTCTTAAAGGGCCACTGCACTAAATTTGATTTGCAGCCATTCACCTTGGGCTCAGGCAGAGGGAAGGCACAGTGGACTAGAGCTACATGAGGAGAGTCTGAAGTTGGTGGCTCTGGGGAGAGAGCTGAGAAGACAGCCAATAGGATACTTGTGCTAAGTTATTTCCCCATGCTACTGAAGCCATCATTCTCAGGCACAGTTTTATCATCAATGCAGCTTCAACCTGAGGGGAAACAATAGCTTCACCCATTGGAAACCTTCTCACCCTACTCTCTGGAGTTTACACCGTACTGAAGACTACAGCCTGAGGCTCATTAGGTGACTGAGACTAACAGTCAGCCTGCAAGCAGATGCAGATCTCTGGGTGCTTTGATTCTTTGCCTGACCTGCTCCTAGCCCAAGGGGTAGCAAAAGCAGACCTTGGTGCACAGCTTGGTCCATTCCACAAGCACCCATCCCCAGAAGAGGGAGACACAGCTGTGGAACACTGATAGCTCCAAACAGGGTACTCAGGGCCAGTCACAAACAGCGTCTGACATTGGCTTACACCAGAGACCCTCTGAAGAAGCCCAAAACCAATAAACCCAGTGTCCAGCTTCAGACAACAACAGAGCAGGATCCAATAAGCTTCACAAGCAGTATATCCACAGGGAGATATTGGCAGGCTCAAAACCCTGCTGAGGTGATTACTGCTTTGTGTGACAAGCAAAGGCACAGCAGCCTGCTGCTTTGTTGGGGGTTGAGCCTCATGGTCAGCGAGCTTGAGGGTCAAGCCCACACACAAATAGGCCAATAATAATCAAGACTCAATTACTACAAGAGGGCCCACACAGAGTGCACAAAGTACATTATTAGAGCACCCAGGTCTGGTGATCAGGAAGACCAAATCACTGGGTCCCACAGGTCACTTACCACATAAGGTCACCCTACTGAGACTGGGAGGCATAGCAGATCTACCTAATACATAGAAACAAATCCAGACAGGAGCCAAATGGGAGGACAAAGACAAGCCCCAAATAAAAGAACAAAAGAATTCTCCAGAAGAAGAGCTAAATGAAATGGAGATGAAGCAATTTATCAGCTATAGAGTTCAGAGTGATAATTATAAGGATGCTCAATAATATGAAAAAGATATACAAATTATGAAATACCAAAAGTTGAAAATGAAGAATGACATAGCAGAAAAAAGAATACACTGGAAGGAATAAACAGCAGATTAGGAGAAGCTGAGGATCAGATCAGGAAATTAGAAGACATGGTAGAAAAAAATCATTCAGTCAGAGAACCAAAAAGAAAAAAACAATTAAAAAACAGGAGGACAGTTTAAGAGAGCTTTGGGACAATATGAAATGTAACAGTATCAGCATCATAGGAGTACCAAAGGGAGAAGAAAGCGAAGAAGGGATAGAGAATCTGTTTGAAGAAATAATGGCAGAAAAATTCTGTAACCTGGTGAAGGAAGAACTCACAGAGGTACAGGAAGCACAGAGAGTCCCAAGCAAAAACAACCCAAAGAGGTCCATGACAAGACATATCGTAATTAAAATGCCAAAACTAAAAGACAAAGAGATAATCTTAAAGGCAGCAAGAGAAAAGCAACAGGTTACCTACAAAAGAGCTCCCATAAGACTTTGGGGTGATTTCTCAACAGAAACACTAAAGGCCAGAAGGGAATGGCATGACGTATTCAAGGTAATGAAAAGCAAGGATCTGAAACCAACACTTCTCTATCCAGCAAGGCTATCATTCATAATGGAAGGTGAAATAAAGAGCTTTTCAGACACACACACACACACACACACACACACACACACAAAATACTAAAGGAGTTTATACAAAATAGACTTCTAAGCAAAGGCCATAACAACAGATAAAGAAGATCACTACATAATACTAAAAGGAACTATCCAGCAAGAGGATATGACACTGGTAAACATATATGCACCCAATATAGGAACATCTAAATATCTTTAAAAAAACACACACACATACTTGGAGAAATTTAAGGGAGAATTGAGAGCAATACAGTCATAGTAGGTGACTTTAACATCCCACTACCATCACTGGATAGATCTTCCAGACAAAAAATCAACAAGGAAACAATGACACTAAACAACACACTAGATGAGAAGAATTTAATTGACATTTACAGAACATTTCATGCCACAGCAGCAGAATACATTCTTCTCAAATACACATGGGGCATTCTCAAAGACAGATACATGTTAGGACGCAAAATAAGTTTCTACAAGTTTGAGAAGATTGAAATCATGTTAAGCATCTTCTTGGATCACACTGGCAAGTAACGGAAATCAATTACAATAAAAACACTCAAAAACATTCAAACACATGGAGGATAAATAGCATGTTATTAAACAATGAATGAGTTACCGAGGAGATCGAGAAAGAATTTAAAAACTTCCTGGAAACAAATGATAACGAACACACACAACCCAAAATTTATGGGACACAGCAAAAGCAGTACAGAGAGGGAAGTTCATAGCACTATAGGTCTACTTCAAGAATCAAGAAAAATCTCTAATAAACTAAACCTACAAATAAAAGAATTAGAAGGAGAACATCACCACCAAAAAAGCCCAGAGTAAGTAGAAAGAAGGAAATATAAAGATCAGAGTGGAAATAAATGACATAGAGACACAATACAAAAGATCAATTAAAACAAGAGCTGGTTCTTTGAAAAGATAAACAAGATCAATGAACCTCTAGCCAGACTCATCAAAAAACAAAGAGAACCAAAATAATTAAAATCAGAAACAAAAGAGATCAAGTAACAACTGAAACCACAGAAATATAAAGGACTGTAAGAAAATATTACAAACAACTATGTGCCAACAAATTGGACAACCGAGGAGAAATGGACAAATTCCTAGAAACATATAATCTTCCAAAACTGAATCAGGAATAATCAGAAAACTTGAATAGGCCAATAACATCTAATGCAATTCGATTAAAAAAAAAACAAAAACTCCTACCTAACAAAAGTCATGGTCTGCATGGATTCACAAGGGAGTTTTACCAAACATTCAAAGAAGAACAAACACCTATTCTTCTCATGTTATTCAAAAAAAAAAAAAAAAATACAAGAGGAAGGAAGACTTCCAAGCTCTTTTTATGATGCCCACATTATCCTAATTCCAAAAACAGATAAAGACACTACCAAAAAAAGAACATTACAGGCCAATATCTCTGATGAATATAGATGCTAAAATCCTAGACAAAACTTTGGCAAATCAAATACAGCAATATATAAATATATTTTTTAATTCTCACCCAAGGATATTTTTCCATTTATCTTCAGATAGAGTGGGAGAGAGAGAGAGAGAGAGAGAGAGAGAGAGAGAGAAAGAGACATCAATGTGAGAGAGACACATCATTTGACTGCCTCCCGCACGACCCTGACCTAACTGCAATCAAGGTATGTGCCCTTGACCAGAATCAAACCCATGACTCTTTTGTCCATGGGCCAATGCTCTAACTGCTGAGCCAAACTGGTCAGGGCAAATCCAGGAATATAGTAAAAAGATAAATCACCATGGGATGCAAGGCTGGTATAATATTCGCAAAACTATACATGTGATTCATCACATAAACAAAATAAAAGATAAAAAGTATATGATCACATAAATAGATGCAGAAAAAAACATATGACAAAATTCAGCACACATTTTCGATAAAAACTCAGAGCAAAGTGTAAATAGAGGGATCATACCTCAACATAATGAAGGACATATTTGACAAATCTATAGCCAACATCATACTCAATGGGCAAAAATTGAAAGTGTTCCACATAAGAACAGGAACAAGACAGGGATGTGCACTTTCACCACTTATTCAACATAGTACTGGAAGTCTTAGCCATAATAATTAGATAAGAAGAAAAAATAAGGCATCTATAATGAAAAAGAGGAATTAAGACTGTCATTATTCACAGATGACATATCATATACAGAAAAGGCTAAAGACTCCACTAAAAAACTACTAGATTTAATAAATGAATTCAGCAAAGTAGCAGGATACAACATTAACATCCAGAAATTGATGGCATTTTTATACACCAATAATGAACTCTCAGAAAGAGAAACTAAAAAAAAAAACCCCATTTACCATTGCAAAAACAACACAAATTAAGATACCTAGGAATAAAATTAATCAAGGAGGTAAAATACCTGTACTCAGAAAACTACAAGACAGTGAAAAAAGAAATAGAGGAAGATATAAACAAGTGGAAGCATATACCATGTTCATGGATTGTTGGAATAAATATCATTAAAATGTTTATATTTCCCAAAGCAATCTATAGAGTCAATGCAATTCTATTAAAATACCAGTGACATACTTCACAAATCTGGAAAAAATACTCCAAAAATTTACATGAAACCAAAAAGGACCTCTAATAGCCAAAGCAATCTTGAGAAAGAAGAACAAAGAAGGAGGGATAACAATATCAGATATCAAACTATACTACAAAGCAATTGCAATCAAAACGACCTGCTACCGGCACAAGAACAGGCATAAAGATCAATGGAACAGAACAGGGAACCCTGAAATCTACCCATACCACTAACTCAATATTTGATATACGGAGGCAAGAGCATACAATGGAGTAAAGACAGTCTTTTCAATAAATGGTGTGGGAAAAATTGGACAGCTACATGCAAAGAAATGAAACAAGACCACCAACTTATACCACACACGAGAATAAACTCAAAATGGATAAAAGCCTTAAATGTAAGTTGCAAAACCATAAAAATCCTAGAAGAAATTGTAGGCAGCAAAATCTCAACATCTCACCTAGCAGAATTTTCACCGAAACATTGCCTAGAGCAAGAGAAACAAAGAAAAATATAAACAAATGGGAGTACACCAAAATAAAATGTTTCTGCACAACAAAAACAACCATCAACAAAATTAAAAGGGACTCTACTGTATGGAAAAACATATTTGCAATGATATCTCTGATAAGGGGTTAATTTCCAAAAGTACTCACACAACTTAAATAAAGGAAGACAAACAATCCAATTTAAAAATAGGCAAGGGACCTAAATAAACACTTTTCCAAAGAAGACATACATATGGCCAAGAGAGATATGAAAAAATGATCAAGGTCACTAATCATTAGAGAGATGCAAATTAAAATGACAATGAGGTATCATTTCAAACCTGCCAGTTTGGTACAATGAGCAAATCCACAAACATCAAGTGCTGGCAAGGATGTGGAACAAAGGGAGCCCTAATATACTTCTGGTGGGAATGAAGACTGGTGCACTCACTGTGGAAAACAGTATGGAGTTTTCTTAAAAAATTAAGAAAGGAATGGCCATATGACCCAGTGATTCCAGTTCTGGGAATATATCCTAACAAGCCTGAAACACCAATCAGAAAGAATATATGCACCCCTATATTCATAGCAGTGCTATTTATAATAGCTAAGATCTAGAAACAGCCCAAATGCCCATCAGTAGATGAGTGGATAAAAAAGCTGTGATACATTTACGCAATGGAGTACTATGCAGCTGTAAAAAGAAGGAAATATTACCCTTTGAGGCAACATAGAGGGACCTGGAGAGTATTATGCTAAGCAAAATAAGTTAGTCAGAGAAAGACAAGTATTATCACATGATCTCACTTATATGTGGAATCCAATGAATAAAATAGATTCAGAGACACTAAAGCATGGAACAGACTGAGGAATCTCTAAGGGAAAGGGGTGATGGTGGGAAGAGATTAACCAAAAAACTTATACGCATATATGCACAACCCACGGACACAGACAACAGTGTGGTAAAGGCCAGGGCAGGCAGCAGGGTGTAGGGGGTCAATGGGAGAAAAAGGGAGGACATCTGGCCCGGCCAGTGTGGCTCAGTGGATTAAGCATAGTCCCATGGCCTAAGAGGTCCAGGTTTGATTCCTGGTCAGGGCTCATGCCTGGGTTGTGTGCTTGATCCCCAGTAGGGGGTGTGCAGGAGACAGCCGATTGATGTTTCTCCCTCACATCCATGTTTCTATCTCTCCTTCTGAAAAATCAATAAAAACATATTTTTTTAAAAAGGGGAGGACATCTGTATACTTTCAACAATAAAGATAAATGTAATAAATAAATAAATAAAATAGAAAGTATTAATTCTTCTGGCCAAACATATCATAAAATACAAACTACAGTGGACAAAGGAGAAAAACATATTATTAGCTCAATAAAAATTTATGATAATTCATGTAACGGGTTAGGTTGGTTGCCTGGAATGTTGTTTTTTTTTCTCTTTTTTTTCTTTTCTTCTCAATCCCTCCACCATGCCCTTCCCATAGCCCCTCTTCCCCTGACAGGTGTCAGCCTGCTCTCCATCTGAGTCTGTCTCTGTTTTGCTTGTTAGTTCATTTTGTTCATTAGGTTCCACATATGAGTGAAATCATATGGTACTTGTCTTTTACTAGCTTATTTCATTTAGCACAATGCTCTACAGATCCATCAATGTTGTCACAAAGGGAAAGATTTCCTTCTTTTTTATGGCATAGTACATTCCACTATGTAAAGTATCACAGCTTTTTCATCCACTCATCTACTGATGGACAAGGGCTGCTTCCAAATCTTGGCTATTGTAAATAATGCTGCAATGAATATAGGGTGCATATATTCTTTCCAATTACTGTTTTGGGTTTCTTTAGATAAATTCCCAGAATTTGAATTTTTTGAGGAAACGCCATACTGCTTTCCACACTGGCTGCACCTATCTGCATTTCTACCAACAGTGCACGAGGGTTCCCCTTTCTCCACATCCTTGCCAACACTTATTGCTTGTTGATTTATTGATAGCATTCTGAAAGGTGTAAGGTATGATATCTCATTGTGGTTTCAATTTGTATTTCTCTGATGATTTAGTGACATTGAGCATCTTTTCATGTCTATTGGCCATCTCTATGTCATCTTTGGAGAAGTGTCTATTCAGCTCCTTCACCCATTTTTTAAATTGTATTGTTCTATTTAATTACTACGTTATTTTATTTGTTTTTCTTATTTTATCTTATTTTATTTTATTGTTTTTTTGTAAATCCTCACCAGGGGATATTTTTTCCAACGATTTTTAGAAAAAGTAGAAGGGAGGGGAGGGAAGGGGAGAGAGAAAGAAACATCGATGTGAGAGAGACACCTTGATGGTTGCCTCCTGCACATGCTCTGACTGGGGCTGAGAACAAACCTGCAACCCAGGCACATGCCCTTGACCAGGAATTAAACTTGTGACCCTTTGGTCTGCTGGTGGATGTGCTAACCACTTAGCAAAACTAGCCAAAGCTGCCCATTTTTTGCATTTATTTATTATTTTTTTTTATTAATTTATTTTTGTTACAGATGTTTCTCCTTTTTTCCCCATTGACACCCTCCTCCCCATCCCCCACCCTGTCCCCAGCTTTGTTGTCCATGTCCATCAGTTACGCATACATGCGCCTAAGTTCTGTGGTTTATCTCTTCCCTCTCCCCCCACCCCCTCTTCTGAGGGGTGTCAGTCTATACCCTACTTCCACATCTCTGGGTCTAATCTGTTCCTCAGACAGTTATGTTCATTATATGCCACAAATAAGTGAAATCATGTGATATTTGTCTTTCTCTGCTTGGCTTGTTTCACTTAGGATAATACTCTCGAGGTCCATCCATGTCGTCTCAAAGGATAAGAGATCTTTCTTTCTTACAGCTGCATAGTACTCCATTGTGTATATGTACCACAGCTTTTTTATCCATTCATCCACTGATAGACACTTGGGCTGTTTTCAGATCTCAGCTATTGTAAATAGTGCATCAAGCTGCCCATTTTTTAACTGGATTGTTTGTTTTTTGGTGTTGAGTTTTATAAGTTATTTTTTTTAATTTAACTTATCTTTATTGTTGAATGTATTAGAGATGTTCCTCATTTTCCCCCCATTGCCCCCCTTCCCATTCCCGCCCCCCTCCTGCCTTTACCCACAATGTTGTCTGTGTCCATTGGTTATGCATATATACATATAAGTTCTTTGGTTTATTTCTTCCCACCCCCAAAGCCCCCTTCCCTTTGAGGTTTGTCAGCCTAACAACCAATTTGTACTTAATCCCTTCATCTTTTTCACCCATCCGCCCAGCCCCCACCCATCTGTTAACCAACAAAAGTTCTCTGTATCTATGAGAGTGTTTCTGTTCTGTTTGTTCATTTTGTTTGTAGATTCAATTGTTGATAGATATGTAATATTTATTGCCATTTTGTTTGTTCATATTTTTGTAATCTTTTTCTTCAAGAAGACCCTTCAACATTTCATATAATAATGGTTTGGTGGTGATGAACTCCTTTAGCTTTTCCTTGTCTGGGAAACTCTTTATATGGCCATCGATCCTAAATGACAGCTTTGTAGGATAGAGTAATCTTGGTTGTAGGTTCATCCTTTTCATCACTCTGAATATTTCTTGCCACTCCCTTCTGGCCTGCAAAGTTTCTTTTGAGAAATCAGCTGACAGTCTGATGGGAACTCCCTTGTAGGTAACAAAATGCTTTTCTCTTGCTGCTTTTAAGATTCTCTCTTTGTCTTGAACCTTTTGCATTTTGATGATGATGTGTCTTGGTGTGGGCCTCTTGGGGTTCATCCTGTTTGGCACTCTCTGTGCTTCCTGGACTTGTATGTCTGTTTCCTTCACCAAGTTAGGGAAGTTTTCTGCCATTATTGTTTCAAATAGGTTTTCGATTTCTTGTTCTCTCTCTTCTCCTTCTGGCACCCCCAAGATGCAAATGTTGGCATGCTTGAAGTTGTCCCAGAGGCTCCTTACACTATCCTCATTTTTTTGGATTCTTTTTTCTTTTTGCTGTTCTGATTGGGTGTTTTTTGCTTCCTTATATTCCAAATCAATGGTTTGCTTCTTGGTTTTACCTACTCTACTATTGAATCTGTGTAAACTATTCTTTATTTCAGTTAGTGCCCCCTTCATTTCTAACTGTGCATCCTTCATTTCTGACTGGTCCTTTTTTATGCTCTTGAGGCCCTCACTAAGTTCACTGAGGTTCTCACTAAGTCCATTGAGCATCCTTATAAGCAGTGTTTTGAACTCAGCATCTGTTAGGTTGCTTATCTCCATTTCACTTAGTTCTTTTCCTGGAGTTTTGTTCTGTTCTTTCATTTGGGACCTGTTTCCTTGTCTCCTTATTTTGGCTGCCTCCCTGTGTTTGTTTCTATGTATTACTTAGTGAGAGGTATGGGGCTAGCTGAGACCAGATGGTGCTTGTTTGAAAGAATTTAGGAAAAGCTGAAGCAGGATCCAAGACAGCCCAATCCTATGGTAAAGCAACTGGCAACAGCTTGGGTGGGCCTGAAAGCTGGGTGGGGCAGGGCCTCAGGGAATCACTAGGGTGGGGCCAACAGTGTGAGCCAGGTTGTTGGAGTTCCAGTTATGGCGGTGTCTGCTGGCCCAGGGAAGGGCTCACTAAAGGAACAAAAGCCTCTGATAGCACGTCTGTCCATGAGAAAGCTGTTTTTCCAGCCCTCGCTCCAATGCCAAACAGCTCAGTTCTTCCCCATATGACTCTGGTGCCTTTCAAGCTGCCTCCCCCACGCTGGAGCCTGGAGGGTGCAGTCCAAGTAAGTCCGTGCGTGGGCCCTTTAAGAGGAGCTGCCAGGGGCTCCAGCCGCCTCAGCCTCAGTTCCCGCTGGTTTTTCCAGCCAGAAGTTATGGGGACTTCTCTTCCTGGCACTGGAACCCTGAGCTGGGTGCCTAGTGTGGGACAGGGACCCCTCAGTCCTCAGGGAGGACCTTCCCAGCCGAGGTGTCCTCCTAATTTTTATCCGGCACACGCGGGTGTGGGACCAGCCCGTCGCGCCTCCGCCCCTCCTACCAGTCTCAGTGCAGCTTCTTCTTTAATTTCGTAGTTGTAGGACTTCCATTCAGCTTGATTTCAGGCAGTTTTGAATGATGGTTGTTCTGTAGTTTAGTTGTAACTTTGATGTGGTTGTGGGAGGACGCGATACCGCGTTTACCTACGCTGCCATCTTGACGGGAAGTCCTATAAGTTCTTTATAAATTTTGGATAATAACCCCTTATCAGATATATCATTGGTCAGTATGTTCTCTCATTCAGTGGGTTGTCTTTTCAGTTTATTGGTTTCCCTTTCTGTGCAACAACTTTTTAGTTTGATGTAGTATCATTTGTTTATTTTTTTCCTTTGTTTCCCTTGTTCGAGGAGTTATATCAGAAAATATTTTACTTCAAGAAGTGTCCAAGATTTTACTGCCTATGTTTTCTTTTAGGATTTTTGGTGTTTTGAATCAAACCTTTAAGTCTTTAATCCAAGACTTCAGGTCAAGATGGAGGCGTAGGTAAACATGGTACTCACCTACTCCCACAACCACATCAAAATTACAACTACAGAACAACCATCATTCAGAACTGCCTGAAATTGAGCTTAATGGAAGTCCTACAACTACAGACTTAAAGATGAAGCCACATTGAGACTGGTAGAAAGGGTGGAGGCATGGACAGGCTGGTCCCACACCCACATGTGGCAGATAAAAATCAGGAGGATACCTTGGCTGGGAAGGTCCTGCCTGAGGAGTGAGGGGTCCCTGTCCCACACCAGGCTCCCAGCTCAGGGTTCTAGTGCCAGGAAGAGAAGTCCCCATCACTTCTGGCTGTAAAAACCAGCAGGAAGTGAGGCTGAGGGAGGCTGAGGCTACTGGAGCCCCAGGCAGTTCCTCTTAAAGGACCTGAGCATGGATTTACTAGGACTCCCACCCTTCAGGTTCCAGCATGGGCAAGGCAGTTTGAAAGACATCAGAGACATACAGTGAAGAACTGTGTTGTTTGGCATTGGGGTGAAAGCTGGAGGGGCAGCTTTCTCCCAGACAGATGTACTAGCGGAGGCCATTGTTCCTTTGGTGAGCCCTTTCCCGGGCCAGCAGACAGCTGCCATATCTTGGACTCCAGCAACCTGGCTCACACTGTTTGCCTTGCCCTAGTGATTCCCTGAGGCCCTGCACCACCCAAGCTGTCTCCAATGACTTTACCATAGGATTGGCTGCCTTGGATTCTGCTGCAAATTTTCCTAAAATCTCTCAAACAAGCAGCACCTGGTCTCAGTGAGCCCCATAGCTCTTGTTAAGTGGCGCCAGGGCTGGCAGTAGAAGCAGCCAGCCTTGGTTCACACCTTGGCTCTGCCTGGGCACCTCCAAGCCCAGCACAAGAAGCAGCCATCGGCAGATCACTTTGTAGCTTATGCTGGGTGGCCCCAGGTAGAACACAGGCAGTGGCTGACCTTGCCCCAAAGCCAGCACACCCAGTGGACAACTTCAGACCACATCAAAGCACCAATACCCAAACACCTCCACAAGTGATGCAGTCAATGAGTGGACTCAGTGGGTACCAGAACTCTGCTGAAGTAAGTCTTGCTCTGTGTGGTGGGGCCCTACACAGTTGATCCTCCAAGGTAGTCAGAGGCCAGTGGTCAGTGGGCATAGCCAGTCCTTGCAACTGATTAACCTGAGTAACTCCCTCCCATTAACATGCCAACAGCAATCAAGACTCAATTACAATAGAAGGGTGTACAGTTCACACTAGGGGTGCACCTGGAGGGCCCAGCTGGAGTGATCAGGAAGGCTGTGTCACTGGACCCTACAGGACACCTACAATAGGCCACCCTACGAAGCCTAGGAGACATAGCAACTCTACCTAATACATAGAAACAAACACAGGGAAGCAGCCAAAATGAGGAGACAAAGAAACATCCCAAGTGAAAGAACAGAACAAAACTCCAGGAAAAGAATTAAATAAAATGGAGATAAGCAATCAATCAGATTGCAGAGTTCAGAAAACAGGTAATCAATCAGATTGCAGAGTTCAGAAAACAGGTTATAAGGTTGCTCGAGGAACTTGGTGAGACATTCAAGGGACTTAGTGAGCCCTTCAAGGAACTTAAGGAGACCTCCGAGGAACTTAGTGAGAACATCAACAATATAAAAAAGGACCAGTCAGAAATGAAGGATGCACTAACTGAAATAAAGAATAATTTACCGCCCTGGCCGGTTTGGCTCAGCGATTGGAGTATCGGCCTGCAGACCAGGGAGTCCCGGATTTGGTTCCCACTAGGGGCACATACCAAAAAAAAAAAAAAAAAAAAAAAAAAAAAGAATAATTTACAGAGAATCAATAGTAGAGTAGGTAAAGCCAAGAAGCAAACCATCCATTTGGAATATAAGGAAGCAAAAAACACCCAATCAGAACAGCAAAAAATAAAAAAATAAAATGAGGATAGTGTAAGGAGCCTCTGGGACAATTTCAAGCATGCCAACATTTGCATCATAGGGGTGAAAGAAGGAGAAGAGAGAGAGCAAGAAATTGAAAGCCTACTTGAAAAAATAATGACAGAAAACTTCCCTAACTTGGTGAAGGAAACAGACATACAAGCCCAGGAAAAACAGAGAGTCCCAAGCAAGATGAACCCCAAGAGGCCCATACCAAGACACATCATCATCAAAATGCAAAAGGTTCAAGACAAAGAGAGAACCTTAAAAGCAGCAAGAGAAAAGCAGTTTGTTACCTACAAAGGAGCTCCCATAAGACTGTCAGCTGATTTCTCAAAAGAAACTTTGCAGGCCAGAAAGGAGTGGCAAGATATTCGAGGTGATGAAAAGCAAGAACCTACAACCAAGATCACTCTATCCTGCAAAACTATCATTTAGAATCGATGGACATATAAAGAGTTTCCCAGACAAGGAAAAGCTAAAGGAGTTCATCACCACCAAACCATTATTATATGAAATGTTGAAGGGTCTTCTTGAAGGAGAAGAACAAAAATATGAACAATAAAATGGCAATAAATACATATCTATCAACAATTGAATCTACAAACAAAATGAGCAAGCACAACAGAAACAGACTCATAGATACAGAGAACTTTTTGTTGCTTGTCAGATAGGAGGGGACTAGGGAGATGGTGAAAAAGATGAAGGAATTAAGAAGTACAAATTGGTTGTTAGACTGATGAACCTCAAAGGGAAGGGAGGAGGGAGGGCGGGATGAGATAAACCAAATAACTTCTATGCATATACGCATAACCAATGGACACAGACAACAGTGTTCACATTGATGGTCTGAAATTAAAACTTTCTAACTGAAAGAAGTTCATGGTGAGTAGTCATGTCCTAGGCCAGTATCTTCCCTGACAAAGATCAATCTCTACCTTAACTGAACTTGTTTATTGTCTTTTGCATCTATGATAACATACTTTTAGAATTTCAAAGTAATTTCCTCCCCACTCTCAGAGCACAACCACCTCACCAGAACAGAGAACACAGATCCCCTCATTGTTACTGTTATCATGTTAATCATTAACTGTTTACCCTATACTCACAAATCTAAAAGTATATTGTCTATTCATTTTACTTTTTATCCAATCCTAGAGATTTCCATGCTTTGCTTTCTCCTGCTTCCCTAATCTATCACCAATGAATTTCATGCACCGCCCTTATATATTCCCAATTAAATATTCTAATTTAATTCTGATATATAAAATAAGTGGTAAAACTGACATTTTCCAGATCATTTTCTCAATCCGTTGAGGTTTTGTTTCCTGGCAATTGTTGTCAGTTTGGCTCAAAAAAACTCATAAAAATTCTCTACAGGTTTGAACATTTCTTACATTGACAATACAAAGAGAAAGTGAATGTGAAAGCATTTAATAAAACTGAATTCCCTTCTATATATGTAAATCAGGGCTATTAATGTAGATACAGAAAGGCAAGAGAATTAAAAAATCATAAATGTAAACAGCTGATGACATTTTCCCATATTACAGAGATTTTACTGACCCCTCCTCAAGAACCTTCCTCTTGCACACCTGAAGTTAAATTTTCAGTGTTTATAGAGAAATACAAGCATCATCATTTAAGTTACATCTAAGTTATAGGAGAGGAAGGGGACTTTATCTGTGTAGCAATTAAAAGAAAGGGAAAGTATTCTTATGAGCCAGCAGATGAGTATTCAAGAGAGAAGAACAAGAAACCAACCCATCATTTAGAGAGAGGTAAAGGGATTTCTGTGATCAATCACATGCCTGTCTGATGTGTGTGTGATGGGGGATAGGACCAACCTTCTCTACCAGTGACACCAGCAGACCACTTTGGTTTGTCTGGTGTTTTCCCAGGTAGAAACAAGCATCACTCAAAAGAAAAGGACTATCAAGGCACTTTGTATTTTAATGAAGCACCTAACTCATTTTTTTTTACATAAGGTAATTACAAATTTTTCTGATTTAAAGTAAGCAGCTCAATAATGTAATTGCCTAATAGTTATGCGGGTGCTGTGGACCTTATCTAGTCTCCAGGGGACATAATCTGAGTTTCAGAGCTTTAATGATGTATTTACTCAAGAGATGGATTGACTCCTGCTGACAGCAAGGGGACCCACAGGTAAACATCATTTACATGTGGCTGTTTAATTAGCCATTTACCCAAGAGATCAAAATAAATATTTCTGAGTTTCATTAGACTCTTACTTAACCAAGTAATTGCTAGTAGGCTTTCTTAAATTAAAAATCTTTTACTTTTAAGAATTTTATCTAGAGAGAAATATTTAACCAATATTACTTACTAAATGTATATATTGTTTCAACACAGGGAAACAACTCAAAGATAACTTCATTTTGCTAATTGTAAAAGGATGCTGCATAAACTAAAACAGTCCTAGAACCCACAGAAGCATTTTTGTCCTAAAGCTCCCAAGGCTTGCTCTGCTTATATAATTTTGGTGATATTGTTCATTGGTGCTGTGCCTTTCTTCAGTCAGAACCTAATCATTTTTGAAACTGCTTATTTCCATTTTTTTTATCTTACTAATAATACACAAAAACTTAAGCTTTATTAGAACACAGACAAAATTGTTACAGTAACCATGATTTAATTGGAGAAATATCATTCAATATATTGAAGATTGTTTAGTTCTTTAGTTCTTCAGTTATAGTTACTAAAATACCAAAGACAATTCCAAGCTAAAGACCCCTCCTACAATTTTTCTATTATATTTGGAATTGCCATATTGTTACCCATTAGAAAGTTCTCTGGCTTAATGGTTGTACCATGTCTGTCGGGAAGTCAACATCATTTCTCTTCATATTGATTCTTCCTTGTGTTACACAGGCTGGAAGCCTAAGAACTAGATTTCTCAGATTTCCTGTCAGAAGGACATCTAGGTAAAACCCTTCTAATGAGAGGCAGTGCATGAAACATGAAGGGTGGAAAGGTTTCGAAAGTCATATTATCCTGGTTACAATGGCCGATATGTGGGTTTGGGGAGATGTGGCATATTTGCAACACTCTCCAGGCATTTTCAATTCTTGGCTTCATTGCTGGAGGCAACGGTGATCACTGTCGTAAGTTTCTGGCAGTTTCTATACCTTTCTGCCTCCTTAGAGTGGTAGAGAGATGTAGTGGTAGCTGTTCTAATCTCTGTTCTTCAAGCCTTTCCATAGGTTGGAAGGCACAAGTTATCTGTACCAAGTCCCTTTCTACGTATTTCAAGTAGACACAGAGGTTTCTGTTTTCCCGCCTGAATTAATAAAATGTGGCTAAAAGTCATCACACTCTTACAGGACACAGTTGTTATGAAAATACAGTTGCTAGGATTCCTTCATTATTTCATCATCATGTTACACCAGTCTTGGGCTCCAGCAGAGAGACTGGAACTGTGTGGGGACACTTGGGATTTGGAGGGCACTCAGAGTTTTTGCTGAGTTGTGGCCATACAGGACAGTAGCCATCCTTGCTCCTTCCCAGAGCTCTGAGGAGAAGCAGCAGCCCCTCCCTCAGAGATCTTGCTTCCGTTTTTAAGGAGAGATGTTGTCATTAATGTATTGGTAATTTTTATGATTTCCACTGATGAGATCATGATGATTTAAAAGAAGAAAGCAGAATATCATTTGATTCCTAAGTTATTAGTTGGGCAGCCCCCTCTCATTAATAATGGAGTTATTTGAAAATTGTAAGTGGATTGGTTGTCTAGAACTTGGAATATGTTCTCTAATATAAACAATACCCTTTAAAAAAAGGTTAGATAATAAAAGGCATACAACCAATACTTATTTCACCCTTGACACAACTGATGTGATGTACTTGCTGTAAACAATGTTATTACAGAATAATACTAAATAAAATAGGCAATGAAATTTGAAAACAAAATCCTTCTTACGATCTACATTTATCAACAGTTATGGAATGTAGAAAACACAGGTTCTAACTTATATGCATATAAACCAAAGGACATAGACAAGAATACTGTGAGGGGGGAAGGGAATGGGGAGGAGGGTGTCAATGGGGAGAAAAGGAGAAACATCTGTAACAAAAATTAATTAATTAATTAATTAATTAAAAATATTCTTGGTGGGGGGAACACAGGTTCTGTTATTCCTAAAGAATATTGTTCTTTCTTAAAGAACATCACACAAATGGTATCATACCTCAACCAAAACAAAACTATATGTTATTTACTGAGTCACACATAATGCAATAAAATGAAAATGTGTGCAGAAAGGATATATACAAGATTATTTTTGTAAAGGAGTATGGGATCCTTGAGAGGCACACAGGGGCTGTATCTATTGCTATAATTTATTACAGAAGAAAGAAAGGAAAGGAAAGAGGCTAGAGGAGAAAGAAAAGGAGCAGAAAAGGAGGGGAGAGAGGAGAGAAAGAGCAGGAGAAGGGAGAGAAGGGGTAAAGGAAGTAAGAAGATGGGGGAGAGAAGGAAGATGAGGATGGGGAGGTCTGAAACAATTTAGTATGATGACAACAACACATGTGAATTTGGATTGATGGGTACATTGTGGCACTCTATGTATATATGTTTGATATACTTTTTAAAAGTCCTCTACTCTCTCCTTTTTAATTCTCTCCAGAGGACATGCCTTCTATTAATTTTTAGAGAGGAAGGGGGGAGGGGGGAAACATCGACTGGCCGCTTCCTGTATGCACCCTGACTGGGGATCAAATCCACAACATAGATACATGCCCTGACTGGGAATCGAACCTGAAACCATCTGGTGCATGGGATGATGCTCCAACCAATGGAGCTACCTAGCCAGGGCCCTTCTACTTTCTTTTAATTTAAGAGACAAGAAAAGGGCAGGTGCTTGAGAACTGAAGGTGCTCTGAAAGGCTTGAGGGGAGATGGCAGAGGCTCTGGACACATAGCAACACAGGTGTACGACTTCAAGACAGAGGTGGCATGGCTCCAAGAGGGGCACATGTAGAATCATTGAACTATGTGCAGAAGAAAAAAAAAGTTAAAAAGGATCAAAGACAGAAAACCCTATATTAAGTATATGGATGAAAAACCACGCTTTGAAATAAGACAAATTCATGACATAAACTTAGGAGAAGATAGACCACATCTTTGACTATGGCTTTTCTAGGGAATGACAAAGACTACAGTGGGAATGCTGTAAATCTGGGCTTCTGGTTCTCCCTGTGCTTCCCTTGGGAATTTGCTCCACCAGCTTCCACTGTCTGTTCAGCATTTTCACACACTCCCTCTACACCAGCTTTTAAGTCCGGTCCCTCCTTGTCTTGTCTGAACTTTTGCAGGGCCCCCTCTTCCATGGTCTCAGTCTTAATGCAAGCAGGTGAAATTCCCTAAAGCACTGCAGAATCTTAATATAGCCCTGCTTAAAAAGCTTCTATAGCTTTCCAAAATCTAATAAACTAAACCAATAAGCTCCCTAACCTGGGCTGGCCCCTGCATAACCGGGCCAGGGATTACCTTGGACTTTCTCACTATCCCCAGCCTGGAGCCCACAAGTCAGTCACAGAGGATGACTCTGGCTCCATTTTCTGAATACATGTTGGCTTTCCTGGTCTGTTCTTTGGCTCATAACAGCCCTTCCCTCTTGCCCCACCCTGTATTCATAGCCTCTCAAAATCCTGTTGGTCTTTTAAGGGTCACCTCACACCCCCTCTTTTTTCTTCCATTGTAAAGTCTGCCTTCTTTACTTCTCCAGATGGCTTGGCTCCCTTTTCTAAAGGGCCATATTCTTTGTCATTTTCCTGTTACATGCATCCCACTATGCCGTTCCTCAGAATGGGGCCACATTTTATTTCTTTCTTTCCTTTCAATGGATCTGGGCTGGTGCCTATGTAGAGAAATGGATCAATACATATTTGCTGAATTGACATGAATGACCAACCATATAGTGTTTTTAGAGTACAGAGTGGAGAAAGAACACCAGAATGCCACAAGATGCTTTTAAGCTCCTTGGAAAATGTTGTGATAGATGTGTTTAATTAAGTTACCTCTAAGACCTTAATTAACTTTATGTAAGGAGGTGAGATTTCTATACAAAACAATATGCAAAAGGCCTGTGATCAGAAAGTTAAAACAAATCACAAAACCTCAGTTATTAGTTTTTTTCAAATATGTTAAGAACATAAGTATTTCCTCAAATCATTACCTTGTACATCTTGAAACTTTAAACAAATGACTAACCCCGGCCAATGTGGCTCAGTGGTTAAGTGTCGACCCATGCATCAAGAGGCTGCCAGTTCGATTCCTGGACAGGGCACATGCCCAGGTTGTGGGCCCAATCCCCAATGGGGGGCATGCAGGAGGCAGCCAATTGATGTTCTCTCTCATCAATGTTTCTATCTCTCTCTCCCTCTCCCTTCCTTTCTCTAACATCAATAAAAGAAAATTATAATAATAATTATAACAATAATAATAATTAAAAAAATGATTAACCTTTTTCCTCTGGTCCACATTTTTGACTGGGAAAACTTCAGACAGTTTAGCTATCTCTTCTTTAATAGAATTATCATATTTTTTCAAGACAGCAACATGCTGATCCAATCGTGCCCCTAATAAGCCTGAGTCTGGTGCTTGTTCAGATCTATAAAACAGAAACAGAAGAAACATTAGAGATTGGTAAGATTGAGTTAGTTATGAAATTCCCACAATTTTAAAGGCCCATAATTAAGTTAGTAGAATAGGTTATCCAGAAAAGCCAGGAACCTAATTTATTCTGGACTAAGGGAATTTTTAAAGTCCAGGTATATATTTTTTTACCTTTTATTTTGGTTATTATTTCATTGTTAGACGAGCATTCTCAACTTTGGCTGCAAGAGTGGAACCCTCTGGGAAGCTCTGTAAAACCTAGGTGCCTGGTGCCACCCCCTACAGAGTCTAGTAAAATAGGTCTGGAGTGTGGCCCGGCCATAACAATTTTTTTAAGGATTATAGAGTATTCTAATGTGCAGCCATGGTTTCAAATCATGGCATAGGTGTCCAGGCTCCTCTTACATGTGGTTAAGAGAAATAGATTATATTTTCATCTTAACAATAGTTTATCCTTGTTATACTCTTACTATGGTCTACCTATAATTAAAAATATTAACATAGTATTAGGAAAGAGTTAAAAAGTAAGCCTACCTTGCTGTCTAGACTATGTATTTAAATGCTAAAAGGAACCAGACTCCTTAGAAAAATTCCCTATTCCAGGTCTGGGGCAGGAAATATACAACATAGCCTGGAACGCCTTATCATACCAGAAAGTAAGGAAGCTATCAAAGTCTAATGAGTCATGTCAAGAGCCTCAGGAGCTATCTTGGAGAAGGGTTCCCACTGGCCAAAGATGGCACAATTTGAGCACCAAAAAGAATAATGGTTACAATGGACTGACACAGCTAGTATATAAAAAGCCATGACTTCTTTTAAAAAGTAAATAACAATAAAATTAAAAACTTTGGATTTGGCCTTATGAAGGGAAGAAATCTTTCTACACCCTACAACATGGATAAATCTTAAGGACATTATGCTAAGTGAAATAAGCTAGCCACAAAAAGACACTGTATGATTCCACTCACATAGGGTAGTCAAATTCATAGAAAGAGAAAGGAGAATGGTGATTGCCAGGGGTTGGAGGGAGCAGAAATGGAGAGAGTTTAATGGCATGGATAGAGTTTCAGTTTCGTAAACTGAAAAAGTTCTGGAGGCTGGTTGCATAACAATGTAAATGTACTTAACACTACTGAATTGTACACTTAAAAATGGTTAAGATAGTAAATTTTATGTTATATGTGTTTTACCACAATTAAAATATAAACAAAATAATCTTTGGAGGCTGCGAGAGCAATACTTTGTTATTTTGAAAATTGATAAGTAAAGGGATACACTCACATATTTATCCTGTTTTTGTGGTAAAAAAAAAAAAATGCATTTCAGAGTTACCAAGTAGTTGATGGGAAAAGTTCTTCCAACTACTAAATGCAGAAGAAATGAATAAATTTGAAAAGTTATCACTTTGAAAGTCCAAATTAATCAATGCATCTAGAAAATTATAATTTTGTGATTGAATAACAGTAAACATTATATTAGAGGCATCAGTCTGCCAATGATCAAATCTATGGATTAGTCTCAGCAGCACTAATGATGGGATGACCAGACATCATGTGCTGCCTGAGGAAGTGTAATAAAAAGTACAAGCACCACTTGTGATGTCACCTTGCAGAAATAACTGGTTTGGAATATCATCATGCATCTAGATCGAACCACCAGTTTACAGATAATATCATTTGGATCCTGATTCAAACAAAGTAAATCTAAAAAGAGTTTTATGAAATAATCAAGGGAAACTGATAAAGGCTAGGTATTAGATAAAGAAAATAATTTTGTTAAACAGTAATGTGTTAAATCCTTATATGTTAGAGATATAAGTATTCGTGAGTGAAATATGTCATCTGTTTGAAACTACTCAAGAACAAAGGGTGGGTGAGGGAAAGATATAAAACAAGACTAGCAAAATGTTGATAATTGGTAGATTTGGGTAATGGGTACATGGAACTTCATTAAACTGTTATATTTGCTTTTGTGAACATTTTAAAAATTTCAAAGTAAACATATTTTTTAAAGTGCACTAATGTCTAAGATTTACTTGGAAATGCATAAAAATAAGAAATTGAGATTGATGAATAGATGGATGGAGAGACTAAATAAATAGACTAATAAAATATCAAAAGTAAAAACTGGATGGTGGGTATATGGATGCTTACTGTAACACTTTTACTTTTCTGTATGTTTGAAAAAATTTCATGGGTGGGGGGAGAAAGTAAGTCTAGGTACAATTCAGAACCTTCTTTATTAAATCTTAATTGTTATAACCTTTGCCTAACCTACTAACCCTAGTTTTCCCCAAGACTTGAAGTATCATGTATCATTGGAATCTTGAGATTATTTAAAAATTTCCCAAAATGATTCTAAGGTTTCTGACTGGTTTGGTAGAACGCCTTCAGCAACTTGCCTCTCTTGGTTATGGCCAGACCTCACAGATGTCATAATGCCACCCAATTCCTTTGTTCTGATTTTATGTAAATGAATTTATATTTGCATCTGTATTTTGTTTCACAATAGATTTCCCTACTGGGAAAATGCACTCACAGGCCACCAGCAAATTTTAGTCCATTTAGCTGGTATATTTCTCATAATGAATAAATCAACTGTGTTTCTGGACAAAAGCATGTTTAGTTAGGTTGAATTAAACTTGTAAACAAGTTGGATTAGGGTAAATCAAATTAAATTACCTGGGATGGATTAATTATCAGAGACCAGCCTGTCTAGTGACTATGTACATGTTCTGTGGAGGCAAAGCCAAGGCAAGACTCTGGTTACTAATAACCCTGCCAACTGTAACTGTTATTTGCATCCTGGCATGAAAAAACTACCTAAGATTTCCTAAAATTACTATACAGACTTCACAAAAAGACAAAACTCATTATTGACTTGCATGGGGTCTAACAGCAAATAAGCTATTGAAGGAGGTACAGCATCTAGAATTTGTGACTTCTGAGCAGCTAAGCCAACACTTAAAGCATAAAACCAGGCTTCCTTACAGATTTATTTTAGGACAGATTAGGCAAGGAATGCAAGAGCCATAGCTGTCCTTGCATGGAGTCTTGCCAATGGTTCTACATAAACACACCAAATCAGAAAATGTGTAAAATGGTACAAAGGATTTAAAGGAGATTTTTTTTCTCCTTTGTCTACTTTCACTGGAAAATTTATAATGACTCACAGAAAAAACAAAGTTTGATGTCAGCTAAGTTATATACCCTCTAATTAAAAATCAAATAAAAGACTAGCCTTTAAATAGTCTACAATTAATTCCATATGCTTGGAATGGCTTCCAATCAGAAAAATGCAATTTAAACGAGTATGCCAGAATTTCCTAACTGCAACTGATTTACAAAAGATTGGTAATTTGACCAAAGTTTTAAATGCCTACAAAATAACAAATACAATAAATTTTATTTTGAACATAAGCAGAATAAAATAAAGAGGTTTTTATATAATATACTCCAAATATAAAGCTGACTCAATTTTTCATCGTGAGTTTGACAGAACAATGGGGCAATTGTATCTGAAAGTAGCCACTAACAGGGACAATTAGTTGCACCTTGGGGAAAAAATGAGTAATCTCTTTAGGGTTTTGAAATAAAACTACTTATTAAGTAATCATTTTAATGTTAAAGTGTTTTCCAGAAGGCAACAAACAAAATTTTTTATCAGTTATCCTAAATTACATGAATCATGTTTTAATAATTAATAATTATATAAAGTAATGACTTGGTCCCTGTTAGGGCCTGGGCCTGTTGTTAACAGAGACTGTGGTTTGGCCATAACCCAGAACTGGCTGTGTAGGTGCAGACCCTGTTTTCCTACATAAGCATGACACAGCCAAAGCCTAGGATGCATGCGCCATGCACCACCCTGTGTAGATCATCCCATTGCACCAGTCTATAAAAGCTGTTGGAAGTATTGAAGAAAGCTGCTGTTGAGGCAGCTGCTGCTGCTGCTCCCTCTTGATGTCGGCTCCGCGCGCTTTCTTTACCCTAGGTATCTCACTGCGAAACCTCCCCTGCAACCCCCAATCTCTGACAGTCCTCCACCTAATAAGAGTAAACCTTTTATATCAACATCTTTGAACACTTAATTCTTGATATGAGAAAAATCAACAATGATGATCATAAGGGGAAGGGCACGTCATAAGAACAGAATACAGTTGATTAATGATTATTCACCTTACTAACTATAAATATGAGGTTTTCTTACAGACCCCGGGAAACTAGAGGATGTGCTGCAATAAGAAAAACAAGGCTTGGAATTCCAAAATGGCGGCAGAGTGAATGGAAGCTACACAGACCATCTCCCAGGACCAAACTGGAATTACATCTAAAATAAAGACAAATCATTGGGTAAAAGCAACAGAAAAGCAGCTAGCGAGGACCACACAACCAGGGACACTGAATTGATACTGGTAGGATTGCGGAGGCACAAGAGGGGGGGCTGGGAGCCCAAGGACAGCGGCGGCCTTAGCCCTTAGCAGCACTCTGCCCTCGGGGTTAAAGCCCAAGCTGGCTCCACAGCGCAGAGGGCCAGGACAGAGAGCTAAAACAGCCACAGTCACTCACCTTGGGCTCCGGCAGAGGGAGGGCGGACTGGACTGGAACTGTGTGGGGACACTCAGGATTTGGAGGGCACTCAGAGCTTTTGCTGAGTTGTGGCCACGCAGGACTGTGGCACGGTCGTCTTACTCCATCCCAGGGCTCTGGGAGAGGCAGCAGCCCCTCCCTTGGAGATCCAGCCACACCCAGGTGGGCCATTGAAGTGCAAACTGAGGCTCATTAACTACTAGCATCTGCCCTACCCTCTGGAAATCCTCTCACGCTGAACACCTGAGGGAAGTTTTCTTTCAACTGAAAACCCAAGGCTCTTCAAGCAACCACAACTAATAGCCTCTAGGCAAAATGCTAGAGGATAACTTAACCTTTTCTGGGCTTGCAAATATACCCTGGAAAGTAAGACTCCACAGTGGTGTTTAACGTGGTTCCTCCCACGCTCATCCAAACCCAGTACAGGAAGCCACAAACAGCAGAACACGAACATCCATAGGGAAAATTTGGCAGCCTCCAAAAACCACTGAGATAGCCAAAATGGTGAAACAAAGAAACAGATCCCAAATGAAAGAACAAAAGACCTCTACCGAAGATGAGATAAATGAAATGGAGTTAAGCAAGTTAACAGAGCTAGAATTCAGAGCCATGATCTGGAGGAAGCTCAACAGCATGAGTAAGGACATCAACACCTTGAGTAAAGACATCAACACCATGAGCAAAGACATAGAAACACTGAAAACCAACCAAGTGGAAATTAAGCAGCAAGAAGAAATGAAGAATGACATAGCAGAAATGAAGAACACATTGGAAGGACTAAACAGCAGAGTAGAGGAAGCTGAAGACCAGAACAGTGAATTAGAAAACAGGGTAGAAAAAACCAACTAATCAGAAAACCAAAAGGAAAAAACAATGAAAAAACAGGAAGACAGCTTAAGAGAACTGTGGGACAACTGGAAACATAATAATATTCGCATCATTGGAGTTCCTGAAGAAGAAGAAAATGAGCAAGGGTTAGAGAATATATTTGAAGAAATATTGACAGAAAACTTCCCTAATTTGGTGAAGAAAGAAGGCATTCAAGTTCAAGAAGCACAGAGAGTCCCAAGTAAGAAGAACCCAAACAGGCCCACACCAAGACACATAGTAATTAAAATGCCAAAAATTAAAGACAAAGAGAGAATCCTAAAGGCAGCAAGAGATAAGCAACAGGTTACCTACAAAGGAACCCCCATAAGGCCATCAGCTGACTTCTCAACAGAAACACTACAGGCCAGAAGGGAACGGCATGAAGTAATCAAGGTGATGAAAAACTAGGATCTGAATCCAAGACTACTCTTCCCAGCAAGGCTGTCATTCACAATAGAAGGTCAAATAAAGAGCTTCTCAGACAAAAAAAGGCTAAGGGAATACGTTAGCACCAAACCAGCACAGCAAGAAATGTTAAAAGGACTGCTGTAATTAGTAGAAGAAAGAGGAAGGAAAATAGAACCACACTAAACCAAAATGGCAATAAATAAGTACATATCAATAATCACCTTAAATGTAAATGGATTGAATGCTCCAATAAAAAGGCACAGAGTAGCTGATTGGATAAGAAAGCATGACCCATATATATGTTGTTTACAAGAGACCCACCTTACAACAAAAGACTCACATAGGTTGAAAGTGAAGGGATGGAAAAAAAATCTTCCAAGCAAACGGAAAGGAAAAAAAAAGTTGGAGTAGCAATACTCACATCTGATAAAATAGATTTCAAAATGAAAGCCATAACTAGAGACAAAGAAGGTCACTACATAATATTGAAAGGATCTATCCAACAGGAAGAAATAACCTTGGTAAACATATATGCACCCAATATAGGAGCACCAAAATATATTAAAAATCTTCTGGAGGACTACAAAGGAGAAATGGACAGCAATACAATCATAGCAGGGGACTTCAACATCCCGCTGACATCACTGGATAGATCCTCTAGACAAAAAATTAAAAAGGAAACAGAGACTCTAAACGAAGCACTAGACCAAATGGATTTAATAGTTATTTACAGAGAATTACACCCCAAAACTACAGAATTCACATTCTTCTCAAGTGCACATGGGACATTCTCAAAGATAGACCACATGTTAGGACACAAACGAAGTCTCTACAAGTTCAAGAAGATTGAAATCATATCAAGCATCTTCTCAGATCACAATGGCATGAAACTAGAAATCAATTGCAACAAGAACATGCAAAGACCTTTGAATACATGGAGGCTAAATAGCATGTTATTAAACAATGAATGGGTTACCGAGGAGATCAAGGAAGAAATTAAAAACTTCCTGGAAACTAATGAAAATGAACACACAACAACACAAAATCTATGGGATGGAGCGAAAGCAGTTCTGAGAGGGAAGTTCATAGCATTACAGGCCTACCTCAAGAAACAAGAAAATTTTCTAATTGACTATCTAACCTCACAACTTAAAGAACTAGAAAGCAAACAAAAAGAAAACCCCAGAGCAAGTAGATGGAAGGAAATAGTAAAGATCAGAGCAGAAATAAATGACATAGAGACCAGAAAAACAACTCAAAGGATCAATGAAACAAAGAGTTGGTTTTTTGAAAAAATGAACAGGTTTGATGGACCCTTAGCTAGACTCACCAAGAAACAAAGAGAGAGAACCCAAATACACAAAATCAGAAATGAAAGAGGAGAAGTAACAACTGACACAACAGAAATACAAAGGATCGTTAGCAAATACTATGAACATTTATATGGCAACAAATTCAACACTCTAAGTGAAATGGACAAATTTCTAGAAACACATAGTGTCCCAAAACTGGACCAGGAAGAGATAGAAAACTTGAGCAGACCAATAACAGCTAAGGAAATTGAAGATGTAATCAAGACTCTCCCAGCAAACAAAAGCCCAGGCCCGGATGGCTTCACGGGGGAGTTTTGCCAAACATTCAAAGAAGAACTAACACCCATTCTCCTCAAACTATTTCAAAAAATTCAAGAAGAAGGAAGACTTCCAAACTTGTTTTATGAGGCCAGCATAATTCTAATTCCAAAACCAGAAAAAGACACTACAAAGAAAGAAAACTACAGGCCAATATCCCTGATGAACGTAGATGACAAAATCCTAAACAAAATACTAGCAAATCGGATCCAGCAATACATCAAAAAAATTATTCACCATGACCAAGTGGGATTCATCCCAGGGATGCAAGGCTGGTTCAATATACGCAAATCAATAAATGTGATACACCACATAAACAAAATGAAAGATAAAAACCATATGATCATATCAATAGATGCTGAAAAAGCATTTGACAAAATCCAGCACCCATTTCTGATGAAAACGCTCAGCAATTTGGGAATAGAGGGATCATATCTCAACATTATAAAGGCCATATATGAAAGACCTACAGTCACCATCATACTCAATGGGCAAAAACTAAAAACATTTCCCTTAAGAATAGGAACAAGACAGGGATGCCCACTTTCGCCACTCTTATTTAACATAGTACTGGAAGTCTTAGCCACAGCAATCAGACGTGAAGAAAAAATAAAAGGAATCCAAATTGGAAAGGAGGAAGTGAAACTGTCATTATTCGCAGACGACATGATATTATATATAGAAAACCCTAAAGACTCCATCAAAAATCTACTAGACTTAATAAATAAATTTGGCAATGTAGCAGGATACAAAATTAACGTCAAGGAATCAATGGCATTCTTATACATCAATGATGAACTCACAGAAAGAGAAACTAAAAAAACAATTCCATTTACCATCGCGGCAAAAAAATTACGATACCTAGGAATAAACTTAACCAAAGAAGAAAAGGACCTATTTGCAGAAAACTACAGGACATTGAAAAAAGAAATAGAGGAAGATGTAAAAAAGTGGAAGAACATACCTTGTTCATGAATTGGAAGAATTAACATCATTAAAATGTCCATATTACCCAAAGCAATCTATAGATTCAATGCAATCCCCATCAAAATACCAGTGACATATTTCACAGAACTAGAACAAATATTTCAAAACTTCATATGGAACCAAAAAAGACTCTGAATAGCCACAGCAATCTTGAAAAAGAAGGACAAAGTAGGAGGGATCACAATACCAGATATCAGCTTATACTACAAAGCTACTGTAATCAAAACAGCCTGGTACTGGCACAAGAACAGGCATATAGACCAGTGGAACAGAACAGAGAATCCGGAAATTGACCCAAGACATTATGCTCAAGTAATATTTGACAAAGGTGGCAAGAGCATACAATGGAGTAAAGACAGCCTCTTTAATAAATGGTGTTGGGAAAATTGGACAGCTACATGCAAAAAAATGAAACTAGACCATCAACTTACACCATACACAAGAATAAACTCAAAATGGATAAAAGACTTAAATGTGACTCGTGAATCCATAAAAATCCTAAAAGAAAATGTAGGCAACAAAATTTTGGACATCATACGCAGCAGAATCTTCACTGATACATCACCTAAGGCAACAGAAACAAAGGGAAAAATGAACACATGGGACTACATCAAACTCAAAAGCTTCTGCACAGCAAAAGAAACAACCATCAAAACAGATAGGGAACCCACTCTATGGGAGAGCATAATTGCCAATGATACATCAGATAAAAGGTTAATCTCCAAAATATATAGAGTGCTCATACAACTCAACAAAAGGAAGACAAAGAACCCAATTAAAAAATGGGCAGAGGAACTAAATAGACACCTCTCCAAAAAGGACATACAAATGGCTAAGAGATATATGAAGAAATGCTCAACATCACTAATCATCAGAGAGATGCAAATTAAAACAACTATAAGGTATTACCTCACACCTGTCAGAATGGCCGCCATCAACAAATCATCAAACAACAAGTGTTTTCGAGGGTGTGGAGAAAAGGGGACTTTAGTACACTGCTGGTGGGAATGCAGACTGGTGCAGCCACTGTGGAAAACACTATGGTGTTACCTCAAAAAATTAAAAATTGAATTGCCATTTGACCCAGTGATCCCACTTCTAGGAATATACCCTAAGAAGCCTGAAACACCATCCAGAAAGAATACATGTACCCCCATGTTCATAGCAGCACTATTTACAATAGCTAAGATCTGGAAACAGCCCAAGTGTCCATCAGTGGATGAATGGATAAAAAAGCTGTGGTACATATACACAATGGAGTACTATGCAGCTGTAAGAAAGAAAGATCTCTTATCCTTTGATACGACATGGAGGGACCTGGAGAGTATTATCCTAAGCGAAACAAGCCAAGCAGAGAAAGACAAATATCACATGATCTCACTTATTTGTGGAATATAATGAACATAGCAGTCTGAGGAACTGGGTAGACCCAGAGATGTGGATGTAGGGTATAGACTGACACCCCTCAGAAGAGGGGGTGGGGGGAGGGAAGAGAGAAACCACAGAACTTAGCGCATGTACGCATAACTGATGGACATGGACAACAAAGCTGGGGATGGGGTGGGGTGATGGGGAGGAGGGTGTTAATGGGGAAAAAAGGAGAAACATCTGTAACAAAAATAAATTAATAATATATATATATCTATTTTAAAAAATAATAAAAATAAAAATAAATATTTGAATTTGAAAAAATAGAAAAAAAAAGAAAAACAGGGCTTGTCACAGAAAGGGGGTTTCGGTGGTGAGATACCCAAGGAAAAGAAAGTATGCAGAGCGGGATGGGGGGCAACAAACAACAGCAGCTTTATTCAATACAGCCAGTGGCTTTTGTAGACTCGAGTGGCGGGATACTTGGTTCAGGTCAGTGCAGGAGACAGCGCGTGGCGCCTGCGTCCTAAGCTTTTGCTGTATCATGCTTATATAATGGTAACATGGTCTGCACCTGCACAGCCAGTTCCAGGGTCATGTCAGGAACCATGGCCTCTATCAAGTACAGGTCAGGTTCCAAGGCCCCAACAAGGCTTTAAAAAGATAAGATGCCTCAGAGGCCAGATGGGTCCATTACTCAGGAAAGAAAATACATTTTAAAAGCAGATCAAGGAGAGGATACACTTTGATTTGGTTGCTGTGCCTGAACCCTGACCCCTTCCAAGAGTTTGCCTCAGGATTGCTGGTCCCAGGAATGGGCTGAGCTGTTTGTAACATCATAGAAGTTTAGCCACCCTGTTATCAGACTTGAAGCTCCTGAAGGCCAGACTGCAGATCCTCCCCTCCCCTTTGCCTGGTATACTTGCAGCTCACAGCTGCACATAGTTATCTTCTTCCTCACTCGTATATAATCAGTCAGTTGGCAGAAAAAGGCAGAGCAGAATTTCCAGGATGACCTACTGCTCTCCCATACTGCTGGCATTATTGGAATAAATGCTCATATTTGATTCAACCCTGTCTCTGCTTAATTTGGCTCAAGTAGTGACAGGCAGCCTTGGACCTGTTTAGGGTCCAGTATCAATGATAGGAATTTTTTTTTCTTTTAAGTTGCTTCATTTTGTAAGTAGGAATTCAGAAGTCTTCACACTACCTTTTAGCATAGGCTATGGGGCAGATGTCCCATTTTACAGATGAGATTAAAGTAAAGAGACAGCTATCAACTGCCATGGTTTGGTCAGGGGCACAAGCAGGGCTGCTGCCACATCAATCACGGCTCTTTTCAACAGGCTTTTATGAATTTATAACCTGTCAGAGCCTTCCCACTCTGCTTAGCTTAGAATTCTCTAACATGAGAGTCATTAACAATTAAGGAACAAAAGTAGATCATTCGTTCCAAATCTGTGTTTCTGGAATGGTTTATAAAATTGACCAGTGGACTGCTTTGGTCCAGGAAAGATTGCAAAGCAGACAGGAATATTTCACTTAGGGGAGAGCCCAGCAGTAACTCCTGGGGCTTGAGGGATGCAGGAGGTACCTAGATGAAGAACAAGGTGAGCCTGACGGCATGATTAAAACCTGTTAGAAAGAATCTGTATTTAAAGACATAATTGCTCACCTCACACCTGTCAGAATGGCCACCATCAACAAACCGTCAAACAACAAGTGTTGGTGAGGGTGTGGAGAAAAGAGGACTCTAGTACACTGCTGGTGGGAAAGCAGACTGGTGCAGCCACTGTGGAAAACACTATGGTGTTACCTCAAAAAATTAAAAATTGAACTGCCATTTGACCCAGTGATCCCACTTCTAGAAATATACCCTAAGAAGCCTGAAACACCAATCAGAAAGAATACATGTACCCCTATGTTCATAGCAGCACTATGTACAATAGCTAAGATATGGAAACAACCCAAGTGTCCATCAGTAGATGAGTGGATAAAAAAGCTGTGGTACATGTACATAATGGTATACTATGCAGCTGTAAGAAAGAAAGATCTCTTATCCTTTGAGATGGCATGGAAGGACCTGGAGAGTATTATGCTAAGCGAAACAAGCCAAGCAGAGAAAGACAAATATCACATGATCTCACTTATTTGTGGAATATAATGAACTAAACAAAGTGATGACCAAAACTGACCCAGAGACATAGAGGTGGGGTACAGACTGACAAGCCTCAGAGGAGGGGGGATTGCGGGGGGAAGAGATAAACCACAGATCTTATATGCATGTATGCATGACCAATGGACATAGACAACAAAACTAGGGATGGGGCGGGGGGGATGGGAAGGAGGGTGTCAATGGGAGAAAAAGGAGAAACATCTGTAACAAACAAATTAATAAAAATAAATAAATAAATAAATAAATAAATAAAAGACATAATTGCTCATCTCTCAGAGGCCATATAAACATTTGGCACTTTTTCCAAGGCTAGAGAATAAATCAGTAATAATCAGTGTGCATTAATCAGCATCCCCAGTCACACACAGGACAATTTTAGTTTTAACAGAACAAAACAATGACAATAGTAACCAGTCCTGGTTTCTTTATCTGGCTTTAAAAATAATTGTGGTATAGAAACCGTCTTGAAAACTCCAGATAATAATTTTAAAATTTGTGTTGGTCATAAATAAGGATCATTTCTTACGGAAGGCTGATTTATACATAACTGTAGATCAATAGTAATATAAAATGCATCCTTTCATAATGGAAATCAATGCTCTATTATATATGTTGAGAAACTATAACAAACATTAGTCTAGTAGACATATATATCATATCTTATCACCCACAATCACAGTTTGGCAGCCCAGGTTAAGAGAGTCACATAATGAATCATTTAGTCTAACAAGTCAGTTTGCACAGAGAATTATAAATGCATATATGCTTTCAATGCCACATATCATAACTGTGGTTTATGCGAAATAGTATATCAACAGATATAAAAAGCAGTGAGAAAGAAACAGGGGCCTGGTTAAAGAGCTTTACAACACAAAAACACACAGTACAGAGACTCCTTCCCAGCCAGCTTCTTTCACCACCTTGTAAAGGAGAATTGTTATTTCACATGATAAAAAACATGAAAGATAATTTTCTTGCATGGCCCTTTACTGCTTTAGTTTGAAAAGTACTGACCAGGAAGGTCATTTCCAGTATTTTTCATAGTTTGGAGATTGCAAGTACAGATGTAGAAGGTATTATAAACACATTCAGGACTTGCTAACCTCATCCTGTGGTCTGTGAAAAGGAACCATATAATTGGCCAAGTTTTTTCATAACAAGGTCCTTTTAGAGACTATTATCTGACTTCTTACTCCTTGATGAGATCCAATACAAAAAGACTTATGCTGAATTCCACTCTAAAGAAAATCATGTTATCCTTCCTATTTATATCATTAACATGAAACACTCTGTGTGGCACATTAAAGGTAGAGAAAATGGCATTGGATGTTAAGATAACTAGAACCAAGGCCCCTCTCACTCTCTCAGCCATAAAAGGTCCTTTCAGATGGGCTTTCACAGACGCTCATCTGCTGACCATGCTCGAGCAACAATTTGTTCTTTACTAGTAAATGGTAAGAATGTACTCTAATAAGGGAAATATATTCAGTCCCCAAAATAAAAATCAGGGTTAGGACACTGGTAACATTCATGAAACATGAATAGGTGCCAGCAGTGAAAAAACCATTATACATATTACATATTTACATGAATTCAATAAGTACCCCAGATGCCACAAAGTTTCTGAGGACATGGAAAGAAACCCACACAGCCTAAAAGATGGGTAGAGGGTATGAAACAGATTTCTGATTGTCTTAGGAAGGATGTACAAGAATCATGATTCACATGTGCCACTACCCTGTAGACAATTAAACTTCTCTTTTGTTCCAGCCTTATGGCCATTTAAGGCACATACTCGGAGTGATGGCTCTCAAATTTGAGGGATTAGAGTTCCCTTAAGGGCTCATTAAAACTCAGATGGCTGGATCCCACCCCCAGATTCCTGATTCAGTGGACCCTAGGTTGGGCCTGGGAAGGTGTGTTTCTGTTCCCAAGTGTTATTGATGCTGCTGATGTAGGTACCATACTTGTAGATTGTAGAGCTGTATCTTCTACTAGATTGGGAGCCTGTATCACTAGCATGACCTTGAAAATTCAGGAACCCATCTGGGGTCTGGACCTGCCAAGGACATCCAACTAAGTGGTGGCTATACTGGGTTATATTTTGGGTTGTTCTTCAAGGTATGCTAATACAACATTCCCAACAAAGGCTATCCATGCTTTCTCCTGCCAAGTAAGCCCTTACTTAAAACATTACAATAAGCAGGGACTGAATGGATATATCCAGTTAACAATTAGAAACAAATACATTTACAAAGAAGCAGATGGTGAAGTTCATAAAAAAGTTAAACGGAGGACTACAAGTGTCTACCTCCGTGCTAATTGTGTGAACTAGTGTTTTACAACTCTACGACCCTTTGCCTGGAAGCCTTTGGGAACCTGAATGGTCAGCCCACCACAGCAGTAGTGTCATGAGAGTAATACCTGACTTGCTTTTCATTGCTGCCACCTCCAGGTGAGAGTCTGAGAAGCTGGTGAAGGACAGCTGCTCCACAGCCTTCAAGGTCTTCTTTCAGAATGTCACTGTGATTATAGAGCCTATAAAATAAAACAGGTGCTGCATGAGATGTTTATTTAAGCACAGACAGTCAGCTTCTAGAATCTATGGTGATTCTTCATGGTTTATTGAAATATATCTGTAATATAATCTAGACATAAAAATGCAGCAACTAGACTGTCTCTCAACAAAGATGTAAAACAGGGCAGTTTGAAAAACTTGTTTGTGCGTATGTGGCAGTTTTAAATCTGTCAGTGGAAGGAAATTTTAACCCTTTGAAGACTTCAAATCCACTGCTGTACAATCTTATTCCACATTCCACCTGACTGATAGGAATTCTAGATAATCTTAACAGCAGAAAAGTCTAATTTTATACTGTCAATCATAACAAAGTTAGATCTCCACAACTCATATAAAATTTACTTAAATTGTCACTGCTAAGAAATTGAAAACTGCTGGCTAAAGTATAAGGTTACGTCTTCTATTTCTGAATGCAGAAAAAATGACTATTATTTCTTCATTTAGATCCCACTGAAATAAAATTTTCTTTATTCTTAGTAAGAACAGGAAGGCATGGAAAGAGGGATTTAGCCTTCATTATCTATTTCCAGTCTCCTGAGGGACTTGTAGAGTTTAACAATTCGGCCACTGTTTTAGGTTAAGTTTGTCATGGTATTATAGTAGCCTCCAAACAGATTGGTAATAACTTTGTTTTTAAAAAAGTCTATTTTGGGGGGAAATGATTCTAAAAAGCTGTGGCAGAAGATACTAAAGACAAAAAGAGTATTTTATATTTTTAAGGAGTTGACTACACACATAGTTGGAAATATTCAATACATACCCCCAAAAGAAAATGAAACAACTTATAAAACAATATGGTCATGTAACTGGTGTCACAAGGATGAAAGAGACATGCTCTGTCCATCTATTGGAAGCCACCCTCACTCTGAACCAGACTTTTGCCCTGGGCAGGAAATACAAGTGGGCCCCATGGATTCAGGCCCTGTTCTGGACTTTGGGCCACCATGTGAGCGCTCCAATTCCTTGGCCAGTCCTAAGCTCTTATTTAAACTCTAAGCCTGGGTTCTCAGTTCCTGTAGGCCTGGCCCTGTGTTGGATTCTTCCTTCACTCTGAGTTCTGCTGCCCCGAACCTTCCAGACTTCTGGCCTATGTGACTTATAGTACCTGTAAATACCTTTTTTCTTAACCAAAATCTGGGGCCTAATTATTTCTAGAAGGCTTTATCTTGTCACCAATCAATTCACAGAATAACAGGCTGCCCTTAAGGTAAGCCAATTTCAGAGCAGTAAAGGAGAGCACATAATCAATGTGAAGGCAATATGGAATTGTGAGGGGTAGAGAGACAGAGCTCCCTGGCTTCACAGAGGCTTGACAAGGAGGAGGATATTTTGGCAGGCAGCATTTAGATAGAAGGGGAGATAATTCAAGCTAAGGAGTGGCACAGGCAAAGGTGACAGGAAATGCCAGGGAAAGAGGGAAATGCCAAGGGAAGAAGGAGACAAGTCTGGCCAGGTGGGGGATGCGGTTGATGGGGATAAGATAGTAATGGGAAATACAATTTGATATGAAACTCTGATGAGAAAACAGGGGTAAGGCTTGTAGATTTCTAAGCCATGGCTGTCTTCCTGAAAGCACTGGTTTTGAGAGGATTAGCTTGACAGCTGTGCGTGGATGGGGTTGTTGAGTAGAGAGACCTGAGGCACCGATGGATACCAGCCAGGAAACTGACTTGGTGCTCTAGATAGCAGGGAAGAATCTAAGTGTGAGAGCGGTGGTGAGGTGGCAGAGAAGGAGAAACAGGTACAGTAAAACCTCAATATAATGGATTAATTCTGTTATATAATAAATATATAGGTTTTCCGAATGAGTATGTTAAAAAATTGACAAATTAGTTTACCTGTTTTTATTTATGTAGACACGTTTGTGTAATTAAAATGAAGTATGTATGAAAAGTTTAATTTCACAGAAAAGTTTTCTACATGTATTACAGTAATTTTAAATTTATACTGAATAGGTCTAGTAAATGCATGCATTCACTAGTCACTGCCAGTAAACAAATGCACACGGCTGGGGCGTGGCTTAGTACACGTGGGCTAATCATTCACCAAACATTGTTTACAAGCAGTCACTCTTAGATTTAAATATGTAGACTATAGTTGTAGATATGTAATATTTATCTATGTCAGAGAAATTACTACAGTGGTTTTCCCAACATATGACCTATTTGCTAAAATTTGTTAAAAATAACAGTAAATTAATAACAAAAATAACCTGTTAATTTAATTATAAGCAAGTCTTGGTTAAAAGCATTTTGAAAGTAACAGGGTGTTCATTTTCACATATGACATACAGACCAGAAATTTTGTCCATTAAATCCTAAGTCCGTTAAATTGAGTTCCGAAAAATCGAGAGTTTAGTGTATTCCAGGCACAGCAGCCAAGGAGGACTCAAGTGCCTATGACTGGTAGGATTGAGTTGCAGAAAGCTGGGTACATGCCTCTCTCACCTTAGGCTCCCACTATGTGTGTCAATGATAACTAGATCTTCCTAGTTTCCAAGAGAAGCTGGAAATTCATAATCACAAATTTTACTTTTATATGACATCTCCCAAATTTTAAAATGTGACAATTAATTCAAAAGAAGGTTAAATATTGTGCTTGAAATACAATGCCCATCTGCAGGCTTGGGTCTCCAGCTTAGACTGTCTTTAGTCTTATTACCTGAGCAAGGCCATGGTTTGATATTTTTTTCCTCCTCTAAAACACTAGTGCAACAGTGGAACTTAGTAGACACGAATACTGGTGTACCAAGGTGAGGTGGGGAGGGGTGCTGCAGTGAGAGCCGCCTCTCTCCAGGGAAGACTAGTTTCTCTCTGCCATTCTTAGGAATGATGGTATGAGAAAACAGACTGAGTTTTAGTGGTTGTTTATAAATTCTCTACAGACAATGTACCCCTTGTGGCTTGCATTCCCCCCATCCCCAATACTACCATGATATGCCAGCACTCAGTAACACTTGATAGTCCAGTCAGGATGAATGCCAGATAACCTTTGTTCTTGACCAATCTGATCAATCCAAATGTGAGGCTTAGTCTAGCTCATCTCACACTTGTCTAGGAGCTTCTCTGATGATATCATTAATAAGATGTTTCCTATCCCTGAATTCCTTTAGCACAATCAGACAACACCCTACACAGTACTATTCTCTGGTTATGTCATGCCTGCCTAGTCTTCTCAACAAAACCAAAAGCTAGTTTAGAATAGCAACTGGATTTCAGAATTTTTATTGTACTGTAAGTTTCACATAACACTAAGCGCAATGCTGAAGACACACTTAACAACACTGTGTTGAATGACAGGTCAAGATTTAAACCTAGATTAGAGGAATTCATGAGACATTTTTACTGTCTATTTTTAGATGTTGGTATTATACCAGTTCAGGGCTTCCAGGGGTGACAACAAGTAATCAATAAGATAGCCACAAGCATTGTCTGCACCAAGCTTATGGGCTACTCTAAATTAGTTCAGAACCTTGTCTGGCTAAAAGATGAGCTGGTCTGTGCTGAGGATTTCTAACTGTTACTTCACCAGGTGACACTGTTACAGTAGGCAGTTAGTTATTAACAAAAGGAAGGGAGCAAACAAAACCAGTCTCTTTACGTAGGAAGAAACAATTTTACAGTCACCCCAGGGAGTCCACCTGATTAGGTGGTAGGGGAAATGGCTCAGGGGAAGTCCTTTCAGTAGCATACGTGCAACAGAAGCCCAGTAGCAAAGCAGAACTATGAGGCATGCACAGTAGAAGCCAAAATGGAGACCATAAAGAGGGAGGAGATGACCCTGGGGAAAATACTGGATAGGATAAGGGCACCAAACCCCAGAAAATTCAAAAAGAGGATTGGATAGTAGGAGGGCACTAGCACAGCCCTGGGAAAAGCCAGGAAAGAGATTGGATAGTTTGAAAGAAAACCTGCACCTTCTTAAACCCAAGGAAATATAATTAAAGCTTAACAAGGGCCCATCTCTGAGGGACAGCTATGCAGCCTGGGAGCCATCGAGCCTTGGTGACAGATGTGCAGATGGGGAAATGAGGGACAGAGAAATTAAGTAACCTGCCCAAGGTCATACAGCTAAGAATTTTAATGCCAGCTGGGAGCAGAGACTGAGCTGGACTACTGGCGCCTCGGATGCTGAGGGTGATGGCACTGCAGCTCTGGGTCCTGACCCTCCTGGACCTGGTGGAAACAAGTGCAGGCTTGCAGCCCTAGAAGCTGAACTTCTTCCATAGCAAGATGGAACTGAACTACCTGGTTGTAGATGAGTCATCAGGTATGATGTACCAGAGGGCAGACCAGCAATGTCAACCAGCTTCTGCTGCTGGACCTGCCAGGGAAGCAGCTCGCCAAGTGAGACAGCCTTTTCGAGGGCATCTGTGCCCTGTGCACCCTTCCTTCTCTCGGGCTGTACTTCTGCAAACTCCTGAACTTTAAGGGTCCCCATGAGACTTGCAACCAGGGGAGCAGTGGACTTTAAGGACTCTCCTTTTGCCTCTATAACTTCCTTTCCTGAGATTAGGCAGCCCAGTCTAGGCTTACTACTGTTGCTGTGATCTGGCCTTTTCCATCCTAAACCCTTCCTTTGCTAATAAATCCTGCCACTATCATTCAGATTCTCCTTTGAAAGTGTCCCTGAAATTCCCTTCTGTGACACCATAAGAAACCTTCAGTAACAATACCAGACTTTAGTTTGCAAAATATACATCAATCCTTTGCTGAAAATAACTCCATTAAAGAATTCACACACTGGCCCAGCCGGGGTGGCTCAGTGGTTGAGTGTTGACCCGTGCACCAAGAGGTTGCCGGTTCAATTCCTGGTCAGGGCACATGTCCAGGTTGTGGGCCCAATCCCCAGTGGGGGGCATGCAGGAGGCAGCCAATCGATGTTCTCTCTCATGGTTGTTTCTATCTCTCTCTCATTCTCCCTTCCTCTCTCTCTAAAGATCAATAAAGAAAAAATAAATAAATAAATAAAAAAGAATTCGCACACTGTATAGAGCTAAAGATGAAAGACTATGTACTATGAAAACACTATTTTAGAATTCAAGACCACCATTTCTTTCATGACTTCAATTTACATTCCTACAGTCCTGGAACCAACAGGCTGAACCCTAACATCAGTTTGTTCTCTGCAAAGTCCAGCAAGTGGACAGACAAACCTGCTGGATGACAAGTAACTGCTAGAAACACAAATGATACTTTAAAGAGGTATATTTTATTTTACCCATAACAGTTAAAGCATACAATAAATCTTTGGGGGCTAAATTTAAAGTAATTGCTTTCTAGTTTCATTTTCATCTTTCAATCTCACAGAATATGAGATAATTGAGAAGAGCTCTACTGCAGGCAAATGTGAACACTCAAATTAAGGTACTTTTTTTTAAGTGAGTTAGAAAGAAAATTTTCTCTGCTTTTTCTTTCAGTATCACAAACTGAGAATTATTTCTTGGCAAAAATAACCCAGTCTGAGGGCTACAGAAAATAAATTTTTCTTTAACTCTACCAGATCACTTGCACACATTCCCATGGATGTTACCTTTTGAGGGACTTAGAATTTATATATTTCAATTATAACACTACAGGGTGGACTTTCATGTTTTATTTTCTCTAGGGGACAAGAGTCTCAAAATGGTGCAGTAATCAGTGACCATAAATAGTAATGTGTTTGCTTATGTAAGTTATATAATATAATGCTACTTTTAAAAAGTTTTATAAAATATGTTTACTGTATTTTTAATGAACAAAGTTTTAGGGGACAAAATGTATTCCCAAATGAGCAACAACAAAGAGGCATCTTTGCAGAGGTGGTCCATAAGCTATGAGTGTGTTATTTAGGATGAACCCATACACAGAAAAGTGGGAAAGAGGCAAAGCAACCCTCCTTTGTTTCCAATTCCAATGCAAAAACACTGGCCCGGAAACTCCACTTCTTCCTCATCCTGGTTTGATCCTACCTTCCTTGGAACACACAAGAAGGCTTTGATCTTTAAACTAACAACACATGGTCTGTATAGAAAAGTTTATTTTTAAAATTATCACTTTATCAAGTACTAGTTCTGATTTTTTACATTTAGTGCTCAAGGAAATCTGTTGATTACAAGGAACAAGATTTAAAATCCTCCTAAGACCCTACTTCCTAAATTAAGCAGAAGTAACAAAATGCTTTCATTTACCAAACACTCAAAAGACCTCAACTGCTACAAAATATAACTAAGGAACCAGAAGGTACTGTTGTCAGTCAAAACTGAGATTGTAATTCAATTTGTGTAGCTTACTGGTCATCCTGAAGCAATTTAGCACCTTCCACCAATAAGAGAAAACCTTCAGTGACCTCCCACACACAGGTACACAAATACAACTGAGAAGCAGAGAGATCCCTAGAAGATGCAAATTAAGGTTTAAACAGTGTAACAATTGGCTGGAGCTAATCCTTTTACAGAGGTGTAAAATGGCTATTGAGAACTGAATTTCAGGCTGCCAGCTTTTGTTAAGGAACACTACAGACAAATTTTACCCAAGAGCAATGCCAAGCTACAAACTCTGGGGCTGTTAATAGTTTCATAAAGCCAGTGTAATTTGTTTGCTTTGATATCAAATTTCCTGACCATAAATCCAAACTTGTGTAAATATAAACCACATCAAGAATTAGTGCCCTGGGAAAATAAACTGGAAGCAACTATCTCAAACCTGACACCCAATGGCTGGAACAGTTGTATGTGCAGACACAGTGAAGTTTGTATACGGGGTTTTGTTTGCCACACAAAACAGTTGTAGAAAGGACAAACACATACATAAATAGTATTTTTCTTTTAATGGGTAGTCTTAGGAAACCTATGTTTTGGTGGCTACTTTAGTTCCCATTGTGCAGCTCCTTGGGTGGTCCCTTATAGGGGGCCACTTGAAGGAAGCACAATGCCAAAAAGAAGGGAAAGAGGGGACCTAGACACAAAGGCCAACAGAGCAGGGAGGGCTGCAGCAGGCTGCAGACCAGGGGTCAGCAAACAACACTCCTGCTCTTCACCCAGGCAACAAGGGCTCCTTCTCTTTACCTGGAAACAGCGTGGTTAAGCTGACAGCTTGAATTATGGGCTACGTTTTGTAGGGTACTGTCCATCTGTGTTAAGGTCCTCTTTATTGTAGCAGAGGCTGCACAAGCAAAACCCTTGCCTTTTCCCTCACTTTGGCCTCAAAACTGACCTCATTATTCTCTTCCATTTTAATTTTCAGACTTACTCTCTCTCCAATACAGTTAGGGTTTTGTTTAGGCTGGTGATGCGGGCTTGTGAAAGAATGCACAACAGAGAGAAGAGAGAAAAGGGAGGACATTTACTTTTTTTTCCCCATAGCCAGGGAAAGGACCCATGCACTGACTGGCAATAGAAGGGCAGAGCAGAAAGAGTGAGCTGCTCTTTTATTGGGGGCTTTTGGGAGTAAAGGGAAGATGCACCAGGGGGGTTTCTTATCATATCTTCATTAGGTTGTAAAATATGCTTGGGAAGAAGGAGAGAAGGAATGTGGGCCAGGGACTGCAGGGGCTGGTCACCAGTGAGACACAGCCATGGATCCAGGATCTAATGCTTTGATAATCAGGTTGTTAATCTTTCTATGATGTCAGGTAGTCTCCCTTGTCCTCAGATTAGGAGACTGGACAGCATTCTGGAGGTAAACTCCTGAGGTGCATACCTCCCAGCTAGGTCAGAGTGGGCTTTTCTTTAATCAGAACAAAGCAATCATGACCAATATTGTAAAGAATGATTAACCTTTTTCTAACTATAGCTAGTGCCCTACTATGATTAGTTTTCTTACTCTTCTAATATTTTCTATTAATTCTGTCAATGTAAGAAATGTTCAAACCTGTAAAGAATTTTGTGAGTTTATTTGAGCCAAATTATTGACAAATGCCAGGAAGAAAAACCTGAATGGATTGAGATAATGCTCTGGAGAATGGCAGTTTTGCACCTTAATTTATACATTACAATCAAAAGAGAAGATGTAAGTGGGTTACATGAAATCGATTGGTGACCGATTAAGGAGGAGGGAGAAAGCAAAGCAGGGAAATCTCTGGGATTGGATAAAAAGTAAAATGATAGACACACCCTTCTTTTACATAGGTAGGTACGGGATAGTTAACAGTCAACAATGAACATGATAATAGTAACAATGAGGGGAATTGTGGTTTCTGCCCTGGTGCTAGGTTCTGTATAAAAGGAAGTTACCCCACATTCCAAAGGTGTGTTATCTTAGATGCAAAAAGACAACAGGCTCCATTAAGATGAAAATTGACCTTTGTCAGGGAAGATGCGGGCCTAGGACAAGACTACCTGCCACAAACTGCTTTAGTTAAAAAGTTTAAATTTCACACCATTCTTTGTGGTTACTCTAGGTCTTTGAGTTTGCAAGGCTATCACGCAGGCCTTCCCTGAACTTGTCAGGTTAGCATGATAGGCCCTTTTTCGCCCACAATTCTAATATTCTTTCCTGCCCCTTTCAGTTGGGTAGAAAGGTGGTTTGAAGTTGCAGATGAGCTGGGCCCTGAGGTTAAGGTGACTAGATCCCCGAGGCTAAGGCAACTAAGCGACTCCATTCTTATCTAGGCCCCTTAGCTAAGGTGACTAAGTGAATCCATTCTTATCTAGGCCCCTTGGCTAAGGCAACTAAGTGACTCCATCTGTATTGGCAGTGGACCTTCCTCAGTATTTTTCTAATAATAGGCTGATTACCCCTAGATGTAAAGGAACTTTGCCTAAGGTTACAGTTGACCTACCAATGTATCTTGCAGTTTCTGAATATCAGGAACTGAAAATCATGAGCCCAGTGACTAATGCTTATTTTGGCTTCTGTAATAACTGATTTTGCACCCACTATTGTACCAGTTCCCTGAGGGGGAGCCAAAAGGGCATGTGGCTTCTGTCTTTAAAAGCGGACGAGCAAGAACAATCAAGGCTGTCAATTTGGGGAAACTATGCCCCCTCAGCCCGCCGGTGAATGAAGTGCTCCTCTCATTTACAATTCGGCTGTGCGTCTCTGATTATCCACTGACACATCATAACATTTGGAGGCCCCAGCGAGATCCCTGGTGTTTTGTGACACCATGGGCTAGATGTCTAGGATGGGCGGCCTCTCCTGGTCTGGCCGCCGGACATCTAGAGGTCTCTAGGGGAGGCGCTACCTGAGATGTTCCAGGGCCCTGAAGATCCTACTTAGGTTTCTGACAAGCGACCAGGAGATGCCAAGATGTCCCCAAAAGATTTAAGGAGACCTGGTAAAAAGCCTTCAGAGGTGAGTTCTGGGTGACCAGTCTATCTGGGTGAGAGTGAGAGGGCTGGACGTGGCGAAGCCTCTCCTCTCCTGGGAATCCCCTTAAGATGTTAGGTGGGGTGCATTCTGTTCCAACAGGATAAGGAATTTTCCTTGGCCCGCCACGGGGGCAGAATGGGAGTCTGATCACTTCCCGGGAACTTCTGGAGTGTGATTGTGTGTGAATGTAATTGTGTGTGAGTGACTGTGCTCCACGACGCTTGTTACGGAGCCTGTGTGAGTCCTAACCTGCGGTTCCGTTGCTACCTCATATGGCTAAAAGGCAGTATCAGGTTCTTGGGGCACTCTGGTGTCCCACCAGTGAACCTGATCCAAGTTGGGGGCTTATTCCAACCTGCAACATGCCAAGAGGCATCTGAAATCTCCGCAAGGGGAGTAGCCAGGCGGACGAAGTGAAAGTTTCTGTCTTGTGTGTCTTCCCTTGTTTTTGTCCTTGTCTGCCTCCCTACTGTGTCTCCCCCAACTTTGTTGCAGTTAGTCTAATCATGGATAGCAGCTCTAGTGCCCAGAAGACCTCATTGGGTTTCATAGTAAACATTCTTAGAGAAGGATTTGAGGAAGGTCCTGATTAGGGCACAAAAATATCTAAAAGAAAGTTAAAGACCTTCTGTGAATTAAATTGACCCACATTCAGGGTGGGCTGGCCTGACACGGGATCCTTTAACCCTGAGTTAGTGCAGGCAGTTTGGAATCAGGTCACAGGGGAGCCAGGACACCCGGACCATTCCGCTATATTGATCAATGGCTTGATTTAGTGAGACATCCACCCCTATGGTTAAAAACCTGTGCACTCCAGACCAGGGCACAAATACTGATAGTGGGCCCCAAACTGGGCCCCAAGAGAAACCTGGGAAAAGGTAGGGAAATGCCTACAAGGCAGAGATACAGCAAAAGGCCCAAACAAGGTTCCAGTGCAAATATTTACTCTTTGGTCCCTAATTAAAGATTGCCTTGATCCTGTGCAGGAGGCTAATTAGGTGGGAAAAGTGCTATCAAAGGAACGGCGGGGGGAGGGAGGATTCAGCTCCACAGACAGAGCCTAATGGGCACAGTTAATCACCCAAGGTCACCCGGGAATAGAGCTCAATTTGAATAGAAAGAATTTAAAGGTATTTTAGATACAGGAGTAGATGTTTCTATGGCCGGTTTACAAGGAGTAGGACAGGTTTCTAGGCCCCAACAAAGTGCACAGTTTATCAAATGGACAGATTGTGAGGGCAACACTGGGTTTTTTTAAACCCTATATTTTAGATCATTTACCTGTTAATCTATGGGGACGGGACCCCCGTCCTTCCGCCCCCCTCAGAGAAGGTGAATCTCCCCCGCACGCCCAGGCCCCATGCATAAGCTGTGGCGGCAGCTGCACAGAGCGGGGGGAGCAGCCCCACCGCAGCCACCAGCAATATAGCCTCCAGGAGCCTGCCATAGCTGCCAGACCTCCAGCCTCCCACCCACTCTGGGGAGGTGGCGAGGGGCACCCAGTGACCAGGCATGCAGCTTGGGGGGAGGGAGCAGCCATTCATGGTCTATATCCCATTCTCCAGAGTGATCTTTATACCTGGAGAGCACAGAACCTCCCCTTCTCGGAAAAGCCGCAGGCCCTCATCGGCCTCCTAGAAACAATCTTTCACACCCTCTTTACCTCAGAAGAGAGGGATAGCATTAAACTACAGCCCAGAAAGGCAGTTTTGGGCCTTGGTGGAAGATCCTTAGAGGAATATAGGGATGGAATTGATGGCGTGTTTCCTACCCTCAGGCCCAGATGGGACCCCAATACCACTGCAGGGAAAAATTCACTGGACACTTTTCACCGATTCTTATTAATTGGATTAAAGGTGGCTGCTAGAAAGCCTACTAGTTTATCCAAGGTGTCAGAAGTGATTCAGGGACTGCAGGAATCTCCTGCTGCTTTTCTGGAGTGACTTTGTGAAGCATACCCCAATAGATCCGGACACTTCAGAAAACCAGTGGACTATAAACGTGGCCTTTGTTAGTTAGCCCAAGATATTAGAAAAAAGCTCCAAAAGCTAGACGGTTTCGAAGGAATGAATTGCTCCCAATTGGTTGAGATAGCTCAAAAGGTATACAATAATAGGGACAACTCTGGGGAAAACAAGATAAAAGAATAGCAAAGGTAGTAATAGCTGCCTTAAGGAAACAGGGCCCATGGAAAAGGATCACCCTAGGAAGGGAAACATGAGGAAGGGTCAGGACAGCAGGCCTAGGGCCCGACTAGGGAAGAACCAATGTGCCTACTGCAAAAAAGAAGGACATTGGAAGCAAGAGTGCCCAAATTGGTCAGATAGGAAAGACGAGGCAAATAGACATACCCCAGCCATCCTTAACTTAGAAGAATGACGGGGCAAGGGCTCCTTTCAACTCAGCCCCTAGGAGCCCAGGATCATTGCACAGGTAGGGAGAAAGCCAGTTAATTTCTTAATAGATACAGGGGCTACACATTCAGTCCTAACTGAGCCTCTAGGTCCACTAACAACTAAGAAGACCTCAGTTCAAGGAGCGACAGGTCAAACTGCCCTCTATCCTTGGACAACTAACAGAACTGTAAATCTTGGAAAGGGCACCGATACACACTCCTTCTTAGTTATGCCTGAATGTCCGTATCCTCTGTTGGGACGTGATCTCCTCCGAAAGTTACAGGCTACAATATCATTTATTGGAGAAGAAGCACTACCTTTGACTTGGACTGAGACAGAACAGAAAGCCTTCGAGACTTTAAAAAGGGCCTTAATTTCAGCACCTGCTCTTGCCCTACCAGACGTCACAAAACCCTTCCATTTGTATGTAAGTGAGGCCAGAGGCATAGTAAAGGGTGTCCTCACTCAAAACTTAGGACCCTGGAAAAGGCCGGTAGCTAACTTATCCAAAAGATTAGACCCAGTAGCAACTGGATGGCTGACCTGCCTAAGAGCAGCAGCTGCTACTGTACTCCTAGTAAAGGAGGCAGACAAGTTAACTCTAGGGCTAGACTTAGCTTTAACTGCACCACATGCAATTGAAGCCCTCCTCTGGAGTGCTCTGGAACGCTGGATGTCCAACACTTGAGTCACTCAGCTCCAGGCACTCCTCCTGGATCAGCCCCGTCTCAAGTTCCACAAGACGTTGGCCATCAATCCTGCTAGTCTGCTCCCCGACGATGACCCGGAGGAGCCTCTACAGGACTGCCTGGAGGTAATCGACACAGTGCAGACAGCCCACCCAAATCTCAAGGATGTCCCACTGCCATCATCAGATGAGGTATTGTTCATGGACGGGAGCAACTATGTTCAGGAAGAAATCAGGTATGCCGGGGCAGCAGTAGTAAATCTGGATCGTGTCATCTGATCACAGTCCTTGAATAGGGGACTTCGGCTCAAAGAGCAGAACTAGTCACTCCAATCCAGGCTCTCTGATGGGGCAAGGGAAAGTTGGTAACCATCTACACTGACAGCAGATATGCATTTGCCACAGCATAGCGCCATCTATCGGGAATGAGGGTTATTAACCTCGGCTGGGAAGGACATCAAAAAGGGAACTCCGTAGAGGCACAGGGAAATCTGCTACAGACCAGGAAACTTTAAGAAGCAGCCCTAAAACCAGTGGGGCCTCTCCAGATACCCTAGGTCAGAAAATGACTTAGCCAAGCAGAAACAAGCCATAAAGGAAATCAACGGATGATAGACTCTGCCTAATGAGAGGTTGTTGGTCCCAGAGGCTCTAGGTCGGACTTTGGTCAACCAGCTGCTCCAGACTACCCACTTAAGTTACACCAAGCTTACTGAACTCCTGAGAGGCAGGCAATGTCCAGTAAAGTCACAGGGAAAGGGAGAAGGCAGAGGGAAGCAGGTATGTGTAGGTCTGAGTAGGGAGGAAGAGAAGGAAAGCTGGGGGATGGGCAGACAGCAGGTGGATTGAGCAAGCTCTCAGGTTCATGTCAGGGGAGGGACTAGGAAAGTCGCAGAGGGTCTATGCAAGTTGAAGAATGATTGTGTAGAGGAAGGAAGTGAAAAGGTGAAAAAGGATAAAAGAAAGGGACCTATATATTACAGGAAGACAGGACATTGGAGGAATACTAAGGAAGGGAAGAAAATAGGACACTGAGTGAGAGAGGGAAAGCTTGTCCCTGGTGGTGGGATAACAGTCTGGGATGTAGTAAAGGGAGTAACAGGTTTAGGCTACTCCTGACCCTTGGATCAGACAATGGCCCTGCCTTTATAGCAAAGATATAACAGGATATCTCTAGAGGGTTAAATATAAATTGGAAGCTCCATTGTGCTTGCTGCCCACAGAGTTCTGGGCAGGTAGAGCACATGAACAGGACCTTAAAGGAAACCTTAACCAAATTTACTTTAGAAACTGGTGAAAACTGGACCACTCTGCTCCCCCTCATTCTCTTATAGGCGAGATGTACCCCATACTGGGAGGGATTCTCCCCTTATGAAATTATGTATGGTAGACCTCCTCCCATTCTTCCCAAGCTCAGAGAAGAATTGAAAGCTGAAATTCACAACTGCTCCTTACTCAAGTTCTTGTAGGCCCTGCTGTCCGCCCAGAAGGCCATCCATAAGCACGTCCACGACGCCCTGCCTGTGCCCACTTCAGACCCTGTTCACCCCTTCCAGCCTGGGGACTCAGTGTGGGTAAAGAAGCACACCACCCAGGGACTAACTCCAGCTTGGAAGGGACTACACTGTCATCCTGACCACCCCGACAGCAATAAAGGTTAATGGCATTCCAACTTGGTTATACCACTCTCGGCCGAAGGCAGAAAAGACAACATGGACAGCAGAAGAGACTCAGGATCCCCTAAAGATAAGACTCTTGTGTTCATTAGGACCTTAATCTCTCTGGTCATGACTGTTCAGGGGAATCCTTATAGACCTGGGCCCCAATGGAAATGGGAACTTAGGAATGGAATATCGGGGGAGGTCTTAAGAAATGTCACTACAAAGGGAATAGCAAAACCTGTTTTCAACCTTGATCTATATGACCTCTTGAGGGGGACTGTCAGGGTCACAAGGATTCCTGAGGTCTGGGCCCCATACGGAGGGGTTGGCTCCTAACTAGGAGGTACCCCAGCATGGGGCTATGGAACATCTGCTGCAGAATGGGGATTACAAGGAATAGGCATTTATATTTGCCCAGGAGGTAGCAAGATTACTGCTAGTTGCCTAAATGCATTTCTTCTGACCAATTCGACCATGACCCGTTACTCTGTGTTATAGTCTATATTCTACCTCAGGTATATCTATATAATGGGGATGAGGGATGCACTCATTTATTTTCGCCTCTTTCCCCGGCTAGAATCCAGAAAAGGGCACCAATCCTGATTCCTCTCCTCGTTGGCCTAAGTACAGCAGGATCTACAGCTGTGGGCACTACTGCCCTAATCAAGAATGACCAGAATCTAAGGGACCTCAGTCTCCAAATAGATACAGATCTCAGCCACTTAGAAAACTCCATTTCCCACTTAGAGAACCAAGTAGACTCCTTACCTGAAATGGTCCTAAAGAACAGGAGAGGATTAGACCTCTTATTTCTTAAGGAAGGAGGATTATGTATTGCACTGGGAGAAAAATGTTGTTTTTATGCGAATAATTCGGGGATTATTCAAGAAAGTTTATCACTAGTTAGGAAAAATATTGAGGAACAAAAAAGAAAGAGGCAATAAATCTGAGAATTGGTTTCAACAAATGTTTAATTGGTCACCATGGCTGACAACTCTATTATCTGCCATTGCCGGCCCTCTCGCTATATTATGTTTACTCCTAGCCTTCGGGCCATGTCTAATAAACAGCCTCATAAAAACTATACAGAGGAAAATAAAATCTGTAAAACTCCTTGTAATTAAGGGACAGTATAACCCTGTCCCAGAAGAGGAAGTAGAGTCAATGATTTGACTTGTTAGAAAAACCAGTGGGGAATGAGCTGGGCCCCGAGGTTAAGGCAACTAGATTCCATTCTTATCTAGGCCCCTTGGCTAAGGCAACTAAGTGACTCCATCTGTATTGGCAGTGGACCTTCCTCAGTATTTTTCCAATAATAGGTTGATTACTCCTAGAAGTAAAGGAACTTTGCCTAAGGTTATGGTTGACCTACAAATGTATCTTGCAGTTTCTGAATATCAGGAACTGAAAATCATGAGCCCAGTGACTAATGCTTATTTTGGCTTCTGTAATAACCACTTTTGCACCCCCTATTGTACCAGTTCCCTGAGGGAGCCAAAAGGGAATGTGGCTTCTGTCTTTAAAAGCAGACGAGCAAGAACAATCGAGGCTGTCAATTTGGGGAAATGATGCCCCCATCAGCCCGCCAGTGAATAAAGCTCTCCCCTCATTTACAATGCGGCTGTGTGTCTCTGATTATCTCACTGACACGTCATAACACAGACACCTGCAGTCTCCGTGTTTAATTACCAGGCACTTCATAAAAAAAGAACAACCTGTTTTCTATCCTTACACATGCCACTGTTATTTTTGTTGTGTTTTCCTTAATGAGGCACTGGAAAGCCTGAGAAAATTTATAATAGGTGTTTCTCTCCACCCTCACACAGAGATAACCAGTTTGAACCATAATGAGTTTTAGTAGCCAAGAATTAACTGTGATAGCTCAGACGTGTTTTATGAAATGAGTAAGTGTTCTCAGTCCATTTTCTCTTTGATAACTATGGATCCCAAACTTCTGGGTTGATAAAAATTCTCCTTGGTGGTGTCAGTGTAGGCAGCTAGATATTGATATGAGGAAAATAGTTACCAATATGAAGAAGAAAGCAAAAGGAAATTAAGTAATCTTAATAAACTGGGAAGCAGAAGCAGGTAACAGAGCAGAATTTCCATTTAATTTACTGGTAAACAGACACATTCTAGGGGACTGCTTCCAGGAGATTTAATCCTCTGAATAGAACAGGAAAGCTGGGCTCATGTGCAATAGGAACTATATGATGTAATGAAACTTTTGGACATGCACAGTGAGAGTCAGGATGACAAAACAGAGGGGCACGGCCTAGCCTGGGAATAATTGGAAAAGTAATTGGATTAGACAGAGGGCTTGAAGCCCCAATAGAATTTACTGGGAGGAGGGCACAATCCAGGCCCAGGAAAAGTTAGGAATTTGGGTTGGATAAATTAAATGGTTACTTGTCCTTACCTGAACCAAGAAGATATATAGAGGATTAAGAGAAGCCTCAAGGCAGTGCTTTAGAGCCTGCCCACCCTCTAAGTCCCTGAGGGTGTATTAATTCCCCTTAATTCACAATAAAATCCTACCATCACATTTAAACTTCTCCACAGGTGTGCATTTGGAATTCTTTTCTCACGTCACCACAAAAGAACCTATTATATTCACCAGCAACAGTGAGAAGGTGAAGACTAGCAAGATTTACTCTTGCTCCCTGGGTTTCTTTTAAATTAGCACTCACACATAACCAGAGGGGTGTCATTATTAGGGTGGTGGCTGTGCTCTCTTATCTGAGGTGCACACAACAGATTTATGGAGCTAGTCATCTAAAGTGACCTGGCTTTAAATATCTGCTGCAAAAAATAATGTGGAGGGTAAATGTCTGATTGTCATACAACTTTATACCTTTCAAAAATTCAATACAATCAGGCTCTACATTTTAGAAAATTTTAAAAATACTATGAAAATAATACATTATTTTGTTTATTAGATGTTATCATAATCAGTTCTATAATTAAACTCTAAGAGGGTACTTCTGGCAAAAGGGCATCTGATAGTGAGACAGGCCAGTAAGCCAGGACAAGTGAAATAGAGAAACTGAGACAGATAGCTGAACAAACTGGAAGAGCAATTTACAGCAGATACAGGCCACCTCTCTAGAAATAGCATCTAGGCCTCAGTTGTATTTCAGCTGCAGATCTAGAAAAGTAGCAAAACCAGGTGAGGCAACACCAGCTGCAATGACTAAGGACCCCCTGCCCTGACACTGACCAATCAGTAGAGACCATGACCCGAAAGGAGCACATGTAGAAAACTGATGAATATTCTGCTGAAACCCTCCCCTGAGACCTCCCCCAAGATTCCCGCCTATAAGAAAGGATAAAAACCTCAAGACAAAGAACCCAGTGCATGCTCTCCCTCTGGGAGTAGCCCCTGCCATTCTCATGCCCCTTTTCTTCCCCCACAGGAATGCATCTCCTAAACTCTAAAGGACCCCATGAGGCTTGCAACCAGGAAAGCGATGGGCAGTGGCAGCTCATCCCAGGCTAATCCCCTGAACCTGTCTCCAAGGCCCCCATTTTTCTGACTTCCTAGAGAGCTAAGGCAGCCCAGCCTAGGCTCTTCTGTTGTTTCTATGCTAAGCCCTTTCTTGTTTTACTGTCCCTAACTTTAATAACTGGTCCCTCAGTGCCACCAGGACTCGTGTTGTAAAATTTTTCCTTCATGAAGTCAAAAACCCACATACTACTGGCAGGCCCTAGGAAGGCCCACCAAGGGCCAGGTCCCCTTTCCAGTAACAATGGTGTTAGGATAGAATTATCTTTGCTGGGGCTTAACAACAAATGGAGGACCATAAAATAAAATATCAGACATCTGCTGTTCTATGACATGTCTGTCTATCTGTCTCCAGATGTATGTGTACATGTGCCTGTAAGAGAAGAGACAAGGAGGCTCAGACTGGGCTGGCAAGGGTTACAGTATGTGAGGGGATCCAGGGACAGAAGAAACCAGAGGTACGATGAGATGGTAGATGGGTTTATTGAGAATTCAGGCAATGTTCAGATCCTGAAATAAATTAGATTGTCACTTTTGCAGGATAAGTGAGTGTCCTTGGAGGCCAATTAACTCTGATGAATGGGAATGGGGTCCAGTGCAGTCAACCTCCACTGAAGCAAAGCTCAGACCAGTAAAGCAGATGTCTCCCTGCTTTTATTTAACATAGTACTGGAAGTTTTAGCCACAGCAATTAGACAAGAAGAAAAAAGAAAAGGGATCCAAATTGGAAAGGGGGAAGTGAAACTGTCATTATTCACAGCTAACATGATATTGTACATAGAAAACCCTAAAGACTCCATCAAAAATCTACTAGATTTAATAAACGAATTTGACAAAGTAGCAAGATACAAAATTAACATCCAGAAATGATGGCATACTTATACACCAATAATGAACACTCAGAAAGGGAAACTAAAAAAAAAAATCCCATTTATCATTGCAACAAAAAAATAAAATACCTAGGAATAAACTTAACCAAGGAGGTAAAAGACCTGTTCTCAGAAAACTATAGCACATTGAAAAAAGAAAGAGGAAGATATAAAAAACTGGAACCAAATACCATGTTCATGGATTGGAAAAATCAACATCATTAAAATGTCCATGCAAAGCAATCTACAAATTCAATGCAATCCCTATTAAAGTACCAACAGCATATTTCACAGATCTAGAACAAATACTTAAAAAGTTTGTATGGAACCCAAAAAGACCCCAAATAGCCACAGCAATCTTGAAAAAGAAGAACAAAGGGGATGGGATCACAATACCAGATATCAAGTTATATTACAAAGTCATCAAAATCAAAACAACCTGGTACTGGCAAAAGAACAGGCATATGGATCAATGGAATAGAACAGAGAACCCAGAAATCGACCCAAGACGGTATTCACAATTAATTTTGACAAAAGAGGCAAGAGCCTACAATGGATAAAAGACAAAAAAAAAAAATGGTGGTTTTTTTTTTTTTTTTTGGTCTTCAAAAAAAATGGTGTTGGGAAAATTGGACGGCTACATTAAAAAAAAAAAAAAAAAAAAAAACTAGACCACCAACTTACATCATACACAAAAATAAACTCAAAATGGATAAAACACTTAAATGTAGCTCACAAAACCATAAAAATCCTAGAAGAAAACGTAGGCAGAAAAATCTCAGATATCATACATAGCAGAATTTTCACTGATACGTCGCCTAGGGCAAGAGAAACAAACAAAAAAATTAATAAATGGGACTACATCAAACTAAAAAGCTCTGCACAGCAAAAGAAACCAGCATCCAAATGAAAATGGAACCCACTGTATGGGAGAACATATTTGCCAATGATACATCTGATAATGAGTTAATCTCCAAAATATATAAAGTACTCATACAACTCAACAAAAGGAAGACAAACAATTCAATTAAGAAATGGGCAGAGGACCTGAATAGACACTTCTCCAAACAGGACATAGAAATGGCCAAGAGACACATAATAAAATGCTCAACATCACTAATCATCAGAGAGATGCAAATTAAAACAACAATGAAGTATCACCTCACACCTGCCAGAATGGCTGTTATCAACAACAAATGATCAAACAACAAGTACTGGTGAGGATGTGAGAAAAAGGGTACTCTAGCACACTGCTGGTGAAAATGCAGACTGGTGCAGCCACTATAGAAAACAATATGGTGTTCCCTCAAAAAATTAAAAATGGAAGAGCCATTTGATCCAGTGATTCCACTTCTAGGAATATATCCTATGAAGCCTGAAACACCAATCAGAAAGAATATATGCACCCCTATGTTCATAGCAGTGCTATTTACAATAGCTAAGATCTGGAAACAGCCCAAGTGTCCATCAGTAGATGACTGGATAAAAAAAAAGCTGTGGTACATATGCACAATGGAATACTATGCAGCTATAAGAAAGAAAGATCTCTTATCCTTTGAGACAACATGGAGGGACCTCGAGAACATTATGCTAATCAAAATAAGCTAATCAGAGAAAGACAAATATCATATGATCTCACTTATTTGTGAAATGTAATAAACAAAATAAGCTGACGAACTAAATTGATCCAGAGACATGGAAACAGGGAACAGACTGACAAACCTCAGAGGGAAGAGGGGTGGGACACACACAATAGTACAGTTAAAGCAGGGCTCAGGGAGCTTGGGGAGGGAGTGGAGTATGTCAGTGAGGGAAAAAGAGGGACATCTGTAATAAACAAACAAACAAACAAACAAATAAATAAATAAATTTAAGAACCAGGACCTGACTCCCTGTCTCCTCTCCAGCCTCTGAAACCAAGGGTAAACTTGTTTCACTCAAAATCAGCTATTTTTCAATCTCAGATTTGTATTAAAAAGAGGTCTAGTTTTCCTATACCCCTGTTCTGACTGTTGGTTCCCTCCTGGCACTGTCTCACCAGCCTCTTTAATTTTTACTCCCCTTCCCCCTGTTCCCTTTCCCTCCCTCCTCTCTCCTGCTCCCTTGCCTCCCCTTACATCTTATTTAGCTCCAGGAGTGCTGGGGTAGGGCACCTTAACACTCCATTGAAAGATCTCCCCAAAGTGTCATAACTTAATTAAACATCAATTGCTAAAAAAAAAATACTCTACGAAAACAGTGATAGTATTGAATTGTCTTTCATTTTCTTTTTTTAATCTTCCAAATGTCCTTATTGAGAGAGAGAGAGAGAGAGAGAGAGAGAGAGAGAGAGAGAGAGAGAGAGAGAACAAACCAACAGGTCATGTTTAATATCGATTTCAAAATTAGGGTACAAAATACAACTGAGCCAAACTATTGACAGCAACAGAATCCCTGTTATAACTGCAAATATGCAGAAGGAAGTGGAGGGACAGCAAAAGGACATATGATGTTCCCGAGAAGGCAAGAACCTCCAAATCATCAAGTGAGTAGCATCAACCCATCTAGAAGGGGGTCTGCAGGTCCATTTCAATGAGTGAGAACAAAGGAATTGTGGTACAGTACAGGAGCAATCTGGACCCTACAATTCCAGAACCTTACCAGTGCCCTTTCAGAAGAGAGTTCCACACTGAGGAGAAACTACTGGGAGTGAACTCTGAACTGAGCAGAATTAAGACAATAAGGGCAGAAGAAAGAAAGGGCAGAAAGTGGAGGACAGGACAAGAGCCAAGAGATCTAAGAAAGTAAGAGACCATACTTATAAACTTTCTTGGAGAATAACAGAAGAGAAAGCTCTGGAGCCATAAAACTAGGAAAGCCAGCCTGGCCCATCTGCCCCTCCTGAGTGCAGGAGAACTCATGTCAGTCGAACATAGTCCAAGAAAAGATTCTAGGTCCTCTTATCAGTAAAATGCAGGTAATAACAACTCTACTGCATAGGGTTGCTATAGTAAATGAGATGATGTGTATAAAGCTGCTGGCACAGCTTCTGGTATATAGTAGGCAATCAAAGATAGAAATAATTACCATTATTATAAACATTAGTATATAACAATCTTATGCCTAACCCTAACAAAATATTAAAGATTTCAGGTAGGCTAAGGTGAAATGTAGTAAAACACCACTGTCCCATTCCAAAGGATATCTCCCAAGTTGTCCATCCCTAAACTTAGTGCTTTGTACCCAGAACAGTACTAGATATATAACTACACAATTCTGCCTCTGGCCTTCCCTTTCCTGGGCTGCAGGCTGACCTTTTTCAGATGCTCACACCCATAGTGGATTAGCCTATGATTTCCCTTCACAATAAATTTTGAGCCCTGATTATATTCCTGAAAGGTATCCTATTTTTTAGGAAAACTTCTGATCACATCCATTTGGATAATGATTTCCTGGTTAACTCTCAGAGTTCTAAGGTCTTACTGATGACCTCATATATTGATGCTACCTAAGCAAAAGGTATACATATAATACATTATATCCAACAATTCTCAATAAAAGGGCTAAGTAAAACAAAAACGATCATTTTTGTCATGACTGATTCTTTGATGTTAGAAATTAAACTTACCAAATTTCCAAGAGCCAGAAGTAGGAAGAGAGAAACCAAGTTCATTTCTAACTTAAAAAGAAAGACAATGATTGCCCATTTCTGTTTTACCCTCATGTATGTCCCTGTATCTTGACTTCCAGAACCATCATACCAGATTACCATTAAGTAAGTAATTATCAAATGCCAACATATGCCAGCCATTTGAGCTGAAAAAAATGAATCCGATGAGGTGGTAAATGAGAACTTAGAAGTCAAGTTCAATTAGTCAATTATGGCACTGGTCAAAAGGAGATTCAAGATCATAACTGCAAAAGCTCATGGCTCTGCCATTCTTCCTGTGATTTCATGATATGTCTAGAGCAGGGAGAAAGCAAGAGAACATTCCAAACCAAACAACAAAGTTCCTGATTTGTTTCTCACGATCATCTCTAATTAAAGAAAGGGATTCGGGGCATGGCTAGCTTGACATGAGAAATAAAAGTAAAAAAACAGGTTAATTTTTCATAAATGTGTATAAAACAACATTCTGAAATAGCGTATTCTACATGTCAGCAGATGGTCATGAGTTTAGAAGGCTTTCTAAAAATCACACATAGTAAAACAAGAAAGTATTCTGACCAATCTAAAGAGACAAATTGATAAAAGACTTGAGAGGGCTCATCACAAGGGAAGAAGGATTAAATGGAATGAGAGAAAACCATCCTACTAATAGATTTAAGAGATAAAAGGCAAACCAAATTAGAAATGACTTGGCCAAAACTATGCATTTCATAATTAAAACTGAAAGGAGCCAAATCATATCTGGTTTCCTAGGTCTTCAGAAAGAAAGAAGAAACCACCCTGGCCAGTTTGGCTCAGCAGTTAGAGCGTCGGCCTGTGGACCAGAGAGTCATGGTTTCGGTTCCTGCTAAGAGCACGTACCTCAGTTGCAGTTTTTCCCCGGCCCCGGTTGGGGTCATGCGGGTGGCAACCAGTCGATGTGTCTCTCTCACACTGATGTTTCTCTCTCTCTCTCTTCCCCCTTCTCTCCTTCCCGCTCTATCTGAAGATAAATGCAAAAATGTCCTCAAGTGAGGATAAAAAAAAGAAAGAAGAAACCAAGTGAAAGTGATTATGAGGGAGAAGGTAGGAAGAGACATTGAGCAGGATTCAGAATGTTGATATTATTTCTTGACTGGGTGAGGGTTACTGAGTGTGTTGATTGTGCTAATTAACTAAGCAGTATATACTCATAATTTGTTCACTTTTCTGTATGTATGCTATACCTCAATAACAAAATTTATTTTAAAAGGTGTATATGATAAGGACCTCAACTTTTTGTAATCCTAGATAATGGAGATCAATCCTTACACTAAAAACAAAAAATATATGTTAAAAACATCTCTTAGATAGCATAGAGAGATAAGATAGCAAAGAATTTCAGGATGAAAATCTAGAAAAAAAGAACATTCTGAGAGATAAGCCTAACATTTGGGGCAACTTTTCTTTGAAAAGCATGTACCAATTCCAGAAAAGGCAGTCTGAGAAACTGAGTGAAGCTTTCAATAACCCCAGAGTGGGAGAATAAAAACTGAAATCCATGTCCACTAAGGATGGAAAACTAATAAATCACCCACACTCTGAACTGAAAACTCAAAGGGCTACTTCCTATAGATAAGGGTGAAACAGAAATATTCTGGCCCTCAAAGGGACCAAAGCCTGGCTTCAAACCATCTCAGTCATCAGATCTGGATGGAAGTGATCCAGGATTGCTTCTGTCCCTAGACACCTGCCAGAAGCAAATGTAAATCCTTTTTAGAGGAGGAAAACTTCCCAGGACTCAAATCACTCCAAAAATGCTCTTATATAATATACATTATTCAGAAATTACCAGAGATTTGAGAAAAACAAGACAGAGTGATTAAAAACCAAGAGAAACAAAAGAAAATAGAAATAGATCCACAGGGAATAAATGAAAATACAGTATCTAAGGTACTTATACTGTCCAGCAAGAATGTAAAAATACTGATTAACAATAGATTTTGAAAGGTCAAAAACTTATAAACAAAAATTAGTAAATATACAGATAATTAGAACTATGTAATTAATAAGCTCAAGTTAACGGAAACATACAGAACCCGGCACCCAACAAACAGTACATAGGCATTTATGTAAACTGGCCATTACTATGGAAAATCAAAAATCCAAAGAACAGATCAAGCTGTTCAGAGCACATTCTTTGCCCAAAATGCATTAAAATCAGAAATCTATAATAAATAGATAGTCCTCCTTTCCCCCAATGTTTAGAACGTTTTTAAAAATCATTTCTAAATAATGCCTTCAAAGAAATAAGTATAATAATTGTTAACATTTAGATAATTTAATTAAAATATTTAAAACTGAATGACAGTGATAACATTACTTGTCAAAATCAGCATGGTGCAAGTTAAAGTAGTAGTTAAAGGGAAATTTAAAGCCTTTAAAGCATATGCTAAAAAATGAGAAATGTTGAAAATTAGGCATTCAATTCAAGTTGAAAAAAGAACCACATGGTAATTTTTTTTTAAAAGAGAATAATAAAGATAATAATAGAAACAAATGAGATATTTTAAAAAGCAGTATATGGGATCAAATCAAATTATTTGAAGAAATCAATAAAATAGACAAATCTCATGCAGGATTGATTGACAAAAAAATAAGCAGACATAAAATTCTGAGAGAAAAAAGGAAATATGATTATTGACACAGTAGACATTTTAAAATATAAAATATGCTCACAAATTTGAAAACTTAAAAAATGGATCTCTTTCTAGTACATTATTCATTTTCAAAATTGACTCAAGATGTATGAAAATCTGAATATATATATTAGGAAATTTTCATCAGTAGACCTGTCTTGCAAGAAATGTTATAGAAAATTCTTCATGCTGTAACCTTTGCAAGTGCTTCTCAGTATCCCCCACTCCTGCCTTTGCTCCAGGTCACCCACTTCCTCTGACTCAGGCCAGCAGCCTACAGTGAGATGGTTGGAAAAGGCTGGAAACCAGGTTTCAGTTGGTCAACAGAGACCTTTTAACAACTATAAAGAAACCTAGTGATAATTACTGTGATTACTACCTATTTTGCTGAGGATCAGGTCTCAGGAATATTGCCCTCTTGGAAGCCTGGTTCTGTACTTTTGAAATTTAAACTAAAATAAATATAAGAAAAGTCTTAATTTTTTTTTCAGATCAAAATAAGTAGCTAACAGGAGAGTTACAGGCAAGACTGGGGAATAAAATGCCAGGTAGAATATGAGGGGATACACTGATAGCCCCACCAGCTGGCACAGAGTTATTTTTCCAAAAGTGTAATGCACAACCTTACTTTGGGAACAAAACCCAGAATGGGGTGACAAGAAAAAGCTCAGTGGGCCACCTGTGTTGAGGGGCAGAGGCCATGGCCAGGAAAAACAAGTGATAGTGGTGAAGGAAAAAAACACTGAGAAAAGATATCTGAAGGCATCATTACTTCTGAAGGAACACTGAATTTAAAATACGCCTCCAGATCTACTTAAAGTGAATTTAGGGTAAATTCTAAAAGAACACAGTATAACCTATAATTCCAGGCAATACAATTTAGCAGCAACTCTTTCTCAGATGTAAGAACATCCTATATTTAACTATAAAGAGGGGCTAAATTAAAATTAAAATCACCAGATGAGATCAGATTTTTATGACCTTATAAAACTAAGGGTTTCGTTTGACTTAGCTTAAAGGCAGCACTACATTTTGCTTTCAGTCATACTCCAAGGGGAGAAAGAACAGAGCAACTTTGCACGTATTTTGTTCAAGCTTGAAAAAGGGCACAAAACACTTTGTCAGCTTATTTGAGGCTGGAAGGCACAAAAATCAATATGGACAGAGCAAAAGGTCAAATTGCCACTGCTTAGTTTTATTTTCCTTTTCTAATTAAATAATCTAATTTGCTTTTGATCTTCCTTATTCAACCATATAAAATTTATCCTTGATGATATTCTAGGTTTTTAGGCAGTAGAGAGTCATCGGGAGGTAGCCCAGGATACCAGCTCAGAATGCAGACTGTGAGCCCAGATGACTGAGTTCAAAGTACATAAGCCATTTTGTGACTGAACATAACCACTCTGTGTCTCAGTTTCCTTCTCCATAAAATGGAGATGGTAATAGGAATAAATAGATTATAAATAAAGCTCTTATAACAGTACCTGGCACGGAGCTGATGCTATTGAATAGTATATCACCATCATGATTGTGATATATGTGGTAAAGCACAGAACTTTAGAGCATGAACTGTCAAGTCTGGATGCTAGATGCAGTTCCAACCAGCTATGTGACCTGGAAAGGTTCTTTAATCTTTTTAAGCCCACTTGAAACACTCTACTTCGCATCTGCAGCACAACTCCTTCTTGGTTCTCCTTGTTCTTCACTACAGGCTCTTCTCTGATTCCTTTTCTGGCTCCTTCTGATCTTCCTGATCTTGAATGTGGACTCAGACCTTGGTCTGCTTTCCTATTTATGCTCACACTCTAATGTTCTTTTCAGGGAAATAACTTTAAAATGCACTTATACTCTGATGATTCAGTAAAATTACAGGATATAAAATCAACACACAAAAATCAGTTGCATTTCTATACAATGAACTATTCAAAAAGGAAATTAAGAAAACAATCCCATTTATAATAGCATCAAAAAAATAAAATGCTTAGAAATAAATTTAACAAAGGAGGCAAAATACTTGTATACTGAAAACTACAAAACATTGTTGAAAGAAATTAAAGAAGACACACAAAAAAATCAAAAGATATCGTGTCTGGGAAAAATCCCAGTGGCATTATTTTTAAATAAAAAAGACAACCCTAAAATTCATATGAAACCACAAATGACTCTGAATAGCCAAAATAATATTGAGAAAAAAGAACAAAGCTGGAAGACTCACACTTCCTGATTTCACAACATATTACAAAGCTACAGTAATCAAAATAGTATGGTTATTGGCATAAACACAGATACAAAGAACAGAATAAATCCATGCATATACAGTCAACTGGTCTTTGACAAGAGTCTCAAAAATATACAATGGGGAAAAGAGACTCTGTCTCTTCAACAAATGGTGTTAAAAAACTGGATAGCCACATGCAAAGAAATGAAAGTGGACCCTTATTGTACACTATACACAAAAAGAAACTAAAAATGGATTAAAGACTTAAATGTAAGACTGTAAAACTCTTAGAAGAAAACATAGTGGAAAAGCTGCCTGACATTGGTTTGCAACAATTTCTTGAATATAATACTAAAAGCACAGGCCACAAAACAAAAATAAACAAGTGGGACTATATAAAACTAAAAAAGTCTGCATAGTAAAGGAAACTATCAACAAAATGAAAAAGCAACCTACAGAATGAGAGAAAATGTTTGCAAATCGTATATCCAATAAGGGACTAATATCCAAAATATATAAAGAACTCATATAACTCAATAGCAAAAAATCCAATTAAAATGTACAAAAGATCTGAATAGACATTTTTTCAAAGAAAACATACAGATGGCCAACAAGAACATGAAAAGGTTCTGGACATCACTAATCATCACAAAAATGCAAACCAAAACCACAATGAGATGTTTCACACCTGTTAAGAACTGCTATTATCAAAAAGACAAGAAATAAGTGTCGGCAAGAATGTGGAGAAAGGGAATCCTATCCTTGTGTACTATTGATGAGAATGTAAACTGGTACAACAGTTATGGAAAATGTTATGATGTTTCCTCAAAAAATTAAAAATGAAATGACCATGTGATCCAGCAAATCCACTTCTGGATATTTATTCAAAAAGCTAAAACACAAACTTGCAAAGATATATGCATCCGCATGTTCACTGCAGCATTACTTAAAATGGAAGCAACCTAAGTGTTCATTGATAGATAGATAAATAAAGAATATATATGTATACAATGGGATGTTATTCAGCCATACAAAGAAGAAAACCCTGCCATTTGCAACAACATGGGTGGACTTTGAAGGTATTAATGTTAAGTGAAATAAGTCAGACAGAGAAAGCCAGATACCATATGATCTCACTTATATGTAGACTATAAAAAACAAAAAAACAAACAAACACAATTAATAAGTACAGAGAACAGACTGGTAGTTGTCAGAGGTGGGTGGAGGTGAGGTTGCCCAAATTGGTGAAGGCATTCAAAAGGTACAAACTTCCAGTCATAAAATAAATAAGTCCTGGAATATAATGTAAAGCATGGTGACTATAGTTAATACTGTATTGTATATTTTAAAAGTTGCTAAGAGAGTAGATCTTAAAAATTCTCATCATAAGAAAAAAACATTTGGAACAATGTGTGGTGATGTATGTTAACTAGCCTTATTGTGGTAATCATGTCATAATATATACAAATAACAAATCATTATGTTACACATCTGAAACTAATGTAAGATTATACGTCACTTATAGCTCAATAAAAATAATATTTTCAAATAAAGGATAACCAGTCAAAAAATGTTACCTATTAACCCACATGCTGGAAAAACTGGACATCTACATGCAAAAAAATGAATCTAAACACAGACCTTACACCTTCACAAAATTTCACTCAAAATGGATCACAGACCTAAATGTAAAACAAAAAACTAAAAAACTCTTAGAAGATTGCATAGGAGAAAAATCTATGTTTTCAGTTTTTAATTTAATTTGAAATTGGGTATGATGATGACTTTTTAGATATAACACCAAAGGCATGATTCATGAAAGAAATAAATGATAAGCCAGACTTCATTAAAATTAAACACTTATACTCTACAAAGAAAATGTCAAGGGAATAAGACAAGCCACAGACTGGGAGAAAATATTTGCAAAAGATACATCTGATAAAGGACTGATCCAAAATATACAAAGAACTCTTAAAACTCAACAACAACAAAATAAACAATCTAATTACAAAATGGGCCAAATATTTAAACAGACACCTCACCAAAGAAGATATACAGATGACAAATAAGCATATGAAAAGATGTCTCACATCATATGTCACCAACAAAATCAAATTAAAACAACTATGAGAATGGCCAAAATCTAGAACACTGGTAACACCAAATGCTGGTGAGGATGTGGAGTAACAAGAGCTCTCATTCAAGGCTGGTGGGAATGGACAATGGTAGAACCACTATAAAAGACAATTTGAAAGTATTTTTTACAAAACTTACAAAAGTAATACCAGTAGGAGAAGAAAAAGAGAAAGGATCAAAAGAAATATTTGAAGTAATAATGGCTGAAAATTTTCTAGTTAATGACAGATACCAAATCATAGATCCAGGAATCTCAGAGAATAGCAAGCAGGACAAATACCAGAAAAACTACACCTAGGAATGTCATAAAAATCCTTAATGAGTATGCACCTAACAACAGAGCATCAGAATACATAGGCAAAAGCTGATAGAACCGCAAAGAGAAATAGATAAATCCATTATTATTGTTGAACATTTCAACACACCTCTATCAATAATTGACAAACAAATAATATAGTTTTAAGTGAATCAACTGGATCTGACATTTTATAGGATACTTCATCCAACGACAGCAATACATACATTCTTCTCAAGCTCACATGGAACATTTGTCATTAAAACCACATTCTGGGCCATAAAACACACCTCAATAAAGTTAAAAGAACAAAAGTGATAGAATGCATACTCTTAGACCACAGTGAAATTAACCTAAAAGATCAATAACAGAAAGATAGTTAGAAAATCTCAAAATATTTGGAGATTGAACAACATACCACTAAATAACACATGGGTCAAAGAAGTCTAAAAAATTTTTTTAAATATTTTGAGCTGAATGAAAATAAAAATACAATTTATCAAAAGTTGTGAGATGCAGCAAAAGCAATGCTCACAGGGAAATTTATAGTGTTAAATGCATATATTAGAAAAGAAGAAAGATCTATAATCAATAATCTAAGCTTCCACCTTAGGAAACTAGAAAAAAGAAAAAATTAAATCCAAAGTAAGCAAAAAGAAAGAAATAATAAAATTTAGAGCAGAAATCCAATAAAATTGAAAACAGAAAAATAGAGAAAATCAACAAAACAAAAAGCTGGTTCTTTGCAGGGCGGGGGGAAAACCAACAAAATGGATAATCCTTCAGCCAAGTGTATTAGTCTGCTCAGAATGCCATAACAAAATAACACAAACTAGATGACTTAAACAACAGAAATTTATTTTTCACAATTCTGGAGGCAGGGAAATCCAAGATCAAGGTACTAGCCGATTTGGTTCCTGTTAAGACCTTCTTACTATGTTCTCAGATGCAAACAGAGTTCTAGTGTCTCTTCTTCTACTTATGAGGGCACTAGCTTTATAGCATTAGGGCCTCACACAACCTTATTTAATCTTTACCACCTCCTCAGAGGCCATATCTATAACACATTTGTTGTTGGTGTTTCAACATATGAATTTTGGGGCACACTAAAATTCAGTCCATAACACCAGGCTGACCAGAAAAAGAAGAGAGAGAAGAGATAAATATCAGAAATGAATGAGAGATCATCAGTATTGATCCCATGGACAGTAAAAGGATAATAAAGGAGCCTTGGCAGTGTGGCTCAGTTGGTTGGGTGTTGTCCTGTGCAACAACGGGTTGCTGGTTTGATTCCCAGTGAGAGTACATGCCCGGGTTGCAGGGGTTGTGGGCTTGATCCCCAGTCGGGGGTGTGCAGGAGGCATCCAAGGCAGTTGATAGATATCCCTTTTTCACATCGATGTTCCTCTCTCTCTCTCCCTTCCTCTCTCTCTATATATCAATAAACTGTTAAACATGAACAATATTATTGAAGTAAGGATAATAAAAGGAATAGTATAAACAATTATATGTTCACAAATTTGATAACTTAGATTAAACTGATCAATTTCTTGAAGTACACAATCTATCATATCTCACACAAAGAGAAATATATAATATTAATAAAACAATATGTTAAAAAAATTGAATCAATAATTAGTAATTTTCAAAAACAGATAACACTAGGCCCAGATGGGTTTACTAATGAATTCTACCAAACATTTAAAGAAGAAATTATAGCAATTCTCTGCAATCTCTTTCAGAGGAGAGCAGAGGAATTACTTTCTAACTCATTCTATAAGGCTAGCATTACCCTTGCACCAAAACCAAATAATGATATTACAAGAAAGAAAAACTACAGATCAGTATCTCTCATGAATATAGACGGAAAATTCCTTAACAAAATATTAGCAAACTGAATCTAACAAAGTGTGAAAAAATTATACACCATGATCAAGTGGATTTTATCCCAGATATACAGACTGATTCAACATTTGAAAGTCAATTAATATAATCCATCAATCCACTAGCTAAATAAGAAAATTCAGATGATTATATCATCAGATGCAGAAAAAGTATGAGACAAGTCAACACTCATTCACGATAAAAACTCTCAGCAAATTAGGAATAGGGAGGAACTTTCTCAACCTGATATAGAACATCTAGGGAAACACTACAGCTGTACTACATTTAAAGGGGAAGAACTAGCCTGGCCAGTGTGGCTCAGTGGACTGGGTGTCATCCCATGGACTGAGAGTTCTTGGTTCGATTCCCAGTCAAGGCACATGCCTGGGTTGCGGGCTCAGTCCCCAGTAGGGGGCATGCAGGAGGCAGCCGATTAATGTATCTCTCTTACGTTGATGTTTCTATCTCTCTCTCCCTTCCTCTCTCTCTAATAAAATCAATAAAAACATACAAAAAAAAATAATAAAGGGGAAGAACTAGATGCTACCTCCATAAGAGCAGGAACAAGGCAAGGATATTCCCTCTCACCATTATTTTCAACATTGTACTAGAATCCAATGCATTAAGACAAGAAAATAAAATAAAAGGCATACAGATTAAAAAGGAAGAAAGAAATCTGTCTCTATTCAAGATAATATGCTTATATATGTTGAAAATCCCAAAGAATCGCCAAAAATCCTCCTGGAGCTAATAAGTGACTATAGCAATGTTTCAGAATATAAGGTTAATATATAAAATAAGCCCGGCTGGTGTTGCTCAGTGGATTGAGTGCTGTCCCATGGACTGAGATCCCAGTATGATTCCTAGTCAGGGCACATGACCAGGTTGCTGGCTCGATCTCCACTGAGGGGCATGAAGGAGGCAGCTGATCGATGTTTCTCTCTCACATCAATGTTTCTATCTCTCTCTCCCTTCCTCTCTCTCTAAAAAAAAATCAATAAAAACATAGTTTAAAAAATTGCCCTGGTCAGTTTGGCTCAGCGGTTGGAGCGTCGGCCTGCGGACCAGAGAGTCCCGGGTTCGGTTCCCGCTAGGGGCATGTACAAAAACAAACAAACAAACAAAAAAAACGTAGTTTAAAAAATATATACATATATAAAACAACATAGAAACAATGAAAAATTGGAACTGGAATTTTAAAAATCCAATATCATCTATATTAGCATCAAAAAAACCCCAAACCCCAAGGTACTTAAAATTAAGTCTAACAATATATGTACAAAAACTACATAAAGAAAACTACAAAACTGAGGCAAGAAATTAAATAAAATCTAAGTGAATGGAGAAATATTTCAAGTTCATGCATAGGGAAGCCCCACATTTTTAAGATGTCAGTTCTTCCCAACTTGATCTATGGATTCAATACAATCTCTATCAAAATCCCAGCAAGTTATTTTTTTGGATATTGAAAAACTGATTCTAAAGTTTTTATGCAAAGGCAAAGGACCCACAGGAGCCAACACAGTACTAAAGAAGAACGAAGTAAGAAGACTGACACTACATGATTTCAAGATTCACTATAAAGCTACCATAACCAAGACAGAGTGATATTGGTGAAGAAGCAAATAAATAGAATAGAATAGAGAATGCAGAAATAGATCCATACAAATATGGTCAATTCTTTTATGAAGGAGCAAAGATAATTTAATGGAAAGATTATAGATTATAGTTTTTTGTGGGTTTTTTTTTTTTAATAGATGGTACTGGAAGAAATAGACATCCACATTAAAAATAAATCCAGACACTGAGCTTATGCCTTTCACAAAAAATAACTCAAAATGGATCACAGATCTAAAGGTCTAACTATAATATTTCTAGAAGATAACAAAGGAGGAAATCTAGGTGACCTTGGATTGGGTGACAAGTTTTTAGATACAATACCAAAAGCACAATGAAAAAAACAAAATGTTAAGTTAAACTTTGTTAAAACAAAAAACTTCTGGGGCCCTCAAGACAGTGGTGGACACACTGAGTGGCTCAGCCTAGCAATAATGGTAAGCACTCACTGCCACCAGGGCTAGCCACCCCAGGAGTGGCTAAAATAAGAAGAAATAAACAAAAACAAAACCTACTGCTCCACAATACTCTGTTAAAGAGAATGAAAAGACAAGAAACAGAATTGAAGAAAATATTTGCAAAACATACTATTCCCCTGATAAAGGACTTGTATCCAAAATATACAAAGAGCTTTTAAAACTCAACAATAAGAAAATGAACAACCCAATTACAAAACAGGCAAAGATATAAACAGACACCACTAAAGAAAATATGCAAATGGTAAATAAGTATTTAAAGATGCTCAACATCATGCCATTAAGGAATTGTGAATAAAACAACGAGATAAGATAGCCTAATTTGTCCTCTTCCCTTCTTATTCAAAGCCTACACAGCCCTCTAGATGCTGCACCCATGCCTGTACAAAACCTTTCCTGATTCACACAGAGTTTATCTTTATTTGAATTGTCTTAAAGTTCTGTGTTAAATTGCAAAAAATGACCTTAAACTTCTCATCTCTGTGTGTACACCCTTTTGTAATGTGACTTTTCCACTCATCTCATCAAGAGAGGTTGTATTTCTCTACCTCTTGACTCTGGGCTGGGCCTTTAATGTTTTCAGCCAATGGGATAAGAGTAAAGGGTACAAGCAGAAACTTAAAAAGATTCTGTGGCCTGGCTGGTGTGGCTCAGTGGATTTGAATGTCATCCCATGGACTGAGAGGTCTGGGTTCAATTCCGAGACAGGGCACATACCCATGTTGTGGGTTCAATCCCCGTTGGGGCTTGTGTGGGAAGCAACCAATTGATGTTTCTCTCTCTCGCTCGCTCTCACTCTCACTCGCTCTCTCTTCCTCCCTCCCCATTCTTCTCTCTAAAGTAAAAACAAACAAACAAAAAACACTTAAAGGTGGAAGCAACCCAAGTGTCCATCGACAGATGAATGGATAAACAAAATGTGGTATATCCATATACTGGAATATGATAAAAAGAAATGAAGTTCTGGCATATGCTACAATGTGGATGTTATGCTAATTGAAACAAGCAAGATACAAATATTGTATAATTGCCACTAGAATAGACAAATTTGTAGAGACAAAAAGTAGACTAGTCAAGTTATCAGGGACTGAGGGGAGGACACAGTAGAGAGTTATTGGTGATGAAGTTTTTATTTGGGATGATGAAAAACTTTTGGAAATAATTGTGATGGTTGCACAATATTGTGAATGTAATCAATGTCATTAAATTGTACACAAAATGGCAAATTTTGTTATATATATTTTAACAAAATTTTTAAAAATTAGTAATGCAATATACCAAAACCCCTTGAATTGTACATTTTTTTAATAGAGTGGAAGGGAGGGAGGGAGAGAGAGAAACATCAATGTGAGAGAGACACATTGATTGATTGCCTCTCGTATGACCCCAGGGCCAGGGATCAAACCTGCAACCCAGCTAAATGCCCTTGACCAGGAATTGAACCCAAGACCCCTCGGTCCTTGGGCCCACACTCTAATCGCTGAGCCAAACCAGCCAGGGCTGAACTGTACATTCTAAATGGGTGGATTGTATGGTATCTGAATTACATCTTAATAAAGCTGTTAAAAAATTTTTTTAAAATAAAACAGTAGCAAAAATAACCCTTGGCTTTACTTTTCTCATCACATGGAAACTATCCAGCAAACTGTACTTCTCTTTTCACCTTCAATGCCTAGAAGCTTAAGTTTTATATTCAAGCACAGTAACTCAGATGAGACACAGATGTGCTAAAACACCATTGCTATCATCATCATTCTCATAAAATTAGAGGTTCCAGTGTTCTGTTCACATGTGTCTTCCTTTGTCCCATCTATTCATCTTTGTTAACTAAAATTCAGTCAAGTAATTTTTCTTCAGGCCCCCAACAGATCCTAAAGTAAACTAAGATAGTGGACATTTGAGGTCATACTGTTACTTTGTAAATATTATGCTATAGCTTCAGGTTAATAATTAACCCTCAGAGCAAAAGAGAAGAGCTCATGCTAGAGAAAATAAGAAACACCTCAAAAGCAGCAATGATGTCAGCAGGTTAACCAGTAGCATTTAAAACCACCTTCAATCCATTCTTGGGAAGTATGTTTACCACAGATAATTAAAGGCTCCAATTTTATAACAGAGACACAGAAAACAATCATTATTAACTGACCTTTCATTCTGGGGCAATCTATTAAGACAAATATTCAAAAATTCTTGAAATGCCCATACTTGGGAAAACTGTATCTCAAAATCCCAAGGTGCTTGGCTTTTTTTTTTTTTTTTTTTTTTTATCCTCACCCGAGGACATTTTTTTTTTTTTTCATTTTCTGTTCAGATAGAGTGGGAGGGAGAGAGAGAGAGAGAAACATCGACGTGAAAGGGACACATCGAGTGGCTGCCACCCGCACGACCAACCAGGGCCGGGGACAAACTGCAACCGAGGTACATGCCCTTAGCGGGAACCGAACCCGGGTCTCTCTGGACCGCAGGCCAACGCTCTAACCGCTGAGACAAACCGGCCAGGGCCAAGGTGCTTGGCTTTAAGGCCATAGGAAAAAGTCATTCACATAGAATGAGAGAGAAAAAATTCTTAATTCCACACAATACACAACTCTTTTCATCTCAGAAAAAGACTGAGTCCTGGGTAAATACACCAGTCCCCTAGTTAGCCTACCAAAATATTGACTTGTCCAATGAATTGCTATAAAAAGAAGCTTGTAAATACAAAACCCAAAATAGATACACTCTACTTCTAGAAATAAAGTTTCTGATGGTGCAGTACGTTGACGTACCTCTTTTGATGAGAGAGAAGTATTATTACTAGAAAAATCCATTTGGCTTGCCTCTGCAATAAACCAAATTTCCCAAGAACAGGCACCATATTCGTTCTTCCACCCACAGAGCAAGTACTTTAAATTTGGATGTGCTCTTAATGAATATTTCTTGAACATCAGTTTGGAGTCAATCAGAGTATAAATTAAACTTTTCACCAAAAGTAGATAATTAATGGTAAGAAACAACATATTAAAAGTTACAATGGTGCTTTAAAAGAGACATATACCCTCATATACAAGAATGCCCACTTGGCTTTTCACTTTTGCTAGGACTGTTGAAAAGAAAGAATGACAGCATCTGGGTATAACAGAGTTCTGGGGGCAGAGTAAGAGTCAGGGAGGATATATGGAGGAGGGTCTGCCCTAGTGGCCTACGTGTCACTTCCTTATGCCCTGGCCTTGGTTTCCTCATTTTTAAAAGGTGATGTTTACCTTAGTTTGTTTACTCTTTAAGAATAAACAGATTCAAAGTTCTCCTTTTTAACATTTTTTTTTTACTCACCTTCATTTTACTCCTAAAAGAGATTTAACATTGTTAGTGTTGTTTTTTTTTTTAATTGCAGAATTGTCTTTCAACAGTTTCCATGTTGTCTACCTAATTTTACCCAGTATCTCCAATTAATGGTAAAAAATCATATATGATCTTTTATGAGTTGAATATTATATGTGCTCAAAATATATAACACTGATATTATTCCAATTTAACATTAAAAATTCCAATATCCTCATATTTATATTCAGAAATGAAAGCTGGCTTAGATATACCCATAGAAGAATTTATTAACTTCTATTTAATCGAAAGACAAAAATGATACTTTGACAAGGGACATAAGGATTAAGCAAACTAGTTAGACACAAGTTCTTAGTCTCTAAAGTTGAATTTCTAGTAAGTTTAACAGTTTGTTACCTTGTGTGTTACCAGAACTTTAAAATAATTTATTTCCTAAAAGGATTGAGGGTAGAGGGAATAACTTATGCATTAACCAGAGATTGTTTGAGTATGATTATAAACACCAATCACCATGATTTCAATGATATTCAGATTTTTAAAGGTATTTAATACAAAAAGAAAAAGAAAAAAATTATACCTTATCTAAAAGACTATTTATGAAATGTAAGGAATTTACACATTGATGGCTGAGTATTCAATAATACATTCCAAGTAGAATGGTCTCTAAAACCATCTATAATTAAAAACAGAACAGTAAAAAAAAAAAAATGGGATGGCTTACTGTCTTGTTGGTGAGTTAGTAGAGGATTCCTTTTTTGAATCAGGAGAGCTTAGGGTTTGCAAAATACAATTATGTTTTTCAGTGGATGGAGCATCTTTTTCTTGCTCACAGTGGATTAATTTTAAGGCCTCTATTCCATCTTCTCCCTCCATCTTGTCACCTGGATTTGGTTGTGGTTCTGGACTCTTTAAAATAAGATCATCTTCACTTACAGAAACTGTAAGGTCACTGCTGCTCAAACTTTCCTCCTCCTGCTCTTCCTGCATTTTTCTGAAGGGCTTCTGTGACTTTGAGTCCTCATGAGGAAGATGATCTGTAAGAGGGAATATGAATACTTTACTGGTCACTGACTTCAGAGAGAAGCAAAGTATGATGTTCCACCTCACAAATGGAATTACTTCATCACTTAAATCATGTAGCAACAATCCACAACTCATAGTATTTAAAAACTCATTAAAAATATTTTTTAAATATCACAATAGGTTTAAAAATGAGAAAATTTGTTTGCAAAATTATTTTCATATACACATTTAAAACTCATTAGAATGGAATTTGTTGGCAAAAACACTACTTTGTTTTTTGACAAAGAGATTAAAATTAGCGTATATTTTGTTCTTACAGAAGACCAATGCCAACCAGAAAAACTAAATACCAACAAAAATCAGCAAAGAATCTCAGCCTCTCACCCCACCTGAGAAACCTTCCCCAGTGGAATGCTTCTCTTGAGAACACTTATTTTCAGATGTACAGTATTCTGAGACTGATATCAGAGAGACGGGCGGTCTGGCTCTTTCTTCCTTGACTTCAATATGTTCTTGTGTCAGAATTTCTCCCTCTGATCCCTCTGATCTGCTAGAACTGTCACACTTTAAATCAGTGGTTCTGTTCTCCGGACTTAATCTTTTCCGTAACAGGGAATGGAGTTCAGCAGACTTTTTGCTTTCAGATAAATTATTCTTGCCATGATGTGTGTTGCTTCCTATCTCCAAGCAATGAGTTTTTTCCTCCTCAGACAATACACTGGCTGTGACTAGCGTTTTCTCACCAATCTGAAGAGATGTCTTTCCATCTATTTTGTCAGACTTATTTAAGCACTGTGTGTCACTATTAGTTTCTACTACATAACTGTCTGTCACATTACAGCTCTGGGCTGTCTGTTGGTGTGAATGTGGGTCAGGAATTGAAAAGTTCTTTGTGGGCTGGGGAGATTTCTGCACTGTACTGAAATCTCCAATGCTTGAGATGGCTGACATTTGGATGCCCATAAAGATGGTTGCTGGTTGATACAATCCTCTTGACATGGCTGTCCGTGAGTTAATTCCTGCTTGCACTGTAACCTGCAGCACCAAAAGAGATGTGAGTTAAACACATGTATTATGCATGATCAATTAGGTTGTTCAAGTTGTTTTCAGCAATGAAATGAGGTAAAGAAAGCATGACCAATAAAATCAACACCTACCATGTTTTATAAATCTCATGGCTTCCTTCAAAATGAATGAGCAAAATCCAGTATAGTCCACACTACTTAATTTTAATAATATTGGTTCACAAAGAAAATATTGTTCAGGAAATATGGAATCTGTATTTTTCAAAAAGAGATGCATATACCAGCTGGTGTGGCTCGGTGGACTGAGAGTCGTCCCATGCACCAAGAGGTCACTGGTTCAATTCCCGGTTGGGGCACATATCTGGGCACAATCCCCAGTTGGGGGCGTGCAGGAGGCAGCCAATCGATGTTTCTCTCTCACATAGATGTTTCTATCTCTCTTCCTCCCTTCCTCTCTCTCTAAACAAATCAATAAAAAATATATTTAAAAAAAAACAAATGAACAGGCTTATTTCACTTAAGTCAGTCAGAGAAAGACAAGTATCACATGATCTCACTTATATGTGGAATCTAATGAACAAAATAAACTGACAAACTAAATACGTTCAGAGGTATGGAAGCACATGACAGACTGACAGATCTCAGAGGGAAAGGGGAGAGGGGAGGTGAATATCCAAAGAACTTATATGCATATATGCATAATCCATGGAAACAGACTATAGTGTGGTAAAGGCCTGGGGTGGGGTGGGAACTGGGTGGAAGGGGTCAATGGGAGAAAAATGGGGGACATCTGTAATACTCTCAACAATAAAGATTTTAAAAAATGAACAGAGATGTCAGAGAAATGGTGGAATAAGGACCTCTCAAAATTCTCTGCTCCGTAAAGGAAATAATAACACTGGAAAACATCTTTAGAATAACTTTTCAGAACTCTGGAAATTAACCAAAGGCTTACAGCCATCTGGGGAGAATTTATGTTGTTTTTAATTTGCTTTATTCCCATTTCCCCCTCCTCAAATCTGTAGTAACCTTGAAAACTAATAGCCTGTAATCACAGCTTATAAAACAGCAGCCTAGCAGATACTGAATGGAGCAGAGAAGGAACAGAACTCCTTCAAAGCCCCATTCCCAGAGAACTATAATTATTTGAACTGTCTGGTGGTTCCCTGGAAGACAGCATTCACCAGACTGTCTTTATTTGACCTGACATGGAGTTCATTGTAAACTGCTTTTTCTCTGGGGGAATTTGTTGAAAACAATCAGAGGCAAGTTTTTAACATTGAGGTTTTCTTAGCAGTGGATAACAGTTGGGCAAACAATAGGCTAAAAAATCTTAAAATGAAAAGCTGGTGAATGAGATATCCATAGGGGGCTTTCAAAAGCTCCAACATACTTCTGGAAATCTAGATGACCAGCCACATGTAAGGGCTGTGAGCATGCTCAGGAAAAGTTCTGCAAAGGGCCTAAACTTTCACCTGAGGTTTACTTTGAGGCTTTGTACAAACACAAAATGCAGGCTAAGGTGGAGTTTTAAACTGCCTGGATGAGTGTTGGGGGTATGCCCCAACACACACCCAAAGCACCTTGGCAAAGACTGTGAGACTTACTGGTTTCAGGCATTCAAAGAAAGTTCTGTCTAATCATTAGCTAGTCATCAAGCTAATTGTACAGAAACTTCAGTGACCATACATGGCAAAGAACAGAGACTTTACATAATAAGTTCAGAAAGTCACTAAACAAATTCTGGGAGGAGGAGAATCTGTTCAGCGTAGCCGTATTTTTTTTTTTTTTTAATCCTCACTGGAGGACATTTTTGCTTTTATCTTCAGATAGAGCAGGAGAGAGAGAGGGAGGAACAGAGAGAGAGAAACATCGATGTGAGAGAGATACATTGAGTGGTTGCCACCCGCAAGACCCCAACCAGGCTGGGGACAAACTGCAACCAAGATACGTGCCCTTAGCGGGAACTGAACCCAGGACTCTCTGGTCTGTGGACCAATGCTCCAATCACTGAGCTAAACTGGCCAGGGCCGTAGCTGTATCTCATTATTTAAAATATCCAAAGTTCCACAAAAAAATTATGAGACATTAAAGGAAATCAGAAATTATGGTCTATACACTGGAGCAGGAGGGCAAAAAGCCCAGATAGTGTACTTACTAAACAAGGGCTTTAAATTAGCTGTTTTAAATATGTTTTAAAAAATTAAAGGAAATCATGTCTAAAGACTAGAGGAAAGTATTAAAACAATGTCTAAACAGAGACTATCAATAAAGATAGAAATTATTTTTTAAAAAGAATCAAATAAAAGTACAATCACCAGAATAAAAAATCCACTACAGGGGCTCAACATCATATATGAACAGGCAGAAGAAAGAATCAACGGACCTGAATATAGGTCAATTGAGATTATCCACATTGAGAAAAATAAAGAAAAAAGAATGAAGAAAATTTAACAGAGTCTCAGAGACCTGTGGGATGTCATCAAACTTATCAACCCATGCCTAATGAAAGTCTCAGAAGGAGTAGAGATTGAGAAAGGTGCAGAAATAATTTTAAAGAAATTATAGTGAAAACTTCTCAAATTTGATAAAAAGCATTATTCTATACATCTAAGAAGCTCAATACAGTCCAAGTATAATAAACTCAAAGAGATCGTCACCTAAACATATCATAATCAAACTACTGAAAGCTAAAGAAGGAGAGTCTTGAAAGCAAAAATAGAGAAGTTACTTCTCACATACAAGAGATCCGCAAAATGACTAATGGGTGATTTCATTTAGGAACCTTGGAGGCCAGTAGGCAGTAGGATAACATAAGCAATGTGCTTAAAGAAAAAGACTGTCAATCAAGAATTCTATATCCACCAAAACATCCCTTCAAAAATGAAGGAGAAACTAAGGTATTCTTTGCTAAACAAAAATAGAGAGAATCTGTCAATACCATACCTGTTCTACAAAAAATACTACTGGAAGTCCTTAAGGCTTAAATGAGAGGACACTACACAGTAGCTCCAACTCCACATTAGAAATAAATGGAACTAGTAAGGGTAACTATACTGGTAAATATAAAAGATAGCATAAATATATTTTTGTTTGTAACTTTTTTTGGCTCTTCCATATAATATAAAAGACAATTGCATGGAGCAATGATTATAGATCTATATTGATAGGCAGCATATAAGATATAAAGACAAAGTTTGTAATACAATAATATCACAAAGGAGCAGGAAAGAATTGGAGCTATACAGAACCAACATTTTTACATACTATTGAAATTAAGTTGGTATTAATCCAAATTAGATTATTATAAACCAAAACATAAATTATAACACCACTGCACCCACATTAAAAGAAATAACAGGCAATTAAAATGATACACTAGAAATATATATTTAATTCAAAAGAAGGCAGCATGGAGGATTAAAGAAACTAAAAAACATAACAAATAGAAAACAAAGAGCAAAATGGCAGATGCAATTCCCATCTTTTCTGTAATTACATTAAATTTAAATAGACTTTAATACAATTAAAGTTAGGGACTGGTAGAATGGATTAAAAATCATGATCTAACTATATACTGTCTAACAAGGCTATTTTAGATTCAAAAATATAAACAGGTGGAAAGCACAGAGCCTCATGAAAAAAATATATACTATGCAAACAGTAATTGAAAGAAAGCTGGAGTGGCTATGCTAGTGTCAGACAAAACAGACTTTAAGACACAAAATTGTTACTAGAGACAAAGGGTATTTTATCATGATAAAAAGGATAATTTATGAAAAATATATTACAATTAGAAACAAATATTAATATGTAAACCTAACAACAAAGTCTTAAAATACATGAAGCAAAAACTGAGAGAATTTAAAGGAGAAACAGACAATTCAACAATAGTAGTTAGAGACTTCAATACTTCACACTCAACAATGGATAAAACAACTAGACAGAAGACCAATAAGAAAATAAGAACTTGAGTCCGGCTGGTGTGGCTCAGTGGTTGAGTGTTGACCCATGCACCAAGAGGCCGCCAGTTCGATTCCCAATCAGGACACATGCCCAGGTTGTGGGCCCAATCCCCAGTGGGGGGCATGCAGGAGGCAGCCAATCGATGTTATCTCTCATCGATGTTTCTATTTCTCTTTCCCTCTCACTTCCTCTCTCTCTGAAATCAATAAAGGAAAAAAAAAATTAAAAAAAGAAAAGAAAATAAGAACTTGAACAACTATAAACCAATTAGACCTAACAGACATACAGAAGACTCCACCTACCAACAGCAGAATACATAGGATACATATTCTTCTAAAGTACACATGGCACATTTTGCAAGACATGTTATGTTAGGCCATAATCAAGTCTCAATAAATTAAAAGGGATTGAAAGTATGTTCTCAGATGACAATGGAATGAAATTAGGAATCAATAAAGGAAGGGAATTTGGCAAATTCACAAATATGTGGAAATTTTAAAACAAACTCCTAAATAGCTAATGGGTCAAAAAAGAAATGACAAGAGATATATTAGAAAATAGTTTTAAGTGAATGAGAAGGAAAACACAACATACTAAAACCAATGAGAAGAAGCACTAAGATTAGAGCAGAAATAAATGAATCAGAGAACAGAAAAGCAATAAAGGCAATCAACAAAACCAAAAGTTGATTTTTACAGGGATGGGGAACCTTTTTTCTGCCAAGGGCCATTTTGATATTTATAACATCATTCATGGGCCATACAGAATTATCAGCTTATAAATTAGCCTGCTATATTTGGTCAGGCTAACTTGGTGAGGTGTGTGATGTTAGCTGGTATTGATTTCGCGTGCCTTATACAGCCCAAGGGACGGACGTTCCCCACTCCTGGCAAATCAACAGATTGACATACGTTTAGGTATAGACTGACCAAGAAAAAAGAGAAAATATTTAAATTACTAAAATCAGAAATAAAGGCTGTGACTTCCAGTCAAGATGGTGGCACAGGTAAACACAGTATCGCCTCCTCCCACAACCACATCAAAATTACAACTACACTACAGAACAACAATCATTCAGAACCACCTTAAATCAAGCTGAATGGAAGTTCTACAACAACAAAATTAAAGCAGCCACACTGAGAATGGTAGGAGGGTCAGAGGTGCGGAAGGGCTGGTCCCACACACACATCTGGTGGATAAAAATCAGGAGGGATACCTTGGCTATGAAAGTCCACCCTGAGGAGTAAGCGGACCCAGTCCCACACCAGGCGCCCAGCTCAGGGTTCCAGTGACAGAAGAGAAGTCCCCATAACTTCTGGCTGTAAAAACCATCGGGAACTGAGGCTCAGACTGCTGGAGTCCCAGGGCAGTTTCTCTTAAAGGGCCCGTGCACAGACTTACTCAGAATCGCTCCTTCTGGGCTCCAGAGCAGGGGAGGCAGCTTGAAGGGCACCAGAGACATATGGGGAAGAACTGAATTGTTTGGCATCAGGACAAAAGCTGGAGAGGCAGGTTTCTCCCAGACAGATGTGCTGGTGGAGGTCGTTGTTCCTTTGGTGAGCCTTTCTCCCACAGGACCAGCATATGGGTGCCATATCTGGGACTCCAGTACCTGGCTCACACTGTTTGCCCTTTCCTGGTGATTCCCTTAGGCTCTGACCACCTAACTTTCGGGCCACCCAAGCTGTTTCTAGTGGCTTTACCATAGGAATGTCCTGTCTTGGCTCCTGCTTCAGATTTTCCTAAAATCTCTCAAACAAGCAGCCTCTGGCCTCAGCGAGCCCCATACCTCTCGTTGAGTGGCCCCAGGCCTGGCACTAGAAACAGCCAGCTTTGGTTCACAGTTTGGCTTTGCCTGGGCACCTCCAAGCCCAGTACAAGAAGCAGCCATATGCAGATCACTTTGTAGCTTATACCTGGTGGTTCCAGGTAGAATACAGGCAGTTGCTGACCTTGGCCTGTGCCTCCTGGGAGGCCCCAAAGCCAGCACATTCAGTGGACAGCTTCAGACCACGTTGAAGCACCACCACCCAACCACCTCCACAAGTGACACACTCAAGGGGTGGACTCAGTGGGTACCAGAGCCCTGCTGAAGTAAGTCTTGCCCTGTGTGGTGGGCCCCTGCACAGTTGATCCTCCAAGGTAAGTCAGAGATCAGTGGTCAGTGGGCAGCTGACCAGCCTGAGTAAATCCCTCCCACTGATGTGCCCACAGCAATCAAGATTAAATTACAACAGAAGGGTGTATAGTCCACAAAGAGGAGTGTACCTTGAGTGCCCAGTTAGGGTGATAAGGGAGGCTGTACCACTGGACCCTACAGGACACCTACTAAATTAGGCCACCCTACCAAGCCTAGGAGACATAGCAACTGTACCTTATAATAGAAACAAAAACAGGGAGGCAGCCAAAATGAGGAGAAAAAGAAACATGTTCCAAATGAAAGAAGAGAACAAGACTCTAGGAAAAGAACTAAACAAAATGGAGATAAGCAATCTAACAAATGCAGAGTTCAAAACACTGTTTATAAGGATGCTCAAGGAACTTAGTGAGGGCCTCAAGAACATAAAAAAGGGCCAGTCAGAAATGAAGGATGCACTAACTGAAATAAAGAATAATTTACAGAGAATCAATGGTAGAGTAGGTGAAGCCGAGAATCAAACCATCAATTTAGAATATAAGGAAGCAAAAAACACCCAATCAGAACAGCAAAAAGAAAAAAGAATTTAAAAAAAAAAAAGAGGACAGTGTAAGGACCCTCTGGGACAACTTCAAGGGTAATAACATTTGCATCATGGGTGTGGAAGCAGAAGAGAGAGAGCAAGAAATTGAAAACCTATTTGAAAAAAATAATGACAGAAAACTTCCCTAACTTGGTGAAGGAAACAGACATTCAAGTCCAGGAAGCACAGACAGTCCCAAACAAGATGAACCCAAAGAGGCCCACACCAAGACACATCATAATTAAAATGCAAAATATTAAATACAAAGAAAGAATCTTAAAAGCAGCAAGAGAAAAGCAGTTAGTTACCTACAAGGGAGCTCCCATAAGACTGTCAGTTCATTTCTCAAAAGAAACTTTGCAGGCCAGAAGGGGGTGGCAAAAAATATTCAAAGTGATGAAAAGTAAGGAACTACCAACCAAGATTACTCTATCCTGCAAAGCTATCATTTAGAATCTGTGGACATACAAAGAGCTTCTCAGACAAGAAAAAGCTAAAGGAGTTCATCACCACCAAATCAGTATTATATGAAATATTGAAGGGTCTTCTTGAAGAAGATCAAAAATATGAACAATGAAATGGCAATAAGTACATATCTATCAACAATTGAATCTACAAACCAAATGAACAGCAGAAGAGAAACAGACTCATAGATACAAAAAACTTTTTGTTGATTGCCAGATAGGAGGGGGGTTGGGGGAATGGGTGAAAAAGGTGAAGGGATTAAGAAGTACAAATTGGTTGTTCAACTGATGAACCTCAGAGGGAAAGGAGGGTGGGAAGAGATAAACCAGAAAACTTATATGCATAACCAATGGACACAGACAATAGTGTGGGGAAGGTAGGAGGCAGGTTGGAGTGGGGAGGAGGAGGTCAATGGGGAAAAAAAGGGGGAACATCTGTAATACTTTCAACAATAAAGATAAATTTTTTAAAAAAGAAAGAAAAGTAGTACTTTGTTACCAACCTTATAGGTATAAAAACATTATAAGGGAATATTCTGAATAATTATACGCCAACAAATCAGATAACCTATATAAATTCAACAAATTCTTACACAGACACACACTGCCAAAACTGACTCAAGAAGAAATAGAAAATAAGAATAGACCTATAACATGTTAAGCAATTGAATTAGTAATAATAATAAAAAAGCTTCTAACAGGACCAGAGGGCTTCACTGCTGCATTCTACCCGATGGTTAAAGAATTAACACCAATCCTTCATAAACTCTTTTAAAACAGGGGAGGAAAAAATACTTCTCAACTCACTCTATAAGGCCATTCCCTGACACCGAAACTGGACAAAGACATTCCAAAAAAAGAAAATTACAGCCAATATTTCTTATGAATAAAGATATAAGAAAATTTTCTTTTGCATCCCTGGTGAGCACAAACAAATGTAAAATTTCTGAACATAATACTAGCAAAACAAATTCAGCAACATAGAAAAAGGATCATATATCAGAAACAAGCTGGATTTATCCCTGGAATGCAAAGTTGGTTCAACATATGAAAATCAAGTAATGTAATATACTATATTAATAAAGGTAAGAGAGACTTCTGGTCAAGATGGCAGTGTAGTTAAATGAGGTATCGTGTCCTCCCACAACCACATCAAAGTTACAACTAAACTACAGAACAAGCATCATTCAAAACCGCCTGACATCGAGCTCAATGGAAGTCCTACAACTATGAAATTAAAGAAGCCGCATCGAGAGTGGTAGGAGGGGCGGAGGCACGACAGGCTGGTCCCACACCCACATGTGGCGGATAAAAATCAGGAGGATACCTCGGCTGGGAAGGTCCTCCCTGAGGACTGAGGGGTGCCCGTCCCACACCAGGTGCCCAGCTCAGGGTTCCAGTGCCAGGAAGAGAAGTCCTCACAACTTCTGGCTGGAAAAACCAGCGGGAACTGAAGCTGAGGGGGCTAGAGCCCCCGGAAGCTCCTCTTAAAGTGCCCGTGCACAGACTTACTCGAACTTGCACCCTCCAGGCTCCAGCTTGAAAGGCACCAGAGTCATATGGGGAAGAACTGAGCTGTTTGGCATTAGAGCCAGGGCTGGAGAGGCAGCTTTCTTTGTTCCTTTGGTGAGCCCTTCCCTGGGACGGCACAGCCACCATATCTGGGATTCCAGCAACCTGGCTCACACTATTTGCCCCATCCTGGTGATTCCCTGAGGCCCTGACCCACCCAAATGTCAGGCCCACCCAAGCTGTTGCCAGTTGCTTTACCATAGGATTGGACTGTCTTAAATCCTGCTTCTGCTTTTCCTAAATTCTTTCAAACAAGCACCATCTGGTCTCAGCTAGCCCCATACCTCTCGCTAAGTAATACATAGAAACAAACACAGGGAGGCAGCCAAAATGAGGAGACAAAGAAACAGGTCCCAAATGAAAGAACAGAACAAAACTCCAGGAAAAGAACTAAGCAAAATGGAGATAAGCAACCTAACAGATGCTGAGTTCAAAACACTGCTTAAAGGATGCTCAGTGGACTTAGTGAGAACCTCAGTGAACTTAGTGAGGGCCTCAAGAGCATAAAAAAGGACCAGTCAGAAATGAAGGATGCACAGTCAGAAATAAGGAGGCACTAACTGAAATAAAGAATAGTTTACACAGATTCAATAGTAGAGTAGGTAAAGCCAAGAAGCAAACCATCAATTTGGAATATAAGGAAGCAAAAAACACCCAATCAGAACAGCAAAAAGAAAAAAAGAATCCAAAAAAAATGAGGACAGTGTAAGGAGTCTCTGGGACAACTTCAAGCGTGCCAACATTCGCATCTTGGGGGTGCCAGAAGGAGAAGAGAGAGAACAAGAAATCGAAAACCTATTTGAAACAATAATGGCAGAAAACTTCCCTAACTTGGTGAAGGAAACAGACATACAAGTCCAGGAAGCACAGACAGTCCCAAACAAGATGAACTCAAAGAGGCCCACACCAAGACACATTATCATCAAAATGCAAAAGGTTCAAGACAAAGAGAGAATCTTAAAAGCAGCAAGAGAAAAGCATTTTGTTACCTACAAGGGAGCTCCCATAAGACTGTCAGCTGATTTCTCAAAAGAAACTTTGCAGGCCAGAAGGGAGTGGCAAGAAATATTCAGAGTGATGAAAAGGATGAACCTACAACCAAGATTACTCTATCCTGCAAAGCTGTCATTTAGAATTGATGGCCATATAAAGAGTTTCCCAGACAAGGGAAAGCTGAAGGAGTTCATCACCACCAAACCATTATTATATGAAATGTTGAAGGGTCTTCTTGAAGAAAAAGATAAAAAATATGAGCAAACAAAATGGCAATGAATATATATCTATCGACAACTGAATCTACAAACAAAATGAACAAGCAGAACAGAAACATTCTCATAGATACAGAGAAATTTTGTTGATTGCCAGATGGGAGGGGGGTTGGGGGAATGGGTGAAAAAGGTGAAGGGATTAAGAAGTACAAAATGGTTGTTAGACTGACAAACCTCAAAGGGAAGGGGGGTTGGGTGGTGGGAAGAAATAAACCAAAGAACTTATATGTATATATGCATAACCAATGGACACAGACAACAGTGTAGGGAAAGGCAGGAGGGGGGCGGGAATGGGAAGGAGGGGGTTAATGGGGGAAAAATGAGGAACATCTGTAATACATTCAACAATAAAAATAAGTTAAAAAAATAAAATAAATAATAATAAAGGCAAAAATGCCAAATGATTACCTCCAGAATTAGAAAAATCATTAAACAAAGTCCAACATGTGTTCATTGTTTTGTTTTTAATCTACCTTGTTGTGTGTTTTGTTTTGTTTTAAACACACAACAAGGTAGATTAGAAAGGAACTCTCTAAATCTGATAAGGTACATCTATAAAAAAAACCTGGCTAACATCATAGTCAATGGTGAAAGACTAAAAGTTTTCTTCATAAAATCAGGATTAACACAAGAATGTCTACTCTTACCACTTCTATTTAACACTATACTGTAGATTCTAGCCAGGGCAGTAAGGCAAAAAATAAAATAAATTTTAAAAAATGAAAGGAATCTAGATTGCAAAGGAAGAAGAGATACTATCTCTATTTGCAGATGGTATGATCTTATATAAAGAAAAACCTAAGGATTACACAAGAAACAATTTGAACAAATAAACAAGTTCAGGAAGGTTGCAGAATGTAAGATCAGTATAAATACAAATAATGTATTCCTACACACTAGCTATAACAATCTGAAATTTAAATTAGAAAAACAATTCTATTTTTATAATAGCATCAAAAACAATATAATACATAAAGAATAAATTTAACAAAGAAGTACACTGAAAACTACAAAATATTTGTAAAAGAAGTAAAGACCTAAATAAATGAAAAGGCATTCTGTGGTCAAGGAACATATGACTTAATATTGTTAAGATAACAGACTCCCAAACTGATCTACATAATCAAGGCAATCTCTATCAAAATTCCAGCTGGCATTTTTGTAGAAATTAGCAAACAAAAACTCTTATGGAAATACAAGGAACCCAGAATAGCCAAAACAATTTTCCAAAAGAAGAGCCAAGTTAGAGGACTCACACTTTCCAATTTCAAAACTCACTACAAAATTAGGGTAATTCTGACTGCACTGACATAAGGATAAACATGTAGGTCAATGAAATAGAACTGAAAAGTTGAGAAATAAGCCCATGAATCTACAGTCAATTGATATTTTTGGAGACATTATTTTTAGAGCATGTTTAGGTTCAGGGCTAAAAGGGGCTAGAATTGGTTATTTCCCCTCCTCCACATTTGAAGGCTATTATTCAGCCATAAAAAAGAATGAAATCTTGCCATTTGTAGCATGCACAAACCTCGAAGGCATTATGCTAAATACAGTAAGTCAGACATGATCTTTTTTATATGTGGAATCTATAAAAACGACAACAAAAAAACCCCCAAATCTCCAAGGTCATAAATACAAAGAATAGATTAGTGGTTGCCAGAGGTGGGGGATGGAAGAATGGAAGGAATGGGTATATTTTAAATTTTTTTTAGTTTAAATAAATTGAAAAAAAATATTGGGATTGGGGGAAAACTATAACAAAGTAAATGAATATGACTAAAAATAGTTATTAGTAAATGGATGGTAACTTTTAAAATTGGGAGTTCATCTTACTGAAGGAAAGGGGAGAGAACATACTTAAGGAGATATTAGCAAGTTTAGAATTAATGTGATGATGTCTTACTGTCTCTGACCATTATTATACTTTGAAAAAAATATATTTGTTATACTTCATGTTTTATAAAATACTGAGGAAATCTTTATTTTTTCTTATATATATTTTTTCCAAAGACAAGGGAATTGGGAAGTATCAAGATGCATCCAACTGGAAATGGAGCTGTCAGACCAATTTCCAGCTTTTCACACAGTACAATTATTGCTCTTGGTTTCTATGTGAGTAAGTCCTTAAGTCACACTGAGATTTAAAAAAAAAAAAATCCCTTAATAAAAGTTTACACATAACAATCTTAAAGAAGTTATTCTATTTTACCATGTGTTATGAACTAAATTGTATCCTCCCAAAGTCTTATGTTGAAGCCCCAATCCCCAGTTTGACTATATCTGGAAAAGGGGCCTTTAAGGAGGTAATAAAGGTTAAATGAGGTGATGAGTGGAGCCTCAATCCAATATAATACTGATATCCTTAGAAGAGGAGGAGACACTAGAGATCTATATCTCTCCATGCACATGCACAGAGAAGAGGCCACATAAGGACTCAGAGGGGAGGGTGGCCATGTGCAATGCAAGAAGAGAGGTCTCATCAGAAACTAGCCCTACTGGCACCTTGATCTTGGATTTCCCAAACTCCCAAACAGTAAGAAAATAAATATCTGTTGTTTAAGCCAGCCAGTCTGTGGTATTTTGTTATGGCAGCCCAAGATGACTAAGAACCATGCCAATGTGATTTTTAACTCTTCATTTTGTCACTGTAATAGATTACAGACCTACATTTTTACAAGTGAGGCCACAAAGAGTCATTTCTAGCCATAAAGGCCAATGGTTGTTGAAATTACCTAAATTTTAAAATGAATCCATTAAATTTAGACTTCAAAAGTTATGTCCTGTAAGTTATTTTGAAGGATATATAACTATAAAATCAATCTATTATGAGTTGTTACTACCAGGTGGCTTTACCTCCCATTTCTTTAATTCATAGGTAGCCTCTCTATACCCATAGCAGCCCTCTCCACTATCCTAGATAAGTGGTAAAAAGCCAGGACCAGAGTATGTCTACTGTAGTGAAGAACAAAGACAGTGATGAGAGTGATAGTGGTGAGAGCAGCAACAGGATTAGTGAACATTTGTCAAGCAATTACTAGGTGTCAAGAAGATTTATATTCATTATCTTTTTTAATCCTCAAAACCACCATTATTATTATCCTCACTCCTTTTTTGAATATTTTTCTTTATTAATTTTAGAGAGAGAGGCAGGGAGAGGGAGAGATAGAAATATCGATGAGAGAGAGCATCGACCAGTTGCCTCCTGCACATCCCCCACTGGGGACTGGCCCACAACCTGGGCATGTGCCCTGGCTGGGAATCAAACCAGTGACTTCTTGGTGCATGGGTTGATGTTCAACCACTGAGCCACACCGGCCGGGCGATCCTTACTCTTACAAGACTTAACAAAGTTGAATAATCTGTTCCCAGTCCCAAGATTCAAACCCAGATATGAGGACTCCAGTGTTCCACCCCCTTATATTACAATATTCAAAATTGAATGAATTAAACTCAAATTGTGTTACTAAACCACAACTTTTTTGAAATAACAACATAAAAATCCCCAATAACGAATCTGAAGTCTGTCTAATTTCTTACTAAATTCAACTACTATGAACTCAGATCTACTAAAATAGACTCTAAATGGAAATTGTACCTGATAAACAAAATCAAGTCCATCTGGCGTAAATGGGAAGTGTAGGAGAAAAGCAGATAGAAGCTTCAAGGGAAATTCAGCATTCCTAAATTGTACCAGTAGATGATTTTCAAAAAATAAACACACACACCCCAGTACCAACATTTTGATAAAAGGCCTAAACCACTGTTTTTATCAAAACAATGCAAAGTTAAGTCCTGGTTTTCAAGGAAAGAACAGAAGCTTGACAAATGTCACAGAATAGCAAGACAAGAGCCCTTTCTTTTACAATACAATTTAATATGCCCTATATATTCTCTGTAATTCCCAAACAGGGTGACTTAGGATATGAATGTATTTCTTAGAGTTCCCCTTTCGCAAAAGAAATATACAGAACTATATCAGAGAGACAGAACTCCAACTCCATTTTCTAATTCTGAGGGATTTTAAGTAAGGATAGAAGCAACTAATACTCTACCACAATTAAAAGAGCAATCTCATGCCTGGCTGGTGTGGCTCAGTGGTTGAGCATCAACCCATATACCAAGAGGTCACCAGTTCGATTTCCAGTCAGGGCACATGCCCAGGTTGTAGGCCCAATCCCCAGTGGGGGGCATGCAGGAGGCAGCCAGTCGATGTTCTCTCTCTTCGATGTTTCTATCTCTCTCTCACTCTCCCTTCCTTTCTCTCTAAAATAAAAAAACAAATTAAAAAAAAAAAAAGAGCAATCTAATCTACAGGCAGGCTCCTTCTTCTTAAAATGCAACAACCGCCTGCTCATTCCTTCCTCACACAATTAATTTTTTTATTGTATTAGCACTATTAAATTAACTAGAGCTTTTATATCTAGATGACAGATTACAAAGAGTGGGATTGCTGAAACAAGTATATATGCATATTTAACTGTGATAGTTATTGTCAGATTCCTTTCCAAAAAAGTTTTGATGCACACACATTTTTTTCAGACTGCATAAAGAAGATTGTCTTTTTCTAACAACATGGTAGTTCATAGAATATAAGTATACAAAGTTCAGAAAGTCTTTTAAAGAACAAGAAATCAATATTTGTTCTGTGGAGGTTTCTGTAATCCCTTGTACCATCAGCAGGAGAAAAGAAACAGTGTTTCCCACAAAATTTATTTTCCTATTGCTGAACTGACTTGTTTCCTATTCCCCTTCTCGTTCACTTTCTCCTTCCTATCACTCCACTATACGATGTGCACCTATATATATATATATATATATGAATTCAATTCTCTCGCTTGTAAGAGTTTTTGACATATAACACACTTGTCCCATGATACCACTACTGAGGAGAGCAAAGAAATGATAGTTGTATATCCAAATGTCTCCACAAAAGGTGAATTTTAAATATATTATTTTCATTCTTGACTATTACAGAAGGCTATATCCCTTAAAGGAAGACACCCTCCCAACATTTTCCTAAGTGAAAACTTTCTTCTAGTAACTGAGAAGTGAGTTGATATATTTATTAATTAAGGCTATGGACCAGTCTGCTGGATCTGAATACTAACTCTGCCACTAACCAATTATATGGCCTGGGGACAAATTACTTTACTTCTTTGGGCCTCCATTTCATAACCTATAAAATGGGTATAAAAACAGTCCTTACTTTGTAAAGTTGTTGCAATGAGTGTGTATATGTTTATGTGTATATTAATATTTATATATGCAAATATATAAAAGTCCTTAGAATAATACATGAAATATAGTAAGACCAATGCTAAGTGTTAGCTGTAAATCTGAGCCATACTCCTCTCTACCCACTTGGAAGGCATCCCCAAAAGGAAGCAGGAGGTGAAGAGTTCAAATGTCATCTGAAATGAAATGCACACCAGGCTTAGAGAACAGCTCTCCTCTTCTTCTTTGCAGGTCTGTAGGTCACTATCACTCACCAGGTGAAGTAGGAGAAGGGGCCTAGGCCCTGCCCTGTGTGAGCTCATAGTCTAGTCAGCCTGGAAAGATTTTCTACCCTCTCCTGAACAAAGGTCTGCAGATCTAGCTTTAAGGCCAGGACTTGAAAAACTCTTTAATTTCTCATTGTTTTCTGAATAGAAACACATATAAATAAAAAAGCTATTAAAAGAGGTCCAGCTGAACAGAGAGAGAGACTACTTTCCAACTTGCTATCATTCTAGGTCAAATGAAGTCACAACTTTGAGGACAGCAGACCTGAGTGGTCACCATCCCCATGAATATACAACAGCTTGGTATTAGAAACCAAGGCAACTGCTCAGAGGCCCACTTTGGGGCTTGCAGTGTTTATAACTAGCAGTGATTCAAGGAAACTGTTGGCAAAGGAAGCACTGTGGGCTAGTAAGGATAAGAAATTGGGGATTATATAGATAACTTTAAGTAATAATCTAACCCTCTTGCCACTCTCCCACTGTCCTTTCCTATAGCAGGTATGATAGGGCCAGGCCCAAATCCCTGGGGCCCTCAACATCTCAGTCCATGCCCACAGTGTCTTCCTGCAAGCACCTGTGCCTCTTGACCTGCATGCAGCAGCCAGAAGTGGAGCCAGGTGAAGCCACTGCACACTAACTAGGTGCACATCTGTCTTCTCCTTTGAAGTTCTTCAGTCGAGCTTTAAGGTAATTTTTCTGCCCATCACAGCCAATTCAAACAGATGATCCTTTTATTGCAAACATGAGCAGTTCAGAGACAGGCACTCTGTTTCTATGACTCACCTGATTTGGCTATAATATTTTAGCATCAAGGAGACCATTTCTTTTTTTCTTTTTTACTGGTCAAGGTTTATTTGGTATTTTAGTTGGTATAACATTTGGATAGTTAGCTACATTATTTATAGGTAGACTTTCCTTTTTATATTATATGGCAATGTATTCTCTCTCTATATATATATAATATATATATTATATATATATAATATATATATAATATATATATAATACAAAATAAGATCCTTTAAAACAGTTATGTACAAGACATGTACTATTGGATTTATACATGGGATTCCAGGATGTGTTTAATTGGAGGAAAAACTTTGGACTAGGCATGTTGGGTAAAGGACCCACAAGTTACATAATACACAGTGAACACACATCTAGTTTGAAGGGCAACTGTAGTATGTGCAACACTGGCAGTGGTGCCTTTGAGGAGGTAGAACTATTTCACACTAACCAGTTTAGGACTACACAAGATAAGTACCATCCAGCATCAGGATATAGTTGCAGGGTTTTATGATCCATTACTATATCTACCTTTAGGAAACTAATGTTTTTTCCTAGGCTGTCTTATTACTGCTTTAGTCACAGATCATTAAAAAAAAAAAGGGACAATATGCATAATCTCCAACTAAAATCCTGTGGTAGCCTAGACAGTTAAGTGATACATTAGGAGACTTTAAAACTGCAGCTCTCTTTGGATCACAGCAGTGTCAATGGTACTTAAGTACAACAGGAGACTTTTTTATTCCTATTTGCACCACTGATTCCTTACCTTACATATAGTTATGTAGTCTCCTTTTAAGCCATATTTAAAATTAGGGCAGAGATACATCACTGACAACTCCTTAAAACATTACACATAATAATTAGAAGAGAAGTCTTTCCTTTATACGAAAAGTATCATCTTCTTAAAAGCTTTGACTGTTGAATCAATTAGGTAACATTTTGAGAAATTTAAATATTGCCTTTCTCAGTTTCCCATTGACGTTCCATCACTTAAAAGGTAAATACATTTCAGCAAAATCATGAATAGGTTAATCCTTATTAACTAATACGAATTCCAGGAGTGTATCTGCACGCTTCTTCAAACGGGCCTCTTCCGGAGGTATGAGAGCCACCTTCACAACATCTGAAAGTCCATTCCTAAGATACAAGGAGCACTAAGGAAAATGTCTTCTTTTATTCCATAGAGACCCTTAATCATGGTGGAAATTGGATACACCCACCTAAGATTCTTCATTATACTTTCCTCCAAATCTGCTACAGAGAGTCAAATGGCCCAGGATGTGTAGCCTTTCAGTTTGGTCACCTCATAAGCATTGTCAACCACCTGTTTGTGAACTTCCTTCCACTGTTCCTTATCTACATCAGTGCCTAAAGCAGGGCACAGATTCTTCAGGGAGATACCAGCAACATTCACTCCACTCCATATAGGCACACTAGTGTCTCCATACTTTTCAAGGACCCACCCATGACAGCTTAATGGGTGAACTCCCAGACTTTCTCCCATTAGGTAACAAAACGGAGCTGAATCCAGATGGTAACCTCTTCCAGTAACATGGTCTTTGGGAAAGCCATTTATCTTCCAAGCCACATAGGTCAAGATATCCACTGGATTGGAAACGATATACAAATTGAAGTTGGGAGTATATTTTACAACATTAGGAATGATGAATTTAAAGATGTTCACACTACTCTGGACCAAATTAAAGTGGCTTTCTCCCTCTTGTTGACATGCCCCAGCTGTGATAATAACCAGTTTGGAGTTTTCAGTCACATTATAGTCTTTGCCAGAGACAATTTTTGGTGTTCTAAGAAAAAGGCTGCCATGTCAGAGATCCATCAGCTCTCCCTTCAATTTGTCTTTCAAGATATCAACAAGAGTAAATTCATCTGCCAAGATCTTCATTAAGATACTAATGGCAAAGACCATGCCAATAGCACCAACCTCAATGACTATAATCTTATTCTGGGGGCTTTGTTCTTCCTTAAGAAGATTCACAATCAGCTGATCCTTCAGAGTTGCCATACTGGACTTACAACCAAAGGGAATCAGGAGTGCATGATGAGTGGGCATCAGTGGCACATGGCATTGGATCCAGAATTGGTGGCAGCTGCTCCAGTACCCAAGAAAGACCACTTCACCCATTACAAGTTTAGGTAGAAATGCAGCATCCAAATGAATAACTGAAATATTTCATATGATGTGGTTAGGTTATTTTTATCTGACCAGAATTTGTCCCAACTTTTGAAGAGCATTTCGCCCATACTACCTTGGAAGGCAGTGTAGTAAGATAGCTATTAACATGGATGCTAAAGTCACATGATCTAGTTTGAATTTTTGACTCTGCCTAGCTGTGTAGTCTTGGGCAAGTTAACTAACCTCTCTGAGCCTTCCTATAAAGTGAAGATAACAATTGTATCTACTTCCAGGATTGTAGAGAGTATTAAATGTGTTGATGAATTTAAAGACCTTAATGCAGCACCTGACACAGAACAGCTCTGCAATGATAATTACCCATCGTTACTATTCTTATTAGAGTGGAAGTAACAACGTGCACAACCATTGTCCACGTGGCCCTTGCAGAAAGGTTTACAACAGTGGAAGTGGAACTCCCCAACCAACCTTTGCCTCTGTGATGAATTTCCCAGGTCCTCCAGCCCTGACAGAGTATAATCTTCCCGTGAAGTATTAAGTTCACTTCTGCTGTTAGTAGAATATATTTCACAGTATTATAGTTCAAAGAAACTTGACAACCGCACCCCAAAATTTATACTCTCATTCACAAATGCCATCTCCATCTCTCTTGGGTACATATGTTTTGAAGTGTTTTTATGTAGTCACTGCTGATACAAAAAACTGAGCAACCAGAAGAACATGCCTAGAGAACAACAGAATTAGACTTTACCTCAAGATAAAAAATGACAATGTATAATAGAGGAGAAATATTATTAAATTATAGAAAAATTTGTGAGGTGTCAAATAGGGACCTGAACATTGTCTTTTTGCTATCCATTAAAAACAAAAATTTGCTAACAAACTAATACTGGAAACAAGCTTGGGGGATGAATAGGCCTCTTAAGAGAATGATTCTGAAGAGTAGCCACTAAGATTCATGAAAACATTGCATTTCTTTTCACAAAACTGAAGTAGAGCTTTACTTTAAAAAAGTTGCACAACCACTTTTTAAAAATAACTTTTTATAATTCTGAATTATCATCAAACCAATAGATCCTCTCCCCTTCATTCACGTTTTCCATTTCAACGGCCACCCCCAATTCAGGCCTTTGGTTAATTCTGCCTATTTGTACTAACCCTGATTTCCTCAGCTCCACGAGCTCCTTCTTCCAACTCATACTGCACAGCACTGCCAGCCTCATCTTCCTATGCTGCACACCTGCGATGTAGCTGCTCTGTTCACAAGTCCTTTCTTCACCTACACCCCCACCCCCAACATACACACACACATGTGATTCCAAGACTAAATCTTAATTCTTGAGCCTGGTGCTAAGTTCCATGATGTATCTTTCCAAGCTCATTATCACCACTTCCCTATAAGAACACTAGCTAGACTTTAGCCAGACTGAAAAACTACCCACTGGGCTTTCCTACTCCTTTACTCACATCTCCTAACCCTAGAATGTCTATCACATCCCCACTGACTGACACCCTACCTACCCATCCTTCATGCCAGCAGCTCAAACATCACCTCTTCTACCAAGCTATGGATTATTCAGAGAAGAAATATGTTCTTTCTCCATGTAGCTCATGTCTGTCCCTGGTAACTGGCACATATCATACACTATCCCTTGCCTTAGAAAGAATAGCACTTTGTGGAAAGCACCTCAGGCAAGCATTGTGGCATTCACAGAAGGGCCTACTGTGGCTTCTCAAACAGAACACTTCCTCAAAACTATTTACTGACTTCAACCAGTGAAACTGTACTATGCTTCAGGCCAGTCCCTGGAGACCAACAACTTTGGGCCCAGAGACTAATTCATTCAACTGCCTAAAGAAGAGAAGCATAGCCCTGACTAGTTTGACTCAGCAGTTAGAGCATCAGCCCATGGACCAAAGGGCTGTGGGTTCGATTCCGGTCAATGGCACGTACCTGGGTTGCAGGTTTGATCCCTGCAGGGGCCATGCAGGAGGCAACCAATCGATGGTGTCTCTCTTCTCACACCAATATTTCTCTCTCTCTCTCTCCTTCCCTCCCTTCCACTCTACCTAAAAAAAAAAAAAAAAAAAAAAAAAAATGGAAAAATATCCTCAGGTGAGGACAAACATAAAATAAAATACAAAAGAAGAGGAGCACAGGTTTCCACTGAAAAATAAAACATAACTCATAAGATAAGGAATTATCCTGGAATTCGTATTAGTTCATAAGGATTAACTTATTCATGATTTTGCTGAAATGTATTTACCTTTTAATTGATGGAACGTCAATAGGAAACTGAGAAAGGCAAGATTTAAATTTCTCAAAACGTTACCTAATTGATTCAACAGTCAAAGCTTTTAAGAAGATGATACTTTTCGTATAAAGGAAAGACTTCTCTTCTAATTATTATGTGTAATGTTTTAAGGAGTTGTCAGTGATCTATCTCTGCCCTAATTTTAAATATGGCTTAAAAGGAGACTACATAACTATATGTAAGGTAAGGAATCAGTGATGCAAATAGGAACAAAAAAGTCTCCTGTTGTACTTAAGTACCATTGACACTGCTGTACTAAAAATGTGTCTATCAGGAATAGCACAGGAAGAACAAATCAACTTATAGATTAAAAACACATCAATGTCAAACACAAAAACTGCCTAAATGGTTTATAAGTCTATCACATCACACCACATTTGGCATACATCTAATGGCACAGGAATCATCTACCATTAAAGGCCTTTTTATATAGGTCAAGGTTGCTGGGGCTTGGTGTTTTGTGTCTTACAGTTTAAAGAATGCCCTAAATTCTAGGTTTTTTAACTTTTTAATCTTTGGGAAGGAAAACTAAAACTTCCTATAAACTCAGATTAATGCCTGCTAATGCACGGAAATAAAAAGAAAAACTAAAACCTTCCTCCTACTATAAAAACAAAATAGTGTGGCCTCTGTTTCTTTTCTGATAAGAGTCTTAAATACCAAACAGTTAACTGCATAATAACATTTACTGGCAGCCAGGCAGCCTGCTTAGCAGATATATAAAGCAGGTAAAAGAAGAAAAAGTTAATTTCTTGGCTGAATGATTCCATCGGTAGCTATAGGGCAAACCTGAAAGTCTTTTAGTAAAGTAGCAGTTGATTCTTCTATCAATCTGTAGCACACATACTCTTCCAAGGAAAGCATTAAATATGAAAATCATATCCCGTTATCATCTGTTTCCAGCTTTCAGCCCAGTAAGCTTTTCTTAATGAATGCTGCAGCCTAAGGAACAAGCACGCTGTTGGCTTTTCTGAATAATGGAGTGATGCTACCATTTTTGCTTATTACAATATCGATTGGCTGAGGAGGTTTCACACATAGTCACAAGTGACTACTCTTGCCAGCATGCTCCAAGTTATTACAAGATGTTTTTAGACATTTCATCTAAAAGAGCTTTACTGCTTTTAGTGAAGAAAACATCTATGGTCTTGAACAGAATCATTTATATGGAGATAGGCAGGAGGATTAGAAGCCTGCATTATGGCAGATACATAGCAGAATTTATTTAAGTATTCCTTTCCAGTCTTTTTGTCTGTTACTTAGATATGCAATCCTTTCTGTCCACTTTATCTGTGAAAAGGTTAAAATGTACAAAATTATATATGTGAGTGTGTGTGTGTATATATATATATATATATATATATATATATATATATATCAACAAAATGTCACATTTTGTTTATTTTTTCATTTAAAGTATTAAAGTATTTCTGGAACTAAGAAAAAAGCAGCTATAAAATATTATCTAGAAAAACACGATTTCACCTACTAACAACACTGAAGTTTTCTTGGGAATCTATCTGTTTTACACCCACAGCGCGTGCCTCTCAGCAAATTTAATTGAATTAGACATTAAAGCAATATGCTATAAGCAAAAGTCTTCAAATAATCACTTATGGTTTAATCAAAACTATCTTTGTAATATGATGATTTAAAAAAATAATATCTTAAAAGATGAACACTCCAAAAATCTTGTTAACAGAAAGTTTATCATTTTAATTTATTACCTTTTCTCTGTCTTCATTTTTCAGTTCACCTTTTATTCCCAGGCTATCTTCTGACAGTAGCTGCATCTTCTTAATTTGAGTCTCATACTCAGTCTAAATATAAACAAAGTTTGATTTTGTGGTGGATATTATAACAATTAGGAACTCTCTATATTTTTTAGCCTTTACAGAATAGAAGGAACAGTGAAGTAGAAAGTAAAATTGATATTGCTGAGAAATTCAACTTATCTTAAAAGATAGACAGTTTCACAAATAGTACACAAAAAATGCTGAATTCCATAAAGTGTTTTATGTTTTTAAATGAAATAAGATTTGATGGATTTTTACTTAGTCTTTCATCAATTTAGGAAATAAAACCTTGATAAACTAACCTATCATGAAAATCCATTTACTTTATTATGAAAGTAACACATCAGACAGTGCTTTCTCTAAAAAGTTTTGTCCTGAACAAAGGAAAATAAATCAATCTTGACTTATCTGTATGATATCTACATAATATCATAGTCCTACTAGTAAAAGCAACAGAGTAAATTATTTGCTAGATCATCAACTTAACACAAATTCTATTTTTATGAATAAAAATACACTGTAGACATCAATGATTAGCACCATAGAAATCAAGTTTGCTAACTAAATAAAGATGTCTGCATCATTATCACACTATAAGTGATGAAAGTGATTCATCATAAAATGACTTTTTCTTTATTTTTTTCAGTGTGTAACTTTATTGTTTTTTATTGTTGTGAGCATTACTGATGTCCTCCATTTTCCCCCATTGCCCCCCTCCTCAAAAGCAAGGCATAAAAAGCACTTTGATTCAGTATGTTAGTAATTAAAAGTCACTGAATGCGGTCCATCACATGTAAGTATCAGAACATTTTCCAAATTATGCAGTGATGTACTGCAATTAGAAACACACCTATGAGATAATCATATTAGAAAACTGCTTTGTTACTTCTCAGTCTGAACATAAAAGAGGCCTGGGCTTTGTTTTGACACACCAAAACTTAACAGATAATAATAACCAAAATTGTCTTGTTTCCCTCAAAATATCTTAAAAGGTATTATATGCTGCCCCATTTTTAATAACAGTTAAGCAGGAATTTTTGTTTTCTCTATTGAATGATATTAACATGATACATGGCAGTAATGATTTAAATAGACACCAAATTAAAGTCTTATAAGGCCAGAACAAAGAATAAAATGAACAATTAAGAAAATACATTTTCCATCTCTCTGTTCTATATCTACTCCTTTGAACTCAGAGATATTTCATTTTTAACCCCAAGAACTTTCAATAGGCACACTTTCCAGATTCTAAGGCAAAGTATCTTTAAATAGGGATGACAGCTGTCAGAGGGAAGGGGAATGGGGGGACTAGATGAAAGAAAGTGAAGGGATTAGTCAAAATTATATATATATATATATATATATAAAATCTCACATAGACACAGACTACAGTGTGGTGATAGCCAGAGGGAAAAGGGGTGGGGGCTAGGTGGAGATAGGCAAAGGGGAGGAAAATGGGGATGAAAAGAGACTTTGCCTGGGGCGATGGGCACACAATGCAGTTTTATGGAGTTATACACTTGAAACCTGTATGGTTTTATGAACCAACGTCATCCCAATAAATTCCATTAAAATAAATAAATAAATGAAATAAAAATATTTTAAAGGGGGAATGAGGGGTGGATTACAAAATAAACAGAGGTTTATTAAGTAATCAGAAATTAAGCAAAAATTATTTGTTCCTGTGACTACAAATGTTCTCTTCTGCTCTTTGATATCAGTTACAAACATGCAATGTCATTGCACCTGATTTCCTCATTATAGGATCATTCCAGAGCCATACCTTCCACAGACAGCGCTTTTTCATGGAAACATCAGAATGTTATTCAATTCATCTTGCTGAAGCAAAAAGTGATAACCTCATTTGGGCTTCATAACAATCAGTAAGGAAAGTATCATTAAGAGTCCAATTTAGATTGTTCTCAATGCACTTGAAAAATTTACTGAACATAGGTACCTTCCTAAATTGATGATTCAAATAATACTGTACAATATATTTGAAATAAAAATGTTACTATGACAAATTGGTAATTGATACAAACTGGAACCCTGCATCACTTACGACCATGGATTTCCACCTAACACTGATCTGCTCTCTTTCTTTGCCTTTTATTTATACATATGATAGTTGGTTATAATCCACAAAAGCTACCCTCTGAACAGTGGAGAGTAGGGATTTTCAACCTAGTTCCCCCTAGTTCCACTTTCTCTTTTATCTACATTTAAACAAAGGGCTCTACTATGTTAAAAAGTGTTTTTTTGTTTTTTTTAAAGTTTGGAAAATACTGTATAGATGAATATTTCCAAGACTTTCCCAGCTAAAAACTGTCTAATAAAATAGCAGAGCATGTGTCCCTACATGCATCTGTTTCTCCAACCATCAGTCTTTCATGTTTTATTGCCTATTTCTTCTCTGATCAGGTCTCATGTGTTTCTCCTATTTCCACAATACATCAGGGCTTAACTGCATCCTTTCTCTCTGGTGCAGACTCAAGTCCCTGTTCTCTTCTTGCCATGTGACCTAGCTAGATTGATTCCTCACAGTCAGATCTGCTGCTTCAGGGGCCAAACTACCCATGCCCCAATCGAATCTGCTGGTCCAGAGCTTCTCTAAGGATAATCCTCACATTCCCTAACTCCCCTAGGGAAAATCTGTTTTAATAAACCCGAGAGCATTGAATTAACCCATCAGGTAACTTGTTCTGTTACTGTATTGCTTCACAGCACTGGGCTTCATGCTGCTCACCTAAATTTAGGAAGATCTTTCTATTCACTTCCTTACTCTGCACAATTTACTTCTGTTCAATTAATGAAATCTATTAATAATGATCTGCAGTCATAAGAAGAGAAGATGAAGGTTCTGGTAGATCTTTCAGGTCTCTGAGATATCTTTTCATTCTTACAACACATCCCATTTTCCATTATGTTTCCTTCTCTTCTGTATTCTCACTCACAGTCCTTCAATTTCCCCTTATCATATTACTACTTGCCTGAAAGAGCCACCCTTTTTTTTTCATAGTCTTTCTTGTTTTCATTGGTCTTTGGAATTGTACAGTAATTCTCAGTTACAAAACTGAATAGACATTTAAGATAAACTGGGCCTGGCTTCCCCATCTTAGAGTTGAAGAACAGGTACAGAGAGTTTCATAAATTGACTTGACTCACGTGAATATGAAAGATGGGACTAAGATTCACTATCTTTTGTTTATCTTCTATTTTTTCTAGGCTTCTTTTTAAATGATAAACCAAAACATATGGAGGAACATTCACTTATTCAACTAGTTCATATTAATGGGCAAGACACTTTGACTGATAAAAAATGGGATTTCCTATAGACTTTGTCCTCCAGGAAGCTGAAGGTCATGCTCTGCCCACAGTGGCTGTCACAATGCTTAGTAGTAATTGAATGAGCACTCAAAAGATTTGTTCTCTTCAAATTTTATCCCATGTAGGCACAAATGACCTAATGACTGGATTTTCAACAAGAATCACATCTTTAAATAATGGTATTATATCTTCAGAATATCTCTGCTATTAAATACATATGCCCCTGGAAGGTATAACACAGAGTACAATCAATACCACATTAGTTCTTACACAGTTGTTCATAGTCCATAAAAGAACAAGACCAAAAACATCTAAGAATTAATTTTCAATCAGGGGCGGGGTTGGTCTCAATGCTTACTGAGTGCTTATTATGTGGCACACTCTGGGTTAGATACTGAGTACTAAAATGATGACAAGGAGCTCATAGTGAGGTGAAAGAACAGACACATAATCAATTATAATACCATGAAGGTAGTGCTTATTGAGATAATTATGACACAGACCTAAGGCAGGATAGAGGGAGAGAGGCCTTCTTGAAGGATATAGGAGATAATGCGGTACTTCCAAGAAAATGCAAATTGTTCAGCATGTTTAAAATTATGTGGGTGTGTGCAAGTGAATGAGTGTGTGTAAAAGAGAATGTGCACACTTGTGTGGGAGATAAAGATATAGGGAGACAGCAGGAAGACGTGTGTAGAAGAGATAGAGGAAAGAGATGGAGGATATGGAGGAGACAGGAATGGGAGATCAGTGGGCATTGGGAAGACAAGGAGACAAAAATAGGGGAAAGATAGGAGAAAAAGATAGGGATGGAGGAGAAGGTGGAAGAGGATAGGTTGGGGAAGAAATTTGCGTATGTCTGCATTTGTGTGAGAGAGACAGAGTATGTGTGTGTGTCTCGGGAGGCTTAAACTATGGGTTGGTATGCAGGCAGAGATCAGCCTCTGGGTTTTGTCTTGAAAAGGTTGAGCACTCAAGAATTTTAGGCAGAGGAGAGACATAACTAGGTGATGACCTCCCTGCCTGGGGACCCTCCCTAAGTGCTCTGATATGTCTGTCCTGTGCCTGGCACTTGAATGTGGAAGGCTAAAGCAGACGCTGGCAATGCTCCATACAGGTCCCTGTATCTTTCTGGGTGCTCCAAAGTTCCAGAATACCTGTCTGTGTCCCTAAGTTTCCTCAGAACCCGGAGAGGCTGCTCTGCCCACAGGGACACATGGTTAATTCTCCATCACCTAAACTCCTCCCCAATCAGTCCTCAATCAATGACACTTGGAAGCCAATGTATGCATATCCTACATGCTTTGAACCATTTGCCAGTTTCCCTGAGGTATTAAACTCCAGGTGCCAACTGCAGTAGTTGGTTTAATAATGTACCCTGTTCCAGTTACCTGTGCTGCCCTGACTCACTCCCCTGATTGCCACTGACATTCCTTGCACTTCCCAAATTATCCACTTACATTTGAACCCATTTCGGGGTAACATTGGGGAGAACTCAATCTCAGATAATGGCAAGGGGCACCCAAGGACAACTGCTCTAAGGGTCAACTTGGATCCTTCTATAAAATATGTCACTGTGAGGAGCAGGGGGACAAAAAGGGAGAGAAGGACACAGTCTTCACAGCATTACTAATAGTACTATTTACATTCTTGAACTGAGTTGATTCAGCCTCTTTATGCATCTGACAAGTGGCAATATAGTCACAACACTTTATTTTCAAAACTACATGACAGCTTGGTAATCTTAAAAATCCCTGAAAATTATTACAGGTTCCTCAAATAAAGTAGTATAATTCATAAAATCTGTTGAAAGGTTTTTTTAAAACTCTTAGTTCATTAAAAAAAATCAACATTATATAATAAAGTGGGTCCAATCTTACAAAGAGGTAGAAATTCATTTAAAATAATTTGGGCAAAATCCCCACTTCTCTCACATTGCTTCACTTTGTTTCACTTTCAGGAATTCTACCAATTAATTAGAAGTTTATTTTCATTAACTATATTCAAGAGAAAATACCCTATCACCAGCACGTTGAGGTATGTGGGCAATACACTGTAAACATGCTTAATCAGAACATCTTCCTACTGAAACTTATATGAGGTCAGTCAGCAAAGGAGATAAAGATCTGATACCTGTGTGGGGCAGGATTAAGAGGAGACAGGTGGCTCTGGCATACTTAAGGCCTCCACTGAACAATGGCACAAAAGAAAGAGCCAGAAAGAAATGGGAAGACACCAGAAACAAACATCCTCTACCCTGAAATTCTGCCTACTACACAGCTTGCTGAGCTAAGTGGTGTCACTGGTTTCATGAGCACACATAAAGCATGTGGACTTAGGGTGATTGCCAAAATACAGTTCTCCATGGAACTCAACATCTCTCCCAATGATAGCTCCACAATCTGCTCTTTTATGCTATCAGCAGATTTTTTTTTTAAAGGCATTCCTTATACAAAATTTAAAAAGTAATATCTATGTAATTTTTGAACCATGTTTATGAATAAAGCTTTACAAATTCCTATAAATATAATTTATCATTCTTTCTTTAAGATGGTCCCCTATACTGTTATTCTTTTTTTTAATTTTTAAATTAAATTTATTGGGTAACATTGGTTGATAATAACATACGTTTCAAGTATTTGTTTATAATATTACATCTATATACTCTATTGGGTGCTCACTATCTGAAGTCTAGTCTCTTTCCATATGACCAGAAGTAGACCAGAACCAGATGATAGAGATTAGTGTTAGAAATGCACAGCCCCCAACTCCTCCCTGAGGAATTCACACTTCCCCCCCAGGAATTTATGAACCCTAGCTTGAAGAACACTATTTTTATCCACATAGGACTGATTTTCTTTTCCTGTTCCTGGATTCTAAGATCTGCAAGCGCAAAGAGACAATGTGAAACCAAAATAGGTCAGATAGCTCTTTGTTGCTTAAAGTTGTCACTAAAGGGACCTTGGTGCAATTTGTAGAAAAAATATAAAAAACTTTTTTTTTTAACTTATCTTTATTGTTGAATGTATTACAGATGTTCTTCATTTTTCCCCCATCCTTCCCATTCCCGCCCCCCTCCTGCCTTTCCCCACACTGTTGTCTGTGTCCATTGGTTATGCATATATACATATAAGTTCTTTGGTTTATTTCTTCCCATCCCCTAACCCCTCTTCCCTTTGAGGTTTGTCAGTCTAACAACCAATTTGTACTTCTTAATCCCTTCACCTTTTTCACCCATCCCCCCAGCCCTTGCCCATTAGGTAACCAACAAAAGTTCTCTGTATCTATGAGAATGTTTCTGTTCTGCTTGTTCATTTTGTTTGTAGATTCAATTGTTGATAGATATGTATTTATTGCCACTTTGTTTGTTCATATTTTTTTATCTTTTTCTTCAAGAAGACCCTTCAACATTTCATATAATAATGGTTTGGTGGTGATGAACTCCTTTAGCTTTTCCTTGTCTGGGAAACTCTTTATATGGCCATCAATTCTAAATGACAGCTTTACAGGATAGAGTAATCTTGGTTGTAGGTTCTTGCTTTTCATCACTGTGAATATTTCTTGCCACTCCCTTCTGGCCTGCAAAGTTTCTTTTGAGAAATGAACTGACAGCCTTATGGGAGCTCCCTTGTAGGTAACGAAATGCTTTTCTCTTGCTGCTTTTAAGATTCTCTCTTTGTCTTGAACCTTTTGCATTTTAATTATGATGTGTCTTGGTGTGGGCCTCTTTGGGTTCATCTTGTTTGGGACTGTCTGTGCTTCCTGGACTTGAATGTCTGTTTCCTTCACCAAGTTAGGGAAGTTTTCTGTCATTATTTTTTTCAAATAGGTTTTCAATTACTTGATCTCTCTCTTCTCCTTCCACACCCATGATGCAAATGTTATTACGTTTGAAGTTGTCCCAGAGGGTCCTTACACTGTCCTTTAAAAAAATTCTTTTTTCTTTTTGCTGTTCTGATTGGGTGTTTTTTGCTTTCTTATATTCCAAATCGATGGTTTGCTTCTTGGCTTTACCTACTCTACTATTGAATCTGTGTAAACTATTCTTTATTTCAGTTAGTGCCTCCTTCATTTCTAACTGTGCATCCATCATTTCTGACTGGTCCTTTTTTATGTTCTTGAGGCCCTCTCTAAGTTCACTGAGGTTCTCACTAAGTCCATTGAGCATCCTTATAAGCAGTGTTTTGAACTCAGCATCTGTTACGTTGCTTAACTCCATTTCACTTAGTTCTTTTCCTGGAATTTTGTTCTGTTCTTTCATTTGGGACCTGTTTCTTTGTCTCCTCATTTTGGCTGCCTCCCTGTGTTTGTTTCTATGTATTACTTAGCGAGAGGTATGGGGCTAGCTGAGACCAGATGGTGCTTGTTTGAAAGAATTTAGGAAAAGCTGAAGCAGGATCGAAGACAGTCCAATCCTATGGTAAAGCAACTGGCAACAGCTTGGGTGGGCCTGAAAGTTGGGTGGGGCGGGGCCTCAGGGAATCACCAGGGCGGGGCAAACAGTGTGAGCCAGGTTGCTGGAGTCCCAGATATGGCAGTGTCTTCAGGCCTAGGGAAGGGCTCACCAAAGGAACAAAAGCCTCTGATAGCAATCTGTCCAGGAGAAAGCCACCTCCCCAGCCCTTGCTCCAATGCCAAACAGCTCAGTTATTCCCCATATGACTCTGGTGCCTTTCAAGCTGCCTCCTGCACGCTGGAGCCTGGAGGGTGGGAGCCCAAGTAAGTCCAAACGCGGGCCCTTTAAGAGGAGCTGTCGGGGGGCTCCAGCAGCCTCAGCCTCCCTCAGCCTCAGTTCCCACTGGTTTTTCCAGCCAGAAGTTATGGGGACTTCTCTTCCTGGCACTGGAACCTTGAGCTGGGTGCCTGGTGTGGGACGGGGACCCCTCAGCCCTCAGGGAGGACCTTCCCAGCCGAGGTATCCTCCTAATTTTTATCCGCCACACGCGGGTGTGGGACCAGCCCGTCGCACCTCTGCCCCTCCTACCAGTCTTGATGCGGCTTCTTCTTTAATTTCGTAGTTGTAGGACTTCCATTCAGGTCAATGTCAGGCGGTTTTGAATGATATTTGTTCTGTAGTTTAGTTGTAACTTTGATGTGGTTGTGGGAGGACGCGACACCGCATTTACCTACGCCGCCACCTTGACTGGAAGTCCTATACTGTTATTCTTTAGTAGCTCATTATGTAAGTTTTTTTACATGCCCTATTATATACAACAGATGCTTTCAATGTAGTAATATTGATATTGATAAGGATAATTCTTCCCTTCAAATTTCTCCCTCTCATTTAGTTATAGCAAGAAATCAACAGTTATAGATGTAGAAGATAAAATTAGAAAATCACCATTTCAAAACCTCCCTTATGACTGGTTCAGGCATCGTTAATGGATCTTAAAACCACTAAGTAAAAGGCTATTATATTCCCAAAATGTCAAACCATCACCCCCTATGTTAGGACCTGGGAACTTGGCCTGTTGTTGATAGAGGCCGTGGTTCAGGACATGACCCCAGAACTGGCTGCACAAGTGCAGACCGTTTTCTTACATAAGCATGACACAGCAAAAGCCTAGGACACATGAGCCACGCACCACCCCATGTAGATCATTCCATTGCACGAGTCTGTAAAAGCTGTTGGAAGTAATGAATAAAGCTGCTGCTGATTCCTCCTGATGTCGGCTCCTCAAGCTTTCTTTACCCCGGGTATCTCACTGCTGAAACCTCCCCTGCAACCCCCGGTCGATGACACTTGGCATAGCTGGCAGGATGAGGTGGGTACCCTAACAGCCCCTAGCAAGGAGCAGCCCTGAGTGGAAGGGATGTGGCCCCCAGCATCCCTCTAGTACCTGGTGGCAGAATACCTGATAGCCTGGATGCCGCTGGAAGATTGGGATGCTGTACATCCCCAGTCTGAAGAGGTGCAGAAGGTTTTGGTGCAACAGAAGTGGCCAGTCCATGCAGGACGCAGAGAACGTAGCAGTGCCCAAGGTGGCCGAGGAGCGGGCTGAGCCCAGACAGCAGCAGCTGGCCGCTGACCTGCTGCCAGGGGGTCACTCAGGAGGTGGTGGATGGCAAGCACGAGGAGGCAGAGGCCGGGCCAGGGCCTGAAGTGCCTGCAGAGCCTGTGGCTGATGGGGAGGAGGCAGCAGGCGCGACCCCCAGCCCATCCCCACCACCTGAGGAGCACCCCCGCCCCAGCTTCAGATGATGCCCTCGGGGAGTAGGCCGAGGACAGGGCGGTGCAGCTGAGGATGGTGGTGCAGCTGAGGATGGTGACATGGACAAGCCCTCCTTCAGTGACCTTGAGGACTGTGGACTACAGAGAACTGAACAAGGTTACCCTGCCCTTACATGCGGTGGTACCGAATATCACTGAATTGATGGACTGCTTGTCACAGGAACTGGGGCAGTTTCATTATGTTGTGGATTTGGCTAATGCCTTTTTCTTCATTGACATTGACCCTGAGAGCCAAGAACAGTTTGCCTTTACCTGGGAAGGAAGGCAATGGATGTTCCAAGTGTTACCCCAAGGCTATTTGCATAGTCCATGCTCTGTCATGGTTTGGTAGCCCAGGACTTAGTGTCCTGGAACAAACCTCCACATCTATACTTGTTCCATTATGTTGATGATATAATGTTGACCTCTGATTGTCTTGCAGAGCTAGAAGTCAGAGCACGCAGCGTTCGGGAACAAAGTCCAAGGGCCTGGATACTCTGTCAAGTTCTTGGGTGTTGTTTGGTCGGGTAAAACAAAGGTCATGCCAGAGGCAATTATAGATAAGATACAGGCCTATCCCCAGCAAGAAACAGTGAAACAGTTGCAGACATACTTGGGATTGCTAGGGTTCTGGCGAGTCTTTATACCCCATTTAGCCATGTTGATGAAACCCCTCCACCGCATGATCTGAAAGGGGAGGCCTGGGACTGGTCTCCTGAGGCGGAGCAAGCGTTTCTGGCCATGAAACGGGTAGTGGCCCAGGCTCAGATGTTGTGAGTCATGGATCTGGCTTTGCCGTTCTTCCTGACTGTACAGGTGGACAACTCGGGGTCTAGCTGGGGTCTCTGACAGAAACAAGGGGCTCGGAAGAGTCCTGTTGGGTTTTGGTCCCAATTGTAGAAGGTAACTGAAAGTCGTTACAGGTACTCCCTTATTGAGAAGCACTTGGCAGCGGTGTACGCAGCTTTATTGGCCAGTGAAAGTATCACTGGTCCTTGTCCTGTCACAATGCAAACGACCTACCCAGAAGAGGGGTGGCTCTGATCGTGGGCTACCTGACCATGCACAGGGGTAGCCCAAACCCCCACTTTGACAAAGTGGGGAGCGTAATTGGAACAGAGGGCTACCAGTTCTCTACCAGCCCCTTGATACAGGAGCTGCACTCCTTGCTAGAACCTATACAATTTAGGGCAGAACAGGAGAAGCCCTCTGCGGAAGCGGAGGAAAGCCTCAGCCCCTTTGAGGAGGGAAAGCCTCCCCCGCGGCAGACACTTGGTATACTGATGGTTTTTGCTGAGGCCAGAAACCAACGTGGGTGGTGGTGGCCCTGCAACCGGCTACAGATACTTTTTGGTAAGATATGGGAGCTCGAGTCAATGGGCCAAATTAAGAGCCAAGTGGATAGTGTTAATGAGAGTCTGGCTGTGTGCATGTGTGCACCGATAGTTGGGTGGTATATAGGGGCTTAACCCCATGGCTGCCTCGCTGGGCAGCCCAGGAGTGGCTTATAGGCCACTGATCCCTGTAGGAGAAAGATATGTAACAGGACCTGTGGGAACAGGGCCTGAAAGAGGGAGCGGTGATCCACCACGTATCAGGGCATAAGTACTTGCAGGCATTGCTGGAGGTCTCGTGATTATGTGCTGCACCCTGTACTGCTATTGTGGGCTCTGTGCACAGGGAAATGCTTTATGGTTCAAGTCCCGACACCCAGCCTCTAGGGGGTGGAGTGTTAGGGCCTAAAACTTGGCCTGTTGTTGACAGAGGCCGTGGTTCAGGACATGACCCAGAACTGGCTGCGCAGGCGCAGACCCTGCTTTCTTACATAAGCATGGCACAACAAAAGCCTAGGACGCATGCACCATGCACCACCCCGTGCAGATCATCCCATTGCACGAATCTGTAAAAGCTGTTGGAAGTATTGAATAAAGCTGCTGCTGATTCCTCCTAATGTTGGCTCCTCGAGCTTTCTTTACCCCGGGTATCTCACCGCTGAAACCTCCCCTGCAACCCCAATCTCTGACACCATAGATTTAGTTACTATTTTACAGAGGAAAAAAGTACCTTACAATAAAGAGATCTAGAGATTGCCATCTTAACCAAGGCATCAAACCCAGCCTCACTCAGGTAGGACCACCTGACATCACCAATGATTAGCCTCCTGATGGGATGCAGTAGGAAGAATATAACTTCAGCTGTAACTATTTAATTAATTAAAAATTCAGTCCTCAGCATCACATTTTAAGTAATATTCAATAGCGACGTGTGGCTAGTGGCTACTGTATTGGATAGCATCAGTATATAGAAAACATTTCTATGACTACAGAAAGTTCTATTAGGCAGTCCTCGTCTAAACTGAATTTCCAGTTTACAGGAAATGGGGGGGGTTGCTATATAAGTTAATTTACTTCATGAGAAGGTAGGGTTCTTTGGAAAAGACAATAATGCTGGAAAAAATAGAAGGTAACAGGAAAAGAGAAAGACCAAATATGAGATGGATTAACTCAAAAGAAACCATAGGCATGAGTCTATAGGAGCTGAGAAAGGGTTTTGAGGACAGGACATTGTAGGCATCACTCATTCATAGTGTTGCCAGGGATTGGAGCCAACTCAATGGTACATAATACACACATACCAGCTAAATTATACCTCAAAGAAATAACCAGTGAAATTCAGAATGTGAGTTATTCTATAAACCTGCCTTCTTCAAAAAGCCAGTGTAATATATGTAATTTTTTTTTTAAAGAAGAGTGGTGGGAGACTAAATTAGATTAAGACACCAAAAAAGACACAATAACCAATGTAATGTGTGAACCACAGTTGGCTCCTGGTCTGGAACTGGGGACATTTAAATATTGGCTGGAAATTAAGTGATATTACGGAATTATTATTTTCTTGGTGTGATAATAAATGGTATTATGATTATGTACGGGAATGTCCATTAAGGGAGAATTGTCATTGTGTCTGCATCATGCTTTCAAAAATACACACATACACAAAGCAAATATGGCAAAATATTTATAAGTACTGCATCTAGGTAGAGAGTTGTGTTAGTCCATTCAGGCTGCTATAACAAAATACCCCTGACTGGTGGATTATACACAACAGAAATTTACTGCTTACATTCTGGAGGCTGAGAAGTCCAAGATCAAGGCACTAGCAGTCACCTTCTGGTAAGGGCCCTCTTCCTGGTTGGCAGCAACCGCCTTCACACTGTCTTCACATGGTGGGAGGGGCTGGGAATTCCCCGAAGCCTCTTTCATCAGGCACTAATCTCATTTATGAGAGTTCCACTCTTATGACAAGCACTTCTTAAAGGCCCCACCTAATAATACCACTTTTGGGGGTTAGGATTTCAGCAAATGAATTTTGGAGAAACAAACATTCAGACCAGAGCATCAATGTTTGTTAGGATAATTCTTTTAATGTTTTTATGTGTACTTGAAATGTTTACAATAAAAGGCTGGGGAGAAAAATGCTAGAGGGAAAAAAAAGGAAGTACTAAAGCCACTTCTTCTGTAACCAGTATTCAGTGGGTTAACTTGGGCAACAAACCCTGACCAACACAAATAATGAGAAAAAAGACCTCGCCCTCCACATTTGGCATACCTTGTAGAGCAGAGGTTGTCAAGCATCTTAAGGGAATGGGACACCAGAATCAGAGAGGGCTGCTAAGAGCAGTTGCTCTGGGGCATAAGATGAGGAGCATGAAGGTGAACTCTTCAGGGCCAGTTCTATCCCTGCAGTCTTCCCTAAACACACTGCCTGACCAGAACAGAGGAGTCCAGACCACATAAAAAAAACATTTAAAGAAGGAAGCAGACCCTAGTCTAGAGGGAACTCTAATGCTGCTCAAATTCAACCATGAGGCCAATGAATACCATGTGCCAGGTAGTGGCTAGTGATGCATGTGCCTATTTTTTTTTTTTTTTTAAATCCTCACCCGAGGACATTTTTCCATTTTCTGTTCAGATAGAGTGGGAGGCAGAGAGAGAGAGAGAAACATCGACGTGAAAGGGACACATCGAGTGGCTGCCACCCGCTCGACCAACCAGGGCCAGGGACAAACTGCAACCGAGGTACATGCCCTTAGCGGGAACCGAACCCGGGTCTCTCTGGACCGCAGGCCGACGCTCTAACCCCTGAGCCAAACCGGCCAGGGCGCATGTGCCTATTTTAAGTCAACAATTTGTATACTACAACAAAGTATAGATATTCCATTAATTCCTCAACTAAAGTCGGAATCTGAGAAAATAAAATTTCAAGTTCTCTGATAAAAATATGGCCACATGATAATTCATGAAGAAAACTGACAATCTTATAGACGAACAACTGACTCTGTGACTACCACTGATCCGAAACTCACTGCTCATTATTTCTAATTTTAGCAAAAAAAGGATTTTATAAAACCACAGTACAAAACAAGATGTCACCTTCAGTTCTTGAAGCTTCACTGTATTTGTAGTAAAGTGTCCAATATGAGCTTGGATACACTCAAACTGCTTTAAATATTCTTGGTTTCGAGTACGAGCCTTCTTCTCTGATTCGCATATTTCCTTCAGGTATTTCTTTAGTTTTACATACTTCAGCTTAACTCTAGAAAAATAAAAGCAGATTTTTTAACAATGAAGTTGTTAAAAATTTGACTAAGAATAATTTTATTTTCTTTCTTTTTTTTAAAATTGAATTTGAAGATATTTATTGCATCCTATTTTTGGTGGAAAAAACAAACATAGATTTATTTGGCACAACCTTGTGGAATACACAAAGTGAAATTGGGGAAGAAATATTTTTCTTCTCCTAGTCCATTTCTGAGGACTAAATCATGAACTGCTCCATTGTAATTTAACATTTCTTGTAATAGTCAGGCACCAAGTTTAACATTTATTAGTTTAAGAAAATTTTCTTTAACAAAATTATTAGTGAGACAATGTATTCTAAGTTATTTTTCCCAAACACTGAAACCTAAAGGACAGAATGTATATGCATTTTTAGAGAGAGGAAATTAATGCAACATCACTGAGGTATCACATCTAGGCATAACTCTTCCTGAGAAATATATATACAAATCACATTATAACATTCACACAGTAAAGATTTATATGGATTTCTTTCTCAAAATTAAATGTGATTCTAAGAGTGGTGTCTATGTGGCCATGTTCAGAGGAAAAGCCCATTAGCATTCTTTTAAATGCCAATCTCAAAACTACCTGCTGTTATGGAAATCAAACTATAAACTACAATCCATAAACATTAAGAAAGTTTGAAATTTAAAATAAAAAGCTCTCATTTAGACATAATTTTAAGATTTTGTTAGAATTGCAACAACATACTACATTAAAGTATTTTATAATAACATATAGACTATAACTCTACTCAAATTGTGAAAAAATCTTTAGGGACTCATATAAAGGATAGTATCAAAAGACTCAAGATGTGCAACCCACTCACAGAACCAACAAAGCTAATTCTAGCTCTTTCCTTTTAACAAGTACATAAGTCATAAAAGTCCCTGTAGAATTTATATTGTTGGTTCAATAAATTATTCAGTATTTTCTTATCAAGCAAAAATAAGTTAAAAACCACAAAAATGTTCACCCTCAAAAACAGATTGCAAAGATGCTGAAGATATTAAAAATTAATCTCCAACAAATCTCTACCCTTAAGCCAATAATTTGCAAGAATTTCTTTATTGTGCTAATAATTCTGTGCTTTGATCTTAGTCGGCTATCCCCATTTTTCCTTATGAACAAAAAACTTAAGACTCGTTTTACTGCTACCCATGTCTGCCATTTTCAACATAAACGACAATAATGATGTAGTACTGACTTTCACATACAGATACTTGGTGAAGCTGCTGGTAGCGGCCAGCACCCACCTGGAGTAGGGATAATACTAACCATGCCTTCTCCATCCAAAGTCTAGTTTCATTCCTGCCTCTACCTTAACCTTCAAAGCTGACCACATAAGTAAGTCATCCACCTATCCATGCAATCTTTCATATATTCAATGCTCTTAATATGAAAGCCACTCAGCTAGGGAAAACAGGGCAAACAAAAAGAGAGATAAGTAAAATATAGTATAACGAATGCTATGTGGGGAAACTGCAAGGGACTCTGACAAGACTGGCCAACCTGACCTAGTTAAAGGGGTGAGGGAGGCCTGCGCAGTAGAAATTATTTTTCAGCTGAGACATGAAGGGTAAGTAAGAGTTAACCCAAAATTGGGGAAAACAAGAGTGAAGAGTTGAAGGAAAAACATTCAGACAGGGGAAGTAACATGTTGGAAAGTCCAAAGGCAAATAAATAAGAAGAATAGTGATACTGACAAAAATCATAATAGATAATAAATTATCAAATCTTACTCTGGGTCAGACACTGCTTTAAGGCTCTATTAAGTCACTACTGTTACCCCTGTTTGATAGATTTAAAAAAAATGGAGTCACAGAATGTTGAAGTAATTGTCCCAAGGTAAGATGGCTAAGAGCTGGTGGGGTTCAGACTAAATCAAGGAACTTGGCAACAGAACCTACCTGCTTATATTATACTACAAAAGATTCTGTCATGCTTCAGAAACTGAAGTTTTAGTCCAAGTAAAATTTTAGGGGGAGGTTGGCAGGGGCAGATAATGGTGGGTCTGGTAAGCCCTTGTACCAGATACTTCTCATGCCCTCCTCACATCCTCCTGACCCAGCTTTTCTTCTACCAGTCATGGCTGCAGCAATCTGGTAGCACCTGCCTCAGTTGTGCCTGGTATCTTGCTTTCCCAGGGCTGCTTGTCTGAATTTGTATCACAGAAAATCTGGGTATGAGAAGGAGTTAACACCTCCTGTAATGGCTCTGACCAATGGGGGTCAGACAGTAGGAGGTAAAAAAGCCCCTTCTTCCTTTCCTTGAGTGGACACTGATGAGGACCAGAGAGGCAATCTACACTGTTCTTCTGAAGGTCCAGAGGGATCAAGCCCCAGGTGCCCACAGCAGTGACCAGCTCCTACCTCATTCTTCCCAGCCCTGCTCTCCAGTTTTATGTGATGACTTCCTAAAATAAACTACTACCTACAAAAAACAAAAAAGGAAAACTACCACCTACACACAAAGCCCTATCTCAGACTCTGCCTTCTGGGGGAACCATGAGGCAGCCATGTTAGACAGCTGGGATTTTATCCTACAAGCAGTCAAAGAAAGCATATTTTTAGCAAACCATACCCTCTGTCTAACAGGAAACAAGAGGCTAAGAGTGGGGAACAAACTCGGAAATGATAGCTTAGTAAAGTGTCCCATAATTCTCTTACCACCATTATGTCAGGAAGTTGTCTAAGACAGGCCACGGAAAAAGTCCATACTCTACCTACTGCACCTTTAGCTGTGGGCTAGAAAAATGGCAACTGCTACAGATCCTCTAAGACTTGGGCCCACTTCTGAGGCCATGGCATCCACAACACTGCTATTTCGTATATCATATTACAGGCTCTTCTTTTTTTTTTTTAAACTTACCTTTATTAGTGAATGTATTACAGATGCCCCCCATTTTTGCCCCCACTGACACAATCCTTCTGGCTCCCACCCCTCTCTTGCCTTCCCCACACTATTGTCTGTATCCATTGGTTATGCATATATGCATGTAGGTTCTTTGGTTTATCTCTTCCTGCCTCCATAACTCACCCTTCCCTTTGAGGTTCATCAGTCTAAAAACCAGTTTGTACTCCTTAATCCCTTCACCTTTTTCACCCATCCCCCCAAACCCCTTCCCATCTGGCAACCAACAAAAATTTCTTTGTATCTATGAGTCTGTTTCTGCACTGAATGTTCATTTGGTTTGTCGATTCAATTGTTGATAGATATGTATTTATTGCCATTTCATTGTTCATATTTTTTATCTTCTTCAAGAAGACCCTTCAACATTTCATATAATACTGGTTTGGTAGTGATGAACTCCTTTAGCTTTTTCTTGTTTGGGAAACTCTATATGTCCATCGATTCTAAATGATAACTGCAGGATAGAGTAATCTTGTTCACAGGTTCTTGCTTTTCATCATTTTGAATATTTCTTGCCACTTCCTTCTGGCCTGCAGTTTCTTTTAAGAAATCAGCTAACAGTCTTATGGGAGCTCCCTTGTAGGTAACTAACTGCTTTTTTTCTTGCTGCTTTTAAGATTCTCTCTTTGTCTTTAACCTTTTGCATTTTGATGATGATGTGTTTTGGTGTGGGCCTCTTGGGGCTCATCTTGTTTGGGACTCTCTGTGCTTCCTGGACTTGAATGTCTGTTTCCTTCACCAAGTTAAGGAAGTTTTCTGTCACTATTTTTTCAAATAGGTTTTCAATTTCTTGCTCTCTCTCTTCTTCTTCTGGCACCCCCAAGATGCGAATGTTGGCATGCTTGAAGTTGTCCCAGAGGCTCCTTACACTATCCTCATTTTTTGGATTCTTTTTTCTTTTTGCTGTTCTGATTGGGTGTTTTTTCTTCTTTATACTCCAAATCAATGGTTTGCTTCTTGGCTTTACCAACTGTCCTATTGATTCCCTATAAATTATTCTTTTTTTTAAAAAAATTTTTTTCTTTATTGATTTTAGGGAGAGGGAGAGAGAGACAGAAACATCGATGAGAGAGAACATCGATTGGTTGCCTCCTGCATGTCCCCCACTGGGGATTTGACCCACATACTGGGCATGTGCCCTAACCAGGAATCAAACTGGCGACCTCTTGGTCCATGGGTTGATGCTCAACCACTGAGCCACAGCGGCTATAAATTATTCTTTATTTCAGTTAGTGCCTCCTTCATTTCTGACTGGTCCTTTTTTATGCTCTTGAGGAGTTCACTAAGTTCACTGAGCATCCTTATAACCAGTGTTTTGAACTCTGCATCTGTTAGATTGCTTATCTACATTTCATTTAGTTCTTTTCCTGGAGTTTTGTTCTGTTCTTTCATTTGGGACATTTCTTTGTCTCCTCATTTTGGCTGCCTCCCTGCATTTGTTTCTATGTATTAAGTAGAGTTGCTATGTCTCCTGCGCTTGATAGGGTGTCCTATTGTAGTAGGTGTCCTGTAGGGTCCAGTGGCACAGCCTCCTTTATCACCCCAGCTGGGCCTTGAGGTGCGCCCTTCGTGTGGACTATACACCCTTCTGTTGTAATTAAGCCTCAATTACTGTTGGCATGTCAGTGGGAGAGATTTACTAAGGCTGATCAGCTGCAAGGACTGGCTGTGCCCACTGACCACAGACCTCTGACTACTTTGGAGGACCAGCTTTGCAAGGGACCACCATACAGAGCAAGACTTACTTCAGCAGGGCTCTATTACCCCGTGTCTACTCCATGAGTGTTTCGCGTATGGAAGTGGATGGGTGGTGGTTCTTCACCATGGTCTGAAGCTGTCTACTGGGTGTGCTGGCTCTGGGACAAGGTCAGCCACTGCCTGTGTTCTACCCAGGGCCACCAGGCATAAGCTACAAAGTGATCTGTAGATGGCTGCTTCTTTTGCTGGTCTTGGAGGTGCCCAGGGAAAGCCAAATTGTGAACTAAGGCTGGCTGCTCCTAGGGCCACTTAGTGAGAGGTGTGGGGCTTGCTGAGGCCAGATGCTGCTTTTTTCACAGAATTTTGGAAAATCTGAAACAGGAGCCAAGACAGGCCACTAGTATGGTAAAGCCACTGGAGAGAGCTTGGGTGGGCCTGAAAGTTGGGTAGGGCAGGGCCTCAGAAAATCATCAGGGCAGAACAAACAGTATGAGCCAGGTTGCTAGAGTCCCTGATATGGCGGCTGTAGGCTGGCCCCGTTGGGGAAGTGGTCACCAAAAGAACAAGGGCCTCCACCAGCACATCTGTCTGGGAGAAAGTTGCCTCTCCACTTCTCTCCCAATGCCAAAGTCAGGTCTTCCCCATATGCCTCTCGTGCATTTTAAGCTGCCTCCCCAACGCTGGAGCCTGGAGGGTATGAGTCCGAGTAAGTCTGTGCTCAGGCCCTTCAAGAGGAACTGCCTGGGACTCCAGTAGCCTCAGCCTCAGTTCCTGCTGGTTTTTACAGCTAGAAGTTATGGGGACTTCTCTTCCTGGCACTGGAACCCTGAGCTGAGAGGCCTGGTATGGGAAGGGGACCCCTCACTCCTCAGGTAGGACCTTCACAGTCGAGGTGTTCCTCCTGATTTTTATCCGCCACACGTGGGTGTGGGAACAGCCCGTCCACACCTCTGCCCTTACCAGTTTCGATGTGGCTTCTTTAATATCGTAGTTTTAGGACTTCCATTCAGCTTGATTTCAAGCAGTTTTGAATGATGGTTGGTCTGTAGTTTAGCTGTAATTCTGATGTCTAGGTTCTTCTTGTTTCTTCTAGAGCCCAGAGACTTATGGCTATCCTCCTTGACTGGTACCTTTGGAAGTACACTAAATCTTAAAACCAAAGAATAATTTTGAAATCAAGAAATAAACAGACCTAATGGTGACTTGGTTTTAAAGCATTCTTGGCTTCTCTCTCTTTTGGATAAGATGTTTTCATTTTTCACTCATATTGTGATACAGATAAATCACAAACTTAGTACTATCAGAACCAGAAATTTTTCATATAAGTAATACTGGCAGGAACACCATACATTTGGCTTAAGGATGAAGTTCAATTTCCATAAAATAGAATTAAAAACATTAAAAGTTTGCTCTTAATACTAGAGTAAGTAACCTAAAAAAGATAACATGTGTATTATCTTCTGTCCATAATAACTTTAACATTCATTGTCATATATCCACAAATAAATAAGACACTATGTAACCCTGCCTACAACAGTTTGTTGAAAGGACAGCTACAATAATCATGCCTTAATTACTATATAGACTTAATGGGTAAACTGTGAACAAAAAGACAGCAGACTATAATGTGTCTTATTCTTAAGCTATTTAATCAAAATAGATTCCAAATAATTTTTAAAATCTTTATCTTATACTAATTTTATTCAAATTTATTCTTACATTTGGTAATCATTAAATTGCAGTATTTACTTGAAACTTACATATTAAAAATAAAAGAACAGTAAAAGTACTGAAACTATGGTGTTTAAAACATACTTAGGGTTAAATTTTAATTGATTAACATATGCAAAGTAACTTAAAAACTGTTACCATTGTCATATCTTACCTGCATATATCAGACTGACTATATTCATAAAGTTTCTTTTCCAGGTCCAATCTCTTCTTTTCACTATAGTACAGAAAGAAAATATTTTATGAATAATTACACTGACAGGCTGTAGAATTTAGAATATGATTTCCTTTGAAATCACATTTTTGTGAGAATATTTCTCTGGTCTCTCTAAGAAGCAGAAAATGCCAGCTGTATTTGAAACTCAAGACACAAAATTACTTAGCAGTCACCAGGGATGTCTAACAAGCAAAGAGGACATCAATACAAAGCAAAAAGAACAAGATTCTCAAAGTAAGTGGGGAAATGCCATAAGAAAAGGCTAGGAACCAGGTTCATTCATTCAGCAAGTATTTCTTGAGTGCTATGATGAGCCAGGCACTATTCTAGACCTAGAGACTAATATGGTGAACATGGCAACCAAGAACCCTGCCATCAGGCACTGACATACTAGGGTGAAGGACAGATAATAAGCAAATAAATACGTAAAATATAATATGGCCAGACGTCACTGAGATGGTGGCACTTGAGCAATGGGGGTTCCATCAGGACTGGACATGATACTTCTTGCAAATCCACCTTGGACTAAAGACTGGTGGCTTGCTCTGCTTCCAACCAGTCAGGCTTAGGCAGAGCCAGGTGGCTAAGTTAGGAATAGATATCTGAAAAGTAAACCTGGCCTCACTGACATTTAATGAAGACCACGTGGCTAACACCATTACTTCAAATTTGGGGAAATTTCCTTTTATAACTTTGTAACATCACCATGATTTGTCATTAACTGCTATTCCCTAGAGCTACTACCAGTAAAGACTTAGCCTTGATGTTCAGGTCAGTGCTGGACGTAAGTGAGGAGAAAGCTTACCCTGCACACTCAACCTGGGAAAGAGGTGGGGGAAACTGGGAAGCAAAGGAGAGGACAACAGCCAAAATCAAGGGACTAAGGGGTAAATTTGCTGAATGGGAAGCCATCCCAGTTCTCAAAAAAAGCTCTTGGGGGGTTTACCCACAGAGGGCTCCACTTGACCACCACCAAAGTACCAGCTTCAATCTCATCTAATTGAAGTATTGCTAATCTAAGTTAACAGTAACTAAAGGCCAAAAGGGAAATCACATAATGTCTGAAAGAAAAATGCTAAAAAAAAAAAAAATACTGTGTATCAAAGACAAGGAGTCCAACAGAAGGTGAGCTCAGGTTGGTTTCCAGAGGGAAAGGGGCTGAGCCCACATTCTGTTTGTAAGCTCTGAATTCGTTTCTGTTTCCCTTCAGATAATTTTCCTTAAAAAAAAAAAATCACTGGGAGTAACATAGCAGTGGGCAAGACCAGAGCTAGGGAGCATGTGAGAGAAAGAGTGTAAGTGGGTGTGAATGAGCATCTGTGCAGCAGTGCGGAAACTTAGGGCAGATGGTTCTGGAGCCATGGACCGGGTAGCAGCCATCCACCACTGTGCACTGCTTGGTAGGGCACTGCTCCCTGCTCCAGGCTGGAAAGCCCTGCCATTTTCGAAGATCCATTGGGTCCTCCTTGGGATGGGGCAGCGGGGAGCAACTAGGGCCCAGCACCTGGAGGCCACGAGTGTACCTGGCACCATTGGACCAGTGGCCTCTGCAGTGCCAATGCCCGGGTAGCAGCCATTCACCACAGCAGCTGTGCTGCCAAGGCAGCTGCACCTGGCAGCAGCAGAGCCATAGGAGTAAGCAGATCCCCACCCAGCAGCAGCAGAGCCTGGGAGCCAAGCCCCACCCCACAACAGCAGTAAGCCCAGCAGCAGCACCCTGGCAGGAGCCCAGCAGAGCCAGGCAGCAGTGGCACCTCAAGATCCAAACACTCCAGCAGTGCCACAGCTGGATCCACGTACCACAGCAGCACCCGAACCAATCCCCGCACCCCAACAGTGCCTACAATGACACACAGACACAAGCTGCCAGTCGTCAATCCTTCTGGACCCACAGCAGAGGAGAAATGCTGACCAGACAGCCATACCCCAGCCCAGGGCTGCTGACCCTGCTGACCCCACAGACCCCACAGCAGCAAAGAGTCACCTGTCCCACTGCTGCAACCACGACTGAGAACTGCCAGCACCCCAGTCCACTGGACTGGATCCTAGATGCACCTCTACCCAATGCCCCTAGACCCACCGACCTGCCAATATGACCAGGTGTACCCTGAACTACCAGACTGCAAAAATGGTGAGACAAAGAAACAACCCCCAAATGAAAGAAAAGGAGGAATCACCAGAAAAGGAACTAAATGAAATGGAGGCAAGCAGTTTGTCAGATAAAGAATTCAAAGTAATGGTTGTAAGGATGCTCAAAAAACTTTGTGAGAATTGTAAGAAACTTAATGAGAATTATAAAGAACTCAGCAGAAGCTTCAAAAAAGAGGTAGAAGCTATTAATAAGAACAAAGAGGAAAGGAATAATGACATAACTGAAATAAAGATCACTATGGAAGGATTCAATAGTAGATTAGAAGTTGAGGCCTGAATCAGCGAGATAGAACACAAGTTAGAAGTAAAGACTCAATTACAGCAGCAAATGGGAAAAAATTTAAAAACACAAAGAAAGTTTAAGGGAGCTTTGGGACAATATGAAACGTAACAACATATGCATCCTAGGGCTACAAAAAGGAATAGAGAATCTATATGAAGAAATAATGACAGAAAACTTCCCTAGCCTGGTAAAGGAAAAATTCACACAAGTCCAGGAAACACAGAGAGTCCCATTCAAGATGAACTCCAAAAGACCCACACCTAAAAACATAATTAAAATGACAAATGTTAAAAACAAAGAAAGAATCATAAAGGCACTGAGAGAGAGAAAGTTACCTACATGGGAGCTCCCATTAGACTGCCAGGTGATTTCTCAATAGAAACACTTCAAGCCAGAAGGGATTGGCATGAAGTATACAAATTAATGAAAAGCTCACAGGATTGAATTCAAGACTACTCTATCCAGCAAGGCTATCATTCAAAATTGAAGGTGAAGTAAAGAGCCTCACAGACAAAAAAAGGACAAAGGAATTTATTACCACCAAACCAACATTGAAAGAAACATTAAAGTGACTGCTATAAAAGAAGAAGAAATAAAGAGAGAGAGAGAGAGAGAGAGAGGGGAACACAAACATAAAGAATAAAAATGGCAACCAATAAGTACCTATCAATAATAACATTAAATATAAATGGCTTAAATGCTCCAATCAAAAGACATAGGGTAGCTTAATGGATAAGAAAACATGACCCATATATACGCTGACTACAAGAGACCCACCTCAGAATAAGAGACTCACACAGGATGAAAGTGAAGGGATAGAAAAAAATCTTCCATGAAAATGGAAAAAACAAAAACAAAAACTGGGGCAACAATACTTATATTTGATAAAAATAGACTTCAAGATGAAAGCTACAACAAGAGACCAGGAAAGCCACTACATAATATTAAAAGGATCAATGCAGCAAGAGGATATAACCCTGAAAAACATATAAGTACCTAATATAGGAGCATCAAAATGTATTTACAAACTGCTGGAGGACTTTAAGAAAGAGATTGACAGGCGTATAATCACAGTAGGGGATTTCAACACCCCACTGACATCACTGGATAGATTTTCTAGACAAAGAATGAACAAGGAAACAGAAACCCTAAACAACACACTAGATCAGATGGATTTAATTGATATTTAGAGAACACTTCACCCCAAAGAAGCAGAAGATACATTCTTCTCAACTTCACATGAAACATTCTCAAAGATAGAACCTGTGTTAGATCACAAACTAAATCTTTACAAGTTCAAGAAGACTGAAATCATATCAAGCCTCTTTTCAGATCACAATAGCATGAAACTAGAAATGAATTATAATAAAAACACTCAAAGTAAGTCAAACACACAAAAGCTAAAGAGCATGTTATTAAACAATGAAGGGGTTACCAAGGAGAGCAAAGAAGAAATAAAAACCTCCTGGAAATAAACGAAAATGAATACACAATAACACAAAATCTATGGGACACAGCGAAAATAGTCATAAGACTGAAGTTCACAGCATTACAGGCCAACCTCAAAAAACAAGAACAATATCCAATAAACTATTTAACCCTACAATTTAGAGAATTAGAAAGAGAACAAAAAGAAAAATCCAGAGTTAGCAGAAGAAAGGAATTAATAAAGATCAGAGTGGAAATAAATGACAGTGACCAAAAAAAATTAAAAAATACAACACAAAAGATCAATGAAACCAAGAGCCAGTTCTTTGAAAAAATAAACAAGATTGTTGAACCTCCAGCCAGACTCATCAAGAAACAGAGAGAGGACACAAACAAATAAAATAAAAATTAAAGAGGTGAAGTAACAACTGACACCACAAAATTACAAAGGATTGTAAGAAAATATTATGAACAATTATAAGCCGATAAATTGGACAACCAAAGCAAAATGGACAAGTTCCTAGAATAATACAATCTTCCAAACTCAACAGTAAAGTGTCAGATAACCTGAACAGGGCAATAACAACTAAGGAAATTGAAGCTGTAATCAATAAACTACCAGCAAACAAAAGCCCTGGTACAGATGGCTTCACAGGGGAGTTTTACCAAACATTCAAACAAGGACTAACCCTTATTCTCCTCAAACTATTCCAAAAAACTAAAGAGGTAGGAAGACTTCTGAGCACTTTTTATAATGCCAGCATAATCCTAATCCCAAAACCAGATAAAGACACTAAAAAGAAAGAAAACTACAGGCCAATATCCCTGATGAACATAGATGCCAAAATCCTTAACAAAATATTAGCAAATCGGATCCAGCAATACATTTAAAAAATGATTCATCATGACCAAGTGGGATTCATCCCAGGGATGCAAGGATGGTACAATATTTGCAAATCAACAAATGTGATACACCACATAACAAAATGAAAGACAAAAATCATATGATCATATCAATAGATGTTGAAAACCCATCTGTAAAAATCCAGAACCCATTTTTTATGGAAACTCTCAGCAAAGTGGGAATAGAGGTATCATACCTCAACATACTGAAGGCCATATATGACAAACCTACCGCCAATATCATACTCAATGAGCAAAAAACTAAAAGCATTTCCCTTAAGAACAGGAACAAGACAGGGATGTCCCATTCACCACTCTTATTCAACATAGTACTGGAAGTCTTGGTCACAGTGATCAGACAGGAAGAAAAACTAAAAGGCATCCAAACTGAAAAGGAGGAAGTGAAACTGACATTATTTGCAGATGACATGGTATTGTACATAGAAAACCCTAAAGACTCCACCAAAAATCTTCTAGATTTAATAAATAAATTCAGCAATGTAGCAGGATACAAAATTAACATCCAAAAATATCTGGCATTTTTATACACCAATAATGAGCACTCAGAAAGAGGAACTAAAAAAGCAATCCCATTTACCATTGCAACAAAAAAATGAAGATACCTAGGAATAAACTTAACTTAGGAGGTAAAAGACCTCTTCTCAGAAAACTATAGGACATTGAAAAAAGAAATACAGCAGAGGTACCTGGACAATCTAAGTCCTGAACCATCAGTTCCAGGAAGGATTCCTTGTGTCGGATCTAAGGCCATTTTCTTGAACAAGAGAAGCCATTAAGCTTGACTTGCACATCGAGTGGGGAGAGCAGCAGCCCAGCTAATATGTTCTAATACACAATACACTGCAGCCTGTGATGTATCCTTGGCAATACCTAAGGGGCAGAGGATAAACAAGATTCCAAAATGGCGGTAGAGTGAATGGAAGCTACACAGACCATCTCCGAGAACCAAATTGGAATTACAATTAAAATAAAGACAAATCGTCAGGAAAAAGCAAAAGAAAAGCAGCTGGAGAGGACACATAAAACCAGGGACAGGAAAAAAGCACACTGAATCGAGCCTGGTAGGTCTGCGGAGGCGCAAGAGGGTGGGCTGAGAGTCAATGGACAGCAGCTGTTTTAGGTGTGAGCAGCTCCCTCGGGGTTAAAGTCCCAAGCCAGCTCCACAGGGCAGAGGGCTGGGACAGAGCACTAAATTAACTACAGCCACTCACCTTGGGCTCTGGCTGAGGGAGGGCAGACTGGACTGGAACTATGCAGGGACACTAAAGATTTGGAGGGTGCTCAGAGTTTTTGCTGAGTCATGGCCGCACAAGATAGTGGCCATTATGATCAGGGAACCCCTTCTCGGAGCTTTGGGGAAAAGCAGCAGCCCTTCCCTCAGAGATTTAACCCCACCCAGCTGGGCCAGAGAAATGCAAATTGAGGCTCATTAACAACCAGCTTCTACCACACCCTCTGGGAATCCTCTTACTCTGAACACCTGAGGGAGTTTTTCATTCGACTGAGGGCTACAACCCAAGGCTCATCAAGTAACTGAGACTAATAGCCTCCAGGCAAAAAGCTAGAGGATAACTGAACCTTTCCTGGGCTTGCAAATATACCCAGGAACATAAGACTTGACAGGGGTGTTTAACTTGGGTCCTCCCACACTCATCCAAACCCAGTAAAGGGAGCCACAAACAGCAGAACACCAACACCCACAGGGAAAATTTGGCAGGCTCCAAAACCAACTGAGATAACCAAAATGGCAAAACAAAGAAACAAATCCCAAATGAAAGAACAAGAGAATTCTATTGAAGATGAGATAAACGGAATGCAGTTAAGCAAGTTATCAGAGATTGAATTCAGAGCCATGATCTTGAGGAAGCTCAACAACATGAGTAAGGAGCTCAACACCATAAGTAAAGATATAGAAACACTGAAAACCAACCAAGTGGAAATGAAGAATGACATTGCAGAAATAAAGAACACACTGGAAGGAATAACCAGCAGAGTAAAGGAAGCTGAGGACCAGATCAGTGAATTAGAAGACAGAGTAGAAAATAATCAACGAATCAGAAAGCCAAAAGGAAAATACAATTAAAAAAACAGGAAGATAGCTTAAGAGAACTGTGGGACAATATGAAACGTAACAACATTCAAATCATAGGAGTTCCAGAATAAGAAGAAAATGAGCAAAGATTAGAGAATATATTTGAACAAACAGTGACAGAAAACTTCCTTAACTTGGAGAAGGAAGAAGGCATTCAAGTTCAAGAAGCAAAGAGAGCCCCAAGTCAGAAGACTCCAAACAGGCCCACACCAAGACACATAATAATTAAAATGCTAAAAATTAAAGACAAAGAGAAAAACCTAAAGGCAACAAGAGATAAGCAACAGGTTACCTACAAAGGAACCCCCATATGGCTATCAGCTGACTTCTCAACAGAAACACTACAGGCCAGAAGGGAATGGCATGAAGTAATCAAGGTGATGAAAAACAAGGATCTGAATCCAAGTCTACTCTATCCAGCAGGGCTATCATTCAAAATAGAAGGTGAGATAAAGAGCTTCACAGACAAAAAAAGGCTAAGGAAATATATTAGCACCAAACCAGCACTGCAACAAATATTAAAATGACAGCTGTAATTAGAAGAAGAAATAGGAAGAAAACTATAACCAAAATAAACAAAAATGGCAATAAATAAGTACATATCAATAATCACCTTAAATGTAAATGGGTTGAACACTCCAATCAAAAGACATAGAGTAGCTGATTGGGTAAGAAAGCATGACTCATATTTTGTTGTTTACAAGAGACCCACCTCACAACAAAAGACTCACATAGGTTGAAAGTGAAGGGATGGAAAAAAATTTTCCAAGCAAACAGAAAGGAAAAAAAGCTGGGGTAGCAATATTCATATCTGATAAAATAGATTTCAAAATGAAGGCCATAACTAGAGACAATGAAAGCCCCTACAAAATATTGAAAGCATCTATCCAACAGGAAGATATAACCTTGGTAAACATATATGCACCAAATATAGGGGCATCAAAATATACTCAAACCTTCTGGAGGACTTCAAAGGAGAAATCGACAGCAATACAATCATAGCAGGGGACTTCAACACCCCACTGATATCACTGGATAGATCTTCTAGACAAAAAATTAACAAGGAAACAGAGACTCTAAATAATGCACTAGATCAAATGGATTTAATAGATATCTACAGAGAATTACACCACAAAACTGCAGAATTCACATTCTTCTCAAGTGCACATGGGACATTCTCAAAGACAGACCACATGTTAGGACACAAATGAAGTCTCTACAAGTTCAAAAAGGTTGAAATCATATCAAGCATCTTCTCAGATCACAATGGCATGAAACTAGAAATCAATTACAATAAGAACATGCAAAGACATTTGAACACATGGAGGCTAAATAGCATGTTATTAAACAATGAATGGGTTACCAAGGAGATCAAGAAATTAAAAACTTTCTGGAAACCAATGAAATTGAACACCCAACAACACAAAATCTATGGGATGCAGTGAAAGCAGTTCTGAGAGGGAAGTTCATAGCATTTCAGGCCTACCTCAAGAAACAAGAAAAATTTCTAATTGACTATCTAACCTCACAACTTAAAGAACTAGAAAGCAAACAAAAAGAAAACCCCAGAGCAAGTAGAAGGAAGGAAATAGTAAAGATCAGAGCAGAAATACACAACATAGAGACCACACACACATACACATACACACACACACACAAAAAAAAAAAACAAATGAAAAGATCAATAAAACAAAGAGCTGGTTCTTTGAAAAGATAAACAAGATTGATGTACCCTTAGTTAGACTCACCAAGAAACAGAGAGAACCGAAATACACAAAATCAGAAACAAAAGAGGAGCAGTAACAACTGACACCACAGAAATACAAAGGATCCTTAACAAATACTATAAACAATTATACGGTAACAAATTAGACAATCTAAGCAAAATGGACACATTTCTAGAAACACACAGTCTCCCAATACTGAACTGGGAAGAGACAGAAAACTTGAACAGACCAATAACAACTAAGGAAATTGAAGATGTAATCAATTATCTCCTAATAAACAAAAGCCCAGGCTCGGACGGCTTCACGGGGGAATTTTACCAAACATTCAAAGAAGAACTAATACCCATTCTCCTCAAACTATTTCAAAAAATTCAAGAAGAAGGAAGACTTCCAAACTCGTTTTATGAGGCCAGCATAATCCTAATTCCAAAACCAGAAAAAGACACTACAAAGAAAGAAAACTACAGGCCAATATCCCTGATGAAGATAGATGCCAAAATCCTTAACAAAATACTAGCAAATTGGATCCAACAATACCTTAAAAAAATTATTCACCACTACCAAGTGAGATTCATCCCAGGGATGCAAGGATGGTACAATATTCGCAAATCAATACATGTGATACACCACATAAAAAAAATGAAAGATAAAAATCACATGATCATATCAATAGACGCTAAAAAAGCATTCGACAAAATCCAGCACCGATTTCTGATAAAAATGCTCACCAATGTGGGAATAGAGAGGTCATATCTCAACATAATAAAGGCCATAATAAAGGCTGTATGAAAAACATACAGCCAACATCACACTCAATGGGCAAATCTAAAAGCATTTCCCTTAAGAACAGGAACCGGACAGGGATGCCCACTTTCACCACTCATATTTAACATAGTACTGGAAGTCTTAGCCATAGCAATCAGACATGAAGAAAAAAATATAAGGGACCCAAATTCGAAAGGAGTAAGTGAAACTGTCATTATTCGCAGATGACATGGTATTATACATAGAAAACCCTAAAGACTCCATCAAAAATCTGCTAGATTTAATAAACGAATTTGGCAAGGTAGCAGGATACAAAATTAACATCAAGAAATCGACGGCATTCTGATACACCAATGATAAATTCACAGAAAGAGAAACTAAAAAAAAATCCCATTTACCATCGTGGCAAAAACATTAAGATACCTAGAAATAAACTTAACCAAATAATTAAAGGACCTATTTGCAGAAAACTACAGCACATTGAAAGAAGAAAGAAAGAAAGATATAAAAATGTGGAAGCACATACCTTGTTCATGGATTGGAAGAATTAACATCATTAAAATGTCCATATTACCCAAAGCAATCTAGAAATTCAATGTAAACCCCATCAAAATGCCAACGACATATTTCACAGAACTAGAACAAATACTTCAAAAGTTCATATGGAACCAAAATAGCCACAGCAATCTTGAAAAAGAAGGGCAAAGTAGGTGGGATCACTATACCGGATATCAGGTTATATACTATAAAGCCACTGTAATCAAAACAGCCTGGTACTGACACAAGAACAGGCATATAGATCAATGGAACAGAGCAGAGAACCTGGAAATTAACCCAAGACATTATGCTCAATTAATATTTGACAAAGGTGGCAAGAGCATACAATGGAATAAAGACAGCCTCTTTAATGAATGGTGCTGGGAAAATTGGACAGCTACATGTAAATAAATGAAACTAGAACATCAACTTACACCATACACAAGAATAAACTCAAAATGGATAAAAGACTTAAATGTGACTCATGAATCCATAAAAATCCTAGAAGAAAATGTAGGCAACATAATTTCAGACATCATACGCAGCAGAATTTTCACTGATACATCACCTAAGGCAACAGAAACAAAGGAAAATATGAATACATGGGACTACATCAAACTAAAAAGCTTCTGCACAGTAAAAGAAACAACCATCAAAATGGAAAGGGAACCCACTGTATGGGAGAACATAACTGCCAATGATACATCAGATAAGGGGTTAATTTCCAAAATATATAGAGTGCTCATACAACTCAACAAAAGGAAGACAAAGAACCCAATTAAAAATGGGCAGAGGACCTAAACAGACACCTCTTCAAAAAGGACATACAAAATGGCCAAGAGACACATGAAGAAATGCTCAACGTCACTAATCATCAGAGAGATGCAAATTAAAACAACTATGAGGTATCACCTGCCAGTATGGCTGCCATCAACAAATCATCAAACAACAATTTCTGGAGAGGGTATGGAGAAAAGAGGACTCTAGTACACTGCTGGTGGGAATGCAGACTGGTGCAGCCACTATGGAAAACAATATGGTGTTTCCTCAAAAAATTTAAAATTGATCTGCCATTTGACCCAGTGATCCCACTTCTAGGAATATATCCTAAGAAGCCTGAAACATCAATCAGAAAGAAAAAATGTACCCCTATGTTCATAGAAGCACTATTTACAGTCGCTAAGATCTGGAAACAGCCCAAGTATCTATCAATAGATGAGTGGATAAAAAAGCTGTGGTACATATACACAATGGACTGCTATGCAGCTGTAAGAAAGAAAGATCTCTTATCCTTTGAGATGACATGGAGGAACCTCAAGAGTATTATGCTAAGCGAAATAAGCCAATCCGAGAAAGACAAATACCGCATGATCTCACTTATTTGTGGGATATAATGAACAAGGTGGGCTGATGAACGAAATAGACCCAGAGACATAGAAAGGAGTATGGTTCAAACTGACAAACCTCATAGTAGGGAGGTCAGGGGGATGGATGAGATGAACCAAAGAACTTATATGCATGTATGCATAACCAAAGGACATAGACAACAGTGCTGGGGGGGGGGCGGGATGGGGAGCAGGGTGTCTAAGGGGGGAAAAGGAGAAACATCTGTAACAAAAATAAATTAATAAAAATTGAGAAAAAAATCAATGGAAAAATATCCTCGAGTGAGGATTAAAAAAAAAGAAAGAAAGAAAAAAGAAATACAGGAAGATATTTTAAAAATGGAAGCATATACCATGTTCATATATTGGAAGAATCAACATCATTAAAATGTCCATACTACCCAACACAATATATAGATTCAATGCAATCCCTACTAAAATACCAATGGCATATTTGACAGAGCTAGAACAAAAACCCCAAAAGTTTATGTGGAACCAAAAAGACCCTGAATAGCCACAGTAATATTGAAAAATAAGAACAAAGTTGAAAGGATCACAATACTGGATATCAGGCTATATTACAAAGCCACTGTAATAAAAACAACCTGCTAGTGGCACAAGAACAGGCATATAGATCAATAGAACAGAACAGAGAACCCTGAAATCAACCCAAGACATTATGATTAATTAATATTTGACAAAGGAGGCAAGAGCATACAATGAAGTAAAGACAGTTTCTTCAATAAATGGTGTTGGGAAAATTGAACAGGTACATGCAAACAAAATGAAACTAGACCCCAAACTTACACTATACACAAGAATAAACTCAAAATGGATAAAACACTTAAATGTAAATTGTGAAACAAAACAAAAATCTTAGAAGAAAATGTAGGCAGCAGAATTGCAGACATCAGATTAAGCAGAATTTTCACTGATATATCAGCTCTAGGGCAAGAGAAACAAAGGAAAAAGTTAATAAATGAGACTACATCAAACTAAAAAGCTTCTGGATAGCGAAAGAAACCAGCATCAAAATAAAATGGGAACCTACTGTATGGAAGAACATATCTGCCAACAATACATAAGAAAAGGGTTAATTTCCAAAATATATAATGTACTCATGCTACTCAAGAAAAGGAAGAAAAACAACCCAAATAAAAAATGGGCAGAGGAACTGAACAGACACTTCTCCAAAGAGGACATACAAATAACCAAAAGACATATGATAAAATGCTCAATGTCACTAATCATCAGAGAGATGCAAATTAAAACAATTCTGAGGTTTCACCTCACACTCCCCAGAATGGCTACATCAACAAATCATCAAATAACAAGTGCTGGCGAGGATGTGGAGAAAAGGGTACTCCAGTACACTGCTGGTGGGAATGCAGACTGGTACAGCCACTATGGAAAACAATATGATGTTTCCTCAAAAAATTTAAAATGGAAATGCCATTTGACCCAGTGATCCCACTTCTGGGAATATATCCTAAGAAGCCTGAAACTCCAATCAGAAAGAATATATGCACCCCCATGTTCATAGCAGTGCTATTTACAATAGCTAAGATTTCGAGACAGCCCAAGTGTCCATCAATAGATGAGTGGATAAAAAAGCTGTGGTACATTTACACAATGGAATATTATGCAGCTGTAAGAAAGAAAGATCTCTTTAACCTTTGAAATGACATGGAGGGACCTGGAGAGTATTATGCTGAGCGAAATAAGCCAGTCAGAGAAAGACCAGTATCACATGATCTCACTTATTTGTGGTATATAATGAACAAAATAAGCTGAAGAACAAAATAGATCCAGAGACATGGAAGTAGGGAACAGTCTGACAAACCTCAGGGGGAAGATAGGGGCGGGGGAGAGATAGACCAAAGAACTTACATGAATATATGCATAACTATGGTCACAAAGTGTGATGAAGGCAGGGGGGGTCAGGAGTGAGGAGGATATCAATGGGGGAAAAAAGGAGGAAATTTGTAATACTTACATTAAGATAATTAAAAAATAAAATACTATTCAGCAATAAAAAAAATTTACTGTTAGCTACATGATAGATTAAGTAAATTTTTTGTTTAACACAATTTAACCAAAATTCTTTTAATGAAAAAATGGGGTACAAAATTCAAACACCAAATCTTTGCTTAGAGAACACAACCTATCCCTTAGTTGGGGATATGAATATGTTAAAAAAGAATAAAATATTAAAAGGAAAAAATTATAGAAACACAATTTTAAAACTAATTGCTTCTCATAGATCTTTACTTTCTCAATTAATAAGACTGAACTTAGGAGAGAAGTGAAAGAAATATGGTATAATTGCTTGCATGTTAGGAAATTTTATTAGTCACTTTTCCCCCTTCTAAGTTTCAGTGATCAATAAGATACTTAATTCTTAATTCATGAAGAATGAATGACTGGACAGTATAAACAATTTGTCATTAAATTATGAGCACAAAAGGACCCTTAAATGCATCTGTGACCTTGTTCCTCTGGTGTCATGATTCATATCTGTGGTATTCCTGCCAAGAAAGTATGACCAGAGTCTGGTCATGAGGAAACATCAGGTGGTCCCAATTTGAGGATCACCCTCTGGAATGAAAGGTGTAGTCTATGAAACTGTCAGGAAGAGGAAAGACAGGGAAAAACTGAGAAACAGTTCCAGACTGGGACAGACTGCAGAGGCATGGCAACCAAATACAATATGGGTTCACAGATGGGATCCTAAACCAGAAAAGAAAAAAGACAGTGTTAGGACAGGTGAAATGGGCTGTTGGTGAAATTTTATTGGGGTCTGTGGACTGGTATATCACTGCTGATTTCCTGATTGGGAGGGCTATATTGTGATTAGGTAAGAGAGCATCCTTGTTTTTTCAAAATACTAAAGTTTTTAGGATTGATGGGGCACCAGATCTGTAATTCTCAAATGATTCAGAAAAGATTAATAATTTTAGATAGATAGGTAGATAGAGAAAAAGAAAATGTAATAAAATGTTAAGAGCTGAGGAACCTGGGTGAGGAGAGTATTAGAAGTCTCTGTCCTACACTTGCAACTTTTCTGTAAACGAACTTACTTGAAAATAATTTTTAAAATTCACCTATGACTTCTAGTGAAACTGGACCAGTCTGGAAATCCATCGGCTCCCAAGCAGCAAGTTCTTTTTAATAATGAATGTTAAACTTCTTTGTTCCTGTTCAACCAAATAATGGTAATGATGGTCACTGGTGCCAATTCAAAGCCAACAGGAATCCCCAATTTGGGGTGGTGAAGAAGCAAACTTTATTCAGTGCAAAACAGCTCAATTGTGATACAGCTCGGCTGTGAGGCAACCTTGGAACAGCTCTGCTCTGCTCCTGTAAGACATCTTCAGTGTTTCAGCTCAGGCAGGGAGACAGTCTTCAGTGGACCAGGAAAGTGAGCTGTCACAGGCAGAGGGGAGCTGGCTTATGTGGACAGAAGTCCCCAACCCTGGTCCCTGGTTAGCCTGTCTTCATGCAAATGAGGACTCCAAATCTTCATAGTTTGATTGGTCCAAAAGGTACTGTTCTGATTGGTCAGAATAGAGCCACTCTGGTTGGTTGGAGCTGCACAGCTCTGATTAGATGGGGAAAGCATCAGTCCTACAGGTTGAAATAGGATTCCAGAAACTCCTTTATAAGGGCTGGCTCAGATGGCAGAAAAAAAAAAAAATACAAGCAGGCAGTTGAGTGCACAGTCAGGTAGTTCAGTGCAGACTTCTCTCTGAAGGGCAGCTTGCATGAGAGGCCCTGTGTAGAAATGCTGCTAGGCTCTGTCTTTTTGCCTGTTTGTCTGTCTGTTTTTTAATTTGAGCCCACTTAGCCTCTAGTAGCCCTTCTTCGTAGGTGTCCTCTGTCTCATGATTTACAATACAGACATCTGCTGGTCATACTTGTTCTCTATCATGACACTTCATACACTGAAAACCACAAACCAACACCTCTTGGCCTTCTATTCCACGCAAAATGATTCTAATCTCATTAATCTTCATCCCAAACCCATATTCTAACCTCCCCATCCATGCCCCACCACCTCTGAATGCTAGCTTTCATATATATTTTAAATTTAAAACTTAAAACCATATATGTACCCCAATAAAAAGCCAGAGAAAGGCTTATGTGGAGGATCCTCTTGCAATTTCTACATATTAAATTTTTATTTCAGAATCTTTGAAACATCCAGCCCTGGGATGCATACCTATAGTCCATGGTTTCAGTTACCTGCACCCCCACCCCCAATCCCCACCCCCAATCTATTTAAGTTTTACACAGCTGGGTGGTCCTTAAAGTGTAGCCACATTTACTTTTTCCTTTTAAGCCACTAGTTATTTGGTTTTTGTCTCAATATCATCTTCAGCTTTACTGAACAAATATTTCAGCATCAATTTCTGAACTATTATGAAATCTCACCCTGAATCAATAACGGCATTGAAAAAACTGGGTCTGGTTAATGGGCCTCTTAAAGGAATGTTTTTATACAATTGCAAGAGTCAATTCCACTTATATGTTTCCACCACTCTTGCAATACTATACACACTTTAACAAGTCACTTCACTAGGCTCTTTCAGATTCAGTGATTAACTGTTACCACAGTGCAGAGAAAATACTGTATATAAAAAGGAGAAATTTCAGAATATAAAATTATATCTATGTGTGACTACAGCTAAGATAATTTGAGAAATACACCAGTTACAAAGGAAAAGCCCAGTTATTAGACCAGCTAACAATACAATGACCCACCTCAAAGAGGGCTGAGAAAGAGCAAGTTTTTTTTTTGTTTTGTTTTGTTTTGTTTTTATCTTCCACTCCCAAGAAATGTCTGGTAAAGCAGCTATGAATATCCAGGGTTGCAGCCTTTAAAATTACTCTTGAGTTTTAAGAGACAATGATCCTTCTGGTCACTGGGATTGGTTAAAAAAAAAAAAGAGGGCCATCCAAACACTCAAATAGGAAGCAATGATACTCAGTTTGCTCTGCAAAACTACACCTTTCAACTTTTTACTCTGAGGCTCATCTTTTCTCTAGTAGAGAAAAAAATCTGTGGCCTTGCCTTACATATAAGTCAAGGCCCCTCATTCCTGGTGAAGAACTAAGTTTCAAAGAAGCTGAACGACCTATTCAAGGTCATACAACTGTTCGTGGACTAGAACCTAGGCTTCCACATTTCTACTGCAGTTTTCTCTGAATCAAAAGTTATTTGCCTCTGTTTATTAACTATGTGTTAGAGCTAGTTATAGACTTTTAAAATAAATACACACAGAAACAGATTTGTACTGACTTAAAAATAAAACAAACCTACAAATCCAGAACCTCCAATAGGTTATACAATTTGACTCAAATTCTTTATATAATTTCAACAGCCTCGTCTTACTGAATAGTTAAAGCATTAAATATTAAACATAAAGTGAGCAATAACAATTACACAGTTATATTATAAGGACTATAAACATCCAGGTGTTCTAACAGAGGAAGCAAAAATTATAACTCACAACTAACTTAGTTAAAAAAGAATGCCATTTGAACCAGTAACATTTTGAAATTACAATTTAGGCTAAGAGATACAAATAACTAAAGGCCTGGAGTAACTTAGCTACTCTTTTACAGAACAGAGTCAAAAACCACTTTAAGTATACTAATGTACAGAGCAATGTCTTGTCTCTTAATTGTCAGGTATGGGCAGACACTTAATACCATCTTTGAAATATCACACTGTCCACTTTTACTAGTTGCCTGGAAATGGTCATTATTTAGTTACACTGTGTGGCTACTGGGTTCTATACAAGACATTCATAACTCCTGGACACTAGCTGGTTGACTTTGGGATTCCTTCCATTCATTCAACAAATATTTATCAAGCCCCTCCTCCATGTCAAGTACTCTATCACTAGCTAAAGATCCAGTAGATATGGTTCCTGTCCTCCTGAAATTCTCAGTCTAGGCAGGGAGCAAGTCACTTAAGCCATTATCCAGTGCTGTAAGAATCTGAGGTCACATAAGTTAGAGAATGGGTTGTCAGTACTTGGTGCCAGGGATGAACTTCAGGAAGTGATTTTTTAAAGTTGGAGGTGAGGAGGTCACTGGGGGTGGGTGAGTAGAGGCATGTCAGAAACAAAAGAGGATACAGAAAAAGATTAAGAGGTAAAATATGATTAGGACAATTAAGAAGGCCTATTGTAGATGCTCTATAAATATTTGACAAGAATCAAAGCTAGCATAAAATAAACATAATTCCTTTCAAAAACCACTTCTGCCTTTACCTTAGATGTAATTGCTGTCGTTTTAGAATTGTCACACACACAGCACTCCTCTTCACTAAAATGATTTTGAAACTTTTAACACTCATTAAACGTTTTATCAATAAGTCCAAAAATCTATTTCCTTTCTTGTCAACTAATGAGATTTCTAATTTCAATTAATTTAGCAGCTAAATAATAGTTCCAACAACTTATCTTTTATGTGATTATTTACAGTAAATTACTTTTTAATTTTCTCTTATGTGCTTACATCTTGTTTTCAGTGGTTCTCTCATCTTTCATGTCTTAATCAAGATATTAATCAAGGTATTATGGACCCTCTGGAAGTTCGACTTCTCTCATTGGAAATTTCATCCTTGCGCTGGATACCTGGCCCCCAAAGTCTTCCGTATTTAAACAGGGCATATATTTCACACACACAAACGCACGCGCGCGCATTCCTGGGCCTGTCATCATTGCCGCAGTGCGCTGTCGGGATGGGATGGGATGACAATGTGCAGAGAAACTGGGGAGGAGGCGAGTTGCTGGCGAACGACAGAAATTCACAAGCCTTGATTGACAATGACAGGCGGGAGAACTCCCACTCTCGCTTCAGGGCAAATTTGGTGACGCAGCCGCCTGCTGCAGCGGGAGACCTCCGTAAGTGAGGTATCTCTTCAATTTTGTCCTTCAAGCCTCACCCGGAGCTTGCCGGCGTCGCGTGCAGACCCGGGCCCAGGGAAAGCGCGGGTGGGAGAAGGGTAAGAAACAGGGGATAGGGCACCAGCTCACCCTCGGAGCAGGCCGATTCCCCGCCCCGCCGTACCTGTCCCGCAGCCCGTGCCGGAGGCGGCCCAGCCTCTCGTAGTAGTCGGGGCTTGACAGGGGCGAGGACGGTGCGGAGGCCCGGCGCATGCTGCCGCCTCCGCCGCTCTTGCTTCCTTCCGCCTCCGGGCAGCCAAGAGGCTGGGTTGTCCCAGGCGACGGCCCCACCATGCACCGCGGGTAAACACCGCGCCCCAAAGTCTTGCAGGGGGGGCAGAACGGAGGAAGGGCGTGGCGCCGTGGAGGGGCGGGGCAGAGGTGGGGCTTCGTGGCAGGGGCGCAAGCTGTCCCAGAGCCAGCGAGCTGAGGCTGCCTGCTTGCGGTGAGGCTGGCTGCTGTGTGGGCTCGTTACCTAGGCCTGTTGGCCCAGAGACAGGAGTCTTCCTTTACCCTAACCCTTCACAATTCTCTCGGAAGAGACTCTAGACCTCCTTCGAGCGGGGCCTTTTTCTGAGGGCCAACTCAGAAATCCACCGTTGATCTTGCCCTCCCCCCCCCTCCGAGGATGGGGGCTGGAGCAATTCACGTGATCATTTTCATCTTTGTCATCAAATTGCACTAATTTTACAAAATGAATTATCTCCTTCCCTCCTGCCACCTCTCCTCCCTTCTTCCCAGGATTTGCGGAGTGTCAGGCTCTGTGCTAGCTTATTTTACTTCCTACAGAAAAACAAAACGAAACACCACAAAAGAAAAGACAAAACAAATACTTAACAATTGTGTGTGCTCAGCCCTGACAGTAGAATAACCCCTTACATGAAAATTCTAAGGATGTGTTTAACTCTGTAGGTCACATAACCGGTTGGTGAAGAGGGAAAAGTTGATAAGTTGCTTGCAAAGCAGACATTTGTTTGTGCTGACAAATGCCCCATAGAATCCTTCAGCAGGGATTCTAAACCCAGGCTGCTTGGACTCCAATTCCGTCTTCCACTGCCCAGCTAGCCGTGTGACTACCCTCCTGCCAGTCACCTCTTGAAGCCTAGGGTTCCTCATATGTAAAACTGTGAGGGCACACCTATGCCTCTGTGAAAATGATTAGATTGGGTAATGTAGGTAAGTGCTTAGAAGAGGGCCCAGCACATAGAGAGCATCAGTTTTTATCATCATCATCAACAACTTGTGGGAAAAGCTTCCTGAAGAAAGTTTACCATATTCCAAAACCTATAAGGCAGATAAAATAAACTATTGAGTTTCTTTAGTCTGTTATTTTTCATTTCTTTGGGTTTCTTTTCTCAGTCATTAATTTCACTTACTTATATGTAAGGTGTGATAAAGTAGTAAATCGATCATTACCAAACGAGATAGACCACTCATAGTCCATAATTTCAACAATACAAAATTATGATGTTACTCAATCTTTCACATTTGCCAGGTCCAGAGCAAGAGTATGAATGGTCCTCAAACCATGTGTCAAAAATATTTAAAAATTGTAAATCAAGATGACAAATTGTAAATAAAATGTCTCTTCTACCTTGACCAATGTGACTTCATAAGAACCTGGTAAGTGGCAGGGGAATTAGTTCTCCGACTCCTTCCTTTGCCCATCCCCTTATTTCCCACCCCAGACTCAGTTCTGCACTTCACACAGAGTTTCACACACAGGAAGGGATGTGTGTGTCTCTCCACGCACTCTACCCCTGACCCCTACCCCAGTCCACAAGTCCCAGCTCTGTCCATATTCCCATCTCAACCTCCTCTTGGCCATTCCTCAGGCCTAAGTTTGTACACATCAATAATAGTCAACCTTGCAGGAGGGACCCAGGAAAGTGGTGTTTAAAGGAGCTTGGTCCCCTTCAAGCAGGGAATATCAGAGTGGTGGGTACCTAGAATGTGTTCTAGAAGGGAGGGTGGTGGTGAGCTCTAGACAGTTATATTCCGTGGTCCAGGGGCCACCTTGCCTTACGCAGAGTGGCATGACCAGATAAGGGCCAGAACAAGCTCTGTAATATATAGAAGCCAGGGCAGGTAGATATTAGATCCTCTTGTCCAGGATCTAATATGTACTGATGTTACTTTTATTTAGTTGTTATATCAAATCGTTATACCAAATTGATCACATGGTAGTATACAAGGTTTATTTTATTGATTCTAGTGCAAATAACATTTACTACAACACTGGCAAAAAAAAAAAAAACACAAAAAAAAATATTTTTAGGATTTTTTTTAGGTCTCTCCTCACCCAGAGTAGTTTTTAGAGGAAAATAAAAATCACCCAAACAATTAACATAACTAATTATTTTCAGCAAATACACAAAGTAGATGAGGCAGTCATTTAGCATCCCCAAATTAAAAAAAAAAAATTTTTTTTCTTTATTGATTTTAGAGAGAGAGGAATGGGGAAGGAGAGAGAGAAACATTGATGAGAGAGAACATCAACTGGCCGCCTCCCAATGAGGATCGGGCCCACAACCTGGGCATGTGCCCTGACCAGGAATTGAACTGGTGATCTCTTGGTGCATGGGTCAATGCTCAACCACTGAGCCACACCTGCAGGGCAGCATCCCAAATTTTGATTAGGCCATTTTAGGAGCGTCTAAAATTAAATACAATTGAACATTAAATAGATAATTTAAAATAATTATAATTTGAATTATGTGGTTGATTTATTAATGACATATGACAAATCTAGATGCAGGACCCCCTTTATTAACAATAACACATAACAAACTAAATGAATATTTCTAGAATATTTATGCTAAAATTATGTATTTTAAATGACTTTTAATAAATTCAAAGTTCTTCACTTGGAATATTTAATTTGCTGGAGCAATCTTTTTTAATATTGTTCTTAAGTCCCTTTATCTTAGTAGAGCTGGTTTCTATAAGCAGCTCTGCTTTGAACTTACCTGGACTGCAGGCCATCAAGTCTGCCTGGATTGGCAAGGGTTCCTATAAGCCACAGAATGTCTGAGCTGGAAGTTAGAAAGACTCTAGCCTCATGCTCTTTTCTAAAGAGGAAAAAGGTTCAGGGCAAGTAAGGGACTTGACCAAGGTCACACGGCTGGTAATCCATGTAATATTACTGAGTCTAGTTCAAAAGATGGGTCCCTAATAGCCCTATTAAATACACAGCAAAGAAAGCCCTGTAGTCATAAGGATCTTTAGGGTATAAACCATATGAAACTGCTGTTTTTGTAGCTCAAAAACAGTGAACTCAATGAATGAAAAATTGGTTTTAGAAATATGTTAAAATTATAATTTTACACTTTAAAATGTAAATACCATGCAATTTTAAAATTAAAGTCGGTATATTTGAGTCAATAACAGCTTGGATATTGTATTAGTTTGCCACAGTTGTCATAATAAGGTACTACAAACTGGGTGCTTAAACAACAGAAATTTATAGTGTCATAGTTCTGGAGGGCAGAAGTCTTGAGATCAAAGTGTTGTCAGGATTGGTTCCTTCTGAGGACTATGAGGAAGAATCTGTTCCATACCTCTCCCCTCTTTCTGGTATTTGCCAGCAATCTTTGGCATTCCTTAGCTTGTGGTCATGTCACCCTGGTCTCTGCCTTCATCTTCACATGAGGATGTGTGCATGTGTGTCTCCAAATTTCTACCTGTGTGCATGTCTGTCTCCAAATTTCTGTTTTTAAAGACACCAGCCATACTGGACTAGGGCCCCACCTCCTTCATCTTAACTAATTACATCTGCAATGACCATATTTCCAAATAAAGTAACATTCTGAAGTACTGAGAGTTGGGACTTCCACATATGAATTAGGAACACAATTCAACCCATAACAGACATAAACATGGGAAATCACTTCATTTTTGCAATTACTATGTAGAAATATTAGACAATGCATTCTATGCTATTAGAAAATTTGCTTTCTAAGTAGAGATGACTCAAAAGTAGAAGGTGGGTGCAAGGATGTGATGTCACATGTGTAGTGTGTATGTCACCCCTCCTGCCACTGAGCATTTACTGGTGTAAGCATTTATTGCATCATTTAAACCCCATGACAGCCTTTTGAGAGCACACAAGCCTAAGCAACTGGCACAACATCATGGTGCTGGGAGTAGTGCTGCAAACAGACCTGTTCCAATTCCAAAGTTTATCCTTTCTTAGCTTCCATTCTATATGGCCTTGAAACTCATCACTTAACAGCTGCTTTTTTTTCCCTTGTATGAGATATATAAAATATATACCATGTAATTTTCCTACTTGGCACTCAGAGAGTGCCATTTCTCATCCTTTCTAGCAGTTAGATGGATATATATGACCTGGTCTAGCCAATGAAATGTGAGCAGAAGTGATACAACCACCTCCAGGCCTGGCCCCAGAACATTCTGCATGCTCTTTTCCATTTTTCATTAGTTGCCCAGCTAGATGCAGAAGATCCAGTGGAGAACTGTGAGGTTCTGGTAGAAGAGTGGATGACTGAAAGAGCAAAGGACTACGTCTTGGGCAAGTAATAAACCTTGTGTTGAGTCACTGATATTTTGGGGGCGTTTGTTTCCCCCAAAGGGGGAAACTAGACAGGCATTACTTTTCCTGACTAGTACACAAGCATTCTATGAAATAATTACACAAATGCATCAAAATATCTTTTCACAACATTCTCATTGAGGATTTATGTGACTATCCAGATGATCAAAGAGACTGCAAACCTGAAACTCTGAGATTAAGAGTCAGTATATGAGGAGAGAGGCCTAGTTAGTGAAGGCAAAGCCACAGTGAAGAAACTTCTAAAACAACTCTGTACAATGGGACTTTCAGCAATTATGGAAATGTTCTATTCTGTGCTGTCCAATATGGTAGCCACTACCTGCATGTAGCTATTGAGCAACTGAATGTGGCTAATGCAACTGAGGAATTGAATTTTTAATTTTATTTCATTTTAACTAATGAAAATTTATATTTTAGAGGATACATGTAGCTAGTGCTACAGTGTTGGACAGTGCAGATCTAAAGATAAAGATAAAGATGAATAAACAAGGTGAGGAAGAGGGGAAGGTCATAAGTCACCAGGAAGTGGAAAGGTAGGAAATAGAAGATAAGATGCTATTCTTGAAGGGAGGTATGATGGTTATTTTATGTGTCATCTTGGCTAGGCCATGGTGACCAATCATTTGGTCAAACAACAGTCTGGATGTTGCTGTGAAGTTTTTTTGGGGTTTTTTTTTGTTTTTTTTGTTTGTTTGTTTGTTTGTTTGTTTGTTTGTTTTTTACATGTGTTTAACATTTATATCTTTAGACTTTGAGTAAAGCTAATTTTACTCCATAATATAGGTGGCCCTCATCCAATCAGTTGAAGACCTTAAGATAAAAGACTGAGATCTCCAGAAGAAGAAGGAATTTTGCCTCCAGACTACCTTTGAACTCAAAACTGCAACATCAACTCCTGCAGAACTGTTTAGACTATGGGCCTTACCTATTGAATTTGGATTTTCAAGCCCCCACAACTTCTCTTTCTCTCCCTCTCTCTCTCCCTCTCCCCACAGATATAGATAGATAGATAGATAGATAGATAGATAGATAGATAGATAGATAGATAGATAGATAGAAAGATATAGCTATAAATATATAGATACCTATATCTATCTTAACTGGTTCTATTTCTCTGGAAAACCCCGAGTAATATAGGAGAGCATGAGGTTACTAGGAGCCTTTTTCTCAAAAGCATTTGTAATAGCTAATTTAAAACAATAAGAATTGGATAAAAAGTCCAATAAATAAAATTAAAACATAAATTCCCTCTTTTAATTTCATATCATGTAAACCAACAACTAATGTGTAGGTCTCACAAGTTACATGAAAGCTAAGTAACAGCAAAAATAGAATAACAGAATAGTTGAATGGCTCTAACTAGAGACTCACTTCTTCAGTGAGATTAGCTCACTGTCTCACAGCTCTTGCATGCCTATGATTTCCAATGAAGTCCTTTAATTTGTACCTTCATTGAGTCTCCAGGATTATCCCTTTGTTGACAAAGAGGAATACTCAGAGACTTGTGGCAGCAAAACCTTGTACTCTTTTCTCCCTGCAGGACTGGCTGGTGGCTTGGTTCTGCCTGGGAGGGACTGCTCTACAGCCCAGGATCCCTGGGTGCTTGAGCAGCAGCCCATTATCCCTATAGGTACTGATGTCACACATGAACAATCTTTGAATGCTGAAATTCTCAAAAATCATTTTGGATTTCATAATTATTTGCCACTTGGATGCACTTCTCATCAGGGTTCAACAAGGATTGGAAACAAAGGGACACACAAGGTCTGCTCTTACAACTCACAGGCGGGTTGAAACCAAAGGGTTTTGAATAATAAATACCAGTTAATTTGTTGGCTGTGTTATGTTTACAAGGTGGCAGGTCACCTGGTATAGAATATTCTACTTCTTATCATCTGCAAATATCCATGGCATGTGTCTTTGTAGAAATGTTGTCTTCATTCATTCCTGGGGCACCTGGATGGTGACTGCCACATAAAACAGTGTCCCTGTTCCAACAAATGCTTACCATTGTGTCCTAGAAAAGTGTAGAACACAGAGGTTGAGAATTTTGGCTCAGGTCACCCTCTGAGTGGTATAGTACCACCTCCTCTTACAATCTGTGTGACCCTGAACAAATTACTTAATCTTGCTATGCCTCAAATTTCTCACCTGTAAAGTGTTGATAGCAGTGCCTTCCTCTCAGGCTTGTTGAGAAGATTAAATGTGATGCACTTAGAATCATGCTTTGTAGCGTTAGACCTCAATAAAGATAAGCTGGCATCACTTCTTCAGAAGGCAAGAAGAGTATCCCTTTGGAAGATTCAGTCATCAGAGGTAAGAGCTGATATTCTGATTCTTGCTATTTATTTTTATCTCTTAAAGACATTCCCTAAATTTCCTCTCAATCCTTCCTTATCAATGCTGCTTTCCCTGCACTCACATGCCCACTCAGAGGTGTCAGGTCACATGAACTCATCACTGATGAGTCAGTAAGTGACATTCAGTTGGGAACCTCAATTGAGATTCAGTTTCACTCCTTTTGTGTCAACCCTGGCAGTTTAAAGAATCCCAGCACATCATCCCTCAAGGGTAGAAATATAGTAACTTAATTATGTTTTTAAAGAGCCTATCTCCAAATATAGTCACATTCTGAGGTACCAGGAGTTGGGACTTTAATGTATGAATTTGGGGGGACACAACTGAGCTCATAGCAGTCCCCCCAAAATTCCTGTCCATTAAGAATTCATGTCCTGTGTAGACCACATTGAGTCAGGGCTAACTTGTGTGACATCCAAAAATGGCTTATTTTATCATAAACCAGCCACCATATTGTGAAGTAACCTGAGAGGTCCTGAGGAAAGGGTCATTTGGAGAGTGACTAAGGCTTCCTCCTAACAGCTGGTACCAATTTACCAGCCATGTGAGTGAGTGGGATTGGGTTCTTCAGCCCTGTGCAACCTCCTGATGACTGCAGCTTTAGCCAACATCATGAGAGACCACAAGAGAGAACTGGCCAGCTAAGCTGCTCTGGGATTCTGATCCACAGAAACTATGAGGAAATAAATGATCCTTGGTATTTTAAGCCAGGGATGGGCAACTTTTTTTCTTCCAAGGGCCATTTGGATATTCGCAGGCCATACAAAATTATCAACTTAAAAATTAGCCTGCTATATTTGGTCAAACATTTAATTAACTTACCCCTAATGTGATGGCTGGAACTGCTTCTCTTTGATAAGGCATGTGATGGTAGCTGGTATTGATGATGTTGCTACTCGCAACTGCTTTTCCAGGTTTGCGTTGGTCAGTCTGAAATGCAGTCGATGCACTCTGCGATGGTCCATTTTGAAAAGAACCACTCACAGCAGCAAGTTGTTCCAAACACAGATGCATATTTCAATGCACATATCCTCAAAGTGGGAAATTCATCACTGCTTATGGAACGTTTATAGAACCCAAGCAGTGGGAGATTGTTGTACCTAGCTTTCAGCTCATCATCACTTTGCAGCTCAATGATTTCGTGTTGTAGGTTATCAGGCACATCAGTTGGTTCCACATTGAACAGTGTAGCAAAGATGTTTAATTCCATTTGTCTACTTTTCACGTCCTTGAATCTTTCATTAAATGCCTCAATTAGTTTCACACATTCAACAGCATATTCAAGTGTCATAGAAGGCTTTTGTCCTTCCAGAGTGGGGAAATGCATCATGTTATTTCTTTCAGGTTGCACTTTCCACAGCCTTAATTTTGCTTCAAATGATTTCACATTTGAAATCAGGAGTTAAAAAGCTGTTTGGGGCCCTGTAGCTAGCCACTGAGCTCTGAGAAGTACTTGGTAATGTCCACCATGAATGCTAAATCACACAGCCATTTGCTATCCTTGAGTTCCCTGACAGGTTTTCCCTTCATCTCCATGAACTGCTTGACTTCATCCTGCAGTTCGTAAAACCTCATGAGCATGTTCCCACAACTCAGTGACCACACCTCACAGTGATAAACAAGATCACCATACTCAGAGTCAAGATCATTCAGTAACTCCTTAAACTGGTGGCTGTTAAATCCTCTGCTTTTCACAAAATTTATGCATGACACTACTGTTGACATCACATTGTTGAGCCGCAATGACTGTGCACAGAGACTTTCTTGGTGTCTGATGCAGTAGCATATAATTACAGTAGTCCCTCGCCACTTCGCGCTTCGACTTTCACGGCTTCACTCTATCGCAGTTTTTCCAAATATAATATAGATGACTGTATAGTAAATAAAGAATCCTACTTCTCGGAAATTCATTTAGCGCGGTAGAGTCTGGAACTGGTTAACCGCGATAAATGAGGGCCGACTGTAAATCCCTTGAATCAAGACTGAGACGTTTCAGTTCTTTCTTGACAAATGCAGTTCACCCTTTTTTAAAGCCAACTATGGCTGGAGCTCCATCTATAGTAAGGCAACTTAACTTTTCAAATGTTAGCTCAAGTTTTTTAATTGATGAAACAAGACCTCACCTCTTGTAGTGCTATGCATGATTTCCAGTGAGAACAGTTCCTCTCATTTGTCAAACTCTGCAGTTATCCCACGAATGAAAATAGCCAGTTGGGCAGTTTTTGTTATGTCCTTTGTCTTGTCACAAGCCAGAGAGAAAAACTGGAAATCTGCAGAATCCTTTAGTGATTTTAAAATATCTTGTACTAAATTAGTAATTCAATCTGAGACAGTTCTTTGAGACAAAGCAACACTCTGAAACAATTTTACTTTGTCTGGTGCTAAGGCAGCAGACACCATGCACTCTTTCACAAACTCTCCCTCTATATGAGGCCTCAGCTTCTTTGCAATTACCTCACTCACTACGTAACTCATCTGAATAACATTGTCTTTGTCAAGAGGCCTAATGAAAACAGCTTCTTGTGATTCCAAACTCAACATGTGAGGCATTTGGCCTTCCAATTCATTGAGTTTAGCATGTTTTGAGCTGTAATGATGCTCTAGATTGGCTTTTTTCATTACTGCTAACGCATCACCACAAACTAGGCACACAGGTTTGCCTTTGACAAAAAAAATTATTAGTTGTCCATTTCTCTTGGAAAGATTGACACTCTGCATCAACTTTTCTTTTCTTTGTGGTCACCATTTGTAGGATGTCACACCACTTAAGCTTTAATAACTATCCAGTATGTGCGTCACCAACAATGTGATTATTTTGCTTTGATCACTGTTCTAATCCTGCATCTTGGATTTGAAGCATATCCAATGTTTGTATTGACTCTTGAGGACTTTTCTGTGTATTGTAATTTCCTTAATCTTCATCTGAGATTCAGTTTTTGCAAAGGGTTGTTGATCGTCGATGTGTGAATAAAGGTTGGATTGGAGTTATTGCCTGTGTCGACAAAGAAGTCGACAACATCATCATCAGTCATCAGAGGCAGAGTCATCAACTTCTCGAGGAATCATCTCATCTCATCATCACCACATCACTGTAGTTTTGCCAGTGTGTTCACTTTCGCAATGTGTGAGCTCCCAGCCTGCCTGGCCCTGACTGTCCTCTGAGTCACTGCAATACAGACAGACAGGCCTCAAGCAGCTGACGAAAAGTATACCTGTCTGTCCCATCATGTACTCATATATGTGTCCTGTCTATCCATAATGGATGTTCTTTGCTTGTCCCTCAAAATTTACGTTATTATGATTCACTTAATATAAATTTATGTTGCTATGAAAAAAGCTCCTAGATTCATTTAATTTCGAGTCCCGCCTGTGGTTGCCTTGGTAGAGCCAGACCAAATGATTTAGAGGGCCTTATACAGCCCGTGGGCTGGATGTCCCCCACCCGTTTTAAGCTATTAAGTTTTGGGATGATTTCTTACTCAGCATTAGATACAGCTGAGGTGGAATGGTAGTGGTTGAAGAAGTCAGTGATTATTAGATACTCACTGTTTTTTTTACCATAGAATCATCTGTGGGAATCATATTCAAGCTTCACAAGAGTGCTGTAAGATGTGTGTGATAATCACTGCTTTATTGAGGCTGGAAGGCTTAAGAGACTTGCAAAGGATTTAAATCCATGTGCTTGCTACTATATCACTAGGTCTCTATTGTCAGAGACCCTCACCCAGGACTGATATTGTGTGCACAGTTAACTATTTGCTATCACTTAGCAGCAATAAAAGTGCCAGAAAACATCTCATACTTACTTTGGGATTCTAATTTGGAAAAGTCATTCTTGTGTATTCAATATTTCCTTTCTTTTTTTTTTTTTCTCTCTCACATATTTCTTTTCTGTCTTTTAAATTTTATTTTTCAATTACAGTTCACATTCAATATTATTTTACATTAGTTTCAAATATACAGAACAATGGTTAGACACTTAATTTATGAAGAAATCCCCTCAATAATTCTAGTACCTACTTGGCCCCATACATAGTTATTACAATATTATTTATTATATTTCATCTGCTGTACTTTATATCCATGTGACTATTTTGTAAGAACTAAATGGTACTCCTTAATCCCTTTTTAACCCAATAGCCCAACATCCCTCCCCTCTGACAACCATCACCCTGTTCTCTGTATATGAGTCTATTTCTGTTTTGTTTGTTTGTTTATTTTGTTCTTTAGATTCCACATATAACTGAAATTATATGGTATTTGACTTCCTCTCTCTGACTTATTTCCTTCTTGGCTATTATGAATAATGCTGCTATGAACACAGGTGTATATATATTCTTTATTTTTTAATTAATTTTTTATGGCTGAAAGTATTACAGATGTCCCCTTTTTTGCCCCATTGATCCCATCCTCCCTGCTCCCACCCCAGTCCTACTTTCCCCAACCTAATGTCTGTGTCCATTGGTTATGCATATATGCATATAAGTTCTTTGGTTTATTTCTTCCAACCTCTCCCACCCCCCATCCCTTTGAGGTTTGTTAGTCTGTTCCCTACTTCCATGACTCTGGATCTATTTTGGTCAACAGCTTATTTTGTTCATGATGTTCCATAAATAAGTGAGATCATGTGATACTTGTCTTTCTCTGACTGTCTCATTTCACTCAGCATAATACTCACCAGGTCCCTCTACATTGTCTCAAAGGATAAGAAGTCTTGTTCTTACAGCTGCATAGTGTTCCATTATGTATATGTACCACAGCTTTTTTATCCATTCATCTACTGATGGACACTTGGGCTGTTTCCAGATCTTAGCTATTGTAAATAGTGCTGCTATGAACATGGGGTACATATATTCTTCCTGATTGGTGTTTCAGGCTTCTTAGGATACATTCCCAGAGGTGGAATCACTGGGTCAAATGGTAGTTTCATTTTTAATTTTTTGAGGAAACTCCATATTGTTTTCCATAGTGGCCGCACCAGTCTGCATTCCTACCCGAAGTGTACTAGAGTCCCCTTTTCTCCACATCCTTGTCACCACTTGTTGTTTGATGATTTGTTGATGGCAACCATACTGGCAGGTGTGAGGTGGTATTTTTTTTTTTGTTCTCACTCAAGGACATTTTTGCATTTATCTTGAGATAGAGCAGGAGGGAGAGAGGGACGAAGAGAGAGAGAGAAACATTGATGTGAGAGAGATACACCAAGTGGTCATCACCCACATGACCCCAACCAGGGTCAGGACGAACCACAACCGAGGTACATGCTCCCAGAGGGAACCGAACCCGGGCCTCTCCTGTCCGAGGGCCGATGCTCTAACCACTGAGCCAAACCAGCCAGGACGTGAGGTGATATTTCATAGTTGTTTTAATTTCCATCTAGTTTCATTTTTTTGCATGTAGCTGTCCAATCTTCCCAGCACCATTTATTAAAGAAACTGTCTTTACTCCATTCCTCTTTTGTTTCTGATTTTTGTTTATTTGGGTCCTCTCTTTTTGTTTCTTGGTGAGTCTGGCTAAATGTTCATCAATCTTGTTTATCCTTTCAGAGAACCAGCTCTTGGTTTCATTGATCTTTTGAATTATTTTGTTAGTCTCTATGTCATTTATTTCTGCTCTGACCTTCACTATTTCTTTCCTTCTACTTGATCTGGGTTTTTTTGTTTGTTTACTTACTTTCTAGTTCTTTAAGTTGTAGGGTTAGAAAGTCAATTAGAAATGTTTCTTGTTTCTTTTTTTTTTTAACTTATCTTTATTGTTGAATGTATTAAGATGTTCCTCTTTTTCCCCCTATTGACCCCCTCTTACCCACTCCCGCCCCCCTCCTGCCTTTCCCCACACTGTTGTCTGTGTCCATTGGTTATGCATATATGTATATAAGTTCTTTGGTTTATTTCTTCCCACCCCCCGCCCCCCTTCTCTTTGAGGTTTGTCAGTCTAACAACCATTTTGTATTTCTTAATCCCTTCACCTTTTTCACCCATTCCCCCAAACCCCCCTCCCATCTGGCAACCAACAAAATGTTCTCTGTATCTATGAGTCTGTTTCTGTTCTGCGTGTAGATTTTATCTTTTTCTTCAAGAAGACCCTTCAACATTTCATATAATAATGGTTTGGTGGTGATGAACTCCTTTAGCTTTTTCATGTCTGGGAAACTTTTTATATGGCCATCGATTCTAAATGACAGCTTTGCAGGATAGAGTAATCTTGGTTGTAGGTTCTTCCTTTTCATCACTCTAAATATTTCTTGCCACTCTCTTCTGGCCTGCAAAGTTTCTTTTGAGAAATCGGCTGACAGTCTTATGGGAACTCCCTTGTGGGTGACTAACTGATTTTTTCTTGCTGCTTTTAGGATTCTCTCTTTATCTTGAACCTTTTGCATTTTGATGATGATGTGTCTTGGTGTGGGCCTCTTTGGGTTCATCTTGTTTGGGACTTTCTGTGCTTCCTGGACTTGTATGTCTGGTTCCTTCACTAAGTTAGGGAAGTTTTCTGTCATTGTTGTTTCAAATAGGTTTTCAATTTTTTGTTCTCTCTCTTCTCCTTCTGGCACCCCCAAGATGTGAATGTTGGTACGCTTGAAGTTGTCCCAGAGGCTCCTTACACTATCCTCATTTTTTTTGGATTCTTTTTTCTTTTTGCTGTTCTGATTGGGTGTTTTTTGCTTCCTTATATTCCAAATCGATGGTTTGCTTATTGGCTTTACCTACTCTACTATTGAATCTGTGTAAATTATTTTTTATTTCAGTTAGTGCCTCCTTCATTTCTTTTCTTTTCTATTTTTTTTTTTTTTTATCCTCACCTGAGGACATTTTTACATTTATCGTCAGATAGAGCAGGAGGGAGAGAGGAAGTAAGTTAGAGAGAGAAATATCTATATGAGAGAGACATATTGAGTGGTTGCCACACACACGACCCCAACCGGGGTGGGGACAAACTGCAACCGTGGTACATGCCCTTAGCGGGAATCAAACCCGGGACTCTCTGGTCCCCGGGCCGATGTTCTAACCACTGAGCAAAACTGGCCAGGGCCCTCCTTCATTTCTGACTATGCATCCTTCATTTCTGACTGGCCCTTTTTTATGCTCTTGAGGCCCTCACTAAGTTCACTGAAGTTCTCACTAAGTTCATTGAACATCCTTATAAGCAGTGTTTTGAACTCTGCATCTGTTAGGTTGCTTATCTCCATTTCCCTTAGTTCTTTTACTGGAGTTTTGTTCTGTTCTTTCATTTGGGACCTGTTTCTTTGTCTCCTCATTTTGGCTGCCTCCCTGTGTTTGTTTCTATGTATTATGTAGAGTTGCTATGTCTCCTGCACTTCCTGGGGTGGCGTGTTGTAGTAGGTGTCCTGTAGGGTCCAGTGGCACAGCCTCCCTGATCTCCCAGCTGGGCCCTCAAGGTGCATCCCTTGTGTGGACTTTACACGCTTCTGTTGTAATTGAGTCTTGATTGCAGTCTTGATGTGGCTTCTTCTTTAATTTAGTAATTGTAGGACTTTCATTCAGCTTGATTTCAGATGGTTTTGAATGATGGTTGTTCTGTAGTTTAGTTGTAACTTTGATGTGGTTGTGGGAGGATGTGATACTGTGTTTACCTATGCCACCTCTTGACCGGAAGTCTATTTCTTGTTTCTTGAGGTAGGCCTGTAGTGCTATGAACTATCCTCTCAGGATTGCTTTTGCTGTGTCCCATAGATTTTGTGTTGTTGTGCCAGGCCTGGGGCTACTTAGTGAGAGGTATGGGACACACAGAGGCCAGATGCTGCTTGTTTGAGAGATTTTAAGAAAGTTCGAAGCATGAGGCAAGACAAGCCAGTTCTGTGGAGAAGTCACTGGAAATGGATTGATGAGTCCTCAAGTTGGTTGGTCTGGGTCTCAGGGAATCACCAGGGCAGTTGAACATCATTAACCAGGTTGATGGAGACTGATATATGGCACCTGCCTGTTGGCCCTATGTTGGGGAGGACTCAGCAAAGGAACAATGGCCTGTGCCAGCACTTTTGTCTGGGAGAAAGCTGCCCTCCCAGCTCTCACCATGATGCTGGACAATTCAGTTCCTCCTCATATGTCCCTGTTTCCTTTCATACTGCTGCCCCAATGCTGGAGCTCAGAGGAAGTGAATCTAAGTAAGTCCATGTGCCAGCCCTTTAAAAGGAACTGCCTGGGACTCCAGCAGTCTCCATGTCACTCAGCCACAATCCCCGCTAATTTTTACAGCCCAAAGATATGGGGACTTCTCTTTCCAGCACTGGAACCCTAGGCTGAGGGGACTGGAATGGGGCTGAGACCCCTAACTCCTCAGGGTGGACCTCCATAGTCAAGATATCCATCCCAATTAAAACCTGCCACAGTGGGTGTGGAACCAGCTCCTTTAACAACTCTGCCTCTTTTACCAGTCTTGATGTGGTTTCTTCTTTAATTCCATTCAGATAGATTTCAGGTGGTTCTGAATGATGGTTGTTTTGAAGATTAATTGTATTTTTTATGTGATTGTGGGAGGATTCTAGTAGTACCACATTTACCTACACTGCTATCTTGACCAGAAGTCTATGCATGAACACAGTATATGCTTCCATTTATTTGTACCTTCTTCAATTTCTTTCTTTAGCATCTTATAATTTTCTGAGTACAGGTCTTTTACCTCCTTGGTTAAATTTATTCCTAGGTATTTTTTCTTGATGCAATTTTAAATGGGATTTTTTTCTTAATTTCTCTTGCTAATAGTTCCATTGTGTGTGTGTGTGTGTGTGTGTGTGTGTGTGTGTGTGTGTGTGTTTTAATGTCTTCACACAAAAATTACTTAATATTCCTCATGAATCTGTAGGTTGGCTAGTTGAGCTGACCTGAGTTACATATGAGCTGCATTCAACCAGGAGCTCAGCTGAGGCTGGAATGTCCACAATGGCTTCCCTGTTATAGCTGTACCTTGATATAACAATTAGCTAAACCTTTCTTTCTACATGGTCCTGTATTATTCAATGATTTGGCTTCTTTCTAGAGTGTCTGGCTCCTAAGAGAGCTCTCATATATTTCATTATTTATTTTTAAAGCAATACATCATGCAAAATTCAGTTCTAAAGCTATACAGTGAAAATATCCTGGCCACAAACCATCCAGTTTTTTTCTCACAGGCAACCATTTACCACTTTTAAAATTAGCCTTCCTGAGTTATTCTGAGCACAGATCTATATCTGTGTCTGTATGTATATGTGTGTGTGTGTGAGTGTGTGTGTGTGTGTGTGTGTGTATCTCCACATTTCTATATGTATATACCTATTATATCATTTAAAATATAAATGGTAGTATTCTTTATATACTTCTGAATCTTGTGTTTTTGCTTAATATATCTTTCAGATCTTTCTAGTATATCAGTATATGGAGACCTACAGATCTACCCCATTTTTAAAAATAGTTATATAGTGTTTCATGTTGTGGATATTACATAAAATATTTTATTTTATTTCTTTTTTTTTTAATCCACACCAGAGAATATTTTTCCATTTATCTTCAGATGGAGTGGGAGGGAGGGGGGGAGAGAGAGAGAGGGAGAGAGAGAGAGAGAGAGAGAGAGAGAGAGAGAGAGAGAGAGAGAGAGAGAGAAATATCGATGTGAGAGAAACACATTGACTGGTTGCCTCCTGCTTGACCCCAATCAGGGCTGGGGACCAAAATGCAACCGAAGTATGTGCCCTTGACTAGAATCAAACCTGCGACTCTTTGGTCCAAGGGCCAGTGCTCTAACTGCTGAGACAAACTGGCCAGAGCTAATTTGTTTCTTAAAAAAAATTTTTATTTATTAATTGATTTTAGAGAGAGAGGGAGGGAGAGAAAGAGAGAAAGATTAATTTGTTGTTCCACTTATTTATGCATTCATTGGTTGATTCTTATATGTGCCCTGACTGGAGATCAAACCCACAATCTTGGCATATCAGGATGATGCTCTAACCAGCTGAGCTACCTGGCCACAGTTCTGAAACATTTTAATCAGTCCTCTTTTGATGGACCTGTTTTTATTTTATATATTATGATATTGACAGTGGTGACATTTAATGCACTAACTTCTATTTAATTTTTTTTTAATTGACTTAATAATGTCATAGGGACAGGCATTTTTCTGGTATAACACAGCACCACCTTGTTATAGTAATACTAGTGAGTCATTTGTCAAATGTGTACATGTGCCATGCTTACAAAACGTGTGGTCCAGGAAATGCTGCTGACCAATACCTCTATACTTTGTAAACTTGCATCATTAAGTCGGTCTTAAAGATGTGCTCCACTGCTTTAAATCTCCTCTTGCCAATTTCCACTAGAATTTTAAATACTCTATACCACTACTATTACATTATCTTAGAGAAATTATCCCTTCCTGTCTTCAGGGACCAGCTCCTGAGCCCCTCTTTCAATCATTAATTGTGTATGTGATGCTTGAAACCATGTACAGTCAGATCTATCAGATCTATACTATGTAATCCCAGCCTTAGGAGACAAGCATGGCAGAATCAGTACTGCACTGCTAATGTCCAAGTACATACTGCTTGACATTGTATTATCAATTGTTTTAAATGCATTCCTCCTTATCGAGTAAGAACAAAGGTCATAACCTAGAGCCAGAAGACCTGGGCTCTAACTCCAGCTCCTCTAGCTTGATCATTTCATTTGTCAAATGGCCTGCCTTGGTTTGATTCTCAAAAGCCGATATCAAGACAAAGTTTTGGGGCACAACTAGTTTATTTAGGAGTTGATCCCAGGAAGTGATTGAGAAAGATGTGAGACAAGGAAGGGAAGGAAGCAGATATAAGGTGCATTGATGGGTATGTTACTACTGTGGGCAAAAGCAGCTCAATTCAATGGGCACCACTAAGGGACTATGTAGAACAGAACAGAATCATCCTGATCAAAAGATGAAAAAGTATTTATTGGTAGAGGTTTGTTTCTGGTGGGGTCTTAACTCCCTAGTGTTTCCAATCTTCCATGCAGTTTTCCAAGCAACCCCAAGACCAGAGAACACTCTCAGGTAGAAAGAAGTAGGGTGCCCTTAGCTGAACAGAAACTATAAGGTAACTTCTAGGATGGACTAAGTGGAAATGGACTCTGACAGAATCTCCTATGTTTAGAAACAGCATTATGTTAGCTATGAAACAAGCTTTTGGCTCCTTAATGAAGTACTTCATGACAGGTCAACAAGTAAGAACTTCATGAGCACTTACTCTGTACCTAAAGGGTGCTTAGCACTTGGGAGCACAAAATAAGTTTCCAAAGGGAGCTTAGAATGAGTTTTGCCCTGGGTGTGCCTTTAATTTACATGATCTAATCAATCTGAATACAGTGTGGCAAGGTAAGCATTATTATCCTGAGGCTCAAAGAGGTTGCTTAGCTTTTTCAAGGTCCCACAGCAGACAGAGAAATAGAGGTCAGCCACATGACAAATGCCCTCTCAGCTGGCTAATGGGAAACAGGGAGACCAAGCTGTATCTGACCTCTGGTTTCTGCTGTCTTACTGAGAACAAGTTTAACCAGCAGGTTTATCAAGGTTGCAGTATAAAACATCAATTTACAAAAATTGATTGTATTTATACTGGACCAAATAATAAAAAGTTGAAATTTGAGAAATACTGTTTACAATAGCATCAAAAATATGAAATACTTAGGGATAAATATGACAAATGATGTAAAAGTTCTGTACACTAAAAACTGTGAATATTGCTGGGAGAAATTAAAGAAGATCTAAGTAAATGAAGGTAAATATTCTCCCCAAAATTGATCTAAAGATTCAATGGAATCCCAATCACAATTTCAGCAGGACTTTTTTGTGTAGAAATTGTCAAGCTGACTCTAAAATCCATGTGGAAATGCAAACGATCTAGCATAGCCAAACAACTTTAAAAACAGAAGGAAGTTGGAGAAGACTGATTCCAAGCCTTATTACAGAGCTACAGTTATCTACTATTATACTTGCTCAGAGGGAAACTATTCAACTGCCCCTGTATGACTCTTTTCTTTTTTAAGAACTTGGTGGATGCACTCAGAAACTGAAGGGGGATGGGACTAGGGATGAACAGGTCTCATCTTGAACCCAAGTCTTGGACCAGTTGGTTGCCTTGTGATATTAGCATTTCAAATTCATTCAAGAAAATGACTTTTTAATTTGCTGATTATATACTTAGTGATATTCTGGATTTTGTTGTTGTAAGATTGGGAACAACACTCTTTCTAGCTCTCTCTATCACTGAGCAGAAAATGTCAATCTATGGAATGAATTTAAGTAAAAAGTAGAGAAGATGAAATGTTTCAATAGTCTAAAAGGGACAATATGAAATTAAGAGCCTCAGGCCAACTGAATATTGAGAAGTGTGTAGAGAAATCCCATAGCATGAAGTAAATGTTCCCTATCACTTCCCCATTTTCAACACCTCACAAGATTCCTTCAGCACTCTAAATTGCATGCCTTTCTTAAGCTTCCTTAAATATTTCAAAGTGGAATTTCTCTTTAGGAATAAATTTCTAATGAACATGTTGGAAATTGTAACATCATTGTCTTTGAATAATAAAAGAACAGAGAGGGAAAGAATTATCTCTTATGGGGGTGAAAGAGAAATACAAAAATTTCCCATAACTCCTCAAATCTCAGAGAATGCACTTGGGCATTCCAAGAGTAGGAGAATAATTGGACCTCATGTTATTTCCATTAAGATATTCAACTACATCTCCAGAATATTTTGGCTACATCATTAAAGGAAATAATTACTTCTTGTTCTGTAGAAAGCCTGCAGACAAGGTCAGTGTCATTATGTTTTACAAAAGCATCAGATAAAAGCTCCCTCATTACAATACTAGAGAAATATTTTAAGGTTTATTTTAGCAACTTTGTAGAAAAAGCAGAATAAAGCCTCTTTCACCTTAAACTACTAACTCTTTAATTAACTCTATAACCTCTTCAAGCCCTACAATTTTTATAATTTAGTAATTGGTCTATATTATCTTTTTCATTTCTCATTAATTATTTCATATTTTGCTTGTTTATTAATAAAATATGTATTATCAATTTAACCACCACAAAATATTCCATACCATTAATGAGTCTCAGGAATTTGAGAACAAGAAAGTGTGAAAAGACCTGAAAGGTAAATCTAGAAGAAGATATTCACTAAGGAGATGCTGAAACTGAGGTCCAGGGTAGCAGAGTACAGTAGACAATGTCCATTCCTGTTCTGATTAACTCTCATTGCATGATAAATGAGTTTTTATTACCTCTCATGCCTCTGTGGGTTGACTGGGCTCAGCTAGGTGGTTCTTGTTTAGTGTCTGTGTCAGTCAGGGTTCTCCAGGCAAACAGAATCAATTATATCCGTGTGTGTGTGTATTTTTCTTTTTTCTTTTTCTTAAGGAATTGGCTGGAAACTCTGGCAGGAGTTGATTCAGCAGTCTTGAATTTATTTTTCTCCAGGAAACCTTTATTTTTGCTCTTGAGGTTTTCATGATTAGATGAGGTCCACTCATATTATTCAGGATAATCTCCTTACTTAAAGTCAATTGATTTTTAGATGTCAACTCTATCTACAAAATACCTTCACAGCAACATCTAGATTACTATTCAATTAAATAACTAACTACTGTAGCCAAGCCAAGCTGACACATAGAACTATCCATAACAAGGGTCTCTCATATGGTTACAGTCAGATGCCTTCTGAAGGCTCTGTCGGGCTGGATGTCCAAGATGACTTACTCCCATGGCTGGTGATTGACGCTGGCCATCAGCTGGAAACTCAGGTAAGACTGTTGATCAGTGCGCCAATCTCACTCCTTTACATTGGTTTGCAATTCTGTCAGCATAGTGGCTGGATTCTGAGAGAAAGTGTCCTACAAGGCAGCGTTTCACAAAACAGGAAATAGTGGCTGCTAGGCCAGTTAAGGTCTATTTGTGTCATTTCCACTGTGTTCTATTGGTCAAAACAATCATGGGGCTCAGATTCAAGAGAGTGGAGAAATAGATCCCACCTCCTGATGGAAGAGTAGCAAGACCCCACTGCAGAATATATGGCCTGAGAGACTTAGTTGGACATTTCTGGAAAATATAATAGCACTCACCACTTCCATGCATACTGGCCCACCATCCAAATGCCAGCACCTGCAAGTCTTTGCTTTAGGGGAGCTTCTCTGGGGCCCAGAGTCTGCTCTGCCTCTTGTGGGCAATGAAAAATTAACAACCAACCAATACCTAACAAGAATTGAATACTACAATTTCCTTGCTTCCCAGAGTTCATCTAGGATTAAGCCCTAGTTGCAAACAACGGTAACTTGCTTGGTAATCCACTGCTTCCCCATACTGTGTTGCTTCCTGAGATCACCTCTAGAAAAATTTGCTTGCCCTCTAATTTTTGTCTCAGGTCAGGGGAAACCCAAATCAAATTATAGTAACTTATCCAAAGTCAAAATAAAACTAGGGGCTAAGCTGACCCGTAGTCAAGAGTATGTCTCATATTTGCTACTTTCTGAAAGAGGTTCAGAATATTAAAATGCCTAACTTTATTGATTGTTTGAAAGAGGGCTTACAAAAAAAGAAAAATTTGAAGTGTATATGTTAGCAATCTTAAACAGATGTTGTTTGGAAAGAGCACTGGAGTAGGGGTTAAAAAGTATGAGTTCTCAAAAAAAAAAAAAAAAAGTGAGTTCTCCCTTTTGCTCTGAGTCATAAACAAGACATGTAACTTTCCCAAGCACAAGTAGGAGAGATTAAATTCTCAGCCTGCAATCATATCTGTAGCATTTCTGTGACAGTCAAATGGGATAATGTCTGCAAAAGCAGTATTATGAAGAGAAATAGTCAAATAAATGAAAGGAATTAATTTTTCTCATTTTTGGTGAGTCTGTCAACAAAACATTGTGTTTTAATTTTTTTTTTTCAGTCTTCTCATATACTCTTTTTAATTGGATTTATTGGGGTGGCATGGGTTAATAAAACCATACATGTTGTCTTGATCCTTATTCTGCACTTCAGAAGACAATTGCCTAGCCCACCAATCCACACTGTCTGAATAATTCAAATTATGCTGAAGTCTCCAGTTGTAAAACAAAGTCTTCAGATATGATTTTTAGCAGGCAGTTTCCAATGGCCCACTCTTACTCACAAGAGCTCCTGGGACAGAAAGCTATCTCTCAGTCCAGTCAGCAAACACCCCTAACATTGCAGAACATACATAGGCATGAACTACCTGGATAAAGATAGTGAATTTTTTTTTCTCCGTTGGTTTATTTAAAAAATAATTCACACCATATTATGGCTTCCCTCAACTTGCTTAAGATTTATGAATTTTACCTAGCAGCAGTGTGTGTGTGTGTGTGTGTGTGTGTGTGTGTGTGTTGATACCTATCTCTTTGTGTTAGTATGTTAGAAAAATACAGACACCAGATTAATAGGAGAGAATATATCTCAAGAATGGTCTTGAACACATTTAATAATATTGATTACATTTGTGATAAACCATAACCATAGAAGATTTATGTACTTGTTGGCTTAATAAATTGATCACACTTCCTGGTAGAAACGGTAAAACACAATTTAGCTGCTAAGGATTTTAAACATACCTTTGATTGACATTTGTTTTTATTGTTTGTGTATCTATATACACCCGAGAACATTTTGCATTTATCTTCAGATAGAGCGGGAGGGAGAGAGGGAGGAAGAGAGAGAGAGAGAAACATCGATGTGAGAGAGACACATCGACTGGCTGCCACCCGCACAACCCCAACCGGGCGGGGACAAACTGCAACCGAGGTATGTGTCCTTAGCAGGAACCGAACCTGGGTCTCTCTGGACCGCAGGCCGACGCTCTAACCGCTGAGCCAAACCAGCCAGGGCTTTATTGTATATTTTTAACAGGAAATAATTTGATTTGGTTTACAATTTATTTAGAAAACTTTGCTTGTCACTTTACATCACAGCGATGGCTTATACTAAGGTGGGAAAAGACTTAATTTGGGAATTACATTTCTTCAAAAACTAATTTCAAACTGGATTTTTTTTAAAGGTAGGTTGACAGATCCATATCTACATTACCCACAGGGGTTGGGGGGGGGTGAGTGGGGGGGAGGAGAATGCTCTTTCTTTTGTTTATTGTTCTACTAGTGTGTTAGATCCCGAATGCCGAGAACTAATTACCCTCCATACACTGCTAGTGTATGGGATCACAATCACATGAACTTTCATTTAATTGGTTTATTCATTTTAAGAATCCATAGAAATAGGGAAATGAAAAAACTGGAAAATAAAACCAGTTTCTAAGGACTTTAGAGTGAAAACACGAGCTACCTTTAAAAAGAAAACTCAAATTAAGGATTTAATTGAAAAAAATCCTTTAGTTTCCTTTCTTCGCATCTATATAGTATGCAAAAGGCAAGAGAGCCCTTTTGAGTTGAGGGAAAAGTTGTCCTTTGAAATGACTTCAGTGAGATTTCATCTGTACTTCAAACGCATTAATTTCATACCGTCCACAGTAGGTAATGAAGATGCACAGATTCGGGTCAAATTCACCCACTGAAATACTGCAAATTAAGATTCTGTTGATTAATACGCCGCAGGCTGTCTTAATCAACGTGATCAAAATTAAAATATTAAGGAAAGAGGTACGGGAGGGGTGCGTTTGGGCTTTTGACAAACCCTCGACCAAATTCCAGAAGCCCAGACAGCGCTTTTCCAAATCTTTTTCCAGGCAAAAGACCCCATCAGCCCGCGTGGGGCTCTCAGTGTTTCTCAAGAGTAGTTCCACACACCCCCATTCCCCAAACCCAGACACACCCCGACCCCGCTGACCGGTCTGGGCTGTCAGAACATGTGGCAGTGTGTTCAGTGCCAATAACTCTCTTGGTGATTAATGAGCGCCTTGAGCCTTGATAATTTAATATCGAGTGTGATTAAATTATAAGGCGTGGGGGCGGGGAGCTCTGCGCTCCCTCTCTGGCCAGCGCAGCGGAGCCAGCGGGTCTGGGCAACGTTCGAAGCCGCGCTCTTCCTCGCCAGTAACCCGCGAGGCTCCGCCAGCGGCCGGGCCGCACCTTCCCAAGGTCAGTGGGTGCGGGGATGGGTCTCCGGTGGGGAGGTCGGCGGGGGTGCGGTTCAGGAAAAAAAAAGATTGTTTGCCGAGTGGAGGGGGTAGCTATGGGTACTGGGCAGCTTCAGTCTGACCGCAGAACTGGGAGAACGGCGGCTCTTCCCCTAGCAAAGGCGCGGAGGGGCCGGGAAACGGCCCCAGACAAGGGACGACCCCTCTGTTAAATCCCCTGTCTCTCCGCCACAGGGGCTTTGAGACTCTTTGTGACCCCAAGACCCATGGCAAGAGGGGCGCGGGGCTGAGTCTCCTCCCGCCACCACTCCCCTCCCCGCGCCTGGACTTTGAAGGTTTCCCTGCAGGCAAGTAGGCGGCGGCCCGGTTGGGCCACCCAAAGCGCCTCTTCTCCCGGGTCCGCGGACCCCAGCCCAGTCCTGTGCCTGCCGAAGTCCATGGTAGCCCGGGGTTCAGGCACGTCTCAGGGAAGAGGAGGAGTATGGAGCCGAGCAAGGGCTTGAAACCTCGGGAAGGCAAAGAGGCTCTAACAAAACTAAGTGCAGAGTCTCTGGGGATCCCAGCTTGATTTACTGGGGAGGGGGCGAGGGAAGCCTATCTAAACCCCTTTGAAGTTGCTTGGGGGACTCCTGGCTGTCGCCCTCTTCTTAAGGCGTCACAGACAGGCTCTAGGAGAGGGGGAGGGCTAAATGCAGGTTTGAAGGTGGTTGCCCCACGCTGAGCGACGCAGGTAAAGGGGCCGGCTCCCCTTATACTGTTCCCGCTGTCATGGGGGCAGTTCTGCGTCGGGCGAGGTAGGTGGCTGCTTTTGCTGCAATGCAGAGCGCAGGGGACTGTAGTCTCGGATGGAGACCTTGAGGCTCCTCGAGGGCGAGTGGGAGCGTCGCCGCTTACTTCTTGATCACATCGAAAGGATTAACATTCAGCAGGGGGAGGGCAGAGCCCTGAGAGGCGGGAGAATCCTCAGAAAACCCTAGGAAACTGCACCCAGGCTGTTCAGAAACCGAACGTAAGGGTAGGAATAAAGTGTCACACCTGGGCTCGGGAGGGCCCGGTGTCCAGGCGGTGCCCAGGGCCTGGCGAGAGAACAGCTGCTGGCTGGATTTTCAGCCGGGCTATGACATCCAGAAATGGACGCTGCTGGCTGAATCCAGGTTACTTGCTTTCCTTCAGCCAGCGAGGCCCGAGAGATCTCCAAGAATGGCGCGCTTGCTGTCTGGTGCCTTGGGCGGAACGTCCTCCGAGAAAGGGATAGACGCCTCTTAGGGCCGGGCTATTCGGATATGCAGGATTTATCATTTCTTCCTTCTCTGGATATTTGGAACCAGCGCCAAGATAGGGGGGAAATCATGAACAACTAAATGGACTTGTAAACAGAGGTTACAGTATGGATGGATATATATATACCCCCAAAGAGAATATAAAAATGAACCTGCCTAGCCAGTGCAGAAACAAGCACAAATTCGTTCTAGGAGGCTCGGCCTGAAATGCCCCAATTGTAGGGTGCCTACAATTCTAGGATATTCTGAATAGACAAAATCCTCCTTAGGAAAAAGGTGTGAAGAGAACGTCCAGAGGCCTTGGCTAGTCCTTGGCCCCTGTGAGGCCCTGGGGAAACCTTTTCCCTGGGTGCCTTTGCTCTAGCCAACGCCCCCCCCCCCCCCCGCCCCCGTCCAGGGCCCCAGGCTAAAGAGGAGGCCGCTTCCCTAAAGGTGCCTGAGTAATAAGTGAAAAAGGTTTGTGGGCCAGATTGCTGACTGCAACCGCCTTAGCTACTGGGAATAACTCTGCAGAGAGGAAGCTCCATATATCACTGGTGTGCGCTCTGGCTCTCGACCCGGGGGTACTGACGCGCCCCAAGGGTAGGCGCGCAGGTCGAGAACTTTCACTTTTTCCCCTGTTCTTAAAATCATTCAAGTTTGTTTCTGGTCTGTGCTTCTCTCAAATGCAAGCTGAACTCCTGTATCTAATTGTCACCAAAAACAGCAGCTGGGCCCTTGGAGGACAATTTAAAAGCTCAGGGCCAACTTTTTCAACTGGAAGAGGTGCCATATACCGCGTAAATAACAGGCGCCTGGTGGACACAAAAATATTTGCCAGAACTTAAATTACCAGAGCCGGACTGGGAAAATCCTAGACAGAAGTGTGTCCTGAGAAGAACCCCGTGTTCTCAATATTAACATGGGTGGGGAAAACGAGGGGTGCCAAGTGAGGTTTTATTTCCCAGATTATCCTCACTCTGTAGCCTGACTGAACGACGCCAGGATACAGTGAGGGTGATAGCGATTTCTAATGATTCCCAAAGTAGTGAAAAGAGGAAGAATTCGTTATATTCTCTCATCTACAAGATCACTCATATCTAATGATGTCGGACACCTGCAAATGACGCCGAAATCGGTAGCGCATCGGGTGGCATTGTTCGTTCAACGTTCCAGACGCGAGTGGTGCTGCTGTTTTCCCGATTCCGGAGTGTGAGTTCGCACATTGATTTCACCCCTAGCTCTCAGCCCCGCTGCCGAACACCATTTAGGCCAAGATCGTGTATAATGGGAAACACCATCAGCGAACAATTACCCTTTCAGAGGATTCACTTCTCCTCACAGACACTGTTATTTGAGAAATAGGATCATTTGATTTCATATTGCACTAAATAACACCCAGCCGGTTCAAATTGCCAGCTTCTTCAAAACCGCCCATTGGACTAAATTGCAGCGGCCTCTTTTGCTTTTCAGGGCAATATGCTGGGCACCGGGCAGAACTTGTAAAAATAACTACAAAGCTAGACCTGAGCCGTCGCTATTGGTAGAAAGAGCTGTGCCACCCCGCAGGCAAAGGCATTCAGCCACCGGGTTTCCTGCCACCGCCCTTTCCGCCCGCCAACTTTGAGGTGGTTCAACCACTTTGCTTTGAAATTAAAATGTAAAGCTTTAGCCACCTAGAGAAAGCGGTTAGGGCCGCACTGTGAGTTAGTGTTGAGCGGAGAAAGAGGAGTGGGTTTGCAAGGCACCGATTTCTGTATGTCCCTCTGTGCTGCCTGAAGGGAGACTGCAGTGGGTCTGAGGCTCAGAGGCCCGGGTGTGCGTCTTTCAATTTGGCCCGTCTTGGGGTTCCTATCTAGTGCCACTGCTGCCTTGTCTTGTTTCTGGTGAGCCGTTCAGGCTTGCCGACAGCTCCCTGACCTCAGCACGGGTGCCAAACCCGGAGCCATGGCTCCGGGGGTTCGACTGAGGGCAGAAAGAGGAAGGAGCCGCACTGTTGCTTCAGCGCAGAGTCCAAAGGGAGAGAAAGAGGGGGCAGGAGAAAGGAACAAGAGGGGCGAGCTTGAGTTCGCCGCACAACCGCCGCCAGAGGCATTTCATAAAGAACTGAGCGTTTTAAAGTTGTCCACGAGCTGAGGTTTGTTAATTGACCCTGTTCGATTGGGTGACATTGTTCTGCTCTATGGGGACGATCCACCCCCCTCCCCCCACACACTTTTATATAAAACAAGATGACTCCTTGGTCCTTGGTTTATTTGTGCCAAGGAGCTGGGTGAATTTGAGACTGCCAGGGCCTTGGCGAATCTGTTGAAGTATGTATTACATTTGTGTTAATGTACTTCATGAAGGCCGAGTTAGTCTCTCACTCCCAGGTAAATTGAAGGTCGCATCCCGGAGACTCACCCGTGCACCCCGATTGAGGGCATGGGTTGGCAGCACCCTTTTAGTGGGTCCTGAGTTCCAGAGGGCCTTTGGGGACTGGGTGGGAGCTTTTTCCTTCTCTGACACTGGGAGGAGCCAGGGAGCACGGGGTTGTAGACCTGCGTGCAGAGGGAAGGTTACAGGCGCGTTGAGAGTAGGAATCTAAGTTTCTCTCCCTGGGGTTGGCTCAGACTTTAGCTCTGGGGCGCTGTGGGGGTTAAAAGGAAGGCGTGGGCGTGAGCCCAAACTGGCATGCTGCGGGCCTGAGCAAGTCCGCACGCTCCACTTGGCCTTTTTCTGCGAACCCTAAACTGCACTGCCTCTTAACGTTTCGTCCAGTCACTCTTTACCCCCAGCAAATAAAAGCGCTGTCCACAACAAACCCTCGACGGGGTTAGGCGGCGGGCCTTCGGAGCAGCCCTCGGTGCCTGGTAGGAGTCCGCGATGCGTAGTTTTCCACACTGCCACTTCCGGCCCTGCGTATTTGGATCCAAAGCAGGCCTGGGGCTGTCCACCCGAGTCCATGGAGAGCCCCAGGGCTTGCTCCATCCATGTCCCTACCCCAAGGCCCTTGAGCCTTCACCCCGCGCGCCCCAGCAAGCCTTCAGCACTCCCTTCCCCGCACGGATTTAAGGTGCTCCCTCCCAACTCCCCACCTCCTACCCTTGGGAGGGCAGCCAGAAAACCCTTTTCTTGTCAAACGCTAAGACCAAATGTGGCAGCTTTTCGAGGAGACAGAAAAAAGGGTGATTAAATTCGGAGGACCCCGAAAACGCGTCTTGTTCGGCTTCAATCTTCTCTGTCGGCACTAAGGGAACCGCAGAGCTACTGGAGATATAGCGGTGACGTTGGCATTGCGACTGTGATTCCGGGCGGTGGCCCTAGAGTTGGCGGAGGCTGCGGCAGCGGCTGCGGCTGCAGTACGCTGCTTCCCCGAGGTCCCAACGGGGGACTACAGGGACGGCGTGGGTGGGCCTTTCCCTCCTCCCGCGCCCCTCACTGTTCAGACCCGAACCCAGGCACCGCGTCAAGGCCAACCTCCAGCACTGGGTTTCTTGTGTACGCCCTGTGCCGGCAAGGAGCCTTAGGAGGGAGGTGAGAACTAGTTGTCGCTGCCCCTGTTGGCTCGGGCCTCATGCTTTGGCCGTGGCTAGCCTGGCATTCCCTTTGCTCACTATTTCGCATCCGGGTCCGGATCACGTCTCGTCAGTGCGACCCCTGCGCTACCTTCCGTCGCCTGCTTTCCTTCTACTTCATCGTGTTGACCAGCGCGTTTTGTTTCCCTGTCGGATTCCAGACCGAGAAGCTGTAACTGTGCTCTTCTCCAACGGACGCTAATCAAGTAATTTCCCCATCCCAGCCCCATCAAATTGCTCTTTAGCTGTAGAACCGCGGAGTTTTGCTCGCCCTTTCACATGTTAATCACGCCCATTCAGCAGCTCTTGGTGGGGCTGTTAGTCGCGGGATAAATCTCCTTGTTTGCCGACTGCATGATTAATTGATATTGTTGTCTGGCTTTTGTGGCGGCCGCGAAAAGCTGAAAGGCGGAGCGTTCTGACTGCGCCGGGGGCTGCTAGCGACATCATCAGGCTGCCAAGGTCCCAGCGAGGTCGAGCTGGGGCTGATGACATTATGCGCCCGATTTGGTTTTCCTTATTAAAAAGATGATGAAAGACTCGGAGACCCCAGTTTTACAGCCCACCACCGGGGTGCAGAAAACAGCATAGTTTAAGACACCAGCGCAGACAAAGCCCGGGAGTTTGCTCAATTCAAAGAAAAGATTGGGTGTCACTCTCCACGTAGGAGACAATTAAATCGCATTTCGGCCCACCCGGGATGTCAGTAGGCGTTGAACATGCTCAGCGTTGTGGTTTGGTTTTTCAAACAAATAATACTCTCTCTCTCCTTTTCACCCTTCTCTCTCTCCGGTTGGGGGTTGTAAAGACGAGACATCCTTAAAAGACAATTAAAAGGAAGCCAGAGCTGTGAGGGAGACCTCGACCTTGTAGGCAGCGGTCGAGGAAAGCTGCACAAAGGAGCTTCCAAGCCTGACCAGGTTTGAGGAAGCGCACAGTATTTACACGGAATTGCGGGCCCTGTGGAAGCCTGGCACTAACCATGAACTTACAGGATCACTAAGGTCTGCGTCTGCCTGCAGACCAATGTTTTTATTTTTCTTCACCTGTCCCTGCTCATTGCTCTATTTCCTGCAGCTCGCAGGTGTGCAGTCAAACCTTCAAATTCCTCTGCCCTCTACACCTCTCCTGCCCTCTCCCTTGCGTCCTGGGGTTTTATCCTCTACGGACATCCCTGAAAACTTGGAGATTCAATTAAATAATTCCAGTTACGCGGTGCTCCTACCGCCTGCTTATTGCAAATATTTTCTTTTCGAGTTCTTAAAAAAAAATCAAAGAGAAGAAAAGAAACTGTCGCCTTCGCTTTCACTGCGCGGGGGTAATTGATAGGCGCCATTGGAGGTCAGAATTTGCATAAGAATTAAGAGCAGTAAATTAATTTAATATTCCATGCACATCTCCAATTATTCCTGGAGACCTTTGTCTACACGGCTGCCAGAGAGGGGATTCAGCTGCTCTTCAGCCAAACAACATCTGTGCGGTTAATAATTTGATAAACAGCTCATACAAATAGTTTCTGAATTATCTGGCAGCCCAATGACTATTCAGTTTGGAAACGTTTTGGCAGGGCCTCCCGGTGTACTCCGAGGGCCTCAGGCGTCTGCCAGACAACTGTCTTCTTATCTTTTAAACATCAGCAGATGACAATGTGTAAAATAAGTCATTATCATTAAGTAATAATCTTGCCCCTTTAAAAAGAAATAAAACCGCCTAGGTCGTCACGGTGGTCAGCAGGTTGTCTATTAAGGACGCTGAGATGAATAGACCCTCTGGGAAGGAGGGCTGGGTGTAGAATAACTTGAAGGGGAGAGGAAGACATGGGTGTTGGGAGGAACTGGGTAGGGGTGGGGGCTGTTTTCCTTTAATATCCTGGATTGAAATTGAGTGACTGGACTTGTATATGGAAATACCTGCAAGGAAGGGTCCCGAGATCATTGCCCCTGGAAGGCGCATGGGGTAGGTGTGTGAGAGGAACACCAACTTTTCACTGTGTTGCTTCTTCTACCTTTCAATATTCTCCTTACATGGAAGTATTATTTATTACAGAAATAAATACATTAAAACAAATTGAGTTGCCAGGCAACAGAGGTGAATTATTTGGCTGGATGTAGTCCTTGACTGACTTATCCCCATTCCTCCTCCTGACCACACTCCCTCCTCCCTATCTTAACTCTCAGCCAGGTATGTATGTCAGCCAAAACACTGAGTTGGCCCAAATTTGGAAGGAAGCACTTGTAGAATGATGCCATCCTGTTTCAAAACAGACCTGAATTTAGACAATTTTCCTTTGCTATCCCTGACTCTAAAGATTTCATGGCTCTGATTACATGCCTGTATCTTTCTGCCACCCATAGCAAAGCCCTGTTCCTGATGTAAAGTCTAGAAAGGAACCATGTGATCTTGAATGAGACTGACTGCTCGAATTTTCGCAGCCTGTGCATTGCAGCTCTATTTACTGCAAGTCTGTGTTTACCCTGGAATTGTTCTGCATTGACTGCACTATAACACGATGTTCGACTACAATCCTTATCTCTGTCTATACATTCTTACTTGTTTGATGTATACACCTCACCCATTCAGTATTCTACTTTCTATTTCCTACACTGCTGACAATCTAAGTACTTGAAGCCACTGAAAACTATGCCAAAGTTCAGAGTAGTGTCGAAGCGGTAATATGATAGAGCTTTGTCCTTGTACTCTAATGAGCCTGGGATAGCAATGAGCTTTAAATACAGGCAAACCCTTTATACTATAGGTCTAAATATACAACTTACAATGAATGCAGTGCTTGCCTAAGCTCAATTAAAGAATTACCTTTCCTTAAAACAAGTCATTGTGTCACAAAAATATCACAATTACGTTTCTACAAGAACATTCATTTCTATTTTTAACATTTTCTTCTTGTATTTCATTAGCCCCCCCCCCCCCCCCCACCGCCCTATAAAACTATAGATGCTGCCAGGCCTTGTAGGCTCTTATAGGCATACAAATCGTCTCTGTTATTTATGATGGGGATCTCTCTCTGCATTTTTTTTTATTAATTTCTGACTTTGATTCAGACTTCTAGCTAGCAGAGTGACTTGAAAACATTTCTCTTCTTAAATGGAACGTTATCAATTCTTTTGGGAACCATTCTAATTTTAAACACCAACACATTCAGTTTCTTAATCTGCAGCTCTGATGTTACTCATTTTTATGCACACAACCTATCCCCCTTTGGCAGTAGTTCGTTTGTGCTTGACATTTGTTTGTTTTTCAAGACAGTATATGGGCAAAAAATGGCTATTAAGCAAGAAGGCAGAGAACTCTGATTATGTTTTTAACTATGTAAGTAAAGCCACAGAACATTGAAATTTTGAGATAAAAAAAAAACAAAAAACTAATGAGCCCTCTCCAGAAAAGCCGTCTGGATACCATTAAAGTTGATGAGTTCAAAAGGATTATCCTGATAAATGTGTGGCTTCTTGATGATTAGATACGTATTTTCAACACATTCTCCTAAATGAGACTGAGGTCTGTATTAGAGGGAGATTTGCTGAGCATAATGGGAAATTGTGGGGGAAAAAATCTGTAGTACCACCTTACTTTGGAGAATCCAAATCAGAAGTAACTGTTACTCATGTATACTTGCACTAAAAATATTGAAAATATAATAATAGGTGATGTTCAGTAACTTAAATAACACACCCTGGTTATTTCCAAACTAATTGTAGAGGAAATGTACCTTCTATGTTGGGAAAATTTAAAGAATGGCCAAGGGGCAGAATAATGATTTAAAAACTCAGAGCTATATCTATTGAGGATAAAAGGATTTTAAAATATAATTTGAGAGCTAAGAACAGTACAGAGCTATTAAACAATTCCTCCAATGAACAAATTCTTAATCCATTTGCTTCCATTACCCTTAAAAAAAATAGACAATTTCTACATATATGGCCAGCTTATACCTAATACAATCAAAAACCGAATTTGAAAACTACGGTTAGCATGTAAATGTTATGAACAGTATTCGCTTAGATAAACCTGTCTGCTATCATTTTTGTCTATTTTAATATTAAAATGAATTGTGCTGGGTGCTGATGCTGGGTGGGCATCTCCATCCCTGATACTGGGTTCAAAAATAAAGAGCTTTAGCACTTATCAACCTGTGGATAATTGCAAGCCACAGAAATAAGTCCAGATTCTTCAGAGATGACTGTAAAATGTCTTTGATCATCAAGAATGTCAGCCAGCTCCATGGTCCTTTCCTCTCCCTTCCCTGGCCAGGACTGTGATTATAGTAGACATGTTGAACTTACTTCACCTAACTCCAGGGGCACCCTTCACACTGTTGTCATTGTAGATTTCTTTGTTTTTTTAAGACACTGTTCTGGTGTATGGCAGTAGAGTTCCTTGAGAAGGAGGGCCATTACTAGCTTTTTAATAAATTTGTACCAAGGGGTAACATGGGCTTAGCAGTGAAGCTGGCTGCCTCTGCTTAAAAGGGAGGGTCATCAGCAATAGGGACTATGACCCCTTATGCCATTTGCTTCGGCGAGAAAGTCCAATTCAGCAGTCTAGTGAAGAATGAACTTGAGAGGGGTTCCAAAGGCTTATTCTGCTTTGATGATTCTGCAATGAAGGGGAATGGACCCTGCAGAATATCAGACTCTCAAGCATGACGTTTGAGACTTGCCACAGTCTGGTTGGAATAATGTGGGTATAAAAGGAAAAAAATGGGGGTCAGAAGGCTTATCACTCTAGTTGTCCACTAACTAGCTGCAGGCACTTGGGCAATCACCTAATCTCCCTGTGTCAGAGACACACTTCTCACTAATTTATTCTATTTTTGCTGTGCATATGGCTGCCCACTGGGACTACATTTCCCAGCCTCACTTGTAACTGCATGTGACCTATATAACCAAGTTCTCACCAATGAAATGTAAGCAGAGGCAAAGGGAGTGATCATCTTATACTTTCATCTTCCTATTCTTTCTTGCTGGCTGGGAATTATGCTAATGAAAGCCACATATTGAGAATGACAAGCTCCCCCAGTGACTTGGGTTCACAAGATGATTTCCTAGAGTAGAATCTGCCCTCTTACCCTGGAATGTTACATAGAAAGAAAGAAATTTCTACTTTGTTTGACAAACTTCATATTTTGGTTTACTTTATTATAGCGCTCACCTAAAGTAATCCACATTCTGGCTTTATATTTTTTAACTGTAAAATGAGAGCATGTTAGTTTGGGTTTCCCTAAAAGCAAGCAGTTTACTGGGAGGTGATCTCAGGAAATACTAGTAGGGGAGTGGGGTTGAGTGACAGGGAATGGAAGGCAGCCATTAAATTACATTATAAAGTGTTACTATTATGGTCAACTGGGATTTAATTCTACCAAGGGCACTCTGGGAAACAGTGTAGAACACCTGTCTTAGAGTGAGTCCACCTAAGCTGGGATAGTTATACACCAACTCCTGTCAGTAATTAGCTGAAGGGCTACTCTTCACAGGCATTATTTCCCCAGTGCTTCTGGTCTATTGCATAGGCAGGTGGGCTCTTCAGGGGCAAAAAAAAAACCCACAAAAAAAAAAAAAAAAACCGAAAAGAAGCATCCAGGCAATGAAACATAGGTGCTGGTGGCTGGACATTGAGTTGCTACACACTGAAGTATAAGGGCAAGGGTCTAATACAGGACAGCATCTGCTACAGAGGGCATTAAATGAATAGTCTTAAAGATCTCCTTCCAACATTAAAGTTATCTAGTTGCTAATCTGAAATGCTTGCTGTAGCCAGGTTGGTTTACTCAATTTAGGGCTCCCCAAATACCATGTGCATTCATTCTCATTTTATTTATGCCATCCTTCCATGTGGCAGCAACTTATCACTCATGTATGTCCCTTTATCTCCATTGTATCAGTTATCTATTGCTGTTTAACCAATCACCCCAAAACATAGTGACTCCAAACAACTATTTATTATTTTTCACAATTCCATGAGTCAGGAATTCGGGCAGGACTTGCTGGGCACTTCTCCATGGAGGGTTAGCTGGGCTTATTCATGTGGAATGACCAAGATGGCTTCTCATCTCTCAAGAACTCTCTTCAAGTGACCTCTAATCATTCAGAAGCACAGTCTGGACAGCTGGGTTCCAAGAGGGAGGAAGTAGAATCTGCTAGCCCTTTTAAGGCCTATGTGATTGGAAGTCTCAAAATGATACTCCCATGTCATTCTGTTGATTAAAGTAGGTCACAAGTTCTGCCCAGATTCAAAGGGATAGGGAATAGTCTCCTCCTTTTGATAGGAGAAGATACATGTATGTAAAAAATGGGAAGAACTGACATGGCCATATCTGATTACTGTCTATTATGCCTATCCACCTCTTTTCACTATTTCAAATCCCCAAGACATCCTCCTATCCTACTTTATATAAGAAGCCTTTCCCATCGTGCTATTCCACTGGGGTCTTCTAGCCCCATCTGAATTCCTAGGTGCTGCACCTCTTATTATGTAAACTTGTTATTTTGTCCTTAGTAATTTACTCTCTTATGCCACCTTTTTGTTGCTGCTTATTATTGGCTTTTTAGGGCAGAAAATGCAGAGTTCCAAAAACACTTGCTACAGTTTGGAGCACAGTGTGGACTCTCAATGTGTATCTGTGCAAAGACAAAGGAAGGACACAGTAGTAAGGGCTGGATGGAGGGAGTGACCAGCATGGATATGCTCTTGGGCCAAGATCTAGATCAGTAAAGCTTATTTCTAGTAGATTTATATACAGCTGTCAATGGCTTATTCTGAAATCAAATAATTCTGAAATTCTCCCAGCCTCACTAAAGCTTACATGACACATATATCTACATAAAGGAATGGTCATGCTTCTAACTGGAAAGGATCACCCTGAAGTTCCTTGGAAGGCTTCCCCCTTCTCAAACACCCTCATGATGCACTATTCCCCTGTGTCAAGCATTGCCCTCTTTTTATTTTTGTTATTATTATTTTTGAAATAAGACTTTTTTATTGGGGTGCCCTTATTTTGGGATACAGAGCTAACAATAACTTTGCAAACTATGTACTATTAAGTTCCATTACATATCATTAAAATGCTTAATAAAACAATAATAACCCAAATGTATAATACCAAACCATGTTACAATAGGGAAATACTGTTTGTTTCCATAAAAATGTTTTTAATGACAATCCTTTTCTTTTTCTTTCTCTGTTGCTCTAGGTATAAGCATTGCCCTCTTTTAGAATGTAAGTACAACCTGTTGAAGATGGAATGGGAAGTAGGAGGTGGTGGTGGTGGAAATATGAATCTCTGACAAGAGAGCAGTGTTTCTTTTTCTCTCACAGAAGAAACTGGGACAGCATGAATGTGCCAGAAGATTGGAGGCCACTGATGCTGAAGGAAGGAGAACCAAGAAGGAATGGTCTCTGTGAACAAGTCATTTCCCTTCATGTCAGCCAGGCAAGTTGTCCAGGATACATTCTGAATAATGCATTGTCCTAAGCATTAGAGAGTGGCTAGCATTCTCATGGACAACAGAGAAAAATGGAAACATGAGCCAAAGGAAGTTTCCAGAATCTGTGAGCATGTTACATGGGTTCACATACATCCCTCCAGTTTCTAGAATCCAGTCTTCTATGTTGTAACTGAACCCTTAGTCACTAGGTTTCCAAAGGCAGAATAAGCCTGTGGGACAACTGGCCCATGGTGTCCATAGAAAGGGAGTATTGTTGTGTTTTAATAGAACCACTAAAGGAATATCAGCAGACAACTGGATGAATGTAAGTGTTAAACATTGACAAAACTTCCTCCCTTGATCCTAGTGACTACTGGGGGAACCTCTATAGCTCTCTGAACATGTAACTCCCACCACACTTTTTAATTAAGTGCCTTGTATTGCCCTTTAGATAAAAAACTTTTTTTTTTATTATGTCAATCAAGAAGGCTTACTTCAGCCCACCTCATGGTTAAGGATATCAGATGTGTAAAAGATGATCTTTTCGACACATTATCACGATCAGCAACTTTTTGTGCATCAATGTTGGCTTGCATGCAGAAAATGCATTTTACTGGATTATTGGAAATTTGCAATTAATGCTGGCTCTAGGAGAGGCAGAATGGAGCATGGACTCTGCTGTGGGTCACACCTGGGTTTATATTCTGCCTCTGTCAATAGCATTGTGACTTTGAACACATGTGAAAACTCTATTAGATGTATGAAAAGTTTTCCTCATCTGGAAAGTAGTGATAGTAATAACTGAGTCACAGGGTTGTGACTAATAAATAAATAAATGTATGCTAAGTTTCTAGAAAGTTCCCTAGCACAAAGTTATATTAATAAATTACTTTTATAACAAGGTTCTTTTTTGTTACTTATCTTCCGATCATTTCACCACAGCATTGTGCTTGCAGACTGTGTGTATGCATTTTCCATTAAACATCCAAAAATAAACATAGGCATGTGTGATTCTTAAAGATGGGGAAGAAATCCAGAGAGTTTAGGATTACTGGCCATCCTGTTTGGTGGTTTCATAAAGAAGATGAGGCATTAAAACCATAACAGGAAGGAATTCTTTTTTATGATTGAAATAACACATGAACTGGTAATAAAAACTAACAGAAGCCTCTGGATGGAGCTCTTCTTTCTGCCTAGAACATTAAACTCCCAATTACCCATTGACTGGGCATTCCCACTGCTTCATTGTTACATTCTCTTATAAGTGTGTAAAGAAACCCCTTTCCTTTTGGATTATCCCTAGTTAGTGACAGTTATCCTTTTTGGCATTTTCTGAATCTCAACCATGTTGATACTGGCTCTTCAGATGGGAATCTTGGTAAATTGTCCTGTTTGTTTCATCTTTATCCCCTGACCAAAATTGTCCACATGCAATCATGTCTCCAAAAATAAATCCAGTAATCCTTCCCATCATTTCTCTTCCAAAGACTATTTCTTGTAGGTTGATGACACTACAAAATTTGCAGTGTCCTGAAACACTTGGTGGAGCAAACATCTCTCCATTGACTCTTTAATTCAGCTGAAGCACCCTGACCAGGGGTCTTTATCTTTATTTAGCCCTTTCAGTTAATCATTTGTCAGGAAGCCAGGGATTTCAGAAAGAACAAAAATAACTTGGTAACTTTAAAAAACTTTTCAAAAAATTGGGAAGAGGAAAAAATGCCTGTAGAAAATTAATTTAAAGCTAAATAACAGACAAATCTGGGAAAATGCTGGAAATGAATGTACTTACTGATGACACCTTTCTGAAGGCAGTTAGATGCTTGAGTTTCATTTCACTCATTATAATCTGTGCCCATTGCCAAGGATATACTCTTCCAGGAAAAGTAAAGGCAAATTTCTTGGCATTTGCTATATCTCCCACTGGAAAACCCATTAAAGAGTTATTTCTGATGGCAACTGGAGATGTAAATAAAATAGCTCCCTCTTAGTATTTGGTTGAGATTACCCAAATGCTTGGCAGTCATTAAAACCTCCCCAAGTGATATTCATAATAATAAAACCAAGTTGTCAACACACAACACCATTAATGTATGTTAGTAGTCATCATTGGAGGGAAATGGAAATCAAGTATATATCACAGAATGCACTCAGTTAGAAACTATGCCTTCATCTCTACTTTTTTGGGGGAGGGAGGAGGTTGTACAATCTCTTTACTGAGTTTTTAATCGAGTTGGTATTCCACTCTTTCTTTTATGGAGCCATAGAAGTGTCTGTAATGAAAGATTAAAATGGTGGTTTGCAGTGGCTATGCCCAAATAAAATATGACAGCTCTCTCGTAGGGCCTATATGTAAGCAGAGGGAGCTCTGCAACAAACTGCATTATGCTCTCTGCCGTGCATACTGATCACAAATTGTGTGGGTTATCCTTGAGACCATAAAAATAAAAAAAAAATGTGTGTATCTCTGTGTGTGTCTGTGTCTGAGAGAGAGAATGAATTTCTTTCTCCCAACTAATTATGAACCTCATACATAGCAAGTAATAGAGAAAGGATGTTCAGATTTCCTATAGCTGAGGAAACACACACACACACACACACACACACACTGACAGGCTAATGGCTACTTTCCCAAAGAGTGGTTAGAAAGAAGTAGTAAATGGGACTGTGTTGATGCTGGGAGAAGACCTGGGCAAAGATCAAGATACCGGCAACATATCGGATAACACATAATTGGCAGGTCACCGCCAAATGAGTGTAGTCATGCATTGCCGGGCAAGCCTTTTCGGGTGATAAAGACACTTGTAAACAATTCAGTCCCAGAACATGGCAATAATATGTTGATCCGGCGTGTAATGAGGTGTCCCTGGAATCAATAAGCAGTCCTGGAGAGCAGGGAGCAAGGGTAGTGGCTGTCTTTCTGATGACCTTTCCTCACCACCAAGGACCCCATCTCCCCTGAAGAGGACTTTTCTCATTTTGCAGCCAGCTCTGAGTGTCAGAACTTCCATTCGCAGCCAGCAAATGAACAGCTAGGCCCTGCATGCTAATGAAGTCCGGGCTATTTTGCACCTTTTCATCTGCACATTATGCTCTTGACTCTGGAGAAGGTGGGAATTAGACCGGACCCTGGTGTCAGACTGCCTGATGGCTCAGCTTCGGAAAACTGGTAATTGAAGCTGATGACTGATGCGAGGGAGGCCTGAATTTGGAAATAAACAGTTTCAAGCACTGCATGTCATTTCTGGAGAGACTGCTGAGAGAATGGAAATGAGCTCCGTTTCTTGAATCTAATGCAGTTTCTCAGCAGGAAAAACACGTCTTTTAGACAACAATGCCAGTCATTAAGATTTAAATGTTCTGGCGATAATAGAGGAACTGGCCTCCCCTTTCACAAATAGCACTTATGTAAATGCCTTTCAACACCCAGATCTACATTTAATCCACGCCCAGGAAGATAACTGTGTGGGAAAGCAGAACCAAATGTAATTCTTAGTCTATAAATATCATTCATAAGGAGAGAGAGAAAAAACAGTAAAATTGTTTGCCAACATGTCACAAAGCGTTGCCTGTCAGTGTCGGTAACAAGGCAGCTCCCTGTTGAAACAATGAAAGGACATTTGGAAGTCTACGATAAAACACCCCCAAGCCACACTTTTACTGGTTATTTTTACAGGGCAGTATTTCATTCCAAATAATCTACCATCCTAGCCTTTTATGTTCAAATGGCATGAATATTCCCTATTTGTATGCAGAATTTATATTTATGGTGAATCTGTATGTTTAATGTTGCACCAGAAGCCCAAATCTGGACCCATTTGCTTATAATCTGTTAAGAGAAGTTTTCATTAAGCATTTATTTCATTTTCTCTTAACATTACTAAGTTGTCACAAAACCCCAGACCCAACATGACATACTGTTTTAATCTTCCTTCCCCAATCTACTGAGATTAACTGGACATTATGTTGCTGTATGCAGAAGGAAGGGCTCAGAACTCACACACAGCCTTTTGCTTTTTAGGAGGCTTTAAAAGTCATTTTTACTAGACATCCCTCCAGCCCAGTTTTTCCTGGGCAAGTGAAACACCTTCAGGGAGAAAATTATGAGCCTGGAGAACAGAAGAACGAGGCCAGTGGTATTTATCATGGCAGACCGCAGTGATTCATGAATAACCAGCGGCTTGCTTTTTCCTAGCTTTTCTTCCTACCCCAAGTGAGATTTCGATATTTCAGGCCTTTTTCAATTTAATGGTGACATACAGGATTCTCACAGGCAGTCTTTGGTTTGTTAGTGACATCAAGAATATCAGTACAACTTGAGAGAAACCTAAGCTGGTTGGGGTGTCATTGTCACTTCAGTTTAAAGGTAGCAAACCTATCTCACAAAGGATCAACACTGAATTATTTCAACAACTCAAAATATAGATAAGCAATGCATTTCTAATAGAGTACTTGTGGATACTAGATAGATTAATGAATATTCAGCAATCCTTTGCAGGAAATATATGAAATTCCACAAGAAAAAGGATAAATCTTAAACACACACACACCTACCCCTTACTGTTACACTGTTGCTTCATTCTGATGTTATTCCTGTGTCTTGTTAAGTCTCACAATATAATGGCTAAAAGAGAGGGAAAAAATTGGGGTCACTAAAATGCGATAGTGATAACTACAAGGTTCTTCACACATGGTGCACATGCATAGAGGAAATTCAATATTTATATAGTGACTCCTTCTGTGTCCAGAGCAGCACTGTCTTTTTGAAAAGCTTATATGTGTATTTCTTCATTGAACTCTCACCATAAGCACAAAATTCTATTTTATTAACATGTAAGGCAAGGGAGGCGAGAGAAAAGATGTCATTTTTCTTCTTTTTTTTTTTTTTGGTATGTGCCCCTAGCAGGAACTGAACCCGGGACACCCTGGTCCGCAGGCCAACTCTCCAACCACTGAGCCAAACCGGCCAGGGCAAGGATGTCATTTTTCTAAGGTCACACAGCAAAAGCAGTGGTGAAGCCAGAATCAAACTTTGTGTTTTAAATATTTGCCCTGCTTTTCTTTTCTATAGAGCCATGTTCCCCTGTGCAAATACTATCAATAAAAAAAGTTATGTGGTATTAAGCTATTTCTGCTTTTGTACTACCTCTTCTGTTGCTGTTATAAAGTTGAAATTCTTCAGACTTAGAAGCATTACATGTAACTCCAATTGTCCTGAGGAAGAATAGCAAGAGCAAGATTTTTTCCAGTCTTTAATGTCCACAGGTGGTGATTACTATAGTAATAGCATCCATTTTGTGTGGAGAGTGTTGCATGGATAAGCATGATACAGCAGTTTAAGGGTCTATCACGCGGTCTTGGCTTTGGTTCAAATCCTGGCTCCATCACTGTACCAGCAATAACAGAAAAGTGGAGTGGGTAATTTTTTACTCACGTAATGGGAATTTCAAGAGGAGGTAGTCTAGGATGAAAGAGAATAGGTCCCCACGATGCTATAAATGTCCCAGTTTACTGTTGTCTTTCTACTCCATCTTTGTTAGAACATTGATTCTATCTTAAGGTCGTCTCATGATCATACAATGACTGTGCAGTTCCAGTCATCTAATCTGATGGAGGAGGAAAGGAATAGGGCAAGGCAAAGAATCAGATAAGTCATTTTCCTTCTAAGGAACTTCACAGGAAGCAGCTCCAGTGTTTATAGTTCATTGATAAGAACCTAATCATGTGGTTATTTCTACCTACAGAGAAGACTGGGAAGTATACATGTGAAGCTGATTTTGGTTCTCTTGCTAATGAAGAAGAGAACAGATATTGTACAATTAATTTCAGGAAGAGTATACTGCCACACTTAACAGATATAAATATACGTGGTTGTCTAAATTGTTTAAGTCTCAGTTTACTTATCTGTCACATGGGAAAAAATGGTGGTCTCTTCCTCATTATCATACTAGGAATGGATTGTAAGGAGAAAATGAAATATTTCACATAAAGTTCCCATTGCAATCCCTGGTACATAAATGTGAAGATATGATGACCTAAGAAATGAAGTATGTTTAGCCTTACTAGAGAGATTGTGAAAACAGAGATTAAAACCCCAACAGGATGTCATTTTTCTCCCCATTCCAATTGACAAAAATTAAAATAAACAATAATGTATGATGTCGGCAAGTTCATGGGGAAATGGACACTCTCATAAACTACTAGTGAGAATACTTGGACAATGTTTATGGAGGACAATTTGGCAGCAACCATTCTCCTTGCAACCTACCCTAGGGAAATATTTGCATAAATGTATAAAGAGACCCATGGTCTTTGCCATTGGTCACTGAAGCTTTATTTGTAATGGTAAAACAAACAAACAAACAAACAAACAAACAAAATCCAAAACAAAAAAGAAACCCCTCAAACAAACAAACAATAAACCAACAAAAAACTGAACACATCCAAAAGAGGAAGGTTTAATCAAACTGTAGTATATCCATGCCATGGCTTACTATGCAGAAGATTAGAAGAAACAGGAAGATCTGTCTGTATGTAGTGACAAGGAAAGAAGGAAGAGAAGAAATACCAAGGCCCTGTTAAGGAAAAACAGCAAGTTGCAGAATAACATGTAGGATATGATGTCATATATTTAACTCATATTCCATATCTCTCTCTCTCTCAAATATCTCTTTCTCTCATGTTACCAGGGACAAAGGTTTTTTCTCTTTCCCCTGTTGAAGTAATCTGAGATTTATTTTTCTTAATCTTTATTGTTGTATTACAGATGTCCACCATTTTCCCCCCATTTCTCCCCTACTCTCTCCTCATCCCAGTTCCTACCATGCTCCAGGCCTTCACCACCCTATTATCTGTGTCCATGGGCTATGCATATATGAATATAAGTGATATGAATATCACTTCCCACTCCCCTGTGCCCTCTTCCCTCTGAGATTCATCAGTCTGATCCATGTCTCCATGTCTCTATTTCTATTTTATTCATCAATTTATTTTGTTCATTAGATTCCACATATAAGTGAGATCACGTGATACTTGTCTTTCTCTGACTGGCTTATTTCTCTTAACATAATACACTCCAGGTCCCTCTGGCTGTCTCAAAAGGTAATATATTCTTCTTTTTTTACAGCTGCATAGTATTCCATTGAGTATATGTACCACAGCTTTTTTAGCCACTCATTTACTGATGGGTACTTGGATTGTTTCCAGATCTTAGCTATTATGAGAAGTACTGCTATGAACATAGGGGTGCGTATATTCTTTCTGGTTGGTGTTTCAGGATTCTTAGACTATATTCCTATAAGTGGGATCACTGGGTCAAATAGCAGTTCAAATTTTAATTTTGTAAGAAAATTCTATATTGTTTCCATAGTGGCTGCACCAGTCTACATTTCTACCAGCAGTGTACTAGAGTATACTTTTCTCCATGTCCTCACCAGCACTTGTTGTTTGATGATTTGTTCATAGTAGCCGTTAGGGCAGGTGTGAGGTGATACCTCAGTCAATTTAATTTGCATCTCTGATGATTAGTGACATTGAGCATTTTTTCATATGTCTCTTGGCCATTTGTATGTCCTGTTTAGAGAAGTATCTATTCAGGTACTCAGCTAATTTTATTTTTATTAATTTATTTTTGTTAGAGATGTTTCCCCTTTTCCCCCCAATTGACACCCTCCTCCTGATCCCCTTGCCCCCTCCCCACCCCGTCCCCAGCATTGTTGTCAATGTCCATTGGTTACGCATACATGCATATAATTTCTGTGGTTTATTCCTTCCCTCCCCCCTCTTCTGAGGTTTGTCAGCTCATTTTTTTATTTGATTGTTTGTCTTCCTTTTGTTGAATTGTATGAATAGTATATATGTTTTGGAAATTAACCCCTTATTAGACATATCACTGGCAAATATGTTCTCCCATACAATGGGTTCCCTATTCATTTTGATGCTGGTTTCTTTTGCTCTACAGAAGCTTTTTAGTTTGATGTAGTCCCATTAGTTTATTTTTTCCATTGTTTCTCTTGCCCTAGGTGATGTATTGGTGAAAATTCTGCTGCTTGAGATGTCTGACATTTTGCTGCCTACATTTTCTTCTAGGATTTTCATGGTTTCATGACTTACAGATCAGTCTTTTATCCATTTTGAGTTTATTTTTGTGTATGGTGGAAGTGAGTGGTCTAGTTTTAATTTTTTCGTGTACCTGTCCATTTTTCCTAACACCAATTATTGAAAAGATTGTCTGTACTGCATTTTAAGTTCCTCCTTTGTCAAATATTAATTGACCATGAAGGTGTGGATTGATTTCTGGGTTTTCTGTTCTATTCATGTGCCAGTACCAGGCTGTGTTAATTACAAAGGCTTTGTAGTATAATTTGATATCTGGTATTGTGATTCCCTCCTTCTTTGTTCTTCTTTCTCAAGATTGCTATGGATATTTGGGGTCTTTTTTGGTCCCATATAAATTTTTAGAGTATTTGTACTAGATATGTGAAATATGGTTGGTATTTTAATAGGGATTACATTGATTCTATAGATTGCTTTGGGTAGTATGGACATTTTAATGATGTTAATTCTTCCAATCCATTTACACGGTGTATTATTTCACTTGTTTATATTTTCCTCTATTTCTTTTTTTCAATGTCCTGTAGTTTTCTGTGTATAGGCCTTTTACTTCCTTGGTTAAGTTCATTCCTAAGTATCTTAATTTATTTTGGTGCAATGGTAAATAGGATTGTTTTTTAGTTTCTCTTTCTGATAATTCATTATTGGTGTATAAAAATGCCATCAATTTCTGGGTGTTAATTTTGTATCCTGCTGCATTGTTGAATTCACTTATTAAATTGAGCAGTTTTTTGGTAGAGTTTCAGGGTTTTCTACGTATAATATCACGTCATCTGCAAATAATGACAGTTTTACTTCCTCCTTTCCAATTTCAATGCCTTTTATTTTTTTCTTCTTGTCTGATTTCTGTGGCTAGGACTTCTAGTACTATGTTGAATAAAAGTGGTGAAACTGGGTATCCCTGTCCTGTTCCTGCTTTTAGTTTTTTCCCATTTAGTATGATTTTAGCTGTAGGATTGCCATATAAGGTCTTTATTATGTTGAGGTATGATGACTCTATTCCTACTTTGTTGAGAGTTTTTATCAAAAATGGGTGTTGGATTTTGTTGGATGCTTTTTCCACATCTGTTGATATGATGATATGATTTTTATCTTTTAATTTGATATATTACATTTTTTGATTTGTGAATATTGTAAAAATGTTGCATCCCCAGAATAAATCCCACTTGATCATGGTGTATAATCTTTTTAATATGTTGCTGGATCTGGTTTGTTAATATTTTGTTCAGGATTTTCACATCTATGTTCATCAGGAATATTGACCTGTAATTCTCTTTCTTTGTAGTGTCTTTATCTGGTTTTGGAATTAGGATAATGCTGGCCTCATAAGAAAAGCTTGGAAGTCTTCCTTCCTCCTGAATTTTTTGGAATAGTTTGAGGAGGATATGTGTTAGTTTTTCTTTGAATGTTCAGTAAAACTCCCCCTGTGAAGCTGTCCAGACCAGAGCTTTTGTTTGCTGGGAATTTTTTGACTACTGCTTCAATTTCACTAGTTATTATTGGTCTGTTAAGTTTTGGAAGCTTGTATGTTTCTAGGAATTTGTCCATTTTACCTAGGTTGTCCAATTTGTTAGCATATAGTTGTTTATAGTATTCTCTTATAATCCTTTGTATTTCTGTGGTGTCAGTTAATATTTCACCTCTGTAGGTTCTTATTTTATTTATTTGGGTCCTCTCTTTTTGTTTCTTAATGAATCTGGCTAAAGGTTCATCAAACTTTTTTATCTTTTGAGGAACAAGCTTTTGGTTTTATTTATCTTTTGTATTATATTTTTTGTCTATCATCTATTTCCACTCTGATCTTTATTATTTCTTTCCTTCTACTTATTCTGGGTTATTTTTGTTGTTGTTCTCTTTCCAGTTATTTAAGTTGTAGGGTTAGATATTTTATTGGAACTTTCTCTTGTTTTTTGAGGTAGGCCTGCAGTGCTGTGAACTTCGTTCTCAGGACCGCTTTTGCTGTGTCCCATAGATTTTGGATTGTTGTGCATTCATTTTCATTTGTTTCCAGGAAGTTTTTTATTTCTCTCTTGATCTCATTGGTAACTCATTCATTGTTTAATAACATGCTATTTAGCCTCCATGTGCTTGAATGTTTTTGAGTGTTTTTATTATAGTTGATTTCTAGTTTCATTCCATTGTGATCCGAGAAGAAACTTGATACGATTTCCATCTTCTTGAACTTGTAGAGACTTATTTTGTATCCTAATATGTGGTCTGTCTTTGAGAATGTCCCATGTGCTCTTGAGAAGTATATATTCTGCAGCTTTGGGGTGAAATGTTCTGTAAATGTTAATTAAATCCTTTTTATCTAGTGTGTCATTTAGAATCACTGTTTCTTGTTGATATTTTTTTGTCTAGAAGATACATCAAGTGATGTCAGTGGGGTTTTGAAGTCCCTTACTATGATTGAATTGCTGTTGATCTCTCCCTTATAGTCCTCCAGAAGTTTTTTATTTTTATGTATTTGGGTGTTCCAAATTGGGTGCATATATGTTTATCAGGATTATATCCTCTTTTTGTATCAATCCCTTAGTATTATGAAGTGCCCTTCATTGTCTCTTGTTATAGTCTTCATTTTGAAGCCTATTTTGTCAGATATAAGTATTGCTACCCTGGTGTTTTATTTCCATTTGCATTGAAAACATTTTTTTATCCCTTCACTTTTACCCTGTGTGAGTCTTTTGTTCTGAGGTGGGTCTCTTGTAGACAGCATATATATGGGTCATGTCTCCTTATCCATTCAGCTACCCTAGATCTTTTGATTGGAGCACTTAAATCATTTACATTTAAGTTTATTATTGATAGGTACTTATTTGTTGCCATTTTTATTTTTCATGCCTGTGTTCCTCTCTCTATATATATTCCTTCTTCTTTTTACAACAGTACCTTTAGCATTTCTTGCAGTGCTAATTTGGTGGTAGTAAACTCCTTTAGCCTTTTTTGTCTGTGAAGTTCTTTATTTCATCTTCAATTTTGAACTATAGCCTTACTGGGTAAAGTAGCCTTGGATTCAGTCCCTTGCTTTTCATTACGTTGTATACTTTATGCTACTCCTTTCTGGCCTGAAGTGTTTCTATTGAAAAATCAGCTGTCAGTCTAACAGGAGCTTCCTTGTAGGTAACTTTCTGTGTTTCTCTTGCTGAGTTTAATATTCCTTCTTTATTTTTAATGTTTGCCATTTTAATTATGATGTGTCTAGGTTTGGTCTTTTGGGGTTCAACTTGTTTGGGATTCTTTGTGTTTCCTGGACTTGTGTGACTTTTTCCTTTACCAGGTTAGGGAAGTTTTCTGTCATTATTTCTTCAAACAGGTTCACTATTCCTTGCTTAGATTCTTCTCCTTCTGGGTAACACTGTTATGCAGATGTTATGTTTCATGTTGTCCCAAAGTGCCCTTAAATTGTCCTCCTGCTTTTTAATTTTTTTCCCAATTGTTGCTCTTATTGGTGTTTCTTTCTACCTTGTTTTCTAATTCATTGATTCTGTCCTCAGCTTCTTCTAATCTACTGTTGACTCCTTCTAGGATACTCTTTATTTCAGTTTTGTCATTCTTCATTTCCATTTGATTCTTATTTTTGGTTTCTACTTCTTTTTCATGTTGCTGAAGTTTCCACTCAGTTCCTTATAATTCTCATTAAGTTCCTTATAGTTCTCACTAAGTTGTTTGTGCACCCTTATAACCATTACTTTGAATTGTTTAACTGATAAATTGATTGCCTCCATTTCATTTAGTTCCTTTTCTGGTGAATTCTCCTTTTCTTTCATTTGGGGTTGTTTCGTTGTCTCACTATTTTATCTTTCCAGTGATCCGGTGCCTGGTGCATTGGGTTGGGTGGTGGGAGTAGGTTGGTGTGTCCAGAGACATCGGGTTATGGCAGGTCATGCGTGCCAGATCTCAGATCCAGTCTAGTCATCTGGAGGCACTGGCAGCTCTTGGCAGCATCCACAGTGGGGTTGGCAGCTCTCAGTGGTGACAGCAGCAGGGCCAGTGGCTCTTGGTGGCAGCAGCAGCAGGGCCGTCAGCTTGGAGTGGTGTCAGCTGCTGCTGTGGCAGGCCTGGCAGTTCTTATTGATAGCAACTGCAGCAAATCCAGTGGCTCTTGGCAGCAGTGGTGGCATGCCTGGTAGCTCTCTTCTGCGGCAGGGTTAATGGAACGGCAGCTCTCTGCTGCTCACAGGTCCTGCTGGAGTAAAGGCTCTGGCACTCTTCTGCTCATGGGTCTCACAGGGATAGAGGCCTTCTGCTGCCACAGGAGCAGTGGTGGGGCTCGGCATGCCTATCTGTGGTCTCCAGGTGTTGGGTCTCTGCAGTTTCCCGCAGCCTCCTCCCAAAGAGGACTCTACACATCTTCCTGTCTGTTCCCAAGCGAGGAGAAGTGCCTGGTCAGGGAGCACACTTCTGCAGCATAAAGCTCCCTCTGCCTGGAACACCCAAATGGCTAGCCCTGATTTCCCCCACTGACAGGCAGATGCCCACCCACACCCACACCCACACCCATGCACACTTTCTCTCACACATGCTCACACACTCACACTCTCACATTCATTCTGGTCTTGCCTTCTGCATTTTTGTTCCCCAGTCTCCTGGGACAAAGTTTAAGTAGTGTTTGCTTGTAGCCCCTTTAAAAGACTGGGATTTCCTAAGCTCAGGTTTTCTCAGGTCTGATGGAAATCCAGTGTGTGCAGCATCCACTTGGGCCCACCTCCACATCACCCTTGGTACTTGGAAATCAAAGGTAACTGATGGCAAACATGAAGCTCATGCTTCCTGTGAGTAATCAAGTCCTTTGTCTCTGACCCAGCATCCATAAGATAGTGGTAGGTTAAAATCCAAGCCCTTTCACAGTTCTCATAAATGTAATATTGAGAAGGCAAGCCAGGTGCAGCCCCTTAGGTAATGCAGCGACCCCACCCTTGGCTTTTGTAATGTAATTCCCATACATCTGCCAATGCCTAAACTACAGTGGAACTAGAAGGCTCCCAAACGCCCGGAGGCTTATCATGTATAAAATGCAGCGGGAACCTGGGCGCGGGGCTCAGCCTTTGGAGGTGACTCCGCTGAGACAGCACTGGTGCACATTAAACAGTCCTTTCCTAATCCTCCAAGTGCGTTGCAATCTGTCTCTTCCTGTCAACCAAATTTCTGCCACAACAATATAAACATTGAAAATTACACATTTTACAAATCTACAGTTTGATGAATTTTCACAAAGTGAACTCACATATGTGACCAGCACCAGATCCAGAAAAACATTACCAGCATCACAGAAATCTCCTTGATGTCCCTGTGAGTCAACCCTCCCCCCCCCCCCAAGGGTAACACACTCCTATCTAACAGCATGGGTTATTTTGCCTGTTTTTGAACTTGACGTACATTAAATCATGCAGTATGTACTCTTTTGTGTCTGGATTCTTTCTTGCAACAGTATGTTTATGAGATTCATCATCATCATAATAATTATTAGTAGTAGTATTTTATTTTTTGCAGTTGGATAGACAGTCATTTTGGAAGGAGATAAAGGGGGATAATATTTTCCAAGCTGAACATTTCCTTGGAAATTGACAATACCTTATACTTCCATTAGAATCAGGAACACATTGCCTTGTTTTAGTTAGATGTTTCCCAATTATGTCTTCAGAAGAGTTAGTTACAAAAAAGTATACTTAACCATCAATTTTTTTCAGATTACTGAGGGAAGTGGAAACAAAATACTGTCATTCTTCCATGTGTTCATTGGGTACCCCTTCCCAGAATAGCTACTCAGCTCTGTGAGGAGGGCTCTTGTTCATCCAGCTTTGGCAAAGAAATATTACCTGAGGAGGAGGGCACAAAATACTCCTCCATAATTTGATGGGAGTTTTGTAGTAGTTCTTTAGCACAGTTGCCTTCTACCACATTGTTGGATCTCAAGTATAGACATCTGTCCTCCAGTACTGATTCCGTGCACTCCACCTCACCTGTGTCCATGGTGCAGAGCTGGTTGGCAAAAGCAATGGTTTTCTCGAGCCATTCCAAGGCCTCTTGGCTGCAGAAGTCCACAAGCACTAGCTGCTCCAGGTGTCCGATCACATCAGTGGTGATTTGCCCACTTCCCTGAGGATTGCCTTGAAAAGTGAAGCCCCACAACCCACCCACCAGGGCCTGAAGAACCAGCCACACATTCCATGCCCACATTTCTCCTCCAATTCATCCATATTACAGGTAGTTGTAGTTCATCATAATTATTACTGTGTCAAGTTCCCTACAGGATGGCTGACAAGGCCATCTCTGATTTCCCTCCTCTGCACCACCCCCAACCTGTTTACTTCTTGATTTCATTTTCTACTACATTCCCTGCCACTCACTCCCTCCAGTTGCACTGGTATCTTTGCTGTCTGCTGAACACAGTAGGTCTGAGCCTATCTGTACTAGTGATCCCAGTGCCTGGTATACTTTTCTCCCTAATAATTGCATAGTTCCCTCCTTCACCTCCTTTAGTCTGCTCAGTGTCCCCCATCTCAAGAATGTCTACCTGGGTAATGTTATTTAAAACTGCAATTATTCTCCATTCCTCTGTACTCCTTATTTCTCTTATCTTGCTCTTTTTTTTTTCATAGCATACAATATAATTTATTGTCCTATTATGTGTATTATTTTTTATCTGTCTTCTACCACTAGAATGTTAACTCCATGAGGATAGGAATTCTTGTGTGTTTAGTTCACTGATGTATACCAAGCTCTTGGAATAGTTTAAATACATGGTGTATGCTTAATAAATATTTGCTTAATGAGTGAATTAACTTCTGTAAATCTCAATTTATTGATACTGTCTCAAAGGAATATGCTTAGATTCAGGATCAGCTATCTTTTAAGTTATACACTTGCAGTGACCAATCACTGAATATAGATTGCCCCCTAGGAAGGGGTGTAAACCCAGTCCAGACAGATCCTAAGGGCTGTTTCTGGGAAGGAACACAACAGTGGGTCCTAAGTAAGCAACCTACCATGCAATCATATAGTGAATGCCTCAGTCATGAAGGAGACTCTCGGTGGTCTCACAGTATCTACCAAAGAATACCCCCGGGTGCCTCTCAGGTGCACTTGCTGTACATCAATTCACCCCTGCAGGATTATTCTTGTTTTTTCCTAGGGAAATATAACTACAAGAGAAAGATTAGTGGGCTGAAACTGCCACTGTAGTGTTTTTGGGACTTTACTTCATATTCATCTTCTCACTTTCCTGCTATTCATTCTCAATTCCCTCTCAGTCTAAGCCAGGATCTCTCTTGCCTAGGTGCCTTACTTGTTGGGGTGATTCAGGAGGAGTCATCCTTGAAGAGTCTGCCCTTTGAAGACTATGGCTGCTGTGCTTGTCCATTTACCACCAACTGGTCGGAGGAAGACCATGAGGCACCCAATGGGTCATCTAGGTGCCACACACATTCCTCCCTGTTTCCATCACATCACAGCATCCATACCTCTTCCTGGTAATCAAGGTCAATTACCCTGCCAGAATTGTGACTCCTCTCCTGGCTTGCTGGTGTTTTTGGATGAGGAGCCCAAACTTGGTGTTCATAACTTAAAGATTAATGTGAGTTCCAAGATGGTTGTGGCAAAGGTGAAAGCAATACACACCACTTCCCAGTGCCAAACCAGATTTACAGCTAACATTCAGAGAAAACAATATGAATAAACAATAAAGGATACCCTAACAGGAGTATTACATGCAAGTATTGATAAAAGAAGCTACACAGAGACTGGTAAGAAGGGCAGAGATGTGGAGAGGGCTTGTTTCTGCACCCAGCAGCAGCAGCTGAGAAATATTGTGGCTGCAAGAATCCCCCCTAGGAAAGTGGGGTCTCAACCCCATGGCAGGACCCCCAAACCAAAGCACCAAGGCTGGGAAGAAAAGCCTGCATAGTATCTGGCAGCAAAAATAAGTGGGGACTTTATCCTCTGGAAAGAAGAGGGAGTCTGCTTGAATCCCAAGTGCTTACCTTAAGGGTCAACACACAGTGGCTCATTCTTGGGCACTCATCCATGGCTCTGATAGAGGGAAGGAGACTCAGAGTATACAGAAACCATAAAGAGAAGATCTGGGTATCATAGCTCTGGAGATCTGGAAAGTAAGCTACTGAGGTTCCAGTTCTGAGTCAACATCCCACACTGCCCTCAGTAGCCATCTCCCAGAGTCAAGCACTTCTATTCTTACAGCACCAACTGGAGAAAGTGCACTAACCACATCCTCCAAATACTGGTGACACCATCCCGCCAAGCTCAAGTTTGGCATAAACGACTATTGGCTGCACTTAACAGGGACCCAAGGTGTACTCTTTTTCTGGAGAAACTATAGACAGGCTCTCAGATGATCATTCAGCTGAGTGGCTTTGGAACAAGGGCCAATCTTTCTGCTCCCATGGCTTAGGCAGGCACCACCCCCCAATGTAAGAATCCCTTGTCAGTGTCTCTTGCAGTACCCTGCAGAGCTAGGGGAAGGTGAGCAGCTCTCTCCCTTCCCAAGGGCCAGTGCCACCCTCAGCAGAGTATTGCCTTGATCTGTTTCTCCAAGCCCCGCCAGCATCCTCTTGCTAGTGCAGCCTCACAGGGGAAATGGGACACAACCTAGAACTGGTGCAGCCTTGTGGGGGAAAGAGGACATAACACAGAACTTGGACATTTGGCATGACCCCCATGGAGCCTCCCATCAGTGTCTGGGGTTGGGGGAGGGTGCTGACAAGCTAGGAGAAGGTGAGCAACTAGCTCCCCTCCCAAGGGCCAACGGCCCATGTCACCCAAATCAAAGGGCAGAGTTGATTTGCATTCCAAAACATGTTGGCCCCATCCTGCTAAGCTCATATCTGTGGAGGAAGGGGACAAAACTCAGAACTGGGACATATGATGTGACCCCCTTGGAGCTCTCTGTCAGCTTCTCTAATGGGCTGTGGAGCTAGAAGGAGGTGAAAACTCTCTCCCCTCTCAAGCAGCAGGCTGCCTTGATCTGTTCCCCCAAGCCCTTCCAGCACCATCTTGCTGATACAGCTGTGCAGGGAAAAGGAGACACAACTCAGAACTGGGACATTTGACATGACCTGTTAGGACTAGCCTCTTGTCAGGGTCTCTGGTGGTGAGCTGACAAGCTGGGGGAAGCTAGCTGCTCCCTCCCCTCCCAAGGGCCAAGGGCTAGTACCACATTCACCAGAGGGCTGCCTTGATATTTTCCTCCAAGTCCTGTGGGGAGAAAGGTGCCAGGGACCATGGCTTAGAGAAGAGAGTTTTGGAATGAGGCTCAGTCAGGGACTCTAAAAGCATGGCTGTGGCTCCATCCTGCTAGGCTTTTTGAGGGGGAAGGAGGTTCTGTTCAGAACCTGGACATTCAGACTACAATCTACCTAAGAGGCTCCAGTCCAGAGCTTCAGCAAGCATGGCTACAGAGCTACAAGGAGGAGCACAGCTCACCCTTCTCCAGTGGCACATTTGGTACTACCCCCCCAAAAGCCTTTTTTGATCTGTTTGCCCAAGTCCCAGTGACCCCATCCCATCCTGCTGAGCTTGCTCCTGCAATGAGTACAGCTGGCTACAGTCAACCTGAACCTGCAGTGTGCTCCTCCTGGGGGAGATAGAGTTGGACACTGTGGCAAAGTCTGAAATGTATGGCTCTGGAGTATGGGCCACATTCTCTCCATTGAGTGTTGGACCATGCTGCTCCAAGTGAGGGGATCCACTAACTCTGTCTACCTGAACTAGTTGCCCCATCTATGGAGCCTGAGCCCAGTGGAAGAGTCAATGAGGCATAGTTATCTTGGGCCCATTATACAGTCTTTCTTCATAAGACTCTGGAGGAAGTCTAGGCAACCTTGAGGAGGAATGGTGTAGCTGACAAGTGGATGGCAACCTCAGGGGAGCCTTGGCATTTTACTGACCTGACCTCAGCTCAGAGCTCCAAGAAGACCCATCTACACAGATTGGCCCCTCCAAGGCATACCCAGGTCCAGTAAATGCAGACACAAAAGTGAACAGTGTGGAAGCTTCAGACCGGTAACCCAAAACCGGTTATACACAACATCTGACAGCAACCTATACTGAACCCCACTGAAGTGAATCCAGAACCAACACAACCAGTGATGGGCTTTAGACCACTCCAGAGCTCAATGCAACCAGCCAAAGCGTCACACCCAAAGGAAAAATCTGGCAGGCACCAGACCCTACTGGATACAACTCTGCCTTGTGGGGCAGCCCCTGTACAACATCTCATACATGGTGGTCAAGATTTATGTTTATAGTCACCCAGTGTGAGGGTTACTCCACCCACAAAAGAGCCAACAGCATTCATTAAGATGCAACTACAAGACGGGGTGCATATAACCTACAAGAAACATTTCGGGAGCATGGAGCACAATTGATCTGAAAGATTGTGTCACTGAGCCCAACAAGACATCACGGGACTACACCTGCACAGCAGCTTGAATGCCACCATCAAGTTGAGCCTCAGCCAACCAGCCTGAGAGTTGATCCCAACCACAAATGGGCCAACAACAATCAAGACCCAATTACAATAGGAGGGCACACATAACCCATGCAAGGGACATTCTTAGAACATCCAGCTCAAGAAATCAAGGAAACTGCACCACTGGGTCCCACAGGACACTAAACTGCAAAAGTTCACACCATGAACATTGGGAGTCATAGCAGTTCTATTTAATACATAGAAACAAACACAAAGAGACAGCAAAAATAGGAATACAAATAAATAATTCCCAAATGAAAGAAAAGGAAATATCTCCAGAGAAGGAGTTAAATGAAATGGAGGCAATCAATTTATCAGACACAGACTTAAAGTAATGATTATAAGGATGCTCAAAAAACTTAGTGAAAACTATAAGGAACTTAATGAGAAATACAAGAAACTTAGTGGGAAATACATCAGCATGAAAACAACATAGAAGCCATGAGTAGGACTCAGTCTGAAAAAAAGAATACTATATCTGAAATCAAAAATACACTGGAAGAAATTAAAAGTAGGCTGGACGAAGCAGAGGGTCAAGTGAGTAATTTGGAAGACAATGTAAAAAAAATATGCCCAATTAGAGCAACAAAAAGGAAAAGGAATGAAAAAGAATGAGAACGGTTTAAGGAAACTCTGAAACAATATGAAACATAACATCCGAATCACACAGATACCAGAAGAAGAATAAGGTGAGCAGGAATAGAGAACCTATTTGAAGAAATAATGACGGAACACTTCCTTAACTTGGTAAAAGAAAAAGTCACACAAGTTCAGAAAGCATAGAGGGTCTCCATCAAAGAAACACATGCCAAGAAACACATGCCAAGACACATCATAATTAAAATGAGAAAATTTAAAGGCAGCAAGAGAGAGACAGTTAGTTACTTACAAGGGAGATCCCATAAGGCTGTCAGTGGATTTCTCAACAGAAACACTTCAGACCAGAAGGGATTGGCATGAAATATTCAAAGTTATAAAGAGCAAAAACCTGCAACCAAGACTGCTGTATTCAGCAAAGCTGTCATTTAAAATAGAAGGTAAAATAAAGAGCTTCTCAGACAAAAGAAAGGGCTAAAAGAGTTCAGTACCACCTAACCAGCATTGCAAGAAATGCTAAAGGGACTGCTTTAAGAAAAAGAAGAAATATATATAGAGAGAGGAACATAGGCATAAAGAGAAAAAGTGGCAGTAAATACATACCTATCAACAATAACTTTAAATATAAATGGATTAAATGGTCCAATTAAAAGACATAGGGTAACTGAATGTATAAGAAAACATGATCCATGTATATATATGCTGTCCACCACAGAAGAAAAGATTCAACAAGGTTCAAAGTGAAGGGAATAGAAAAAATTTTCCATGTCAATGGAAATGAAAAACAAGTTGAGTTAGCAATACTCATTTCTGACAAAATAGACTTCAAAACAAAAACCATAACAAGAAACAAAGAAGGCCACTACAAAAAAACTGAAGCAATTGATCCAACAAGAGGATATAACGCTTATAAACATATATGCACCAAATATAGGAGCACCTAAATATGTAAAACAAACAAACAAAAAACTCTTGGTGGACTTCAAGGGAGAGATCAATAGCAATACAGCCATAGTGGGGAACTTCAACACTGCACTGTCATCAATGGATAGATATTCCAGACTTAAAATCAACAAGGAAACAGTGACCTTAAACAACATACTAGATCTGATTAATTTTATTGATATTTACAGAACGTTTCATGCCAAAGCAGCAGAATATACACTCTTCTCAAGTACACAGGGAACATTCTGAAAGATAGATCACATGTTAGGTCCAAACATGTCAGTTTAAGTCTTAACAAATTCAAGAAGATTGAAATCATATTAAGCATCTTCTCGGATCACAACAGCATGAAATTAGAAATCAATCACTAAAATACTCAAAAACATTCAAACACATAAACATTCAAACACATGGATAAAATACCAACATCATATTTCACAGAACTAAAACAAATACTCCAAAAGTTCATATGGAACCCATTATATGGGAGAGCATAATTGCCAATGCTATATCAGATAAGGGGTCAATTTCCAAAATATATAGAGTACTCATACAACTCAACAAAAGGAAGACAAAGAAACCAATCAAAAAATGGGCAGAGGACCTAAAGAGACACCTCTCCAAACGGGACATACAAACGGCCAAGAGACATATGAAAAATGCTCAATGTCACTAATCATCAGAGAGATGCAAATTAAAACAACTATGAGGTATCACCTCACACCTATCAGAATAACTGCCATCAACAAATCATCAAACAACAAGTGCTGGTGAGGGTGTGGCGAAAAGGGGACTCTAGTACACTGCTGGTGGGAATGTAGACTGGTGCAGCCACTATGGAAAACACTATGGTGTTATCTCAAAAAGTTAAAAATTGAACTGCCATTTGACCCAGTGTTCCCACTTCTAGGATTATACCTTAAGAAGCCCAAAACTCCAATCAGAAAGAATATATGTACCCCCATGTTCATAGCAGCACTATTTACAATTGCTAAGATCTGGAAACAGCCCAAGTGTCCATCAATAGATAAGTGGATAAAAAAGCTGTAGTCCATATACTCAATGGAATACGATGCAGTGTATCCTTTGAGACAACGTGGAGGGACCTGGAGAGTATTATCCTAAGCGAAACAAGCCAATCAGAGAAAGACAGATATCACATGATCTCACTTATTTGTAGAATATGATGAACAAAACAAATTGATGAACAAAATAGACCCAGAGATCTAGAAGTAGGGTACAGACTGACAAACACATGGAGGCTAAGTAGCATGTTATGAAACAATGAATGGATTACCAATGAGATCAAGAAAAGAGGAGATAAAAAATTACCTGGATACAAATGAAAATGAACAGACAACAGTCCAGAATCTATGGGACACAGAGAAAGCAGTCTTGAGAGGGAAGTTCATAGCATTACAAGCCAACCTCAAGAAGCTAGAAAAAGCTCAAGTATACAATCTAACCCTACACCTAAAAGAACTGGAAAAAGAACAAGAAAAGCCCAGAGGAACTAGAATGAAGAAATTAATAAGGATCAGAACAGAAATAAATGACGTAGAAACGAAAAAACAATAGAAAAGATCAATGAAAGCAAGAGCTGGTTCTTTGAAAAGTTAAACAAAATTGATGAACCTTTAACCGGACTTATCAAGAAACAAAGAGGAAAGACACAAATAAATAAAATCTGATATGAGAGGGAAGTAACAACTGACATCACAGAAATACAAAGAATTGTAAGAAAATATTATAAACAACTATATACCAACAAATGGGACAACCTGGGCTAAAGTGAAAAATTCCTAGAAATATATAATCTTCTACAACTCATTCAGGAAGAATCAGAAAACCTGAATAGACCAATATCTAATGAAATTGATACAGTAATAAAATGTCTTCCAGCAAACAAAAGTCCTAGACCAGATGGCTTCACAGACAAATTTTACCAAACATTCAAAGAAGAACTGATACATATCCTCCTCAAATAATTCCAAAAACTTCAAGAGGATGGAAGAATTCCAAGCTCTTTTTATGCGGCCAACATTATCATAATTCCATAAGCAGATAAGAGACTACAAAGAAACAAAATTATAGGCCAACATCCCTGATGAATATAAATGCTAAAACCCTCAACAAAATATTAGCAAATCAGATCCAGCAATACATTGGAAAGATCATACACAATGATCAAGAGGAATTTATTCTGCGGATGCAAGGCTGATACAATATTTGCAAATCAGTATATGTGATACATCACATAAAAAAAAAGAAAGATCAAAATCACATGATCATATCATTAGATGCAGAAAAAACATTCAATAATATCCAGCACCCATTTATGAAAAACAATCTCAGAAAGGTGCAAATAGAGGGATCATACCTAAACGTAATAAAGGCCATATATGAAAACCTACAGCCAACATCATACTCAACAGGCAAAAACTAAAAGTTTTTCCCTTAAGATCAGGAACAGGACAGGGATGTCCACTTTCACCACTCTTATTCAACATAGTATTTGAAGTTCTAGCCATAACAATGAAAAAAAAAGAAAGAAATAAAACACACCCAAATTGGAAAAGAGAAAGTAAAACTGTCATTATTCACAGATGACATGATATAGTATATAGAAAACCCTAAAGACTCCACCAAAAATCTACTAGATTTAATAAATGAGTTTAAGTAGTTGTCAGGATGCAAACTCAATATTCAGAAATTGATGGCATTTCTGTATATCAATAATGAACTATGAGAAAGAGAAACTAAGAAAACAATCCCATTTACTATTGCAACAACAAAAACAAGGTAGCTAAGAATAAATTTAGCCAAGGAAGTAAAAGACCTATACTCAAAAAAGTATAAGACATTAAAGAAAGAAATTGAGAAAGACACAGGTAAGTGGAAACATATATCGTGTTCATGGATTGGAAGAATTAACATCATTAACATGTCCATATTACCCAAAGCAATCTACAAATTCAACACAATCCCTATTAAAGTACCAATGGCATATTTCAAAGATCTAGTACAAATATTCCAAAAATGTATATAGAACCAAAAATGACCCCAAATAGCCTCAGTAATCTTGAGAAAGAAGAACAAAGTTGAAGGGATCACAATACCAGATATCAAACTATACTGGTAGGCCATTGTTAACAAACAGTCTGGTACTGGCAAAAGAACAGGCATATAGATCAGTGGAATAGAATAGAGAGCCCAGAAATCAACCCAAGCCTCTATGGTCAATTAATATTTGACAACAGAGGCAAGAGTATACAATGGAGTAAAGAGAATGTATTCAATAAATAGTACTGGGAAAATTGGACAGGTACATGCAAAAAAATGAAGCTAGACCACTAACTTACACCATACACAAGAATAAACTCAAAATGGTTAAAAGACTTAAGTGTGTCATGAAATCATAAAAATCCCAGAAGAAGCCAAAGGCAGTAAAATCTCAGACATCAGTTATAGCAATATTTTTGCCAATATATCTCTTAGGGCAAGGGACACAAAGGAAAAAAATGAACAAATGGGACTATGTCAAACTAAAAATCTTCTGCACAGCAAAATAAACCATCAACAAAATGTAAAAGGAGCCTACCCTATGGGAGAACATATTCGTCAATGACATCTTTGATAAGGGGTTAATATCCAAAATATATAAAGAACTGATACAACTCAACATGAATAAGACAAACAATCCAAATAAAAAATGGACAGCCATGGCCAGTGTGGCTCAGTTGGTTGGGCATCATGTTTGGTTCCTGGTCAGGGAACATGCCTGGATTACAGGTTCAATCCTCGGTAGGGAGGCATGTGGGAGGCAGCTGATCAATTCTGTGCTCTCACATCAATTTTCCTCTCTTCCCCCTTCCTCTCTTTCTCTAAAAATCAATAAATAATATTTTTAAATGGGCAAAGGACCTGGAAAAACACTTCTCCAAAGAGCATATACAGATGGCCAAAAGACATATGAAAAAATGCCCAATGTCACTAATCATCACAGAAATGCAAATTAAAACCTGCCAGAATGGCTACCATCAATAAATCAATAAACAACAAGTGCTGGAGAGGATGAGGAGAAAAGGGAACGCTAATAATGCACTGTTGGTGGGAATGCAGACTGGTGCATCCACTGTGGAAAAAAGTATGGAGTTTCCTCAAAAAATTAAAAATGGAACTACCTTTTGATCCAGTGATCCCACTTCTGGGAATATATCTTAAGAATCTCAAAACACCATCAAAAAGAATATATGGAAGGCTCTTCAAGTAACCGGGATTAATAGCCTCTAGGCAAAAAAGCTAGAGGATAACTTAACCTTTTCTGGGCTTGCAAATCTACCCAGGAAAGTAAGACTCAACACTGGTGTATAACGTGGGTCCTCCCATGCTCATCCAAACCCAGTACAGGGAGCCACAAACAGCAGAACACCAACATCCACAGGGAAAATGTGACAGGCTCCAAAACCCACTGAAATAGTCAAAATGGTGAAACAAAAAAACACATGCCAAATGAAAGAACAAGAGACTTCCACTGAAGATGAGAAAATGAAATGGAGTTAAGCAAGTTAACAGAACTAGAATTCAGAGCCCTGATCTTGAGGAAGCTCAACAGCATGTGTAAGGACAACAACACCAAGAGGAAAGACATAGAAATATTGAAAATAAAGCAATTGGAAATGAAGAATCACATAGCAGAAATGAAGAACACATTGGAAGGACTAAACAGCAGAGTAGAAGAAGCTGAGGACTGGATCAGTGAATTAGAAGACAGGGTAGAAAAAAATCAACCAATCAGAAAACCAAAAGGAAAAAACAATGAAAAAGCAGGAAGACAGCTTAAGAGAACTGTGGGACATCTGGAAATGTAATGATATTCGCATCACTGGAGTCCCCGAAGAAGAAGAAAATGAGCAAGTGTTAGAGAATATATTTGAAGAAATAGTGGCAGAAAAGTTCCCTAATTTGGTGAAGGAAGAAGGCATTCAAGTTCAAGAAGGACAGAGAGTCCCAAGTAAGAAGAACCCAAACAGGCCCACACCAAGACACATAGTAATTAAAATGCCAAAAATTAAAGACAAAGAGAGAATCCAAAAGGCAGCAAGAGATAAGCAACAGGTTATCTACAAAGGAACCCCCATAAGGCTATCAGCTGACATCTCAACAGAAACACTACAGGCCAGAAGGGAATGGCATGAAGTAATCAAAGTCATGAAAAACAAGGATCTGAACCCAAGACTACTCTACCCAGCAAGGCTGTCATTCAAAATAGAAGGTCAAATAAAGAGCTTCCCAGACAAAAAAAGGCTAAGGGAATACATTAGCACCAAACCAGCACTGCAAGAAATGTTAAAAGTACTGCTGTAATTAGTAGAAGAAATAGGAAGGAAAATAGAACCACACCAAACAAAAATGGCAATAAATAAGTACATATCAATAATCACCTTAAATGTAAATGGACTGAACGCCCAGATAAAAAGACACAGAGTAGCGGATTGGATAAGAAAGCATGACCCATACATATGTTGTTTACAAGAGACCCACCTCACAACAAAAGACTCACATAGGTTGAAAGTGAAGGGATAAAAAAAAAAATCTTCCAAGCAAACAGAAAGGAAAAAAAAGCTGGTGTAGCAATACTCATATCTGATAAAATAGATTTCAAAATGAAAGCCATAACTAGAGGCAAAGAAGGCCACTACATAATATTGAAAGGATCTATCCAACAGGAAGATATAACATTGGTAAACATATATGCACCCAATACAGGAGCACCAAAATATATTTGAAATCTTCTGGAGGACTTCAAAGGAGAAATCGACAGCAATACAATCATAGCAGGGGACTTCAACACCCCTCTGACATCACTGGATAGATCCTCTAGACAAAAAATCAACAAGGAAACAGACTCTAAATGAAGCACTAGACCAAATGGATTTGATAGATATTTACAGAGAATTACTCCTCAAAACTACAGAATTCACATTCTTCTCAAGTGCACATGGGACATTCTCAAAGAAAGACCACATGTTAGGACACAAACGAAGTCTCTACAAGTTCAAGAAGATTGAAATCATATCAAGCATCTTCTCAGATCACAATGGCATGAAACTAGAAATCAATCGCAACAAGAACAAGCAAAGACATTTGAATACATGGAGGCTAAATAGCATGTTATTAAACAATGAATGGGTTACCAAGGAGATCAAGGAAGAAATTAAAAACTTCCCGGAAACCAATGAAAATGAACACACAACAACACAAAATCTATGGGATGCAGCGAAAACAGTTCTGAGAGGGAAGTTCATAGCACTACAGGCCCACCTCAAGAAACAAGAAAAATTTCTAATTGACTTTCTAACCTCACAACTTAAAGAATTAGAAAGCAAACAAAAAGAAAACCCCAGAGCAAGTAGAAGGAAGGAAATAGTAAAGATCAGAGCAGAAATAAATGACATAGAGACCAGAAAAACAATTCAAAGGATCAAGGAAACAAAGAGCTGGTTTTTCGAAAAGAGAAACAAGATTGATGGACCCTTAGCTAGACTCACCAAGAAACAAAGAGAGAGAACCCAAATACACAAAATCAGAAATGAAAGAGAAGTAACAACTGACACCACAGAAATACAAAGGATCGTCAACAAATACTATGAACATTTATATGGCAACAAATTCAACAATCAAAGCAAAATGGACAAAATTCTAGAAACACATAGTCTCCCAAAACTGGACCGGGAAGAGATAGAAAACTTGAACAGACCATTAACAACGAAGGAAATTGAAGATATAATCAAGACTCTCGCAGCAAACAAAAGCCCAGGCCCGGATGGCTTCATGGGGGAGTTTTACCGAACATTCAAAGAAGAACTAACACCCATTCTCCTCAAACTATTTCTAAAAATTCAAGAAGAAGGAAGACTTCCAAACTCGTTTTTTGAGGCCAGCATAATTCTAATTTCAAAACAAGAAAAAGACACTACAAAGAAAGAAAACTACAGGCCAATATTCCTGATGAACATAGATGTCAAAATCCTTAACAAAATACTAGCAAATCGGATCCAGCAATACATCAAAAAAAATTATTCACCATGACCAAGTGGGATTCATCCCAGGGATGCAAGGCTGGTTCAACATTCGCAAATCAGTAAATGTGATACACCACATAAACAGAATGAAAGATAAAAACCATATGATCATATCAATAGATGCTGAAAAAGCATTTGACAAAATCCAGCACCCATTTCTGATAAAAATGCTCAGCAATTTCATAATAGAGGGATCATATCTTCATATAATATAGGCTATATATGAAAGACCTACAGCCAACATCATACTCAATGGGCAAAAACTAAAAACATTTCCCTTAAGAGCAGGAACAAGACAGGGATGCCCATTTTCACCACTCTTATTTAACATAGTGCTGGAAGTCTTAGCCACAGCAATCAGACATGAAGAAAAAATAAAAGGGATCCAAATTGGAAAGGAGGAAGTGAAACTGTCATTATTCACAGATTACATGTTATTATACATAGAAAACCCTAAAGACTCCATCAAAAATCTACTAGACCTAATAAATGAATTTGGCAAAGTAGCAGGATACAAAATTAATGCCAAGAAATCTACGGCATTCTTATACACCAATGATGAACTCACAGAAAGAGAAACTAAAAAAACAATCCCATTTACCATCGCAGCAAAAAAATTAAGATACCTAGGAATAAACTTAACCAAAGAAGTAAAGGATGTATTTGCAGAAAACTACAGGATATTGAAAAAAGAAATAGAGCAAGATGTAAAAAAGTGGAAGCACATACCTTGTTCATGGATTGGAAGAATTAACGTCATTAAAATGTCCATATTACCCAAAGCAATCTATAGATTCAATGCAATCCCCATCAAAATACCAGTGACATATTTCACAGAACTAGAACAAATACTCCAAAAGTTCATATGGAACCAAAAAAGACTCCGAATAGCCACAGCAATCTTGAAAAAGAAGGAAAAAGTAGGTGGGATCACTAATACTGGATATCAGGTTATGCTGCAAAGCTACTATAATCAAAACAGCCTGGTACTGACACAAGAATAGGCAGATAGATCAGTGGAACAGAACAGAGAATTTGGAAATTGACCCAAGACATTATGCTCAATTAATATTTGAAAAAGGTGGCAAGAGCATACAATGGAGCAATGACAGCCTCTTTAATAAATGGTGTTGGGAAAATTGGACAGCTACATGCAAAAAATGAAACTAGACCATCAACTTACACCATACACAAGAATAAACTCAAAATGGGTAAAAGACCTAAATGTGACTCATGAATCCATAAAAATCCTAGAAGAAAATGTAGTCAACAAAATTTCGGACATCATATGCAGCAGAATCTTCAGTGATACATCACCTAAGGCAACAGAAACAAAGGGAAAAATGAACACATGGGACTACATCAAACTCAAAAGCTTCTGCACAGCAAAAGAAACAACCATCAAAACAGATAGGGAACCCACTCTATGGGAGAGCATAATTGCCAATGATACATCAGATAAGGGGTTAATCTCCAAAATATATAGAGTGCGCATACAACTCAACCAAAGGTAGACAAAGAACCCAATTAAAAAATGGGCAGAGGAACTAAATAGACACCTCTCCAAACAGGACATACAAATGGCTAAGAGACAAATGAAGAAATGCTCAACATCACTAATCATCAGAGAGATGCAAATTAAAACAACAATGAGGTATCACCTCACACCTGTCAGAATGGCCGCCATCAACAAATCATCAAACAACAAGTGTTGGCGAGGGTGTGGAGAAAAGGGGACTCTAGTACACTGCTGGTGGGAATGCAGAGTGGTGCAGCCACTGTGGAAAACATTATGGTGTTACCTCAAAGAATTAAATATTGAATTGCCATTTGACCCAGTGATCCCACTTCTAGGAATATACCCTAAGAAACCTGAAACACCAATCAGAAAGAATATATGTACCCTCATGTCCATAGCAGCACTATTTACAATAGCTAAGATCTGGAAACAGCCCAAGTGTCCATCAGTAGTCGAATGGATTAAAAAGCTGTGGTACATATACACAATGGAGTACTATGCAGCTGTAAGTAAGAAAGATCTCTTATCCTTTGAGACGACATGGAGGGACCTCGAGAATATTATCCTAAGCAAAGAAGCCAAGCACAGAAAGACAAATATCACATGATCTCACTCATTTGTGGAATATAATGAACATAGCAGTCCGGGGAACAGGGTAGACCCAGAGATGTGAAAATGGGGTACAGACTGACAACCCTCAGAGGAGGGTGGGGGGGAGGGAAAAGATAAACCACAGAACTTATACACATGTATGCCTAACTGAGGGACATGGAGAACAAAGCTGGGGTTGGGGTGGGGCATTGGGGAGGAGGTTGTCAATGGGGAAAAAAGGAGAAACATATGTAACAAAAATAAATTAATAAAAAATAAAATAAAATAAAAATAAAATAAAAGAATATATATACCCCTATGTCCATAGCAATGTTATTTACAGTAGCCAAGATCTAGAAATAGCCCAAGTGTTCATTGGTAAATGAGTGGATAAAAAAGTAGTGGTACATTTACACAGTGGAATACTGTACTACATGGCTGTAAAAAGGAAAGAACTCTTACCATTTGCAATAGCATGGGTGGACCTGGAACTTATGATGCTAAGCAAAATAAGCTAGTCAGAAATCCAAATACCATATGATCACACTTACATGTGGAATCTAATGAACAAAATGAACTGATGAATAAAATAGAAGCAGAATCATGCATACATGGTACAGACTGACATATGTCAGAGGGGAGGTGAGTGGGGTGGACAGGATAAAAGAAGATGAGAATAGCCAAAGAACATAGCACATGGTCACAGATAACAATGTGATTAGGGCCAGAGGGAGGGGAGGGCTTGGTCTGGCTGGAGTGGGGCAAAAGAGGGAAAATGGGGAAGATCTGTAATAATATCAACAATAAAAATAAAAATAAAAATAAAACAAAATTTAATGGGACACTTGCATCCCATGGTGAAAGTGTTGCCCTGCTTGGGAACAGAAATGTATAGAATCACGGAAACCAGAATTGGAGAGATGGGAAGCAAATTCTCCAAATAAATCATTGGATGTGACGGTGTGTGGAGCCACTTCTATGTTAACCCCTTGGTTCCCATACCTATTTATTTCACCTACTGAGAACACAGTACATATAATGGTCATTGATTTAGGATGTGGGCACATTCTGGAGGATAGAGGCCCATTCTTGCAGGTTTTTATATTTCAGTTGGAACATTGGCTGTGCCTTGAATGGGTCATTTAACTGATCTGTCAGTTTGGTATTTTCTTTTTAATGTTGAATGTAGTGGAACTAGTAGATCCCATGAGCATGAGGCCACTGCTGGACAACCGTTGCTATAAAATGGGCCCTTTGGTCCAATGTGACGTAATGTGGGATCTTGTGTTGATAGATCAAATACTCTGTAAGCTCTTTAAATATGGTGCTGGTTAAGGTCCTGTGGGCCGGACAGGCAAACTCATACTTGTAATATATTTTTACTTCAGTCAAGATGAATGGCTACCCCTTCCAGGGTGGAAGGAATCCAGTGTAATTAACCTGCTATCAAGTGACTGGTTTTGGTTTCCATGGGGGATGGTGCCATAATAGGATCATTGGTTCCTGTGGTTGACACTGGACATTCAGTGGTAGCATTAGCCTTGGTGAGTGAAAGCCCATGTTGCATATATGACCCCATACCTATCATCATGCCCATTCAGTTCACACTCTATTGTGCCAACATTGGGATAGCTGATGATAGATGGTTGAGTCATTTTGTCTACCTGATTTTTAGTGTCTTTTCTGTGGTGGACTGTAACAGATATGAAAATCTTTATATCTTCGTACTCATTTCAATATGTTCATTCACATGCCTCGATCTTAGAATTATTTGTTCCTCGTCTTCTGGGTCCTGGGCTGGGTGTGCTGTTCCTTGTCTTCTTATATTGCTCCTTCCAGGCCCTCGACCAACCAACCAGCTAAATTATTTGCCACTGTCTATGAGTTTTTTTTTAATCCTCACCTAGGATACTTTTCCATTTATCTTGAGAGAGAGAGAGAGAGAGAGAGAGAGAGAGAAAGAGAGAGAGAGAGAGAGAGAGAGAGAGAGAGAGAGAGAAACATCGATTGGTTGCCTCCCCCCTAACCCCGATCAGGGCCGAGAACCAAACCACAACAGAGGTATGTGCCCTTGACTGTAATCGAACCCAAGACTCTTTGGTCTGTGGGCCAATTCTCTAACCACTGAGCCAAACTGGCCAAGGCAACGTGTGTTTTATATAGTCTTCCTTTTGGCTACTTTTCTTTCCATACAAAGTGGATAATCATGTGTACTGCCTCAAAACTTGCTCATTGGGAGGATTGTCTTACACCACCTTCTTTAAGGCCACCCTACACTGGCGCTGTAGTATAACTACTATTCATTTTCTGCTTCTACCCATATACTGAGTCAATCCATTTTTGAACCATGCCTCATGTTTTTCCTTCTTTGTCAGCTGGTCATAAGGGACCATGCGGTTCAGGTATTAGCTTAGGGAGAAAAATTTGTGGTGGATCGCATGGAAGTGTGGTCACTTGCTTATGTAATTATTTGGCTCTCTGGATCTGCTCATGTTCCATTCTGGATTTAGGACATCCATCTTACAAGGAATTACTGTGGGCTCACCTTTCCTTGAGATTCTGTGAGTCTGATAGAACGTCACTTAAAATAAGCTATTCTGGTTGCAGAGTTACTTGCTGCTTCGTTGTCAGGTATTCAATCTTTGCTTGGACCTAGAAGCCCACCAAGAGCAGTTTTCCCCCAAATCTTTTTTTTTTAATTGTGGTATAATACACAAAACATAAAATTTACCATTTTAACCATTTTCACGTGTATAGCTCAGTGGTATTAAGTCCATTCATATTGTTGTGCAGCCATCACAACCACCCTTCTCTAGGACTCTTTCCTCTTGCAAAATTGAAACTCTATACCCATTAATCAATAACTCCCATTCTCCCCTCCCCACTGTCCCTGGAGACTGCCTTTCTACTTTCTGTCTCTATGAATTTGACTATTCTAGGTATCTCATGTAAGTGGAATGATACATTATTTTTCCTTTCCTATCTGACTTATTTCACTTAATATATTGTCCTCAAGGTTTATCTTGTTACAGCATACATCAGAATTGTCTTCCCTTTTAAGGCTGAATAATATTCCATTGTACACATATACTACATTTTGAGGAGCAGTTTTTAAATTTTTTGAATGGTGTGAAATTCTATACTGCTAATATCATGAACTTACTGTAGAACTCTGGAGTCTATATCCTGATTTTATTATTGAAACTTAGATAAACTCCACTGGGCATCTTTTCCCACCACATATGCCTCTAATACCACAAAGTGTGTCAGACTGTATGGTCCAAGAGGCTGGACTGGGCTGCTGCAGGGCTCTTCTCTGCTCTGAGCCCCATCAAAGCTGGCAACATTTTGTGTCACTCGTTAAGTGGGTTGAAGACGCATTCCCAGGTGTGGAATATTTTCCCACCAGAAATATTTTCTAACCAGAAACTGAATATGTTTACCAGGCATGTGTGAGATGTAATAATTTGTTATTTCCTTTGGAGGGGCCTAAAAACCCAGAATCTTCACAGGGTTTGTGTTCCATTCTATTTCACCACTTCTTGCTCATTTGTTTCTATAATGTAATGCCATCAGTACGTGAACCAATGTGATGTTCTACAAGATGTCCAACCAGTCCAGTTCTCTATGTACCATAGGTCTAAGGGAGGGAGAGTTTACATAGCTGTGGGGCAAGACTGCAAATGTATACCATTATCCATCTTGGGTAGATACAAACTGCTTCTGGTCCTTATTCCTGATAAGTATAGAAAAGAAAATCTCCTCCAAATCACTTATCTGAAGCACGTTGAACTTCTGCACAAATACCACATCTGGAACAGCTGTGACTTGATTCCATTTGCACTTAATTCACCATTATCCTCCAGCATCTGTCTTGGTTTGGTAAGGACAGATTGGTGAACTAGATGAGGATATAAAGGTGACAAACTCTCCTTCCTTTAGATCTTTAAGAGTGACAATAATTTCTGCCATTCCTCTAGAATATGATATTGTTTCTGATGTAACTCTTGATTAAGAACAGAGTGGGCTATTTAAGAAGAGGCTATTTCATTTGGCTTTTCACAGTATGATAGCTCTCACACCATAGACAGAAGAACCAATATGGGGGTTGTGCCAATTACCAAATACATCCATTCTATACCATTAAATAAGTCCATGGATCCAGTGGACCCACTGAGAGTCTCACCAGGACTCTACTCATACCTGTTCCAAACTAATAGGGATTTCATGATGATGCTTTGATTATTGGGTATCATAATCACATCAGACCCTGTGTCCAAGGGCCCTAAAAATGCTTGGGAGGCAGTCGTTTTTTCCTGGAAGGTCAGCCTGCAGGGATCAGATGTGGACACATTAACCTTCTCAAGGAAGTATAAATTCAGGTCCAAACCTCATGTTAAGACTGGGTTATACAAAGATTGTTGGGGAGATAATGGGAATAATTATTTTTCTGGTTTACTTTTTTTTTTTTTTTTTTTACTTTTTACTAGGTGTGGCCTTTAGGGAGATGCTATTTTATGTGACGTGTTTCTAATTCCCCACCTAGTATGGGCCATTCCTTCTTTACGGCAAGTCATCAAAATGAAAGCTTTTTCTACCAGGTAGTGATATCTGGCCTCAGGTGAGCTGATAGTTTCAATGCTTGCTTATGTTTCTGGGTTACTGATTTTACTTTGTTTTGGTCCCTGATGATTTTAAAAAAAATTTTCAAAAATATGTTTTTATTGATTTTTTAGAGAGAGAGGAAGGGGGAGAGATAAAAACATCGATGTGAGAGAGAAACATTGATCAGCTGCCTCCTGCACGCCCACCAATGGGGATTGAGCCCACAACCCAGACATGTGCCCAGACTGGGAAATAAACTTGTGCCTCTCAGTCCATGGGACGACATTCAATCCACTGAGTCCCAGCGGCCGGGCAAGCCCCAGAGGATTTTGTTTGCCTTCTTATCTGTGTGTTAGGGACTGAATAGTATTCCTCCAAAATCAATATGTTGAAGCCCTAACCCCAAGTATCTTGAAGTGACTATATTTAGAGATAGGTGTCTGGATACTAGACTCTTAGCTGATATGTAATTTGCAAATATTTTCTCATTCTGTAGGTTATATTTTAATTTTTCTGATAATGTCCTTTGAAGTACAACCTTTTTTAATTTTGACAAACTTTAATGTATGTACTTTTAATTTGATTGTGTTTTTGATGTCATTTAAAAGAAACCATTGCCTAGTCCAATGTTACACAATTTTTTCTGAATTCTATAGTTTTTACTCTTACATATAGATCTATAAACCATTTTGAGATAATTTTTGTATATGGTGTGTAGTAGGGGCTTAAATTCATACTTTTTCATATGACTATCCTGTTGCCCCAGCACCATTTATTCAAAAGACTATTCTTTCCCTCATTGAATGGTCTTACTAATCTTCTCAAAAACCAATTCATCATAAAAGTAAGGGCTTATTTCTGAACCCTCAACTCTATTCCATTGATCTGTATTTATATCCTTATGCCAGTAGCATACAGTCTTGAATTACCCTAGTTTTGAAATGTGGAAGTGTGAGTCCTCCAAACTTGTTATTCTTTTCCAAGATTGTTTTGGCTATTTTTGGTTCTTTGCATTTTCATATGAACTTCAGACTCAATTTTTCAATTTTTGCAAAACCAGCTAGGATTTTGACAGGGAACATGTTGAACACAGATTTGAATCAATTTAAAGAGTATTGCCATCTTAACAATATTAAGCCTTCCAAATCATAAACATGGATGTCTTCATTTATTTTAGACTTCTTTCAAAACTGTTTTACAGTTTTCAGTGCATAAGTCTTTTACTTCTATGTTAAGTTTATTACTAAATATTTTATTCTCGTTGATGCTATTGTAAATAAAATTGTTTTCTTAATCTCATTTTTGAATTTTCATTGTTAATATAGAGAAATACAATTGATATTTTTATATTGATCTTGTATTCTATAACCATGCTAAACTTGTTTATTAGTTCTAATAGTGTTTTGCAGATTTATTAGGGTTTTCTATATATGATACCTTGTCATCTGGAAATAGAGATAGTTTTACTTCTTCTTTTCCAATATGGATGCCTTTTACTTGTTTTCTTTTTGTCTGTTTGCCCTAGCTGAGTTTTGTAACCCAATATCAGAGACTTTTCATTTTATTTCAATGAGGGAAAAATTAACATATTATAAAATGCACAAATTACAAGTATTCACCTAGGTGGAATTTTATATGTGTTTACATGTAACTGCTAATCATTATATAAAACATTTTTACCATCTCAGAAAATTTTCTCTTTTTAGTCAATACTCCTTTGAGGTAACCACAACAAACTTCTATTACCATAGATTAGTTTTTCCTACAATTGAACTTTATCAAAATGTAACCATACAGCAATACATTCTTGTATATCTGGTTCTTTCCCTCAACATAATTTTTTGATTTTTTAAAACTAAAAATGGGAGAGGAAAAAATGGTAGTGGAGTGAATGGAAGCTACACAGACCATCTCCCAGGCCCAAACTGGAATTACAACAAAAATAAAGACAAATAATTGGGGAAAACCAACTAAAAAGCAGCTGGAGAGAACCCGTATAACCAGGGACAGAAAGAGAACGTCAAACTGAGCCTGGTAGGAACTGCAGAGACACATGAATGTGGGCTGTGAGCCCACAGACAGCAGCAGACAGCTGTAGCTGTGTGTGCCTCCTGCTGAGAAAGCTGGGGTTTTAAAAAGCACCAAATAAGCTATAGCCACTCACCTTGGGCTCTGGCAGAGGGATAGCAGACTGGACTGGAACTGCATGAAGAGGTTCTGGGGCTCCTGGCTCAGGAAAGAGATAGAGGGGAGGATGCTGGGAGTTTTCTGCTGAATCACTCCTTCACAGAACCGTAGCCATATTACTCAAAGAGCCCCTTTTCAGAGTCCCAGGGAGAAGCCACAGGCCCTCCCTCAGTAATTCAATGCCACCAGGTCAGGCCAGAGAAATACAAATTGAGGCTCATTAACATGTAGATTCTGATAGCAAGCAAGTGCCCCACCAGCTGGAAATACTCTTATACCTGAGGGATTTTACATTCAGCTAAGGGCTACAAATCAAGGCTTATCTAGCAACTGAGAATAATAGTCTCCAGGCAAAAAGCTAAAGGAGACGGAACCTTTCCTTGGCTTGCAAATCTACCCAGGAAAGTAATACTTGACAGTGGTGTTTAATGCAGGTCCTCCCACATTATTTCCAAACCCAGTAGAGAAAGCTACAACCAGCTGAACACCAACACCCACAGGGAAAATTTGGCAGGCTCCAAAACCGACTGAGACAGCCAAAATGGTGAAACAAAGAAAAAAATCCCAAATGAAAGAACAAGATAATTCTACAGGAGAAGAGATAAATGAAATGGAATTAAGCAAGATATCAGAGGTAGAGTTCAGAGTAATGATTATGAGGAAGCTGAACAGCATGAGTAAAGATACAGAAACATTGAAAACCAACCAATTGGAAATGAAGAATGACATAGTGGAAATAAAGACCTCATTGGAAGGAATAACCAGAAAATAGAGGAAGCCGAGAACTGGATCAGTGAATTAGAAGATAGGGTAGAAAAAAAATCATCCACTCAGAGAACCAAAAAGAAAAAGAAAAAGTAAAAAACAATTAAAAAACAGGAAGGTGGCCTAAGAGAACAGTGGGACAACATGAAATATAACAACATCCACACCATAAGAGTGCCAGAAGAAGAAGAAAATGAACAAGGGTTAGAGAATATATTTGAAGAAATAGTGACAGAAAATTTCCCTAGCTTGGTGAAGGAAAAAGGCATACAAGTTCAAGAAGCACAGAGAGCCCCAAGTAAGAAGAACCCAAACAGGCCCACACCAAGACACATAATAATTAAAATGCCAAAAATTAAAGACAAAGAGAGAATCCTAAAGGCAGCAAGAAATAAGCAACAGGTTACCTACAAAGAAACCCCCATAAGGATATTAACTGACTTCTCAAAAAACAAAACAAAAAACACTACAGGCCAGAAGGTAATGGCATGAGGTAATCAAGGTAAAGAAAACAAGGATCTGAATCCAAGACTACTCTATACAACAAGGCTATCATTCAAAATAGAAGGTGAGTTCCCCTTCCCCCTCTGGGTTGGCAGTGGAAACCGCTAACCCTGCTGCAGTTCTCTTCTTGCCTGGAGGAGGTGTCTGAGTCAGGAATTCCTGGCCCTTGCCTGGGAGGGGGGGCAGACAATGCCAGGGGTGGGGGGCCAGGGTTGCTCTCCCCTGAAGGTTGAGGCTGAATATCATGCAGGATCCAAATGAAGATAGAGAATGGAATGAAATTTTAAGAGATTTTGGCATTCTTCCTCCAAAAGAAGAACAAAAAGATGAAATTGAAAACATGGTTTTACGTTTACAGAAAGAAGCAATGGTTAAACCATATGAAAAGATGACTCTTGCACAGTTGAAAGAAGCTGAAGATAAATTCGATGATGAAGATATGTGAGCTATTGAAACATATAGGGAAAAGCAGTTACAGGAATGGAAAGCTCTTAAGAAAAAACAAAAATTTAGGGAGTTAAGAGAAATTTCTGGGAATCAGTATGTGAATGAAGTCACAAATGAAGACAAAGATGTATGAGTTATGATTCATCTATACAGATCAAGCATACCAATGTGTTTGTTGGTTAACCAGTATCTTGGTCTTCTAGCAAGAAAGTTTCCGGAAACTAAATTTGTTAAAACCATTGTGAATAGCTGCATTCAACACTACCATGACAACTGTATACCAACAATTTTTGTTTATAAAAATAGTCAGATAAAAGGCAAATTCATTGGAATTATAGAATGTGGAAGGATAAATCTCAAGCTAGAAGAACTTGAATGGAAGTTAGCAGAAGTTGGAGCAATACAGACTGATTTGGAAGACAACCCTAAAAAAGGTATTGTAGATGTGATGGTATCTCCATTAAGAAACACTTCTATTTATGGACACTAATAGTTCAAACAGTGATGATGATGATACTAAATAGAGGGAAATAGTTAATAAATAGTTTTAAAGTAAAACAATAATAAAATAGAAGGTGAAATAAAGAGCTTCCCAGACAAAAAAAAGGCTAAGGGAATATATTATACCAAACCAGGACTGCAAGAAATGTTAAAAGTACTGTTGTAATCAGCAGAAGAAAAAGGAAGAGAAACATAACCAGAATAAACAAAAATAGCAATAATTAAGTACATATCAATAATAACCTTAAATGTAAATGGATTAAATGCTCAGATTAAAAGACCCAGAGTAGCTGAATGGATAAGAAAACAAGGCTCATATATATGTTGTTTGAAAGAGACCCAACTCACAAAATATTCACATAGGTTGAAAGTGAAGGGATGGAAAAAAATTTTCCAAGCAAATGGAGAGAGAGAAAAAAAGCTGGGGTAGCAATACTCATATCTCATAAGATAGACTTCAAAACAAGGGCAAAGAAGGTCACTGCATAATATTGAAAAGATCTATTCAACAGGAGGAGATAACTTTGGTAAACATATATGTATCCAACATAGGAGCACCAAAATACATTTTAAAACTTCTGGAGGACTTCAAAGGAGAAATCAACAGCAATACAATCATAGCAGGAGACGTCAATACCCCACGGACATCACTGGATAGATCCTCTAGACAAAAAATTAACAAGGAAACAGAGACTCTAAATCATGCACTAGATCAAATGGATTTAATAGATATCTACAGAGAATTACACCCCAAAACTGCAGAATTCACATTCTTCTCAAGTGCACAGGGGATGTTTTCAAAGATAGACCTCATGTTAGGACACAAACTAAGACACTACAAGTTCAAGAAGATTGAAAACATATCAAGCATCTTCTCAGATCACAATGGCATGGCAACTAGAAATCAATTGCAGCAAAAACATTTAATCACATGGAGGCTAAATAGCCTGTTTTTACACAATGAGTGGGTTATTAAGGAGATCAAGGAAGAAATTAAAACCTTCCTGGAAACCAATGAAAATGAACACACAACAAAAGCAGTTCTGAGAGGGAAGTTCATAGCACTGCAGGCCTACCATAAGAAACAAGAAAAATTCCATATAAATGACATAGTGACTAAAAAAATAATTCAAAAGATCAATGAAACAAAGAGCTGGTTCTTACCTCTAGCCAGACTCACCAAGAAACAAAGAGAGAGGACCCAAATAAACAAAATCAGAAATGAAAGAGGAGAAGTAACAACTGATACCAAAGAAATACAAAAGATCATTAACAAATACTATGAATAATTATATGGCAACAAATTGGACAATCTAGGTGAAATGGAAAAATTTCTAGAAACACACAGTCTCCCGAAACTGAACCAGGAATAGATAGAAAACTTGAACAGACGAATAACAACTAAGGAAAATGAAGTGTAATCAAGAAAGTCCTAGCAAACAAAAGCACAGGCCTGGACAGCCTCATGGGGGAGTTTTACCCAACATTCAAAGATCTAACATCCATTCTCCTTAAACTGTTCCAAAAAAATTAAAGAAGAAGGAAGACTTCCAAACTCGTTTTATGAGGCCAGCATAACTCTAATTCCCAAACCAGATAAAGACACTACAAAGAAAGAAAACTACAGGCCAATATGTCTGATGAACATAAATGGCAAAATCTTTAAAAAAATATTAGCAAATCAGATCCAGCAATACATTAAAAATATTATTCACCATGACCAAGTGGGATTCATGCTAGAGATGCAAGGCTGGTATAATATTCACAAATCAGTAAATGTAATACACCACATTAACAAAATGAAAGATAAAAACCATATGGTCATATTAATAGATGCTGAAAAAGCATTCAACAAAATCCAGCACCCATTTCTTTTTAGAAAGGAAAATGGGTTTTATTTTGATATTTTTTTTTCAATTTTTATTAATTTATTTTTGTTACAGATGTTTTTTCTGTTTCGCCCCTAGACATCCTCCTCCTCATCACCCCCCAACCCCCAGCATTGTTGTCTATGTCCATTGGTTATGCATACATGCATATAAATTCTTTGGTTTATCTCATCCATCCCCACTGCCACCTCCTCTGAGGTTTGTCAGTCTGAACCATACTCTTTTCTATGTCCCTGGTCTATTTTGTTCATCAGGTTATTTTGTTCATTATATTCCACAAATAAGCAGCACCCATTTCTGATAAAAATGCTCAACTAGTGGGAATAGAGGGACCATATCTTGATGCAACAAAGGCTATATGTGAAAAATCTGCAGACAATATCATACTCAATGGGCAAAAACTAAAATAATTTTCCTTAAGAACAGGAACAAGACAGGGATGCCCATTTTCACCACTCTTATTTAACATAGTACTGGAAGTCTTAGCCACAGCAATTAGACATGAAGAAAAAATAAAAGGGATCTAAATAGGAAAGGAGGGAGTGAAACTGTCATTATTTACAGATGATATAATATTGTACATAGAAAACCCTAAAGACTCCATCAAAAATCTACTAGACTTAATTAATGAATTTGGCAAACTAGCAGGATACAAAATTAATGTCAAGAAATCGATGGCATTCTTATACACCAATGATGAAATCACAGAAAGAAAAACTAAAAAAAAAAAAATCCCATTTACCATTGCAGGAAAAAAACTAAGATACCTAAGAATAAACTTAACCAGAGAAGTAAAGGATCTGTTCTCAGAAAACTACAAGACATTGAAAATAGAAAAGAAGAGGATATTAAAAAGTGGAGGCATATACCTTGTTCATGGATTTGAAGAATTAATATCATTAAAATGTCCACACTACCCAAAGCAATCTATAGATTCAATGCAATCCCCATTAAAATATCAATGACATATTTCATGTAGCTAGAGCAAATACTCCAAAAGTTTATATGGAACCAAAAAAGACTCCGAATAACCAGGGCTATCTTGAAAAAGAAGAAAAAAGTAGGAGGGATCACAATACTGGATATCAGGTTATACTACAAAGCCACTGTAATCAAAACAGCCTGGTACTGGCACAAGAACAGGCATATAGATCAATGGAACAGAACAGAGAATACAGAAAATGATGCAAGACATTATGCTCAATTAATATTTGCCAAAGATGGCAAGAGCATACAATGGAGTAAAGATAGCCTTTTTAATAAATGATGTTGGGAAAATTGGACAGCTACATGCAAAAAAATGAAGCCAGACCACCAACTTACACCATACGCAAGAATAAACTCAAAATGGATAAAAGACTTAAACGTGACGTGTGAATCCATAAAAATCCTAGAAGAAAATGTAGGCAACAAAATTTCAGACATCATACGCAGCAGAATTTTCACTGATACAACGCCTAAGGCAAGAGAAACAGAGGAAAAAATTAATACATGGGACTACATCAAACTAAAAAGCTTCCGTACAGCAAAAGAAACAACCATCAGAATGGGAAGGGAACCCACTACATGGGAGAGCATAATTGTCAATGATACATCAGATAAGGGGTTAATTTCCAAAATATATAGAGTACTCATACAACTCAACAAAAGGAAGACAAAGAACCCAATTAAAAAGTGGGCAGATGACCTAAACACACCTTTCCAAACTGGACATACAAATGGCTAAGAGACATATGAAGAAATTCTCAAAGTCGCTAATCATCAGAGAGATGCAAATTAAAACAACAATGAGGTATCACCTCACACCTGCCAGAATGGCTGCCATCAACAAATCATCAAACAACAAGTGCTGGCAAGGGTGTGGAGAAAAGCGGACTCTAGTACACTGCTGGTGGGAATGCAGACTGGTGCATCCACTATGGAAAAAATATGGTGTTTCCTCAAAACATTAAAAACTGAACTGTCATTTGACCCAGTGATCCCACTTCTAGGAATATATCCTAAGAAGTCTGAAACACCAATCAGAAAGAATATATGTATCCCTATGTTCATAGCAGCATTATTTACAATAGCTAAGATCTGGAAACAGCCCAAGTGTCCATCAATAGATGAGTGGATAAAAAAGCTGTGCTACATATACACAATGGAACACTATGCAGCTGTAAGAAAGAAAGACTTCTTATCCTTTGAAACAACATGGAGTGACCTGCAGAGTATTATGCTAAGTGAAATAAGCCAATCAGAGGAAGACAAATACATGATCTCAGTTATTTGTGGAATATAATGAACAAAATAAGGTGATGAACAATATAGACCCAGAGACATAGAAAGGAGTATGATTCAGACTGAGAAACCTCAGAGGAGGGGGTCGGGTGGGATGAATGAGATTAACCAAAGAGCTTATACGCATGCATGTGTAACCAATGGACATAGACAGCAATGGTGGGGGTGGGGCAAGATGGGGAGGAGGGTGTCTAGGAGGAGAAAAGGAGAAACATCTGTAAAAAAAATAAATTAATTAAAAATTGCAAATAATAATAAAACAAAAATCAGTCAGAGAAAGACAAATACCATATGATTTTACTTCTGTGTGGAATCCAAAGGACAATATAAACAAATGAACAAAACAGAAACATTCATTCATAGAGAACACACTGATACTTGCCAGAGTGAGGAAGTTTGGGGGACTGGGTGAAAAAAGGGGAGGGATTAAAAAGTAAAGTTTGGTAGTTACAAAATAGTCATGGAGATGTAAAGTACAGTATAGAAACTATAGTAAAAAATATTGTAATTATTGTGTATGTTACCAGGTAGGTTCTGGAAATATCAGGGAAAACACATTGTAAAGTATATAACCACTATGCTGTATACCTGAAACTAATACAAAATAATATTAAATGTAAATTGTGATTGAAAAAAAATTTTTTTAAGGGAAAGGAATCAAAATATACTAGTATAGAAAACTGTGATTTCATGAAGGAAGGCAGCCCAAGAGGTAAAAAGGGAAAAAAGGAATTACAAAACAGCCAGAAAACAATAAACAAGTGTAAATGGAAAATGTTTGAATTAAAAGGAGTAGAATAGCCCAGCTGGTGAGGCTCAGTGGTTGAACGTCGACCCATGCACCAAGAGGTCATTGGTTTGATTCCTGGTTAGGGCACATGCCCAAGTTGTAGGCCAATCCCCAGTGGGGGGCATGCAGGAGGTGGCCAATAGATGTTCTCTCTCATCAATGTTTCTATCTCTCTACCCCTCCCCCTTCCTCTCTCTCTAAAATCAATAAAGAAAAACAAAATATTTGTTTAAAAAGGCATAGAATGGATTAAAAAAAACCAAGATCCACCATATGGTGTCTACAAGAGACTCACTTCAGCTTCAAGCATACACATAGGCTCAAAGTATAGGGATGCAAAAAGATATATCATGCAAATCGAAACCAAAAGAAAGCAGAGGTAGCTATACTTACATCAGACAAAATAAACTTTAAGTCAAAAACTGTAAAAAGAGAAATAGAAGGTTATTATATAATGATACAGAAGTCAATTTGTTAAAAGGATATAACAATTCTAAATATATAAACATTCAACATCAGAATACCTAAATATATTAAGCAAATACTAACAGATGTGAAATGAGAAATCAACAAAAATACAATAATAGCAGGGGACTTCCATATACCACTTTCAACAATGGATAGATCATCCAATAGAAAAACATTAAGAAAATATTGTACTTAAACTATACTGCAAACCAAATAGACCTAATAGATACATGCAGAATATTCCATCCAATAGCAGCAGAATACATATTTTTTTCAAGGGCATGTGGGATATTCTCCAGGATAGATCACATGTGAGGTCACAAAATAAGTCTCAGCAAATTTTTTTAAAATTTAAATTATACCAACAATCTTTTCTGAATAAAATGGAATAAAACTAGAAATCAATAACAGAAGGAAAACTGGAAAATTCACAAATGTATGGATATTAAACAACACGCTCCTGAACAAGATATATATATTTTTTCTTTATTGTTTAGAGAGAGAGGAAGAGAGAGGGAGAGAGAGATGGAAACATCGATTGGCTGCCTCCTGCATGCCCCCCACTGGGAATCGGGCCCACAACCTTGGCATGTGCCCTGACCGGGAATCGAACCAGCAACCTCCTGTGTATGGGTCAACGCTCAACCACTGAGCCACACCGGCCAGGCCTGAACAAGATATTTTTAAAAGTCTTGTCTTCCAGTTAGTTGTTGCTTCCAAAACTCAGCTGAAATGGCCTCCCACTAGTTCTTAATTTAAAAATTATTTTCACATTTACTACTAAGCTTTTGGTTCATATATACCCTCTTCTTATCTTTTCTTCATAAGTTTTGGTGGCAAATCTTTTGTATTTGTCAGCTAATTAGCTTTACCAACCATTCTTTCCCTTAAGGTTTTTAATTTAAATCTCTTTGCTATGTATCCCTGCTACCATATACACAGAAAAACAGTATTCGCTTTATGTATGAGACCAGACACTTGTAAGTCACTTTCCTGGTGGTAAATACATTTTTTTCCTTTTGGATATTTGATTTTTCATCTTTGATTCAATGTGCATCACTTCAATTAAAAAAACAGAAAAATAACATTCACATGGGAATCTTTGTGTGTGTTAAATGTAAGCTTCATCAGCTATTAAAGCAGATACACACACAGACACAGAAAAACAAACTCAACACCTGATTCTTCTTTTTCTCTGAGTAACAAGGGTGAGAGACTCTTTGAAATCCTCCCTGGGATCCATGCAAATGACCAAGACAGTTAGATAGCAAATGATCTTCAAAGTGGGCATCCTTCCAACAACTATTTTCATTGATTTCGTTATTTCTGAAGCCTGATTGATGCCAGAAAGAACAAAGAGCTAAGGCAAAAAATTATCTCTGTTATTGCCCCCCACCCCACCCTCATACTGTATTTTAGAATAAGGATAGGATATTGGATGACTTTTTAAGTTATTTAGGGAATTTTAGATGTTCCCTTTTCAGGGCTAAGAGGGGCTGGTGGGTGGGGTAAGGATAACTTGAATCATGGAGTCAGGTGTCCAGAGTTCTGTCTGCTGTTTGTTAGGTGTTCTTTATGACATTTATGGATTAAGCTGCTTAAGAAAGGGCTGGACAATTCTATAACACATCATCTGTACACTGTATTGTGTGTACACCATCCCAAGTCAAGAACTGTACACCTGCCCTGGCCAGTTTTGCTCAGTGGTTAAAGGGTCAGTCAGAAAACCAAACATTTGTGGGTTCAATTCCAGGTTAAGGGCATTTACCTGGGTTGCAGGTTCGATCCATGGCCTGGTTGGGGTCATGTGGGAGGCAACCAATCAATGTGTCGCTCTTGCATTCATGTTTCTTTCTCTTTCTCCCTCCCTTCCACTCTATCTAAAAAAAAAATCAATGGAAATCCCTGGCCCATTGGGCTCAGCGGTTGGAGCATGGCCCGCAGACCAACAAGTCGCAGGTTCGATTCTGGCCAGGGGCATGTGCCTGGGTTGCGGTTCGTCCCTGGCCCTGGTTAGGGTTTTGCGGGAGGCAGCCACACAATGTGTCCCTTTTGCATCGATGTTTCTCTTTCTCTCTCTCTCCCCCCACCCTTCCCACTCTGTCTAAACAAGAATGGAGAAGTGTCCTCGGGTAAGGATAAAAAAAAGAAAATCAATGGAAAAATATCCTTGGGTGAGGATTAACAATAACAACAGAAAAGAATTGTGCTTCTGAAACCTGTATAATTTTGTTAACCAATGACATCCCAATAAATTCAATTAAAAAAAGATTTCAGGTAGAATTAAGTTTGTTAATCCGATGAGATTATTTGGGTGTGTCATATATATATATATATATATATATATATATATATATATATATATATATGATCTGGAAGAGGACAACAGAAGACTGAGGTATTTATTCAGAGAGATTTGAAGATGCTATATTGTTGACTTGAAGATGAAGAAATATAACATGAACTAAGAAACTGGAAAAGAATGGAAATGGTTTCTCCCCTATAGCCTCCAGAAGTAACTTAGCTCTGTCAAGAAATTGATTTTAGCTCAGTGAGACCCATTTTGGATATTCTAAAACTGTAAGATAATAAATATGTGGCATTTTAAGCCAACAAGTTGTGTCAACTTTTATACAAGCAATAAAAAATTAATATATCTAACATTTGTATTCCTGGTATATACTCAAAATAAATTAGAATAGTCCACACAAAAAATTTAAACATGAATATCCATAGTAGTACCTTTTCTAATATCCCCAAAGTGGAAATAATGCAAATGTTCATCAACTGATGAATGGATAAAGAAAACACATCCATGTAATAAAATATTACTCCATTATAAATGATATAGCACTGATACATGCTATAACATGGATGAATCTTGAAAACACAATGGTAGTGGAAGAAGCCAGTCACAAAGAGCCATATATTTCATGATTATATTTATATGAAATGTCCAGAATAGAAAGATCTGTAGAGACAAAGTAGATTAGAGGTTGCCTAGGTCTGGGGAAATTGGGAGAAATGAAGAGTCACTATTAATGGGTACAGAATTTCTTATTGGGATGTTAAAACTGTTCTAAAGCTGATTATAATGATGGTCAGAAAATGTTGTGTCTATAGAAAATTACTTTCAATTATATACTTCAAGTACATTTTACAGCATATAAATTATATCTTTTTGTTATGAAGAAAATTATCCCTGATTCCTAAATACAAGCATGAGTTAACAAACTTTAATGTTGAGAAAACTTGCAAATATGGCAAGCAATGGCAGATTTAATAATATATTAGTATCCAAGAAGAAATTATTGGTTTCAGTTATCTTTTTAAAAAAATTATCTTTATTGTTGAAAGTATTACAAATATCCCTCCTTTCTTACCCTCATTTGCCCACTCCCAGCACTCCCACCACCCCCCTCCTTCACCACACAGTTGTCTGTGTCCATTGGTTCTGCAAAAATGCAAGTAAGTTCTTTGGTTTATCTCTCAACCCCCCACCCTGGTACCCCTGCCAGCTGCTTTCCTGCTGAGGTTCGTCATTATGTTCCCTGATTCTATGTCTCTGAATCTATTTTGTTTGTCAGTTTAATTTGTTCATTGGACCACATATAAGTGAGATCATGTGATACTCGTCCTTCTCTGACTGAATTATTTTGCTTAGCATAATACTCTTCAGGTCCCTCCATGCTGTCTCAAAGGGTAAGAGAGGTTTTGTTTTTACAGCTGCATAGTATTCCATTGTAAATGTGCCATAGATTTTAAAACCACTCATCTACTGATGGGCACATGGGCTGTTTCCACATCTTAGCTATTGTACATAGCACTGCTATGAAAATAGGGGTGCATATATTCTTTTTGATGGATGTTTCAGAATTCTTAGAATATATCCCTAAAAGTGGAATCACTGGGTCAAATGACAGTTCCATCTTTAATTTTTTGAGGAAACACCATACTGTTTTCCATAGTGGCTGCACCAGCCTGCATTCCCACTAACAGTGTGCTAAAGTACTCTTTTCTCCAAATCCTCACCAGCATTTTCAGTTTGTTGATTTGTTGATGGTAGCCATTCTGGCATAGTCATTTTAATTGACATCTCTGTGATGATTAGTGATGCTGAGAATTTCTTAATGTCTCTTGGCCATTTATATGTCTTGTTTGGAGAAGTGTCTATTCAGGTCCTCCGCCCATTTTTTTTTAAAACTCCCCTGTGAAGTCTTCTTTTTCTTGAGTTGTATGAGTACTTTATACATTTTGAAAATTAACCCCTTACCCGATATATTATTGGCAAATATCTTTTCCCACAGAGTGGGTTCCCATTTCATTTTGATGCTGGTTTCTTTTGCCGTGCAGAAGCTTTTTAGTTTAATATAGTCCAATTTTTTTACTTTTTCCTTTGTTTCTCTTGCCATAGGTGATGTATTAGTGAAAATTCTGCTATATACAATGTCTGAGATTTTGCTGTCTATATTTTATTCTAGGATTTTCATGGTTTCATGACTTACATTTAAGTCTTTTATCCATTTTGAGTTTATTCTTGTGTATGGTGTAAGTTGGTGGCCTAGTTTCATTTTCTTGCATGTACCTGCCCAATTTTCCTAGCATCATCTATTGAAGAGACTGTCTTTACTCCATTGTATGCTCTTGCATCCTTTGTCAAATATTAATTGAGCATTACGGCTTGGGTTGATTTCTGCGATCTTTATTTTGTTCCAGTGATCTATATATATGCTTATTCTTGGGCCAGTAACAGGCTGTTTTGATTGCAGTGACTTTGTAGTATAACCTGATATCTGGTATTGTGATCCCTCCAACATTGTTCTTCTTTTTCAAGACTGCTGCATCTCTTCGGAGTCATTTTTGGTTTCATATAAATTTTCAAAGTATTTATCCTAGATCTGTGAAATATGCCGTTGGTATTTTAATAGGGATTGCATTGAATCTATATATTGCTTTAGGAAGTATGGACATTTTAATGATGTTAATTCTTCCAATTCATGCATACAGTATATGCTTCCATTTTTAAAAATATCTTCCTCTATTTCTTTTTTCAATGTCCTGTAGTTTTCTGTGCACAAGTCTCTTTCCTTCTTGTTAACTTTATTCCTAGATATCTTAATTGTTGTGCTGCAATGGTAAGTGGGATTTTTTTTTTAAGTTTCTCTTTCTCAGTGTTCATTATTGGTGTGTAAATATGCCATTGATTTCTGGATTTTAACTTTGTATCCTGCTACATTGCCAAATTCATTTATTAAATCTAGTAGTTTTTAGTGGAGTCTTTAGGATTTTCTATGTACAGTATCATGTCATCTGCAAATAATGACAGTTTCATTTCCTCCTTTCCAATTTGAATGCCTTTTATTTTTTTCTTCTTGTGTGATCGCTATGGCTAAGACTTCCAGTAGTATGTTGAATAAGAGTGGTCAAAGTGGACATCCCTGTCTTCTTCTTGTTCTTAAGGAAAACTCTTTTAGTTTTTGCCCTTTGAGTATGATGTTGGCTGAAGGTGTTATATATAGACTTTATTATATTGAGGTATGATTACTCTATTCCAATTTTGCTGAGAGTTTTTATCAAAAATAGATGCTGGATTTTGTGGAATGCTTTTTCAGCATCAATTGATATGATCATATGGCTTTTATCTTTCATTTTGTCTCTGTGATGTATCACATTTATTGATTTGTGAGTATTGTACCAGCCTTGCATCCCCAGGATAAATTCCATTTAGTCATGGTGAATATTTTTTAATGTATTGCTAGAACGGATTTGTGAATATTTTGTTGAGGATTTTGAAGTCTATGTTCATCAAGGATATTGGCCTGTAATTCTCTTTCTTTGCAGTGTCTTTATCTGGTTTTGGAATTAGGATTATGCTGGCCTCATTAAAAGATCTTATAAGTCTTCCTTCATCTTTAATTTTTTTGGAATAGTTTGAGGAGAATAGGTGTTAACTCTTCTTTGAATGTTTGGTAAAACTCCCCTGTGAAGCCATCTGGACCAGGGCTTTTAATTGTTGGTAGTTTATTGATTACTGCTTCAATTTTATTAGTTGTTATTTGTCTGATCAGGTTTGTCCTCCTGTTTGAGTTTTGGAAATTATATGATTCTATGAATTTGTCCATTTCACCTAGTTTGTCCAACATGTTGGCATATAATTGTTCGTAGTATTTTCCTATAATCCTTTGTATTTCTGTGGTATGAGTTGTTATTTCACCTCTTTCAATTCTGATTTTATTTATTTGGGTCCTCTGTTTTTGTTTCTTGGTGAGTCTGGCTAGAGGTTCATCAATCTTGTTTATCTTTTTATTTTATTTTAATTTAATTATTTTTATTAATTTATTTTTGTTACAGATGTTTCTCCTTTTTCCCCCATTGACACCCTCCTCTCCACCCCCCCACCCCCCGTCCTCAGCTTTGTTGTCTATGTCCATTGGTTATGCATATATGCATATAAGTTCTGTGGTTTATCTCTCCCTCCCACCCCCCCTCTTCTGAGGTTTGTCAGTCTGTATCCTACTTCTAGGTCTCTGGGTCTATTTTGTTCATTAGTTTGTTTAGTTCATTATATTCCACAAATAAATGAGATTATGTGATATTTGCCTTTCTCTGCTTGGCTTGTTTCACTTAGCATAATACTCTCCAGGTCCCTCCATGTCATCTCAAAGGATAAGAGATCTTTCTTTCTTAGAGTTGCATTGTGTTCTATTGGGTATATGTACCACAGCTTTTTTATCCACTCATCTACTGATGGACACTTGGGCTGTTTCCAGATCTTAGCTATTGTAAATAGTGCTGCTATGAACATAGAGGTACATATATTCTTTCTGATTGGAGTTTCGGGCTTCTTAGGGTACATTTCTAGAAGTGGGAACACTGGGTCAAATGGTAGTTCAATTTTTAATTTTTTGAGGTAACACCATAGTGTTTGCCCTAGTGGCTGCACCAGTCTGCATTCCCACCAGCAGTGTACTAGAGTCCTTTTTTCTCCATACCCTTGCCAGTACTTGTTGTTTGATGATTTGGTGATGGTGGCCATTCTGACAGGTGTGAGGTGATACCTCATTATTGTTTTAATTTGCATCTCTCTGATGATTAATGACATTGAGCATTTTTCCATATGTCTCTTGGCCATTTGTATGTCCTATTTGGAGATTGTTTATCTTTTTAAAGAACTAGCTCTTGAGACCATCTCCCAGGACCAAACTGGAAATACAACTAAAATAAAGTCAAATCGTTGGGAAAAAGCAATGGAAAAGCAGCTCGCGAGGACCATACAACCAGGGAAACTGAATTGATCCTGGTAGGATTGCGGAGGCGTGAGAGGGGGGTTGGGAGCCCACGGACAGCAGTGGCCTTAGCCGTGAGCAGCATTCTGCCCTCGGGGTTAAAGCCCGAGCCAGATCCACAGCGCAGAGCCGGGGCAGAGCGCTAAAACAGCCACAGCCACTCACCTCGGACTCCGGCAGAGGGAGGGCGGACTAGACTGGAACTGTGTGGAAACACTAGGGATTTGGAGGGCGCTCAGAGCTTTTGCTGAGTGTCAGCCATGCAGGACTGTGGCCTAGTTGACTTACTCCATCCCAGGGCTCTGGGGAGAGGCAGCAGCCCCTCCCTCGGAGATTCAGCCACACCCAGTTGGGCCATTGAAATGCAAATAAAGGCTCATTAACTACCAGCCTCTGCCCCACCCTCGGGAAATCCTCTCACGCTGAACACCTGAGGGAGGTTTTCATTCAACTGAGAACCCAAGGCTCTTCAAGTAACCAGGACTAATAGCCTCTAGGCAAAAAGCTAAAGGATAACTGAACCTTTTCTGGGCTTGCAACCCTACCCAGGAAAGTAAGACTTGACAGTGGTGTATAACATGGGTCCTCTCACGCTCATCCAAACCCAGTACAGGGAGCCAAAAACAGCAGAACACCAACATCCACAGGGAAAATTTGGCAGCCTCCAAAAACCACTGAGATAGCCAAAATGGTGAAACAAAGAAACAGATGCCAAATGAAAGAACAAAAGAACTCCACTGAAGATGAGATAAAGGAAATAGAGTTAAGCAAGTTAACAGAGCTAGAATTCAGAGCCATGATCTTAAGGAAGCTCAACAGCATGTGTAAGGACATCAACACCATGAGCAAAGACAGAAATATTGAAAATAAACCAATTGGAAATGAAGAATGACATAGCAGAAATGAAGAACACATTGGAAGGACTAAACAGCAGAGTAGAAGAAGCTGAGGACCGGATCAGTGAATTAGAAGATAGGGTAGAAAAAATCAACCAATCAGAAAACCGAAAGGAAAAAACAATGAAAAAACAGGAAGACAGCTTAAGAGAATTGTGGGACAACTGGAAACGTAATAATATTCGCATAATAGGAGTCGCCGAAGAAGAAGAAAATGAGAAAGGGTTAGAGAATATATTTGAAGAAATAGTGACAGAAAATTTCCCTAATTTGGTGAAGGAAGAAGGCATTCAAGTTCAAGAAGCACAGAGAGTCCCAAGTAAGAAGAACCCAAACAGGCCCACACCAAGACACATAGTAATTAAAATGCCAAAAATTAAAGACAAAGAGAGAATCCTAAAGGCAGCAAGAGCTAAGCAACAGGTTGCCTACAAAGAAACCCCCATAAGCCCATCAGCTGACTTCTCAATAGAAACACTACAGGCCAGAAGGGAATGGCATGAAATAATCAAGGTCATGAAAAACAAGGATCTGAATCCAAGACTACTCTACCCAGCAAGGCTATCATTCAATATAGAAGGTCAAATAAAGAGCTTCCCAGACAAAAAAAGGCTAAGGGAATACATTAGCACCAAACCAGCACTGCAAGAAATGTTAAAAGGACTGCTGTAATTAGTAGAAGAAATAGGAAGGAAAATAGAAACACACTAAACAAAAATGGCAATAAGTAAGTACATATCGGTAATCACCTTAAATGTAAATGGACTGAACGCCCTGATCAAAAGACACAGAGTAGCTGATTAGATAAGAAAGCATGACCCATATATATGTTGTTTACAAGAGACCCACCTCACAACGAAAAACTCACATAGGCTGAAAGTGAAGGGATGGAAAAAAATCTTCCAAGAAAACAGAAAGGAAAAAAAAGCTGGGGTAGCAATACTCATATCTGATAAAACAGATTTTAAATGAAGGCCATAACTAGAGACAAAGAGGCCACTACATAATACTGAAAGGATCTATCCAACAGGAAGAGATAACCTTGGTAAACATATATGAACCCAATACAGGAGCACCAAAATACATTAAAAATCTTCTGGAAGACTTCAAAGGAGAAATCGACAGCAATACAATCATAGCAGGGGACTTTAACACCCCGCTGAAATCACTGGATAGATCCTCTAGACAAAAAATTAACAAGGAAACAGAGACTCTAAATGAAGCACTAGACCAAATGGATTTAATAGATATTTACAGAGAATTACACCCCAAAACTACAGAATTCACATTCTTCTCAAGTGCACATGGGACATTCCCAAAGATAGACCACATGTTAGGACACAAATGAAGTCTCTACAAGTTCAAGAAGATTGAAATCATATCAAGCATCTTCTCAGATCACAATGGCATGAAACTAGAAATCATTCGCAACAAGAACATGCAAAGACATTTGAATACATGGAGGCTAAATAGCATGTTATTAAACAATGAATGAGTTACCAAGGAGATCAAGGAAGAAATTAAAAACTTTCTGGAAACGAATGAAAATGAACACACAACAACACAAAATCTATGGGATGCAGCGAAAGCAGTTCTGAGAGGGAAGTTCATAGCACTACAGGCCTACCTCAAGAAACAAGAAAAATTTCTAATAGACTATCTAACCTCACAACTTAAAGAACTAGAAAGCAAACAAAAGGAAAACCCTAGAGCAAGTAGAAGGAAGGAAATAGTAAAGATCAGAGCAGAAATAAACGACATGGAGACCAAAAAAACAATTCAAAGGATCAATGAAACAAAGAGCTGGTTTTTTGAAAAGATAAACAAGATTGATGGACCCTTAGCTAGACTCACCAAGAAACAAAGAGGGAGAACCCAAATACACAAAATCAGAAACGAAAGAGGAGAAGTAACAACTGACACCACAGAAATACAAAGGATCGTTAACGAATACTATGAACATTTATATGGCAACAAATTCGACAATCTAAGTGAAATGGACAAATTTCTAGAAACATATAGTCTCCCAAAACTGGACCGGGAAGAGATAGAAAACTTGAACAGAACAATAACAATGAAGGAAATTGAAGATGTAATCAAGACTCTCCCAGCAAACAAAAGTCCAGGCCCAGATGGCTTCACAAGGGAGTTTTACCAAACATTCAAAGAAGAACTAACACCCATTCTTCTCAAACTATTTCTAAAAATTCAAGAAGAAGGAAGACTTCCGAACTCATTTTATGAGGCCAGCATAATTCTAATTCCAAAACCAGAAAAAGACACTACAAAGAAAGAAAACTACAGGCCAATATCCCTGATGAACATAGATGCCAAAATCCTGAACAAAATACTAGCAAATCGGATCCAGGAATACATCAAAAAAATTATTCACCATGACCAAGTGGGATTCATCCCAGGGATGCAAGGCTGGTTCAATATTCGCAAATCAATAAATGTGATACACCACATAAACAAAATGAAAGATAAAAACCACATGATCATATCAATAGACGCTGAAAAAGCATTCGACAAAATTCAACACCCATTTCTGATAAAAATGCTCGGCAATTTGGGAGTAGAGGGATCATATCTAAACATTATAAAGGCCATATATGAAAGACCTACAGCCAACATCATAATCAATGGGCAAAAACTAAAAACATTTCCCTTAAGAACAGGAACAAAACGGGGATGCCCACTTTCACCACTCTTATTTAACATAGTACTGGAAGTCTTAGCCACAGCAATCAGACGTGAAGAAAAAATAAAAGGGATCCAAATTGGAAAGGAGGAAGTGAAACTGTTATTATTCGCAGATGACATGATATTATACATAGAAAACCCTAAAGACTCCATTAAAAATCTACTAGTCCTAATAAATGAATTTGGCAAAGTAGCAGGATACAAAATTGACGTCAAGAAATCGATGGCATTCTTATACACCAATGATGAACTCACAGAAAGAGAAACTAAAAAAACAATCCCATTTACCATCGCGGCAAAAAAATTAAGATACCTAGGAATAAATTTAACCAAAGAAGTAAAGGATATATTTGCAGAAAACTACAGGACATTGAAAAAAGAAATAGAGGAAGATATAATAAAGTGGAAGCACATACCTTGTTCATGGATTGGAAGAATTAACATCATTAAAATGTCCATATTACCCAAAGTAATCTGTAGATTCAATGCAATCCCAATCAAAATACCAGCAACATATTTCACAGAACTAGAACAAATACTCCAAAAGTTCATATGGAACCAAAAAAGACCTCAAATAGCCACAGCAATCTTGAAAAAGAAGGACAAAGTAGGTGGGATCACAATACCAGATATCAGATTATACTACAGAGCTACTATAATCAAAACTGCCTAGTATTGGCCCAAGAACAGGCATATAGACCAGTGGAACAGAACAGAGAATCCAGAAATTGACCCAAGACATTATGCTCAACTAATATTTGACAATGGTGGCAAGAGCATACAATGGAGCAAAGACAGCCTCTTTAATAAATGGTGTTGGGAAAACTGGACAGCTACATGCAAAAAAATGAAACTAGACCATCAACTTACACCATACACAAGAATAAACTCAAAATGGGTAAAAGACTGAAATGTGACTCGTGAATCCATAAAAATCCTGGAAGAAAATGTAGGCAACAAAATTTCAGACATCATACGTAGCAGAATCTTCACTGATACATCACCTAAGGCAACAGAAACAAAGGGAAAAATGAATACATGGGACTACATCAAACTAAAAAGCTTCTGCACAGCAAAAGAAACAACCATCAAAACGGAAAGGGAACCCACTGTATGGGAGACCATAATTGCCAATGATACATCAGATAAGGGGTTAATCTCCAAAATATATAGAGTGCTCATACAACTCAACAAAAGGAAGACAAAGAACCCAATTAAAAAATGGGCAGAGGAACTAAATAGACACCTCTCCAAACAGGACATACAAATGGCTAAGAGACATATGAAATAATGCTCAACATCACTAATCATCAGAGAGATGCAAATTAAAACAACAATGAGGTATCACCTCACACCTGTCAGAATGGCCGCCATCAACAAATCGTCAAACAACAAGTGTTGGCGAGGGTGTGGAGAAAAGTGGACTCTAGTACACTGCTGGTGGGACTGCAGACTGGTGCAGCCAGTGTGGAAAACACTATGGTGTTACCTCAAAAAATTAAAAATTGAATTGCCATTTGACCCAGTGATCCCACTTCTAGGAATATACCCTAAGAAACCTGAAACACCAATCAGAAAGAATATATGTACTCCCATGTTCATAGCAGCACTATTCACAATAGCTAAGATCTGGAAACAGCCCAAGTGTCCATCAGTAGTCGAATGGATAAAAAAGCTGTAGTACATATACACAATGGAGTACTATGCAGCTGTAAGAAAGAAAGATCTCTTATCCTTTGAGATGACATGGAGGGACCTCGAGAGTATTATCCTAAGCGAAACAAACCAAGTAGGGAAAGACAAATATCACATGATCTCACTCATTTGTGGAATACAATAAACATAACAGTCTGGGCAACAGGGTAGACCCAGAGATGTGAAAGTAGGGTACAGACTGACAGCCCTCAGAAGAGGCGGTGGGGGGGAAGGAAGAGATAAACCACAGAACTTATACGCATGTATGCATAACTGATGGACATGGACAACAAAGCTGGGGAAGGGGTAGAGGGATGGGGAGGAGGGTGTCAATGGGGAAAAAAGGAGAAACATCTGTAACAAAAATAAATTAATAAAAAAAAAAAAGAAAAAAAAAGAACTAGCTCTTGGGTTCACTGATCTTTTATGTTGTTCTTTTATCTCTATGTCATTTATTTCTGCTCTGATCTTTTTATTATTCTTTCTTCTACTTACTCTAGGCTTTTCTTGTTTTTGTTTTTCTTTCTTTCTAATGCTTTAATTTGTAGGGTTAGATAGTTAGAAATTTTTCTTGTTTCTTGATATAGGCCTGTAGTGCAATGAACTTCCCTCTCAAGACTGCTTTTGATGAGTTCCATAGACTTTGTGTTGTGTGTTCATTTTCATACATTTCCAGTAGTTTTTTTAGTTCTTCCTTGATTTCATTAGTAAACTATTCATTGTTTAATAACATGCTGTTTAGCCTCCATGTGTTTGAATGTTTTTGAGTGTTTTTATTATCATTGATTTCTAGTTTCATGTCATTGTGATCTGAGAAGATGCATGATATGATTTCAACCTTCTTAAAGTTGTAGAGACTTAGTTTATGTTCCAACATATGGTTTATCTTTTAGAATGTCCCATGTGCACTTGAGAAGAATGTATATTCTGCAGCTCTGTGGTGAAATATTCTATAAATATCAATTAAACCCATCTGATCTAGTGTGTCATTTAGGGTCTCTTTTTTCTTGTTGATTTTTTTGTCTAGAAGATATATCCTGTGATGTCAGTAGGGTGTAAAGTCCTGTACTATTATTGTATTGTTGTGGATCTCTCCCTTAAAGTTTTCCAGATGTTTTTAAATATATTTTGGTGGTCTTTTATTGGGTGCATGTATGTTTACCAGGGTTATATCCTCTTGTTGGATTGATCTATTTAGTATTATATAGCGAACATCTTTGTCTCTTTTCACGGCCTTCATTTTGAAGTCTATTGTATCAGAACTGAGTATTTCTATACCAACTTTTTCTTAGTACCCACTTGTGTGAAATTTTTTTTTCCATCCCTTCCCTTCAATCCTGTGAGTCTTTTGTTTTGAGGTGGGTCTCTTGAATGCAGCATATATATGGGTCATATTTTCTTACCATTCATCTACCCTATGAGTTTTGATTGGAATATTTAATCCATTAACATTTAAGGTTATTATTGATAGGTACTTATTTATTGCCATTTTAATTCATATGTCTATTTTTCTCTCTATTGCTTCTTATTATTACAGAAGTCCCTTTAACATTTCTTACAATGCTGGTTTGGTGGTAATAAATTCCTATAGTCTTCTTTTGTCTGGGAAGCTCTTTATTTCACCTTCTCTTTTGAATGACACCCTTGCTGGATAGAGTAGTCTTGGTTTCAGATCCTTGTTTTTCATTACCTTGAATATTTCATGCCATTTCTTTTCTGGCCTGTAGTGTTTCTCTTGAGAAATCAGCTGACCACCTTATGGGAGCTACATTTTTAAGGAACACATTTCTTTTCTCTTGCTGCCTTTAAGATACTCTCTTTGTCTTTTATTTTTGTCATTTTAATTATGATGTGTCTTGGTGTGGGCCTCTTTTGGTTGTTCTTGCTTGGACTCTTTGTATTTCCTCAACTTGTTTCACTTTTTCCTTCACCAAGTTAGAGAAGTTTTCTGCCATTATTTCTTCAAATCAGTTTTCTAACCCTTGCTCACTTTCTTTTTCTTCTGGTACTCCTATGAAATGGATGTTGTTATGTTTCATATTGTCATATAGCTCCTTTAAAGTGTTCTCTGATTGAGTGATTTATTTCTACCCTGTTTTCTAATTCACTGATCTGATCCTCAGCTTCCTTTAATCTGCTGTTTATTCCTTCCAGTATATTCTTTATTTCTGCTTTGTCATTCTTCATTTCTGACTTGTTTTGTTTCATAGTTTGTATATCTTTTTTTCATGCTGTTGATCATATTTATAACCATTACTCTGAAATCTATAACTGATAAATTGCTTATCTCCATTTTATTTAGTTCTTCTTCTGAAGAATTCTCTTGTTCTTTTATTTGGGCCTTGTTTCTTTGTTTTCCAATTTTGGTTGTCTGTTTGTGTTTTTTTCTATGTATTAGGTTGGTCTGCTATGACTTCCAGTCTAGGTAGGAGGGTTTTATGTAGTAGGTGACCTGTGGGACCTAGAGATAGAGTCTTCCTGATCACTAAACCTGTGTGTTCTAATAATGTTGCTTGTGTGCTTTGTGTGGGCCCTCCTTTTGCAATGGAGTCTTGATTACTATAAGCCCATTTGTGTGTGTGTGCCTGATCTACAGGGTGGCTGACAGTGATGCTCAACTTCCAACATATAGTACAATCTTCCATTAAGCATTTATCACGTGAAGCACTGTTCACCTCAACAGGGTTTGGGGCCTGCCTGTGTATATACTGCTTGTGAAGCTTATTGGGACCTACTCTGTCGCTGACTGGTATTGTCCCTTAGATTTATTGGTTTGGGCATGTTTGGAGGATTTTTGTGCAGGCCAATGTTAGATGGTATTTGTAACTGGCCCTCAGTGCTCTCTATGGGAACTATCAGTGATCCATAGCTCCTGGCTCCCTCTGCTGGAGATGGGGTGTATGGAAAGGACACCAGTGTCTGATTTTACTAGCCCTTGGCATAGGAACAAGTCAGGTAAAGATTCAAAGCACCTAGAGATCTGCCTCTTCCTGCAGACTGTTAGTCTCAGTCACTTAGTGAGCCTCAGGCTGTAGTCTTCAGCCAGGCTCAAACTCCATAGGGTAGGGTAAGAGAATTTCCAATGGGTGGGGTAATTGCTTCCCTCTGGGTTACAGCTGTTTTGATGGGAAAACTCTGCCTGAGAAAGAATGTCTTTTATAGCACTGGGGAATGACTCAGCATAGCAATCCTGGTGGCTGACTTCCCAACTCTCTCCCCAGAACCATGAACCCCAGACTCTCTTCAAGCTACTCTAGTCCACTCAGCCCTCCTTCTGCTGGAGCCCAAGGTGAGTGGATACAAACAAAATTTAGTGCATTGACCATTTTGGAGAGTGCCTGTGTTTCTAGCCATGTCTTCCTGACGGACAGAACCTCCAGTGTTTTTCACAGCCATGCGTGATGTGGGCATCTTTCCCGGTTTTGTTAGTCTGGGCTGGGGAGTCCTGCTTGTGGTTGAGATCTCAGTCTTCTCAGAGGGAACCCCACAGCTAGGATATACCTCCAGAACTCCTGCTGCTGCCTGTGGGAGCTCAGCCAGCCCTTTTTCACTTCCACACTTCCCACCAGTCTTGATTTGGCTCCTCTTTATGTCCTTGGTTGTAAGGGTTCACTCCAACTAGTCTTCATCTGGTTATTTGGGATGATTTTTCTATATTTTAGTTGTAATTCCAGTTTGGTCCTGGGAGAAGGTAAATGTGGCTTTCACTTAATCCACTGCAATTTTGGAATCTCTCAGTACAGCAGACACAGAAGGACCTGAAACTTTAATCATTTTGGCCAAAGGAATTTATCCTTTAGTTTATCCACTGACTAACCTTGAATGAGCAATGGGATTTTATAAGACAAAAGTTCTAACTTGTGGCTGTCCAGTAGAAACATACAGTGAAAACCAGACATGCAATTTTAAATTTTATTGTAGCCATATTATAAAAAGTAAAACAAAAGATAAAACTAATTTTAATACTATATTTAATTTAATTTAATATGTTAAAAATATTTTCATTTCAATGCATAATTGATAAAAACTTATTAATGAGATATTTCACTTTTTTATCATTTCAAATTTCAGTGTGTATTTCACACCTATAGTATATCTCAATGGAGTCACTAAATTTTTAATAGTTTAAGTGAAATGCATTCCTATTAAAACAATAAAATTGTGTTTCACAAAAGAAGCCCACATACATTTCTTGAGTTTTAAAACTTAAATGAATAAAAATTATATAAAATAAAAAATTCAGTTCCTCACTCACACTAGCCACAATAATGTTCAATAGTCACATGTGGCTGTAGGCTGTCGTTTTGGTCAGCATAGCTCTCACCAAAGGATGTCCTTAAGACTTTCCTGAAGCTCTGGCCAGTGTGGCTCAGTTGGTTAGAGCATCATACTGTACATCAAAACATGATGGGTTCAATTCCTAGTCAGGGCACATATCCAGGTTGTGGGGTTCAATCCCTGGTTGGGGTGCATACAGGAGGCTCATGTTTCTCATATCAATGTTTCTCTCTCTCTCTCTCTCTCTCTCTCTCTCTCTCTCTCTCTCTCTCACCCGCCCCCTTTCTCCCTCTCTCAAATCAATAAAAAATATCTTGTCCTCGGGTGATGATTAAAAACAAATAATAAAAAAAAGAATTTCATGCAATTGAATTCTGCTGCCAATGATCCAGCAAGAATTTTGGGGGGGTAGAATACTCATAGTTTGTGCACTTCCTGGCTGTTATGAATTGAATATATGCTCCACCACCAAATTCATATGTTGAAGCCTTCACCACTAGTACTTCAGAATGTGACTGTACTTGGAGATATGGACTTCAAAGAGGTAAGTAAGGTAAAATGTGGTCATATGGGTGAGCCCTACTCCAACATGACTGGTGTCCTTATAAGGGGAGGAAATTTGGACACATGGAGAGACAAGAGACATGCATGAACATAGAGGAAAGCCATGTGAGGGAATGGTGAGAAGGTAGCCATCTGTAAGCCAAGGAGAGAGGCCTTAGAAGAAACCAAACCTGCTGACACCTTGATCTTGAACTTCCAGTCTTCAAAGTGAAAGAAAATTTCTGTTGTTTAAGCTACCCAGTTTGTGGCATTTTGTTACCGCAGCCTGAGTAGACTAATACTGGTCCAGCTCATAGTGGGTTAAAAAAATCAGCTAGCCCTGGACAGTTTGGCTCAGAGGTTAGAGCATTGGCCCATGGACCAGAGAGTCCCGGGTTCGGTTCCCGCTAGGGGCACGTACCTCGGTTGCAGTTTGTCCCCAGCCCCAGTTGGGGTTGTGTGGGTGGCAACCACTCGCTGTCTCTCTCTCACATTGATGTTTCTCTCTCTCTCTCTTCCCCATTCTCTCCCTCCTGCTCTATCTGAAGATAAATGCAAAAATGTCCTCGGTTGAGGGTAAAAAAAAAAAAATCATATAAACCCTTTACCATTTCAGATGTGTTCCTCCTATTTTGTCACCAGCTTCACACATGACTGTCCCCAAATCCTTAGAACTTGACTCTATCTAAACCAATTTAAGAAAAATGAATGTACACAGGGTGTGTTTTTTAAAAAAACTGGCCTTGTGTGCAAGTTCTTTAGTGGTTGGTTGAACAAGATGTTGTATTTGTTTTCCATTTTGAAGGCAAGGAGTGAATGAGTAACATCAACAAACCACAAAAATATGGCTTTGAGGTTCAAAATGAAGTGTTCATGTGCATCAAGCCATGCCTCTTGCCTTTGTCCATCACACACATCAAGCCTCTTCGTGATCGCCAAAGTTCGTTAATAGCATTTGTGTCTATGCTAATACAATCAGAAAATTATGCAGATCATCTGTCTCTTCCCAGAGAGAACAGGGTGATCAGCTATTAGTGATTTACACTGATGAGCCTCCACTAATTGCACAGAATGTAATTAGTGATTATATAATATTTGAGCTCTTGCATCTGTCATTAATGTCCACAATTCACCAGAGATGGGCCCTACTGAATGGAGTATGATTGCCACATGCTAAATCTAGTTAATCCAAAGTATGTTAATCAGCACAGGATACACTTTAGGCAGTGGTTAAAAGCTCTTGTGACCTCAGGAAAAAACTCTGCTATCCATCAAACTCTGAATTGCTTACAATGGGATCTTTATCAAAAGAGAAATTTAATAATTAAATGGCCTGGAAAACTCAAGGGCAGAGTTATTGGATAGTGTTAACACATTTAGATTTTTCTGTAACAGATATGGTGACCAAAATGTAATAGTGCTGGTATTAATTTATGATACATTTGACTATGGATTCAGGATGTGTTATAGGCCAAAGTCATTATGATTTGTCATGTGACTATGGAGAACTGGAGTAAGAAATAGTTCTTTTTAAAAATTTTTTTAAATTTATTTTTTCCATTTTATTTTATTTTTTTAATTAATTAATTTATTTTTGTTACAGGTGTTTTTCCTTTTTCCCCACAGACACTCTCATCCTGATCCCCCCCATGCCCAAGCTTTGTTATCTATGCCCATAGATTATGCATAAAAGCATATAAGTTATTTGGTTTATCTCATCCATCCCCCTAACCCCCCTCCTCTGAGGTATGTCAGTCTGAACCATACTCCTTTCTATGTCTGTGGGTCTATTTTGTTCATCAGCTTATTTTGTTCATTATATTCCACAAATAAGTGAGATCATGTGGTATTTGTCTTTCTCTGATTGGCTTATATCGCTTAGCATAATGCTTTCCAGGTCCCTCCATGTCGTCTCAAAGAATAAGAGATCTTTCTTTCTTACAGTTGCATAGTGTTCCATTGTGTATATGTACCACAGCTTTTTTATCCATTCGTCTACTGATGGACACTTGGGCTGTTTCCAGATCTTAGCGATTGTAAATAGTGCTGCTATGAACATAGGGATACACACATTCTTTCTCACTGGTGTTTCAGACTTCTTAGTGTATATTCCTACAAGTGGGATCACTGTGTCAAATGGCAGTTCAATTTTTAGCTTTTTGAGGAAACACCATATTGTTTTCCACAGTGGCTGAACCAGTCTGCATTCCCACCAGCAGTGTACTAGAGTTCCCCTTTCTCCACATCCTCGCCATCATTTGTTGTTTGATGATTTGTTGATGCATAATGTCTTGGGTCAATTTATGGGTTCTCTGTACTGTTCCATTGATCTGTTTGCCTGTTCTTCTACCAGTACCAGGCTGTTTTGATCACTATGGCTTTGTAGTATAACCTGATATCCAGTATTGTGATCCCTCCTACTTTGTTCTTCTTTTTCAAGATTGCTGTGGCTATTCAGGGTCTTTTTTCGTTCCATATGAACTTTTGAAGTACTTGGTCTAGTTCCGTGAAATATGTCATTGGTATTTTAATGGGAATTGCATTGAATCTCTAGATTGCTTTGGGTAGTATGGACATTTTAATAATGTTAATTCTTCCAATCCATGAACAAGGTATGTGCTTTCACTTTTTTATATCTTCCTCTATTTCTTTTTTCAATGTCCTGTAGTTTTCTGCGAATAGATCCTTTAATTCTTTGATTAAGTTTATTCCTAGGTAACTTAATTTTTTTGCCACAAGGTAAATGGGATTGTTTTTTTAGTTTCTCTTTCTGTGAGTTCATTATTGATGTATAAGAATGCCATGGATTTCTTGATCTTTATTTTGTATCCTGCTACCTTGTTAAATTCATTTATTAAATCTAGTAGATTTTTGATGAAGTCTTTAGGGTTTTCTATGTACAATATCATATCATCTGCAAATAATGACAGTTTCACTTCTTCCTTTCCAATTTGGATCCCTTTTATTTTTTCTTCATGTCTAATTGCTGTGGCTAAGACTTCCAGTACTATGTTAAATAAGAGTGGCGAAAGTGGGCATCCATGTCTTGTTCCTGTTCTTAAGGGAAATGCTTTTAGTTTTTGCCATTGAGTATGATGTTAGCTGCAAGTTTTTCATATATGGCCTTTATTATGTCAAGATATGATCCCTTTATTCCCACATTGTTGAGCATTTTTATCAGAAATGGGTGCTGGATTTTGTCAAATGCTGTTTCAGTGTGTATTGATATGATCATATGGTTTTTATCTTTTATTTTGTTTATGTGATGTATCACATTTGTTGATATGCAAATATTGTACCATCCTTGCATCCCTGGGATGAATCCCACTTGGCCATGATGAATAATTTTTTCAATGTATCGCTGGATCTGATTTGCTAATATTAATATTTTGTTAAGGGTTTTGGCATCTATGTTCATCAGGGATATTGGCTTATAGTTTTCTTTCTTTGTAGTGTCTTTGTCTGGTTTTGGAATTAGAATTATGCTGGCCTCATAAAATGAGTTTGGAAGTCTTCTTTATTCTTGAGTTTTTTGGAGTAGTTTGAGGAGAATGTGTGTTCATTCGTCTTTGAATGCTGGGTAAAACTCCCCCGTAACACCATGTGGATGGAACTTTTGTTTGCTGGAAGATTCTTGATTACATCTTCAATTTCCTTAGTTATTATTTGTCTGTTCAAGTTTTCTATCTCTTCCTGGTTCAGTTTTGGGAGGCTGCGTGATTCTAGAAATTTGTCCATTTCACCTAGATTGTCCTATTTGTTGGCGTATATTTGTTCATAGTATTTGCTAACGATCCTTAGTATTTCTGTGGTATCAGCTTTTATTTCTCCTCTTTCATTTCTCATTTTGTTAATTTTGGTCCTCTCTCTTTGTTTCTTGGTGAGTCTAGCTATGGGTCCATCCATCTTGTTTATCTTTTCAGAGAACAATTTCTTTGTTTCATTGATCTTTTGAATTTTTTTAGTCTCTGTGTCATTTATTTCTGCTCTGATTTTTACAATTTCTTTCCTTCTACTTGCTCTGGGTTTTTCTTTTTCTTTTTTTTTTTTTTTTTTTGCTTTCTAGTTCTTTAAGTTGTGAGGTTAGATAGCCAATTAAAAATTTTTCTTGTTTCTTGAGGTAGGCTTGTAATATACAAACCTTCTCAGGACTGCTTTCACTGCATCTCATAGATTTTGTGTTGTTGTTTGTTCATTTTCACTGGTTTCCAGGAAGTTTATGATTTCTTCCTTGATCTCTTTGGTAACTCATTTGTTGTTCAATAACATGCTATTTAGCCTCAATGTGTTTGAATTTTTTGCGTATTTTTTTGTAATTGATTTCTAGTTTCATGCCATTGTGATCTGAGAAGAGGCATGGTATGATTTAAATCTTCTTGTACGCCCTGGCCGGTTTGGCTCAGCAGTTAGCGTGTTGGCCTGTGGTCCAGAGAGACCCGGGTTTGGTTCCCGCTAGGCTCGGTTGCAGTTTGTCCCCGGCCCTGGTTGGTCGTGCGGGTGGCAGCCACTCAATGTGTCCCTTTCACGTCGATGTTTCTCTCTCTCTCTCTCTCTCTCTTCCTCTCTCTCCCTCCCACTCTATCTGAACAAAAAATGAAAAAATGTCCTCAGGTGAGGATAAAAATAAATAAATAAATAAATAAATAAATATTCTTGTACTTGTAGAGACTTAGTTTGTGTCCTAACATGTGGTCTATCTTTGAGAATGTCCCACGTGCACTTGAGAAGAATGTGATTTCTGCAGTTTTGGGGTGTGATTCTCTGTAGATATCTATTAAATCCATTTGATCTAGTGCATCATTTAGAGTTTCTGTATCCTTGTTAATTTTTTGTCTAAAGGATCAATCCAGTGATGTCAGTGAGGTGTTGAAGTCCCCTGCTATGATTATATTGCTATAAATTTTTCTTTTGCAGTCCTCCAGAAGTTTTTAAATATATTTTGGTGCTCCTATATTGGGTTCATATATGTTTACCAAGGTTATATCTTCCTGTTGGATAGATCCTTTGAATAGTATGTAGTGGCCTTCTTTGTCTCTAGTTGTGACCTTCATTTTGAAATCTATTTTATCGTATATGAGTATTGCTAGCCCTGCTCTTTTTTCCTTTCCTTTTGGTTGGAAATCTTTTTTCCATCCCTTCACTTTCAACCTATGTGAGTCTTTTGTTGTGAGGTGGATATCTTGTAAACAACATATATGTGAGTCATGCTTTCTTATCCAATCAACTGCTCTGTCTTTTGATTGGAGCATTTAATCCATTTACATTACAGGTTATTATTGATATGTACTTATTTATTGCTATTTTTGTTAATTGTGGTTATATTCTTCTTCCTATTTCTTCTACTAATTAAAGCAATCTTTTTAACATTTTTTTGCAATGCTGGTTTGGTGCTAATATATTCCCTTAGCTTTTTTTGTCTGGGAAGCTCTTTATCTAACCTTCTATTTTGAATGATAGCCTTGCTGGATAGAGTAGTCTTGGATTCAGATGCTTGTTTTTCATTACATTGATTATTTCATGCCATTCCCCCTGGCCTGTAGTGTTTCTGTTGAGAAGTCAGCTGATGGCCTTATGGGGGTTCCTTTGTAGATGACCTGTTGCTTATCTCTTGCTGCCTTTAGAATTCTCTCTTTGTCTTTAATTTTTGACATTTTAATTATTATGTGTCTTGGTGTGGGCCTGTTTTGATTTTCCTTACTTGGGGCTCTCTGTGCTTCTTGTACTTGTATGCCTTTTCCTTCACCAAGTTAGGGAAGTTTTCTGTCACTATTTCTTCAAATATATTCTCTAACTTGCTCATTTTCTTCTTCTTCTGGAACTCCTATGATGCAGATGTTCTTACGTTTCATATTGTCCCACAGTTGTCTTAGGCTGTCTTCCTGTTTTTTAATTGTTTTTTCTTTATAGTTCTCTGATTGGGTGATTTTTTTCTACCCTGTCTTCTAATTCACCGATCCGATCCTCGGCCTCCTCTACTCTGCTGGTTATTCCTTCTAATGTGTTCTTCATTTTGGCTATGTCATTCTTCATTTCCAATTGGTTGGTTTTCAATGCTTCTGTATCTTTACTGATGCTATTGATCTTCCTCATGATTATTACTCTGAACTCTCTCTCTGATGTCTTGTTCAATTCCCTTTCATTTATATTATCTTCTGTCAAATTATCTTGTTCTTTCATTTGGGATTTGTTTCTTTATTTCACTATTTTGGCTGTCTCAGTGAGTATTGGAGCCTGCCAAATTTTTTGTGGGTATTGGTGTTCCACTGGTTGTGGCTCCCTCTACTGAGTTTGGATGAGTGTGGAAGGACCCACGTTAAACACAGTTGTCAAGTCTTACTTTCCTGTGTAGATTTACAAGCCCAGGAAACATTCAGTTATCCTCTCGCTTTTTGCCTGGAGGCTTAATCTCAGTTACTTGATGAGCCTTGGGTTGTATGAATGAGCCCTCACCTGAATGAAAAAATCCCTCAGGTGTTCAGGGTAAGAGGATTTCCAGTGGGTGGGGCAGATGCTTGCTAGTTCTTAATTAGCCTCAAATTGCATTTCTCTGGCCTTGTTGGGTGGTGTTAAATTCCTGAGGGAGGGGCTGATACTTCTCCCCAGGGTTCTGGGAATGGGCTCTTTGAGTAAAATGGCTATTGTCCTATGAGAGAGTGATTCAGCACAAAACTCCCAGTGCCCTCCCAGCCTTCTACATCCCAAGTCTCTCCACACAGTTCTAGTCCAGTCTGCCCTCCCTTTGCCAGAGCCCAAGGTGAATGGCTGTAGCTAATTTAGTCCCCTGTCCTGGCCCTTTGTGCTGTGGAGCCACCTTGGGATTTTAACCCCGAGGAAGCTGCTCACAGCTAAAACAGCTGCTGTCTGTTGGCTCTCAGCCAGCCCTCTTGTGCCTCCACAGTGTCTACCAGGCTCAATTTAGTGTCCTCTTTCAGTCCATAGTTATATGGGTCCTCTCCAGCTGCTTTTCTATTGGTTTTTCCCAATGATTTATCTTTAATTTAGTTGTAATTCCAGTTTGGTCTTGGGAGATGGTCTGTATAGCTTTCATTCTGTCTGCTGCCATTTTGGAATCAGAAATAGTTCTTTAAAAAAATTTTGTTTTTTCTTTATTGATTTTAGAGAGACAGGAAGAGAGAGGGAAAGAAAGATAGAAACATTGATGTGAGAGAACATCGATTTGCCACCTCCTCCATGCCCCCCACTGGGGATTTGGCCCAAAACCTGGTCATGTGCCCTGACTGGGAATTGAACCAGCAACCTCTTGGTACATGGGTCGATGCTCAACCACCGAGCCACACTGGCCAGGCAAGAAATAGTTCTTTTTATGAAGAAATATGACTATAATTACCCAGAGCCTTCTTAGAGCACAATTTTGCATTTGCATTTTACAGAACAAAGTTTTAGAAACAATAACATTATAGTGATATTTTGCTTCTTGTAATAAATAAAAGTTGGATTCTAAAATGGATTTACATGAGAATACATTTCACTCTGTCCTGAGTCACTATTGATTTTTAAGATACTTATTTGTAGCAGATTCTGTGGATTCATTACCCATGTTTCTCACTGAGTTCACCTTACAGGTGCAGTGGACAGTTTTCATACAGGGGTGGGCAAAAGTAAGTGCATAGCGTATTTATACAATGAAATAATATGCAGCCACAAAAAGGAAGATACTTCATTTTAAATCAGCAGGAGTAAATTTAATCTACTGGCTAAAAAGAAAATGTACTAAACAGAAAATATAGAATGAGGTAGACTAACTTGTAAGATATTAGTAATTGTAATAAATGTTTATGAGTTAAAAACAGACTTTCAGACTGATTTAAAAATCCAATTATATACACAAGAGACATTCTTAAAATGGAATGTTAGATAAAATGTTAAAATAATAGAATGAAAAAATTATACCAGGAAAATTGGAATCAATAGAAAGTTGATGTAGCAATCTTAATATTCAACAAAATGAAATTTAAGGCAAAGTATTATTAATAACAAAATTTAATACAACTGTAGAGGAAAATAAAGATAAAAATACACAGCTATTTTAACTGCATATAGCCTTTACATATCAAGCAACAACTGATGGAACAGCAGGAAGAATTATATAAAACATCAATTGTCTTTGAGGTTTTTAAAAGAAAAATTTTTTTTTCTTTATTGATTTTTAGAGAGAGAGGAAGGGAGAAGGAGAGAAAGTCAGAAACATCAATGAGAGAGAACATCAATTGGCCACCTTCTACATGCTGCCCACTGGGGATGGGGCCTACAGCCTGGGCATATGCCCTGTCCAGGAATCAAACTGGCGGCCTCTTGGTACATGGGTCGATGCTCAACCACTGAGCCACACCAGCCAGGCACGTTTTAGAGATTTTCATACAACCCTTTCAGAATCTGTTAGACCAAGTAGTTTAAAAATAAACAGAGATATAAAAATCGGAATAGCACAGGATAGCTTGAGCTTATAGACATATATAGAGCTGTATACTGAGAAAGTTTGATTTTTCTTGATCATTCATGGAACATTTTTTAAAACGAACCATGCATTGGGCCACAAAGAAAACCTCAATATATTCCAAGTAACCAATATCTATATTTTTTGTTATATGGCTATTTTTTTCTGTCATATTTGAATCAATTAGACATGAATACCAAATCTTAGCCAATAATCTGACATGTTTACAAATTTGAATCATATTACTAATTAATTCCTGATTTTAAAAAGAAATCAATAAAGAAATGAGAGAATATTTAGAACGGAATAACTTTTTTAAATGTGTGGTTCATACTAAATACAGCACTTAATGAATTCTTAAGCTTTTAAATATAGTCATTAGGAAATGAGAAAGGTCAATAATAAGTAGATATTTAACTCAAAAACTTGGAAAAATCATAAGAGAGAAGGCTCAAAAGGAGAAAGAAATAAAGAACAGACATTTATGATATAAAGAAAAATAAGTAATAGTTCTGAAACAAAAAAAAAAATGGGTTCTTTGAAAAGCTGGATAAGAGGCTGACCTCTGACCTCTGCAAATAAAGAATAACCAAAGGTAAACAGCTACAGATATATCAGAAAATTTATATAAAGTAAAATAATATTATTATATAAGTATATTAATAAATTAAAAATCCTATATGAAATTATTACATTCCTAGAACAAACTATAACATCCCCAAATTGGTATTAAAAGAAATAACTAATATATATTATATAAATTGAAACCATAGTCAAAAATCTCTTTTTTTTAACCAAACCTTACATGCCTAGATGGTTAAGGTAAATTCATTTTTAAAATTTCAAGGAACAACTACTTCTTGTCTTAAACAAGGGGTTTCAGAAAATAGTGGAAAGAATATAGGTTGCCTGATTCCTTTATGAAATAATTTTGGTCCTAAGACTTGATGAGGACAAACAAAGAAAGAAGATCATAGGTACATTTTATTTATGGACATAAATGCAGAAATCCTAAATAAAATATCAGTTACTAAATTTAATAGTGTTTAAAAATATTTCGATATCAAGTAGGATTTATCCCAAGAAAATAAGGATGGCACATTCACCATAAAAGAAAATGAAGAAAAAAGGCTTGTGATTTAAAAAATTAATTTAGAAAAAACGTTTGATAAGATTCAACACCTAGCAAATCAAGAACAGAAGGGTACTTATTTTAATTGACAAAAGATTTATACCAAAAGTTGCAGCAGTTGTTACATGTAATGGAGACTTTAAATTCATTTCCTTTAATATAAAGACATTGTTTAAGAGTGTAAGATTGAGTTATGGATTATAGGATGCCTGATACAATTAATACAATAATACCATCATAAAAACAGAGGAATTAATTAACTAAAAGCCTGGATAAATGCCATGTGCTGATTCTCACTCTTTCTTTGTAGGTTTCCAGAAAGCTAAATGTCAAATGTTTACCACTCAGAAAGAAGACTCCACTCCTGGAAATGAACACCTCCAAAGAAAATATCCAAAGATCTGGATAATGGAGGTTTGCCAGCATTGAGTCCAAAAGATTGCCCTGAAGTGAAGCTGAAAGTCAAAAGTTCCTATATAAAAGTACCAAGCATATAAAGGACGATGAAAAGGTCTGAACATGTGAATTTGGTGTCCCAGACAAGTGGGGGAGAGAATGGGCAGAGGCACTACAGGGTGGGGCAAAGTAAGTTTACAGTTGTTTGCACAGAAAATAATACAGTAATTAATAAATAATAATACAAATTAAACTGTGTGTTTCATGACGCACAACTATAAACCTACTTTTGCCATTTCCTGTATTTGAAGAGATTATGGCTGACAATGTTCCAAAGCTGATAAATGTTATCAAGTCACAGATTTAAGAGGCACTATGAACCTCAGAATAAATACAAAAAAAAAAAAATCATACCTGCAGATATCATGCTAATACTGATGAAAACTAAAGACCAGGAAAAAATTTTAAAGGTAATCGGGGAGTAGGGTCGTGGTGGTGATAGGAAACACGTCAACAATATTATTCCACAATTTCAGTTGAAAAATTAACTATGGGTTTAATCGTTGCCTTTTAGAAGGTGAAGAACTGAAAGAAAATAATTGCCAATCTAGAATTTATGCCCAGTGAAAATATCCTTAACAGTGAATGTAAAAAAAAAAAAAAAAAAAAAAAGCTGAAAGAATTTGCTGTCAGAAGAATCATACTAACAATTAAAAAATTAAAAAAAAAGAAGGCAGAGGAAAATTATCCTAGAGAGAAGCACAGAAATGCAGGAATAAAGAGCATTGGAAATGTGTGTGTATTGTGTGTGTAAATTGAAAGTAGTGCTTCTTAGCTGAAGGTAATTTTGTCCTCCAGGGAACATTTGGCACTGTGGGGAAAGATTTTTGGTTTGGTAGAGACCAAGGATATTGCTAAACATCTTATAATGCATAAGCCAACCCCAATAATAAAGAATTATTAGTCCCAAATTTCAACTTTGAATGCCAAGGTTGAGAACCACTGATTAAAATGAATATTGATTGTATTAAACAACAAAAACATTCTCTTATGAGGTAAAAATACATAATTAAAATAAGTCAACAATAGCAAAAAAAAAATCAAGGAATAAATGAAGTTAAAGTGTACAAAAATTCTTGAATTTTTAAAGAAATGTTAACAGCACAAATTTATAATAAACCTTAATTAATCAAGGTGCATGCTGTAATATCTAGGGCAACCACTAAAAAAAAATAGAAGAACCCTGGCCAGTTTGGCTTAGCAATTAGAGCATCGGCCCGTGGACCAGAGAGTACTGGGTTCGGTTCCCACTAAGGGCACGAATCTCTGTTGCAGTTTGTCCCCGGCCCCGGTTAGGGTCATGTGGGTGGCAACCACTAGATGTGTCTCTCTCACATCCATGTTTTTCTCTCTCTCTTCCCCCCTCTCTCCCTCCTCCTCTATCTGAAGATAAATGCAAAAATGTCCTTGGGTGAGGATAAAAAAATAAAAGAAAAGAATGCATAACTTACTAATGGATGGCAGAAATGGAATAATAATGATACTTCGTTAGTCCCAAAAGGGCAAGAAAGAAGAAAAAAAGAACAAAGGATAGGACAAATAGAAAACAAATAGTAAGATAGTAGATTTAAACCCAATATATTATTATATACATTAAATACAACAAACTAAATATCTTAACTAAAAATCAAGATGGTCATATTGCATTAAAATACTATACTACATGCTGCTTACATGTAACATAATTATATCATTAGGGCACTGAAATGTTAAAAGTAAAAGTCTAAAGATATATACCATACAAGCAAGAGAGCTGGTATAACTATTATACATCAATATCAGACAAAACAGACTTTAAGAATGAAGAGTTACTAGAGATAAAGGGGAACATTTTATAATAATAAAATATTCAATTCAACAGGAAGACATGCCAATCCAAAATTTGTACTCAGTTAATAATACTGCTTCAAAATATATAAAGTGATAGAATGAAAAGAAGAAGTATATGAAATCATAATCATTTAAAAAATAACTCTCAGGTCCAGCTTGTGTGGCTCAGTGGTTGAGCATGGACCCATGCACCAGGAGGTCACTGGTTCCATTCCCAGTCAGGGCACATGCCCAGGTTATGGGCCCAATCTCCAGTGGAGGGCATGCAGGAGGTGGTCAATCAATGTTCTCTCTCATTGATGTTTCTATCTATCTCTCCCTCTCCCTTCCTCTCTCTCTAAAATCAATAAAGAAAAAAACAACTCTCGGTAACTGAGAGAACAGACATAAAAATCAGTAAAATTCAGATTTTGCAACATGATTAACTTGATCTAAATAACATATATAGGTTCCTTCAAACAATTAAAGACTGATTAATTATTAGGTGTATTCATATGGAACATTCACCAAAAATGACCATTTGCTGGGTCATAAATAAAATTTTACTTCAAATTATTAAAAATGTAAGTAGACTATTCTCTGACATCAGTAGAATTAAGCTAGAAATCAATAACCAAAGGTATTTAGGAAAATCTCTATTGGAAATTAAGCCATATTCCTCTAGATAACACATGGGTTAAAGAAGAAATCACAGAGGACAATGGAAAATATTATGAACTTACTAACAATAAAAATATGACATAATATCTGTGGGAGGTGGCTAAAGCTATTCTTTGAGGAAAAGCGTAAGTATTTTCCTGCCTAGAATGATTCCTATTCCCCTTTGAGTCTAAGTGGTTTGATTAAGAACATAACATAATTTACTTTACACTTAATGGTCATACTACCCTAAATAAATAAGGAAATAACCCAGTGAGGAAATTCTGTATTTTCTGGAAATTGTTTCTGTGTTTAGAGATATAAGGGAAGTGCATATATTCTTTTGAATTTCTTTGGATATATACCCAGAAGTGGGATCACTGGGTCAAAGGCATTTCCATTTTTAATTTTTTGAGGAAACTCTATACTGTTATCCACAGTGGCTCCCAATTATGCATTTCCACCAACAGTGCATTAGGGTTTCCTTTCTCCACATTCTCTCCAGCACTTGTTGTTTGTTGATTTATTAATAGTAGCCATTCTTACAGGTGTGAGATGATACCGCATTGTAGTTTTAATTTGCATCTCTCTGATGATTAGTGACATTGAGAATCTTTTCATACATCTATTGACCATCTGTATGTCCTCTTTTAAAATTTTTTTTTCTTTATTGATTTTTAGAGAGAGAGGAAGGGAGAGGTAGAGAGAAATGAAAACATCGATGAGAGAGAACATTGATTGGCCGCCTTCTGTATGCCCCCGAATGGGGATTTGGCCCATAACCTGGGCATGTGTCCTGACTGGGAATCGAACTGACAACCTCTTGGTGCATGGTCGACGCTCAACCAGTGAGCCACACCAGCCTGGCTGTATGTCCTCTTTGGAAAAGCATCTATTCAGGTCTATTGTCCATTTTTAAATTGGATTGTTTGTTTTTTGGTGTTGAGTTGTATGAGTTCTTCATAAATTTTGGATATTAACCCCTTATCAGATGTATCATTGGCAAATATGTTCTTCCATTCAGTGGGTTGTCTTTTCATCTTGTTGATGGTCTTCTCCACTGTGCAAAAACTTTTTAGTTTGATGTATTCTCCTTTGTACATTTTTTTCTTTCCCTTGCCCAAATAGATATATCAGAAAAAAATATTACTAAAAGAAATGTCCTAGACTTTACTGCCTATGTTTTCTTCTAGAACTTTTATGGTTTTGAGTATTTCATTTAAATCTTTAATTCATTTTAAATTTACTCTTGTATATGGTGTAAGAAGGTAATTTAGTTTCATTTTTTGCATGTATCTTCCAATATTCCTAACATCATTTATTGAATGTTCTTGCCTCCTTTGTCAATATTAGTTGATTTCTAAGCTCTCTATTTTGTTCCACACTCATCTGATTTCTACAGCCTTGTAATATAATTTGATATCAGGTAGCGTGGTACCTCCAACTTTGTTCTTTCTCAAGTTTCCTATTCAGGATCTTTTGTGGTTTTATATAAATTTTTGGATTATTTGTTCTAGTTCTGTCAAAATTGTGATTGATATTTTGATAAAAATGTACTGAATCTATAGTTGCTTTCAGTAGCATGGATATTTTAACGATACTAATTCTTCCTGTCAATGAACAAGGTATATGCTTTTATTTATTTGTATCTTCAATTTCTTTCTTCAATGCCTTATAATTTTCTGAGCACAGGTCTTTTAACACCTTGGTTAAATTTATTCCTATGCATTTTTTTCAATAGTTTTTTTTTTTTTTTTTTTTTTTTAGTTTTATTCTTTGGTGGTTCGTTATTGGTATATAAAAATGCAACTGATTTCTGTATATTCCTTTTGTATTGTACTACACTACTGAATTTATCTATCAGTTCTGGTAGTTTTTTGGTAAAATCTTTAGGATTCTCTGTATACAGTAAGATGTCATCTGCAAATAATGACAGTTTTACTTCTTCCTTTCCAATATGGATGCCTTTTATTTCTTCTTGTTGTTTGATTGCTGTAGCCAGGATTTCCAGTATTAGGCTCAATAAGAGTAGTGAAAGTGGACATCCCTGTCATGTGTTTGATCTTAAGGAAAATGCTTTTAGTTTTTCTGATTATGTATGATGTTAGCTGTGGGTTTGTCATATATGGCCTTTATTATGTTGAAATATGTTCCCTCTATTACCATTTTGCATAAATGGGTGCTGACTTTTGTCAAATGCTTTTTCTGCATCATTGATATAATCATATGACTTTTATCCTTCATTTTGTTTTGGTGGTGTATCACATTAATTGATTTGCGGATATTGAATCAAACTTGAATCCCAGGAATAAATCCCACTTGATCATGGTGTATAATCATTTCAATGTATTGCTGAATTCAGTTTGCTAATATTCTTTTGAAGATTTTTGCGTCTGTGTTTATCAGGGATATTGGCCTATAATCTTCTTTCTTTGTAGTGTATTTATCTGGTTTTGGAATTAGCATAATGCCTGTCTTATAAAATGAGCTTGGGAGTCTTTCCTGCTCTTGAAATTTTTGGAACATTTTGAAAAGGATAGGTGTTAGTTCTTCTTTGAATGTTTGGTAAAATTCATCTGTGAAGTCATCCAGTCCAGGACTTTTGTTTGTTGGGAGTTTTTATTATTATTATTATTGTTATTATTACTGCTTCAACATTATTAGTTTAAATAGGCCTGTTCAGATTTTCTGTTTCATCTTAATTCAGATTTGAGAATGTATGTTTCTAGGAATTTATCCATTTCTTACAGGTTGTCCAATATGTTGGCATATAGTTGTTCATAATATTTTTCTTATAGTCCCTTGTATTTCTCTGGTGTCAGTTGTTACTTCTCTTTTAGTTCTGATTTTATTTATTTAGGTCTTCTCTCTCTTTTTCTTGATCACTTGGTTAAAGATTTATCAATCTTGTTAATTTTTTTAAAGAACCAGCTTTTGGTTTCATCAATCGTTTGTATTATTTTTTAAACTGTACTTCATTTATTTGTGCTCTGATTCTATTATTTCCTTTCTTCTACTCTCTTTGAGATTTGATATTTTCTCTCTAGTTTATTTAAGTATAAGGTTAGATTGTTTTTTGAGATTTTTCTTATTTCTTGAAATAGGCCAGTGATGCTATGAATTTTCTTCTTAGGATTGCTTTCACTCTTTTCCATAGCTTTAGGATTGTTGTGTTTTTATGTTCATTTGTCTCAAGGTATCCTTTGATTTCCTCCTTGACCTCATTGTTAACCCATTCATTGTTTATATATATGTTTTATTGATTTTTTTAGAGAGAAAGGAGGGGGGAGAGAGATAGAAACATCATGTGAGAGAGAAACATTGATTGATTGCCTCCTGCACGCCCCCTACTGGAGATTGAGCCCGCAACCCAGACATGAGACCTAACTGGGAATCAAACCAGGATCTCTCAGTCCATGGGAGATGCTCAATCCACTGGGCGATACTGTCTGGGCCCATTCATTGTTTTGTAACATGATAATTAGCCTCCATATATTTGTGTTTTAGAGTTTTTTTCTTGTAATTGATTTTTCTAGTTTCATACTATTGTGGTCAGAGAAGATGCTTGATATGATTTCAATCTTCTTAAATTTATTGAGACTTGTTTTGTGTCCTAATATGTGGTCTATTTTAGAAAATGTTCCATGTGCACTTGAAAAGACTGTACATTCTGCTGTTTTAGGGTAAAATATTCTGAAGATATCAATTAGATTTATGTAATTTAGTGTGCCACTATGGCCACTGTTACCTTGTTGATTTTCTGTCTGAAAGATCTATCCATTGATGTCAAGAGGTGTTAAAATCCCCTACTATAATTGTATTACTCTTGATCTCTTCTTTAATGTTCATCAAAGTTTGCTTTATGTATTTAGGTGCTCCTATGTTGGGTGTGTAATGTTTACAAGAGTTATAACTTCTTGTTGAATTAATTCTTTTATCATTATGTAGTGTCCTTCTTTGTCTCTTAGTGTAACCTTTGTTTTAAAGTCTATTTTGTCTGATATAAGTATTGCTACCTCAGCCTTTTTTTCATTTCCATTTGCATGAAATATCTTTCTCTACCCCTTTACTTTTAGTCTGTGTGTGTCTTTTGTTCTGAGTTTGGTGACTTGTAAAAAGCATATATATGGGTCTTATTTTGTTATCCATTCAGCTACCCTATCTCTTTTGATTGAAGCATTTAAGCCATTTACATTTAAAGTGATTATGGATAACTATGTGTTTACTGCCTTTTTATTCTTTATAACTATATTCCTCTTTTTTTTATGTGTTGTTCTTAAAGAAGACCCTTTATATATAACAAATATATATTTGTTAATCCTCACCTGAGGATATTTTTCCATTGATTTTTAGACAGTGTAGGGGGGGGGGAGAGAGAGAAACATCAATGTGAGAGAGAGAGACATTGATTGGTTGTCTCCCACACAATCCTGACCAGGGCCGGGGATTGAACCCACAACTCAAGCACTTGCCCTTGACCAGGAATTGAACCTGTGACCCCTCGGTCCATGGGTCAACGGTCTAACCCCTGAGCCAAACTGGCCAGGGCTAATATTTTTTGTAATACTAATTGGGTGGTAGTAAACTTCTTTAACTTTTTCTTGAATGCTCTTTATATCTCCTACATTTTCTTTATTGTTAACATTATTAAATTTAAATTTTTTATTGTTGACACTATTGCAGTTGTCCCCCTTTCCACCTTCCTTTGCCCATCCTTGACCCAGACCCCACCCCATCCCTTGGCTATCCCTAGACTATTGTCTGTGTCCATGGGCTATACATATATGTTCCTTAGCTAATTCTTTCTCCTTCCATTATCCAGTACTTCCCGCCCAATTCTCCTCTGATATTTGTCAGTCTGTTCCATGTATCCATGCCTCTGGTTCTATTTTGTTCATCAGTTTATTTTGTTCATTAGATTCCATGTGTTAGTGAGATCATATGGTATTTGTTTTCTCGAACTGGCTTATTTCTCTTAGCATAATAATTTCCAGGTTCATCTATGCTCTCGCAAAAATATAAGAGTTCCTTCTTTTTTACAGCCACGTAGATTTCCATTGTACCATTGTAAATGTACCACTACCTTTTTATCCATTCATCTACTGATGGACACTTGGGCTGTTTCCATATCTTAGCTGATGTAAATAATGCTTTCATGAACATAGGGGTGCATATAATCTTTCTGATTAGTGTTTTGGGATTCTTAGGATATATACCAAGAAATGGGATCACTGAGTCAAAAGGCATTTCCATTTTTAATTTTTTGAGAAAAATCTATACTGTTATCCACAGTGGCTACACCAATATGCATTTCCACCAACAGTGCATTAAGGTTTCCTTTCCACATTCTCTCCAGCACTTGTTGTTTGTTGATTTATTAATAGTAGCTATTCTGACAGGTGTGAGGTGATACTTCATTGTAGTTTTAACTTGCATGTCTCTGATAATTAGTGACATTGAGAATATTTTCATATGTCTATTGGCCATATGTGTGTCCTCTTTGGAAAAGTGTGTGTTCAGGTTCTTTGCCTATTTTCTAATTGAATTGTTTGTCTTCCTGGTGTTGAGTTGTAGAAGTTCTTTATATATTTTGGAGATTAACCCCTTATCAGATGAATCATTCGCAAATATGCTGTCCCATACAATGGATTTCCTTTTTGCTTTGTTGATGGTTTCTTTTGCTGTGTAGAAGCTTTTTAGTTTGATCTAGTCCCATTTGTTTGTTTTTTGTTTTACCTCTGTTTTTTTGTTTTGCTTTGTTTTAACCCTTGGAGATATATTGGCAAAAATATCGCTCTAAGTGATGTCTGAGATTTTACTGCCTATGTTTTCTTCTACAATTTTTATGGTTTTGAGTCTTACATATACTTTTTTGTTGTTTTTTGGTTTTTTTTTTAATCCATCTAAAGTTTATTCTTGTGCATGGTCATCTAGTTTCATTTCTTTTTGTATGTACTTGTTCAATCTTCCCAACATCATTTATTGAAGAAACTGTCTTTACACTACTGTATGCACTTGCTTCCTTTGTCAAATATTATTTGACTATAAAGGCATGGGTTGATTTCCAGGGTCTCTGTTCTGTTCCATTGATTTATATGTCTGTTCCTTTTGTCAGTACTGGGCTGTTTTGTTTACAGTGGCCTCATAGTACAGTTTGATATCTGGTATTGTGATTCCTCCAAAATAATTTTTCTTTCTCAAGATTGCTGCAGCTATTCAGAGTATTTTATGGTTCCATATTAATTTTTGCAATATTTGTTCTAGATCTGTGCTATATGCCATTGGTATTTTAATAGGAATTGCACTGACTCTATGGATTGTTTTGGGTAGTATGTACATGTTAATGATGTTAATTCTTTGAATTCATGAATATGGTGTATGCTTCCACTGGTTTGCTTCTTCCTCTATTTCTTTCTTTAAAGCTCTATAGTTTTTTGAGTACATGTCTTTTACCTCCTTGGTTAAGTTTACTCTTCGGTACCTAATGGGGTTGTTTTCTTAGTTTCTCTTTCTGAGAGTGTTATTAATGTATAAAAATGCCATTGATTTCTGAATATTAATTTTGTATACTGCTACTTTGTCAAATTCATTTATTAGGTCTAGTAGTTTTTGGTGGAGTCTTTAGTATAATATTATGTCATCTGCAAATAATGGCAGTTTCACTTTCTCCTTACCAATGTGGATGCCTTTTATAAGACTTCTAGCACCATGTTGAATAGGTGTGGTGTAAGTGGACATCCCTGTCTTGTTCCTGATATTAAGGGAAACATTTTTAGTTTATGCCCATTGAGTATGATGTTGCCTGTAGGTTTTTCATATATGGCCTTTATTATGTTGAGGTATGATTCCTCTATTCTCACCTTGAGAGTTTTTTTCATAAGTGGGTGCTGAATTTTTTTTATCCTCACCTGAGGACATTTTTCCATTTTTTGTTCAGATAGAGTGGGAGGGAGAGAGAGGGAGAGAGAGAGAGAGAAACATTGATGTGAAAGAGACGTATCGAGTGGCTGCCTCCCGCACGACCAACCAGGGCTGGGGACAAACTGCAACCCAGGTACGTGCCCTTAGTGGGAACTGAACCCTGGTCTCTCTGGACCGCAGGCAGATGCTCTAACCACTGAGCCAAACCTGACAGGGCTGGGTGCTGAATTTTATCAAATCTTTTTTCTGCATCTATTGATATGATCATGTAATTTTTATCTTTCATTTTGTTTATATGATATATCACATTTATTGATTTGAGGGTGTTGTTAGCCTTGCATCACCAGAAAAGTCCCTTTAATCATGGTATATGATCTTTGTAATGTATTGCTTGTTCCAGGTTCATAGTATTTTGTTGAGGATTTTAGTATCTATGTTAATCAGGGATATTGGCCTATAATTTTCTTTCTTTGTAGTGCCTTTATCTGGTTTTGGAATTAGGATAATCCTGGCCTTGTAAAAAAAACTTAGAAGTTTTCCTTCATCTTGAACTTTTTGGAATAGTTTGAGGAGGATAGGTGTTAGTTCTTCTTTAAATGTTTGTTAAAATTCACTTGTGAAACCGTATGGTCCAGGACTTTTGTTTGTGGGAATTCTTTGGCTACTGCTTCAATTTCATTAGTTGTTATAAGTATAATCAGGTTTTCTGATTCTCCCTGATTGAGTTTTTGAAGATTGTATATTTCTAGGAATTTGTCCATTTCACCCAGGTTGTCCAATTTGTTGGCATATAGTTGTTTATAGTATTTTCTTACAGTCCTTCAAATTTCTGTGATGTCAGTTCTTACTTCACCTCTGTCATTTCTGATTTTATTTATATAGATAAAAATATACATCAATCTTATTTATCTTTTCAAAGAACCAAGTCTTGGTTTCATTGATCTTTTGTATTGTTTTTTTTAGACTCTATGTCATTTATTTCCACTCTGACCTATATTTTTTTCTTCCTTATGGTTACTCTTGCTTTTCTCATTCTCCTTCTAGTTCTTTGAGGTGTCAAGTTAGATTGTTTATTTGAGATTTTTCTTGTTTCTTGAGGTAAGCTTGTAATGCTATCTTCCACCTCAAGACTGCTTTCACTGTGTTCCATAAATTTGATTTGTTGTATGTACATTCATGTAATTTTTTTAAAATTTCTTTCTTAATCTCTTTGGTAACCCACTCATTGTTTAATAACATGCCATTTAGCCTCCATGTGTGAGTGTTTTTGAATTTTTTAATTGTAGTTGATTTCAGTTTCATGTTGTTGTATTCCTAGAAGATTCCTGGTATTATTTCAGTCTTATTTAATTTGTTAAGACTTATTCTGTGTCTTAACTTATTTTCTCTCTTTGGGAGTGTTCCTTGTGCACTTGAGGAGACTGTATATTCTTCTGATTTGGGATGCAATATTCTGTAAATATCAATTAAATCCATCTAATTCAGTGTGTCATTTATGGTCATTGTTTTCTTGTTGAGTTTTTGTTTGGAAGATCAATCCAGTAATGATAGTAGGATGTTAAAGTCCTCTACTATAAATGTACTGCTTTTAATCTCTCCATTATGAGTATTATTACCGCAGCTGTTTTTTTGTTTCCATTTGCATGGAATATTTTCTATCCCTTCACTTTCAGACTTGTATCTTTTGTTCTGAGGTGGGTCTCTTGTAAACAAAATATATATGGATCATGTTTTCTTAACCATTCAGCTACTCTATGTCTTTTGATTGGTGCATTTAATCCATTTACATTTAAGATTATTGTTGATAGGTACTTATTTATTGCCATTTTTTTCTTTGTACCTATGTTCTTCTCTCTATATATTTCTTATATTTCTTCTTCTTAAAGCAGTTTCTTTAACAGTTCTTGCAATAAAGTCTCTTAGCATTTTTTGTTTAGTTTGTTTATTTGTTTATTTTTTGTTTTGTTTGTTTTTTGTTTTTGGTCTGGGTAGCTTTTTTTTTTTTTTTTTTTTTTTTTTTTTTTTTTTTTTTTTTTTTATCCTCACCCTAGGACACTTCTCCATTTTTTGTTCAGATAGAGTGGGAGGGAGAGAGAGGAAGAGAGGAGAGAGAGAGAAACATCGATGTGAAAGGGACACATTGAGTGGCTGCCTCCCACATGACCCAACCAGGGCCGGGGACAAACTGCAACCCAGATACGTGCCCGTAGCGGCAACTGAACCCGGGTCTCTCTGGACCACAGGCCGATGCTCCAACCACCGAGCCAAACCGGCCAGGGCTGGGTAGTTTTTTATTTTGCCCTCAATTTTAAATGATAGACTTGCTGGATAGAGTAGTGTTGGTTTCACATCCTCACTTTTCATTACTTTGAATACTTCATGTCAATCTCTTCTGGTCTGAAGTGTATCTGTTGAGAAATCTGCTGATAGCCTTATGGGAATTCCCTTACAGGTAACTGTTTCTCTCTTGCTGTCTTTAAAACTCTTTCTTTGTTTTTAACCTTTGCCATTTTAATAATGATGTACCTTGGTGTGGGTCTCTTTGGATTTATTTTAATTAGGACTCTCTGTGCTTTCTGAACTTGTGTGATATTTTCTTTCACCAAGTTAGGGAAGTTTTCCATCATTGTTTCTTCAAACAGGTTTTCTTTCTTTTCCTTCTGGTACTCTCATAATGTTATATTTCATATTGTCCCAAAGTTTCCAAACTATCCTCGTTTTTCAAAATTTCTTTTTTTTCTTTTTGCTCCTCTGACTGGTCATTTTCTGCTAACTTGTTTTCCAAATTAGTGATTCAATCTTCTGTTTCATCTAATCTACTGTTTATCCCTTCTAGTGTATTATTCATTTCAGATATTGTGTTTTTTTATTTCTGACTTTTTAATGGTTTCTATGTCTTTTTTCATGTTGTTGAAGTTCTCACTAAGTTTCTTGAACTCCTTTATGAGCATTGTTTTGAACTCTATATCTGTGAGATTTTTGTCTCCATTTTATTTTGTTCTTTTTCTGAAGATTTCTCCTGTTCTTTCATTTGAGGTATGTTTCTTTGTCTCCCCATTTTGAATGCCTCTCTGTGTTTGTTTCTGTGTATTAGGTAGATCTTCTATGTGTCCCAGTCTTGGTAGTGTGGCCTTATGTAGTCAGTGTCTTATGGAATCTAGTGGCACAGTCTCCCTCATCACCTGAGCTGGGTGCTCCTGGAATGCTATAGGAACCCTCTTGTTGTAGTTGAGTCTTGATTGCTGTTGATCATCCACACATGGGGTCAACCCTCAGGCTGGCTGACTGTGAGGACTGAACTTGACCACAGTGTTTGATCTGCTTTGTAAGTTCTAGACTACACAAAGCAGAATTTCCCTCAGCATGTTCTGGTGGCTGTCAAGATCTCCCTTTTTATGTGCCATTTGTGGAGCTAATTGGATCTGCTCTGATGATGTCTGAAGCTGGCCACTGGGTGTGTTGCTTTTGGGGTCTTTGAGGGACTCCAGTGCAGATCAATGTCAGATGATGTCTGTGACTGGCCCTGAGTAACCAGTTTGGAGCTACAAAATAATTCACAGTTTTTGACTGCCTCTGTTGGGCCTGGTTGTACATGGGAATGATCTAGCTCCCACCAAGGCCAGCCTCCAACAGTACTGAGCCCAGGAGAAGGTCATCAAAAATCGTAAGGCACCCTATATCCTCCTCTACCTGCCTCTACCTGCCAGCTGCTTGTTAGGCTCAGTCACTGAAAGGGTTGTGGCAATACACAAGTTGCATGCGGTAGGTTCTCAGTGAGTCACCAGGTAGGAGTGAATGGTGTCCAGATTTATACAGATTTAAACTTGGTTCCTTTGCTGGATCTGAGGTCACTCAGTGCAAGTTCCAGTGTACACCAAGGCTAGCTGCCACCCACCTGGTGCCCATAGATTTTTTGGTAGGATGGTGTCTCAAGTAGTCATCAGGGAGGCTATCAGAGTTTATCAGGCTCAAACAGTCTAAAATTTGGCTATGTGAATGGTGGGTTTGCATTGATCGGTTGTGTGAGGAAAATATGGTCTCAGTTTTAGAGCCTAAAAACTAGCCAGAGCTCTTCAATAGGATAGGGCTTGTGGATATCACACGGGGGCTGGTGCTAGCCAATCTCTCAGAAGTTGGGGCATATAGCCCTCTCTCAGGACCAACTCCTCATTTTTTGACACCCCCTGTGTCTGATGGACCTCAGCATCCCAGGCTCAGGCAGTTGACTTTTCTGCAGCGTGTGAGTTCTGCAGGGCAGACAACAGGAAGTCAAGAGTGTCGCTATTCCATTCTCCCAGGCTGATGTCATATGGAGGGGAGTGCTTGACCCAAGAAAGATGGCATCTGTGGGTGCTGTGGGAGAAGTATTCAGCAAAAGGATCCTGGCAGCTATCTTTTCAGCTCTTTTCCCAGAGCCACACAACCTACTCTGCATGATTTTAGTCCACTCCTAGTTGTTCTTCTGCTGCCTTCCTTTTTCTGGAGCACATAGTGAATGGCTACTAAGTAGATTTTGTGTTTTGTCCCTTTTAGAGGGCACTTGGGTTTCTAGCAGATTCTCATCATTACCTGGTGGACAGAATTCCCAATTATTTCCATAGCTGGGGAACCCAGTGTAGGTTTAAGAAACTATGCTCCTCAGGTGGGACTTTTGCTGCTGACATAATTCTCTGGATTCTCAGCTACAACACATGGATGGGAGCCAACCCATTTTGCATCTCTACCTTTCCTAGTCTCAATGTAGGTTTTTCTGTAAATCCTTCGTTAAAAGACTTCTGCTTAGTTAGTCTTCAGTTAGTTATTCAGGTTGATTTTTCTATATTTTAGTTGTAATTTCAGTTTGGTCCTGGAAGGAGGTGAGTATAACTTTCACCTTCTCTGTTGCTATCTTGGAATTCCTGCATTTTTCTATACATTTTTTTCTAATAAAAAGTTTTTTAATTAAAAAACTTTGGAGAATTTTGAACATTAAAAACATAGTAGCAAAAAATAAAATCCTTAATAGCAGATTTTGAAAATAAAGTTAAGGAAATGTACTGGAAACTAGGTCAAGGAAATGGAAAATAGGAAAAAAAATAGAGGGCCAATTCAGATTTAACAGCCATATAACAGAATTCTATAATCAAAGGAAAGAAAAAATAATTGAAGTGATTTAAGAAAATAAATTTCAGAACTGAAGAAGGAATTATCAGATTGAACATTCTCACTAATTACAAGCCCAATGTCATTCCAACACAGTGAAAATACGAGGGACACAGAAAACTCCTAGAGAATTAAAAAGGTCTCATGCAAATGACTGGGAATCAAAATAGTTTTAGAAGCAAATATCAGAAGCAAATGACAATAGAATAGCACTTTTAAAATGTTAAAGGAAAGGGATTTTCAACCTCAAACTCTTATAACAGTGAAACTATCAAGTAAGTATGAAGGTAGAATAATGACACAGATAATAAAGAAAATTAACCTTCCATATAACATTTCTCATAAAGCTACCAGAAGATGTGCTTTACCAAAATTAGGAATTGAAACAAAAAAGAGGATGACATGGTACACTGAAAATAAGGGAGCCCATATCAAGAAGGGGAAGGAAGTTTTCAGAAAGATGCAAAGGAAAGATCCCAGGCTGATAACTATGCACCAAACACAGAGGGCAACTAGTATAGATAGATCAGAATGACTCAACACTCAACTTGGTAATAGCAACATAATCAAGATAATCACCACAATTGTATTTATTTTTTAAATGTGAAGACAGAGCATCTAGGTGGGCCTGGACACATTCATATATGCCCTTGGTTCTTGTTGACCATGTGCTGAAAAAGCTTCTGCTCTCTATACTCTGCAGCCTAGATTGGCTGAGGGCCCTCATTTCACCTTTCAAAAGTCTTCTACTTGAATTTACTCCCGAATGACTGAGGTAGGGATGGTCAGTTTAGAAACAGAAAATGGAGTGACTTATGTTCACTAACCATATTCTGACAAGGTATCAGTGCTGGTCACATTGCAGTCCTTCAAAATTCTTTTTCAGGAAATATGGAGGACTGAGGAACATGATCCACTACACCAGGGAAATGGATTCAGCAAAATTCAAACTGTGCGATGCTATATGAGCCAACCAACCTACTTTCTTCAACAAACAAATTGCGAGAAAAGAAAAGATGAGAATGAAAGACCTATAGAATAAAATAGACCTAAAAGACATAACAACAAAATGCAATGTGTGGGCATCTTTGTTTCTTTATTTAAATAAATAAACTAAAGCATTATTATATTTATGAAACAATTGGAAATTTACACACCAAATAGTTATTTGATGCTATTAAGAAATAACTGATTTTTGTGTGAGACGTGGTAAATTTGTTTTTTTTTTTTTTATTTTTTTTTATTAATTTACTTATGTTACAGATGATTCTCCTTTTTTCCCCCATTGACACCCCCCTCCCCCTCCCTCCCTGTCCCGTCCCCGTTTTGTTGTCCATGTCCATTGGTTATGAGTACATGCGTACAAGTTCTGTGTTCATCGCTCCCCTCCCCCGCCCCCTCTTCTGGCAGATGTCAGCCTGTACCCCACTTCCACGTCTCCGGGACTACCCTGCTCCTCACACTGTTATGTTCATTATACTCCAGAAATAAGTGAGATCATATGATGTTTGTCTTTCTCTGCTTGGCTTGTTTTACTTAGGATAATAGTTTCCAGGTCCTCCCATGTCGACGCAAAGGATAAGAGATCGTTCTTTCTTAAAGCTGCATAGTACTCCATTGTGTATATGTACCAGAGCTTTTTTATCCATTCGTCTACTGATGGACATTTGGGCTGTTTCCAGATCTTAGCTATTGTAAATAGCGCTGCTATGAACATGGGGGTACATGTATTCTTTCTGATTGGTGTTTCAGGCTTCTTCGGGTATATTCCTAGGAGTGGGATCACTGGGTCAAATGGTAATTCAATTTTTAATTTTTTGAGGTAACACCATAGTGTTTTCCATAGTGGCTGCACCAGTCTGCACTCCCACCAGCAGTGTACTAGAGTCCCCTTTTCTCCACACCCTCGCCAACACTTGTTGTTTGATGCTTTGTTGATGGCGGCTATTCTGACAGGTGTGAGGTGATACCTCATTGCTGTTTTAATTTGCATCTCTCTGATGATTAGTGAAGTTGAGCATTTCTTCATATGTCTCTTGGCCGTTTGTATGTCCTGTTTGGAGAGGTATCTATTTAGTTCCTCTGCCCATTTTTTAATTGGGTTCTTTGTCTTCCTTTTGTTGAGATGTATGAGCACTCTATAAATTTTGGAAATTAGTCCCTTATCTGATATATCATAGGCAATTATGCTCTCCCATACAGTAGGTTGCCTTTCCACTTTGATGGTTGTTTCTTTTGCTGTGCAGAAGCTTTTGAGTTTGATGTGGTACCATGTGTTCATTTTTTCCTTTGTTTCTGTTGCCTTAGGTGATATATCAGTGAAAATTTTGCTGCGTATGATGTCTGAAATTTTGTTGCCTACATTTTCTTCTAGGATTCTTTTGGAGTCATGAGTCACATTTAAGTCTTTTATCCATTTTGAGTTTATTCTTGTGTATGGTGTAAGTTGATGATCTAGTTTCATTTTTTTGCATGTAGCTGACCAATTTTTCCAACACCATTTATTGAAGAGGCTGTCTTTGCTCCATTGTATGCTCTTACCACCTTTGTCAAATATTAATTGAGCATAATGTCTTGGGTCAATTTCCGGATTCTCTGTTCTGTTCCACTGGTCTATGTGCCTGTTCTTGTGCCAGTACCAGGCTGTTTTGATTACAGTAGCTTTGTAGTATAACCTGATATCCGTTATTGTGATCCCTCCTACTTTGTCCTTCTTTTTCAAGATTGCTGTAGCTATTCGGGGTCTTTTTTGGTTCCATATGAACTTCTGAAGTATTTGTTCTAGTTCTGTGAAATATGTCGTTGGTATTTTGATGGGGATTGCATTAAATCTGTAGATTGCTTTGGGTAGTATGGACATTTTAATGATGTTAATTCTTCCAATCCATGAACAAGGTATGTGCTTCCATTTTTTTATATCTCCCTCTATTTCTTTTTTCAATGTCTTGTAGTTTTCTGAAAATAGGTCCTTTACTTGTTTGGTTAAGTTTATTCCTAGGTATCTTAATTTCTTTGCCGCGATGGTAAATGGGATTGTTTTTTTAGTTTCTCTTTCTGTGAGTTCATCATTGGTGTATAAGAATGCCGTCGATTTCTTGACGTTAATTTTGTATCCTGCTACTTTGCCAAATTCATTTATTAAGTCTAGTAGATTTTTGATGGAGTCTTTAGGGTTTTGTATGTATAATATCATGTCATCTGCGAATAATGACAGTTTCACTTCCTCCTTTCCAATTTGGATCCCTTTTATTTTTTCTTCACGTCTGATTGCTGTGGCTAAGACTTCCAGTACTATGTTAAATAAGAGTGGTGAAAGTGGGCATCCTTGTCTTGTTCCTGTTCTTAAGGGAAATGCTTTTAGTTTTTGTCCATTGAGTATGATGTTGGCTGTAGGTCTTTCATATATGGCCTTTATAATGTTGAGATATGATCCCTCTATTCCCAAACTGCTGAGCGTTTTTATCAGAAATGGGTGCTGGATTTTGTCAAATGCTTTTTCAGCATCTATTGATATGATCATGTGGTTTTTATCTTTCATTTTGTTTATGTGATGTATCACATTTATTGATTTGCGTATGTTGTACCAGCCTTGCATCACTGGGATGAATCCCACTTGGTCATGGTGAATAATTTTCTTGATGTATTGCTGGATCCGATTTGCTAGTATTTTGTTCAGGATTTTGGCATCTATGTTCATCAGGGATATTGGCCTGTAGTTTTCTTTCTTTGTAGTGTCTTTTTCTGGTTTTGGGATGAGAATTATGCTGGCCTCATAAAACGAGTTTGGAAGTCTTCCTTCTTCTTGAATTTTTTGGAATAATTTGAGGAGAATGGTGTTAGTTCTTCTTTGAATGTTCGGTAAAACTCCCCCGTGAAGCCGTCAGGGCCTGGGCTTTTGTTTGCTGGGAGAGTCTTGATTACATCTTCAATTTCCTTCGTTGTTATTGGCCTGTTCAAGTTTTCTATCTCTTTCCGATTCAGTTTTGGGAGACTATGTGTTTCTAGAAATGTGTCCATTTCGCTTAGATTGTCGAATTTGTTGCCATACAAATGTTCATAGTATTTGCTAATGATCCTTTGTATTTCTGTGGTGTCAGTTGTTACTTCTCCTCTTTCATTTCTGATTTTGTGTATTTGGGTTCTCTCTCTTTGTTTCTTGGTGAGTCTAGCTAAGGGTCCATCAATCTTGTTTATCTTTTCAAAAAACCAGCTCTTTGTTTTATTGATCCTTTGAATTGTTTTTTTGGTCTCCATGTCATTTATTTCTGCTCTGATCTTTATTATTTCCTTCCTTCTACTTGCTCTAGGGTTTTCTTTTTGTTTGCTTTCCAGTTCTTTAAGTTGTGAGGTTAGGTAGTCAATTAGAAATTTTTCTTCTTTCTTAAGGTGGGCCTGTAGTGCTATGAACTTCCCTCTCAGAACTGCTTTCGCAGTATCCCATAGGTTTTGCGTTGTTGTGTGTTCATTTTCATTGGTTTCCAGAAATTTTTTAAATTCTTCCTTGATCTCCATGGTAACCCATTCATTGTTCAGTAACATGCTATTTAGCCTCCATGTGTTCATATGTTTTTGCATGTTCTTGTTGCAATTGATTTCTAGTTTCATGCCATTGTGATCTGAGAAGATGCTTGATATGATTTCAATCTTCTTGAACTTGTAGAGACTTAGTTTGTACCCTAACATATGGTCTATCTTTGAGAATGTCCCATGTGCATTTGAGAAGAATGTGAATTCTGCAGTTTTGGGGTGTAGTTCTCTGTATATATCTATTAAATCCATTTGATCTAGTGCTTCATTTAGAGTCTCTGTTTCCTTGTTGATTTTTTGTCTAGATGATCTATCCAGTGATGTCAGTGGGGTGTTGAAGTCTCCTGCTAGGTATGTATTGCGGTCGATTTCTCCTTTGAAGTCCTCCAGAAGATTTTTAATATATTTTGGTGCTCCTATATTGGTGCATATATGTTTACCAAGGTTATATCTTCCTTTCAATATTATGTAGTGGCCTTCTTTGTCTCTAGTTATGGTCTTCAATTTGAAATCTAATTTATCAGATATGAGTATTGCTACCCCAGCTTTTTTTTCCTTTCTGTTTGCTTGGAAGATTTTTGTCCATCCCTTTACTTTCAACCTATGTGCGTCATTTGTTGTGAGGTGGGTCTCTTGTAAGCAACATATGTGTGAATCATGCTTTCTTATCCAGTCAGCTACTCTGTGTCTTTTTATTGGAGCATTCAGTCCATTTACATTTAAGGTGATTATTGATATGTACTTATTTATTGCCATTTTTGTACAGTGTGGTTCTAATTATCTTTCTATTTCTTCTAATAATTATAGCAGTCCTTTTAACATGTCTTGCAGTGCTGGTTTGTTGCTAATATATTCCCTTAGCCTTTTTTTTGTCTGGGAAGCTCTTTATTTGACCTTCTATTTTGAATGATAGCCTTGCTGGATAGAGTAGTCTTGGATTCAGATCCTTGTTTTTCATGACCTTGATTACTTCATGCCATTCCCTTCTGGCCTGTAGTGTTTCTGTTGAGAAGTCAGATGATAGCCTAATGGGGTTTCCTTTGTAGGTAACCTGTTGCTTATCTCTTGCTGCCTTTAGGATTCTCTCTTTGTCTTTGATTTTTGGCATTTTAATTATTATGTGTCTTGGTGTGGGCCTGTTTGGATTCTTCTTACTTGGGGCTCTCTGTGCTTCTTGAACTTGAATGCTTTCTTCCTTCACCAGGTTAGGAAAGTTTTCTGTCACTATTTCTTCAAATATATTCTCTAACCCTTTCTCATTTTCTTCTTCTTCAGGGACTCCAATAATGCGAATGTTATTATGTTTCCAGTTGTCCCACAGTTCTCTTAAGCTATCTTCCTGTTTTTTCATTGTTTTTTCCTTTTGGTTTTCTGATTGATTGATTTTTTCTACTCTGTCTTCTAATTCACTGATCCGGTCCTCTGCTTCCTCTACTCTGCTGGTCAATCCTTCCAATGTGTTCTTTATTTCTGCTATGTCATTCTTTATTTCCACTTGGTTGGTTTTCAGTGTTTCTATATCTTTACTCATGGTGTTGATGTCCTTACTCATGCTGTTTAGTTTCCTCAAGATCATGGCTCGGAACTCTCCCTCTGATATTTTGCTTAGCTGCACTTCATTTATCTCATCTTCGGTGGAGTTCTCTTGTTCTTTCATTTGGGATCTGTTTCTTTGTTTCACCATTTTTGCTATCCCAGTGGGTTTTGGAGCCTGCCAAATTTTCCCTGTGGGTGTTGGTGTTCTGCTATTTGTGGCTCCCTCTACTGGGTTTGGGTGAGCGTGGAGGGCCCTCCTTCAACACCACTATCAAGTCTCACTTTCCTGGGTAGATATGCAAGCTCAGGAAAGGTTTAGTTATGCTCTAGCTTTTTGCCTGGAGGTTATTAGCCTCAGTTACTTGAAAAGCCTTAGGATCTCAGTTGAATGAGGACCTCCCTCAGATGTTTACAGTGTAAGATTGTTTCCGAGGGTGGGGCCAATGCTGGTTGTTAATGAGCCTCAATTTGCATTTCTTTACCTCTTTACCTCACCTGGGAATCTCTGAGGGAGGGGCTTCCTCAGCTCCGGGAAGGAGCAAACTTCGCTGCAGGTCTGTGCAATCGGGAAGGGGGACTGGCCACCACTGTCCTTTGTGGCCACAGCTCAACACAAACTCTGAGCGCCCTCCAAATCCCTGGTGTCCCCTCAGAGTTCCAGTCCAGTCCGCCCTCCCTCTGTCGGAGCCCCAGGTGAGAGGCTGTGGCTATTTAGCGGTCTGTCCCGGCTCTCTGCGCTGTGGAGTAGCTGGGGCTCTTAACCCCGAGGGCGGGCACCGCCACCGCCGCTCCCAGCTAAGGTCGCCGCGCTGGGGCCGCTGCTCCTAGCCGGGGCTGCCGCTCCTAGCCGGGGCTGCCGCCTTCAACCGGGGCCGCGGCTCCTAGCCGGGGCCGCAGCTCCCCACCGAGGGCGCGTCTCCCAGCCAGGGCGCAGTTCCCCGCCGAGGGCGCGTCTCCCAGCCGGGGCCGCAGTTCCCCGCCGAGGGCGCGTCTCCCAGCCGGGGCGCAGTTCCCCGCCGAGGGCGCGGCGGGGCCACAGTTCCCCGCCGAGGGCGCGTCTCCCAGCCGGGGCCGCAGTTCCCCGCCGAGGGCGCGTCTCCCAGCCGGGGCCGCAGTTCCCCGCCGAGGGCGCATCTCCCAGCCGGGCCACAGTTCCCCGCCGAGGGCGCGGCTCCCAGCCGGGCCTCAGTTCCCCGCCGAGGGCGCGTCTCCCAGCCGGGGCGCAGTTCCCCGCCGAGGGCGCATCTCCCAGCCGGGCCTCAGTTCCCCGCCGAGGGCGCGGCTCCCAGCCGGGCCGCGGCTCCCAGCCGAGGGCGCAGCTCAGAGCCGGTGGCGACGCCCACAGCCGAGGGCGCAGCTCCCAGCCGGGGCCGGAGCTCACAGCCAAGGTCGCTGCTGTCCGTGGGCTCCTAGCCCGCCACCCTCACGCGTCTCCGCAGATCCTACCAGGCTCAGTCAGTGTCCCTGGTTGTGTGGTCCTCTCCCACTGCTTTTCTGTTGCTTTTTCCCAATGATTTGTCTTTATTTTAGTTGTAATTCCCGTTTGATCCTGGGAGATCGTCTGTGTAGCTTCCATTCACTCCACCGCCATTTTCTTGATCTGAGACGTGGTAAATTTGAAGGTCCGAGTCTACATTTAATGTATTCAATCTTGCCTTTAATGTCTCAAAAAATATATTTCACAAAATGTTATAAATCCAAGTCAAAGAAGTACATCAATGGCTGGACTAATTCATTAAATATATTTTTAATTTTATCCTTCAATTTTCAAAAAATTGTATTGGAATTTTGCTGGTAAACTTTTATTTTTCTATATCAACCTTGCAAAATAATTGAAAAATGTTAAATCTTTATAGTTTTGAAAATTTACTTAGAATGAAGACAACTTTTATGTTTAAAAGATTTTAAGATGTTAAAAATTCTGTTTTTGAGGGTGTGAATATGAGAGTTTTGGGCAATAACTATGCTTGTATGATGATGAAAACATTTCCAAATGCACACTTTTGAAAAAGCTCCATCATAGCATGTGTTCTTTTTAAAAGCAGTTACTTATTTTCTTTCCTCATTAAGTGAAGAAGACTCTCTTTTAAATTCTCTGTTTATTTGTTTATTTATTTGAAAAATATGTATGAGATCACATACTAGTGACAGCTACTTGTCATCATAGAAATGTCCAGAAGTCTGGAAACCTTTTAGCTTCCCTGTTCTTTTAGGTACATTGTCATTCTGTGTGGTTTGAAGGATTTTTATGGTCATTTTCATGCTCATTACAAAATGTGATCAAGATTCAACCCTACTTTTGAAGTCTTGTATTTATAAATTTAACCTCATAAATGACATCCTGTTGTACTGTTTTGTTTTATTTATCCTTTGCTTCAACATGATTCTGCTCTAGCTTGCTAAGAATGCTGCACCAAATGCATTTTATGTGTTGTGCTTTCTCTGTAAACTTTACCATGATTCTTTTTTTTTTAAATTCAGTAATTCATATGTTCTATTAATGATTACATTTACAGATTTCATCCTCAAATATTATTTTTAATTACTTACTATAGAGAATATGATGGTTTAGTGGCTTATAAAAAACAGTCCTTCATGTATTTCATTTGAATCTAGCAAACACTACAAAGTGAGACCTATAGGAAATATCTGTACTTTCATTCAACTCTAAGGTAAATCTTTTGATGCATAATTTGTTCTAATGTGTATATCTTTAAATCTTCAGCATTGTCTGCTATGCATTTCCAATAGTGTTGCTAATAAAGGAAGGCATTTAACTTGCTGCCATCTTGTTCTCGCTATCCAATTGCAGCATTTTTACTGTGGCATAAGGAAACGGGTATACCCAATGGTAAGCAGCCTTCTGTTTTTCTTTATTTAAAAACATCATATTTGAAGACCCTCGTGCTGCACCCCCACTCAGTGGCTCAGATAGAGCCACACTGCTCTACCAAGGTAGTCACATCTCCACCATCCGAGGAGTATGTGGCACCCTGTATGTGTGAGGGACACTGACATGGGCCTCACCCCCAGCTTCTGATGGATAAAAGGGAAAAGCTGCTAAGGACAAAATGGCATGCCCCTGGGGGCCTGACTCAGGTTGATGAACTGGATAAGGTGTGGTTAATCTGCTGTTCACAAGCTTGTTCAGTGAGCAAAACTTCTAAAGATTTCAAGGTGGGCAGAGTGAATAGAAGCTACACAGACCATCTCTCGGGACCAAACTGGAATTACAACTAAAATAAAGACAAATCATTGGGAAAAACCAACTGAAAAGCAGTGAGAGAGAACCTTATAACCAGGGACAGAAAGAGGACAACACATTGAGCCTGGTAGGAATAGCAGAGGTGCGAGAGGTTGGGTTGGGAGCTCACAGACAGCAGCTGAGGGATGTTTTAGCTGTGAGTGTTCCCTCTGAGAAATTGGGGGTTAAAAACCTAGCCAGCTCCACAGCACAGAATGGCAGGACAGTGAAAGGTGCCTGCATAACACCTGGCTGAGATCACCAGAGCTGAGGCTGTGTCTGGCGAGGAGAGGTGCAGGTAAAAAAGGCAGTTCCCTGAAGGGCCAGAGCACTAAATCAGCTACAAATTCTCACCTGGGGCTCCCACAGAGGGAGGGTGGACTGGACTGGAACTGTGTGAAGAAAGTCTGGGGTTCCTGGCTTAGGAGAGAGCTGGGAAGGAGGACACTGGGAGTTTTATGCTGAATCACTCCCTCATAGGACAATAGCCATCTTACTCAAAGAGTCCCAGGGAGAAGCAATGGCCCCTCCCTCAGGAATTTAACATCACTGAGCCAGGACAGAGAAATGCAAACTGAGGCTCATTAACAGCTAGAGGCTACCAGCAAGCAATTGCCCCATCTGCTGGAAATCCTCTTACCCTGTACACCTGAGCAATTTTTCATTCAGCCGAGGGCTACAACCTGAGGTTCATCAAGTAACTGAGACTAATAGCCTGCAGGCAAAAGCTAAAGGATAACTGAACCTTTGCTTGGCCTGCAAATATACCCAGGAAAATAAGACTTGATAGTGTTGTTTAACGCGGGTCCTCCCACACTCATTTAAACTCAGTAGAGGGAGCCACATCCAACAGAACACCAAAACTCATAGGGAAATTTTGGCAGGCTCCAAAACCCACTGAGACAGCCAAAATGGTGAAACAAAGAAACAAACCCCAAATGAAAAAAGAAAATTCTATAGAAGAAGAGATAAATAAAATGGGATTATGCAAGATATCAGAGGCAGAGTTCAGATAATGATTATGGGGAAGCTCAACAGCATGAGTAAAGATATGGAAACATAGAAAATCAACCAACTGGAAATGCAAAACCACTAAGCGGAAATTAAGAATGACATAGCAGAAATAAAGAACACATTGGAAAGAATAACCAGTAGAGTAGAGGAAACCAGGGATCAGATCAGTGAATTAGAAGACAAGGAAGAAAAAACAACACCCAATCAGAGAACCAAAAGGAAAATAAACATGAAGACAGCTTAAGAGAACTGTGAGACAACATGAAGCGAAACAACATATGCATCATAGGAGTTCCAGAAGAAGAATGAGCAAGGGTTAGAGAATATATTTGAAGCAACAGTGACAGAAAACTTCCCTAACTTGGTGAAGGAAAAAGGCATTCAAGTTCAAGAAGCACAGAGAGCCCCAAGTAAGAAGAACTCAAACAGGCCCACACCAAGACACATAGTAATTAAAATGCCAAAAATTAAAGACAAAGAGAGAATCCTAAAGGCAGCAAGAGATAAGCAACAGGTTACCCACAAAGGAACCCCCATAAGGCTATCAGCTGACTTCTCAACAGAAACACTACAGGCCAGAAGGGAATGGCATGAAGTAATCAAGGTGATGAAAAACAAGGATCTGAATCCAAGACTACTCTACCCAGCAAGGCTGTCATTCAAAATAAAAGGTCAAATAAAGAGCTTCTCAGACAAAAAAAGGCTAAGGGAATACATTGGCACCAAACCAGCACAGCAAGAAATGTTAAAAGGACTGCTGTAATTAGTAGAAGAAATAGGAAGGAAAGTAGAATCACACTAAACAAAAATGGCAATAAATAAGTACATATCAATAATCACCTTAAATGTAAATGGATTGAATGCTCCAATAAAAAGGCACAGAATAGCTGATTGGATAAGAAAGCATGACCCATATATATGTTGTTTACAAGAGACCCACCTCACAACAAAAGACTCACATAGGTTGAAAGTGAAGGGATGGAAAAAAATCTTCCAAGCAAACAGAAAGCAAAAAAAAGTTGGGGTAGCAATACTCACATCTGATAAAATAGATTTCAAAATGAAAGCCATAACTAGAGACAAAGAAGGCCACTACATAATATTGAAAGGATCTATCCAACAGGAGTATATAACCTTGGTAAACATATATGCACCCAATATAGGAGCACCAAAATACATTTTAAAACTTCTGGAGGACTTCAAAGGAGAAATCAACAGCAATACTATCATAGCAGGGGACTTTAACACCCTGTTGATATCACTGGATAGATCTAGACAAAAAATCAACAAGAAAATAGAGACTCTAAATGATGCACTAGATCAAATGGATTTAATAGATATCTACAGAGAATTACACCCCAAAACTGCATAATTCAGATTCTTGTCAAGTGCATACGGGACATTCTCAAAGATAGACCACATGTTGGGAGACAAACTAAGTTTCTACAAGTTCAAGAAAACTGAAATCATATCAAGCATCTTCTCAGATCACAATGGCATGAAACTAGAAATTAATGACAACAAAAATGTTCAAATTCATGGAGGCCATTTTTGTTTATTGTGGTTATATTTTTCTTCCTAATTCTTCTACTAATTACAGCAGTCCTTTTAACATTTCTTGCAGTGCTGGTTGGTGCTAATATATTCCCTTAGCCTTTTTATTTGGTCTGGGAAGCTCTTTATTTGACCTATTTTGAATGATAGCTTTGCTGGATGGAGTAGTCTTGGATTCAGATCCTTGTTTTTCATCACCTTGATTACTTCATGCCATTCCCTTCTGGCCTGTAGTGTTTCTGTTGAGAAGTCAGCTGATAGCCTTATGAGGGTTCCTTTGTAGGTAACCTGTTGCTTATCTCTTGCTACCTTTAGGATTCTCTCTTTGTCTTTAATTTTTGGCATTTTAATTATTATGTGTCTTGGTGTGGGCCTGTTTGGGTTCTTCTTACTTGGGGCTCTCTGTGCATCTTGAACTTGAATGCCTTTTTCCTTCTCCAATTTAGGAAAGTTTTCTGTCACTGTTGCTTCAAATATATTCTCTAACCCTTGCTCATTTTCTTCTTCTTCTGGAACTCCTATGATGCGTATGTTGTTTCACTTCATGTTTCCCACAGTTCTTTTAAGCTGTCTTCCTGTTTTTTAATTGTTTTTTCTTTTTGATTCTCTGATTGAGTGATTTTTTTCTACCCTATCTTCTAATTCTCTGATCTGATCCTCGGCTTCATATACTCTGCTGGTTATTCCTTTCAATGTGCTCTTTATTTCTGCTATGTCATTCTTCATTTCCAGTTGGTTGGTTTTCAATGTTTCTGTATCTTTACTCATGCTGTTGAACTTCCTCATGATTATTGCTCTGAACTCTCACTCTGATATCTTGCCTAATTCTATGTCATTTATTTCTTCTCCTGCAGAATTATCTTGTTCTTTCATTTGTGTGATTTGTTTCTTTGTTTCACCATTTTGGCTGTCTCAGTGGGTTTAGGAGCCTGCCAAATTTTCCCTGTGGGTGTTGGTGTTCCGCTTGTTGTGGATCTCTCTACTGGGCTTGCATGAGTGTGGGAGGACTCAGGTTAAACACCACTGTCAAGTCTAACTTTCCTGGGTAGATTTTCAAGCTAAGGAAAGGGTCAGTTGTTCTAGCTATTTGCCTGGAAGCTATTAGTTTCAGTTGCTTGATGAGCCTCAGGTGGCTCTTGCTAGCTTATTCTATTGAGATGTTAATGAACCTTAATTTGTATTTCTCTGGCCCGGCCAGGTGGTGTTGAATTCCTGTGGGAGGGTCCCTTGCTTCTTTCCAGAGCTCTAGGAAGGGGATCTTTGAGTAAGATATCCCATGAGGGAGTGACCCAGCACTGAACTCCCAGCATTTACTCCTTCCCAGCTGAAAGTTTTGGACTTTCTCCACTCAGTTCCAGTCCAGTCTGCCCTACCTCCACTGGAGTCTAAGGTGAGTGGCTATAGCTGATTTGCCAGTGAGGCCCTAACTAGCTCATTAAATTGAGATGTTAAGAAGCCTTAATTTGCATTTCTCTGGTATGGCCTGGTAGTGTTGAATTTCTGCAGGAGGGGGCTTTGCTTCTCCCCAGGGCTCTGGGAAGGGGCTCTTTGAGTAAGATGGGTACTGTCCCATGAGGGAGCAATTCAGCACAGAACTCTCTGCATCCACCCCTCTGGAGCCAGGAGCCCCCTTTTCACTCAGTTCCAGTCCAGTCTGCCCTCCCTCTGTCCAAGCCCAAGGTGAGTGGCTGTAGCTGATTTGGTACTTTAAAAAAAAAAAAAAAAAAAAGAAGCTCTGCTTTCTCAGCAGGAAGCACACACTGCCAATATAGCTCTCTGCTGTTCCACAGACTCCCAGCCTGCACCCTGCATTCCTCTGCAATTCCTACCAAGCTTGATGTGGCATCCCTGGTTGTAGTGGTTCTGTCCAGCTGCTCTTCTGTTGGCTTTTTCTAATGATTTATCTTTAAAATTCCTGCTTTTGCCTGGCCGGTATGGCTCAGTGGTTGAGCGTCGACCCATGCACCAAGAGGTTGCAAGTTTGATTCCCAGTCAGGGCACATGCCCAGGTTGTGGACCAAATCCCCAGTAGGGGCCATGCAAGAGGCAGCCAACAGATGTTCTCTCTCATCAATGTTTCTATCTTTCTCTCCTTCTCTCTTCTTCTCTCTCTAAAATCAATAAAGAAAAATAATAATAAAACCCCTGCCTTCTCAGTGGGAAATGAACTCCACTAATACAGCTCTCCACCACTCCACGGACTCCCAGTCCATGCCCGCACACCTCTGCATTTCCTACCAGGCTCAATTTGGTGTCCCTGGCTGTAGTGGTTCTGTCTAGCTGTTCTTCAGTAGGCTTTTCGAGATGATTTATCTTTATTTTAGTTGTTATTCCAGTTTGGTCCTGGGAGATAGACTGTAGCTTCCATTCACTCCGCTGCCATTTTTTTTCTCCAATGATTATATATTTTTATTTCCAGTAATATTCTTTATAATTTTAATATTTTTGCCTCAATTTTTGTCATATTAATTGGATCATTATAGTGTTTACCTGGTAATGAGGTTTATGGGGGATAATGGGAGTGAAAAGGTCAACTTTGCCATTTTCTGGGTTCCTTCATGCTTGTGATATTAGGATTATCTTTAATCCATGATTCTTTGGCTAGAATATTTTAAGCCACTTTCCCAAACTAGGAGAATTGATTTAGTTAAAGTTAAATTTATATAATCTATATATTCATTTAATGGCATTCACAAAAGTGCCCTTTATTACAGCAACTGGAAAGCCACCAAATGAAGGTGTTGTTCAGTTTTTTGGAGTGGTGAGATTCCCACTTTACCTGGAGTACTTAGGTATCAAGAATGCAAAACTCTGACACACAGACCAAGGAAAGGCACGTGTCAATCTGTATATTTCAATAAACCTTAATCATTTCGCCATTTTATATAAAAACTTAGCAATAAAAATCCTAATATATTTTTCTTCACCCAATGGATTATCATGCATACCTCACTTTGGAGACCCTGGCTTGAGAGTGTGTGTGTGTGTGTGTGTGTGTGTGTGTGAAGAGAAATAAATCAATATTGGTAGACTACTTCTAGTGTGAAGCACTGTACTATGTGAGTTAATTATATAACAGCAAGTCACATCAATTGAGTGTTTATTATGGGTTCCACCAACCTAAATCTTTTGTGCATATACCCTGTAATAACCCTATGAGTTAGGTATTATTACTTGCCTGTTATATAGGTGAGAAAGGCTAGGTATTTCTTTGGTTCATCTGGAGACTTGTTATGGGGAAAGGGATGCTTTCAGTACCTGGAAGTACACAAGCTTGCTCACTCCTCCTTCTGAACCAGGCATTAACATTTTTGCTTTTGATCCTTCTTTTTTAACTATTAAATTTTTTTTTAACTAATGCTTTTTAAAATAATGGGCATCCATGCATAATATCAAATAGCTCACTTGTCACCTGTGTCCAGGATAGTAAGGGTAATTAGGGCAGGAACCCAGCGGTCTTCAGCATAGTTATATCATTAGTGTCCAGCAGAGAATCTTGCAGAAAATTCACACAAATCTTCATTGAATGAATGCATGAATGAATTGCAAATTTTGCTTTGTTGAATGAATGAATTACAAAGACAGTAACATAGAAGACTATCTAGAATATATGATAGGTTTTGTCTTTATTGTGTCTCTTTTATAAGCATCCTTTAAAACGTTTGCTCAAAACAAAACTTACTATGACCTTGAAAATGATGGTATTATTCTTTATATTTGACTAATTTTACTAATGTTGTCTTGAGGAAGTCTTCCCTTTATAACTTAGCAGTTTCCAAACAGGTAATTACAGTATTAAATGAAGCATCAAGTTTTGCATCCTGGATAAATTAAATCTCAGCTTTAGGTTATGTATCAGTTGTATATACATGAGGAAACAGTTGGCTGACTATTGAGAATCCCGAATTTTTTCTAAGGGTATTTAACTTTTGAGTGTGTTTCTGAGAGCATCTGTAAAAATATCTTCAACCTTTTCTGAATTGGGTTCAGATGATTTTTTTCTTTACTCTGAAATTCAGCATTATTGGCTCATAGAGATTTTCTGCCTGTCAGCCTGAGAGACTGTTAATTTCAGCAGTGTTGCATGATTTTTCTGCCCAGTTGAAGTGGCTCAACTGATTGAAACTCACTCAAGAAGTTTTATGGATAGCAAAAATTTTCAAGGGGTTCCTTTTAAAGTGACCTGTGACCTCAAGAATTACTTGGCGATGTATACACCCTCTTGTTCCCTAAGTTCTCTCTTTTTTTTAAAAGAGTTCTTGTGTGATGCCACCACATGGAATCACAGAGGGCTCAATTTCATGATCTCTCTGGCTGCATCACCTATTAGATGGAACCTGGGGAGATTTTCCCCTCAGCTGGCCTAGCTTTATATGACATATAAGCTATAGCTAAATCTAAAACTATAAATAAGCTGATAACAAGCAGAAAATATCTTTTTGGTGTAGCATCTTCAAGGATAGAGGAATGTCCATGCAACTTGGCAACAAATGTGTTAAAATCAATCTGACTGCAGTAAGGGTCTCCTGGCCAGCAAGCCTGCCAGCGAGAATCTTTCCCTTGTCTCAGCATGCCCCCAGCTGGCAGATGGGGCTCACAATTTGCTTTTATTTATTTATTTATTTATTTTTATCCTCACCTGAGGACAATTTTTTTTTTTTTGCATTTATCTTCAGACAGAGCAGGAGGGAGAGAGGGAGAAAGAGATAGAAACATCAACGTGAGAGAGACACATTGACTGGCTGCCATCCACACAACCCCAGCCAGGGTCAGGGACAAACTGCAACCAAGGCACATGCCCTTAGCGGGAACCGAACCTGGGTCTCTCTGGACCGTGGGTCTCTCTGGACCGCGGGCAGACGCTCTAACCGCTGAGCCAAACTGGCCAGGGCACAGTTTGCTTTTAAATATCTTGCCCTTGCCATAGGATTTGGTGATTAAAAGGAAAAGAGGAACATGAAGATTTCTTCAGTCTATAACACTTTGGACAAATAGTAATCTTCACGGGGTGATCTTTGGCTGTTGCTATATGTGAGGTTAAATTAGGCATTCTAATAAAGTTCCTTCTCTTCTGAGAACAAGCAATTCATTTAAGCACAATTTACCTGCTTCAAGCTTTGGTCTTTTGCATTTTTGCATCAACACTTTTCCATTCTCTTCATCTCTCCCTCAACCTCTAGGGTGATAGAGGAGGGAACATAAACTACGGTCATAGTCCCACATGCCGTTCTGTTATGATCTGAATGGTTTAGCCAGTACACCCATAATGAGCAGGAGAAGTATAGCAGATATTGTGAATATCCTGCCCATACTCCCTTGGCCTACCACTGAGGTGACCTTCAGACAGTTCCCTCACACACTGAACTTCCTTCATCATGCATGGAGCAGACCACAAGTGCAAGGAAGTTAACATTTCAGGAGTGACCCTCAATAAATGAAGGGTGAGAATTAGTGGAAAAACATTCCAATGTCCTGGTCTTTCAGAGGGACAATTCTTCATAGACTCTCAGTGGGTCCTGGGAAGATTGAGCCCTGGGTGCCATTGTAATAATATGGTCATCAATGCACATTGACTTCCCTCCTGTCTGATTTTTATCACTTCCACACAGGGCTATCTGGGATCAGCTCCCAAACAAAACACCTGAAATCAAATCCTATCTCAGGTTTTGTTTGCAGGAAACCCAAATTAAGGCAGCCTGTACCATTGGCAAAACCTGTCAAGGACATGCCCAAGAAGCAGTGGGCAAAAAAGGCAGCCTTGTCTATAGCATCTACTTGGTTACTTGGGGCTGGTTACCACGACCCTCCACATTTTAATTTGGTTTTTGTCTCCCCTTGTTGATAACCACCACAGTCAGAGCAGGACAGACTCTGGCAAAGTTCCCAAGTACAGCAAAGCACTGGGTGCTCACTCAGGAGAGTGGCCAGTGCAGGCGAGATCCAGGCTAACCTGGTTCTGTCCACCAACCCTGAGCCAAGGCATGGAGCTGGGGCACCAGAAGAAGGAAAGCTTTTTGCTAATTGGTGCATCCAAATGGAGCACCTGTTATTTCCCCATAGAGGTGATTTTTCTAATTTGTCCAAATATTCTTTAATTCTAGCTGTCTTGGCCAATAGAGGATTGCCAATTGGGTTGTCAACTGTGCCTTCTTCTCTGGTTCCTGTTTTCTTCAGGAAGATGCAATGTGCTGTCCAGGGCAAGGTCCCAAGGCAACTGAGTTCCTTTTCATGGAGGATTTTGCCTTCCAGAGATCACTACCTCCATGAATTCACTGGCCAAAAACTCATAAAAAAACTTTGTGGGACTAAGATTAACTCACCATTATAACATAGAAATGGTTTCTTTTTTAAATTTTTTTTCTTTTCTTTTATTGATTTTTTAGAGAGAGAGGAAGTGAGAGAAAGAGAGAGATAGAAACATCGATGAGAAAGAACATTGATTGGCCCCCTCCTGCATGCCCCTCACTGGGGATTGGGCCCACAACCTGGGCATGTGTCCTGGCTGGGAATTGAACCAGCGACCTCTTGTTGCATGGGTCGATGCTCAACCTCTGAGCCACACCAGCCAGACCATAGAAACAGTTTCAATGTTGTGTAGGTGTTTGTTTGATTTCAATTAAGTTGATTTGTATAACCTCATTTATATGTTATTAAAAACAACTCGTATAAACTGTTGTGAAGTTTCTACTAAAACTTAACATATGCATACCAGCAATTTTACTCCTAGTCATAGATTAAAGAGCAATGATTGGGTATGTCTACAAAAAATAAAAATAAAAAACATTAAGATTCACACTTCTCTATTTCAAAACTTCCTACAAAGCAACAGTTGCCAAAACAGTATAGTACTGGCAAGGACTGATCTATAGTTTAATGGAATAGAATCGAGAGTTCAGATATAAAGTCATATGTCTATGGTCACCTGATTTTCAACAAAGGTGGCAATACTACCCAGTGGGGAAAGTATAGTCTTTTTAACAAATGGTATAGGAGCAATTGGATAATCACATTCAAAAGATGGAAGTTAGATCTTTACTTCACACCATACACAAAAATTAATTCAAAATGGATCAAACACCTAACTGTAAGAGCTAAAACTATAAAACTCTTAGAAGAAAACATAAGGATAAATCTATGTGACCTCAGTGTTTGCTGTGGATTCTTAGATATAACACTAAATCAAAAACATGAAAAAGAAAAAAAAAGTTAAATTGTACTTAAGCAAAATTTAAAACTTTTGTTCCTCAAAGGACACTATCAAGAAAGTAAAAACACAACTCACAGAATGAGAGAAAATAATTGCAAATCATATATGTGATAATGGGCTTGTATCTAGAATTAAAAAAAAAACTGATACAACTCAATAATAAAAATTAAGTAATTCAATTAAAAATAAGAATGGCTAAGAAACACATGAAAAGATGCTTGACAACAAAACCACAGTGAGCTACCTAGTACTTTACACCCACGAGGAGAACTACAATAAAAAAGACAAACAAGAACAAGTGGTGAGGATGTGAATCCATTTTGGAAAACAGTCTGGCAGTTTCTGAAAAAATTAATATAGAGTTAACATACAACCAGCAATTCTACTGGTTAATTAAAATATATACCCAAGAGAAATGAAAATATATGTCCACACAAAAACTTATATATGAATGTACAAAGTAGCACTATTAGTAATAGCCAAAAATGTAAACAACCCAAATGGCCATCAACTGATCAATTGAATGGTTAAATAAAATGAGGTACATCCATACAATGAAATGCTATTTGGTTAAAAAAGGAATGAAGTATTGATATATGCCACAATATGAAAGAACCTTGAAAACTTTAGGCTACATAAAAGAAGTGAGTCACCAAAAACCACATATATAATTCCATTTATATGAAATGTCCAGAATAGGCAAAACTACAGAGACAAGTAGATTAGCAATTGCTTAGGGCTGATGGTGGGACTGAGGGTGGAATAGGAGAGTGAGAGCTAAAGGGTACAAGATTTCTTTCTGAAGTGATGAAAATGTTTTAAAATTGACTATGCTGTTGATTGTACATACCTATGAATATGCTCAAAACCATTGAATTTGTATACTTTAAATGGGTGAATTGTGAGGTATATGAACTATATCTCAAGAAAGCTGCTAGAAATATGCATAGCAGCTTTATTTGTAATTGCCTCAAATTGGAAACAAACCGATTGCTCATCAATAATACAACAGAAAAATAAATTGTGCCACATCATTCAATAGAATACTACTCAGCAATAAGAAAGAATAGCATGGATGGATCTCTTAGGCATTATGTTGGGAGAAGAAAGCCACATGCAGAGTGCACATACTCTGTGAGTCCATTTACATGAATGTAGCAGATGTACTGGTGCACCATTCAGATCCTCTGAACCTTTAGGACTGAGGCACTCATTGCCCTACGGGCTGGGAGTGTTCAAAGCTTATAGGTGAGCCTCTCCCTCCTCTGCTGTTGCCCTGGCTAAAAAGAGCCACCTTGCCCAAAGTCACAACACATTTCTGGAGGCAGTCCAACATCCAACTATTGGTCAATGTGGGGTGTAAAGTCTGTCCCCTGGCTTCAACGTGGGATCATTCTGCAGGACCATCACAATTCCAGAGGTCCCTGTGGAATCACCTGAGAACCTGTGAACACATCCTAGTACAGCTTCTCCCTGCTTCTTACACCCTCACAAGTACCGATACCAAGAATGCTTCCTAAAAATCTTCCTTCGTGCAAATCTCCATCTCAGCCTCTGCCTTCTGAGGAAATTGACCTAACAATGAAGTTTAAGATCAAACAAAACTAATTGATGATAATAGCATTCAGAACAGTAATTATGTTGGGATGGGGGAGGGAGTGTGCTCTTATTGTCTGGGTAGGGGCATGAGCAAAAGTTATGGGATCTGAAAATATTCTCTATCTTGATCTAGAATGGTGTTTATACAGATGTATATTCATGTAAAAAAAATCAGTGAGCTTATACCTCAGACTGGTGCACTTTCATTAGCTTTACTGAGTGTTTGCTACATAACATTCTTTAGTGTCTGAGATCCACAGAAATGATTCCACTCTTGTTCTTTGACACACAGAAATAAGCTAATGGATCCAGATACCATGCTCCTTCTTTGCCTCTTGCGGGGCTCCATGGCCTGGTGTGTCCCTCATCTGTTCTGAGTTGCAGTGTGTAGACAACATCCTTCACATCCCCAGGGCTGGCTGGGCCATTACACTGTGCTCACACTGAAGGTGAGCCTCTGAACCCCAAGTCTGTGAGCTCTGCCTCAAGTCTAATTTGCTCATCTGTGAAATGAGGGAGTCAAATATGATGATTTCCTCTTTGACATAGCTTTATTGTTCTTTTTGCAAAAACATTACATATTTGCCACAAAAAAGAAACCCTAAACATTATAGGAAGCATAAAGAAGAGAATAGCCCTGGCTGGTTTGGCTCAGCGGTTAGAGCATCGGCCTGTGGACCAGAGAGTCCCGGGTTCGGTTCTCACTAAGGGCATGTACCTCGGTTGCAGTTTGTCCCCAGCCCCAGTTGGGGTTGTGTGGGTAGCAGCCACTCGATGTGTCTCTCTTGCATCGATGTTTCTCTCTCTCTCTTCCTTCCTCTCTCCCTCCTGCTCTATCTAAAGATAAATGCAAAAAAATGTCCTCGGGTGAGGATAAAAAAAAAAGGAGAGAATAAATAATCTTGTCTCCCAGGGATAATGGCCATCACAATTTGGTAAGTATCCTTCCTGACACTTCTTTTGTTTTTTTTAATTTTGTTTTCTTTATTGATTTTAGAGAGAGAGGAAGGGAGAGGGAGAGAGAGATAGAAACATCGATGAGAGAGAACATCGTTGGCCACCTCCTGTATGCCCCCCACTGGGGATTGGGCCCACAACCTGGGCATGTGCCCTGACTGGGAATCGAACTGGTGACCTCTTGGTGCATGGGTTGATGCTTAACAATTGAGCCACACCAGCCAGGCCTTCCTGACACTTCTCTATGTGGATTGCATACTCCCCATGTCCTCCTCAAATCATCTTGCCCACCTTTGAAGTCCAGTTGTTGCCACAGCCACCAAGTGAGCCAGTGTAACCCCAGCTCATGAACCTCTGGTGAGGTAGCTTCCCTTTTGGTAGAGAGCATTTTCCAGAGGAGGCAACTGAGAGCTGTTAGCAGCCACTGCTGGGGGATGATACATGGCCTGGTAAAGGGGAGCTGGGTGGACACCAGCAGCATGTATATAATGTATAGAATTATACATACATAGACTATTACTTTACTGAAGTATGTGCTCATGTATGGAATACTACTTCACTGAGAATCATAGTACAATTCTCTTTATGATACGTAAATGGTTGTCAATTTCAACTCATACATTTGCTATATAGTCATTGGGGCTGCCCTGCCCATTACATTTCCAAATACTCTAATGAAGACGTATTAGAATAAATTTAAATTAAGTGACAGCAAAATCAGCACTTAAGACATAATGCCCCATTAGGCATATCATAGTGACTAACATTTCTTAATGAGCTACAGTTTTTCAAGTTTTTAAATAAAGGAAAACAAAAGGCTACTTACCATTGGGTAAAACCCTTTTTTATGCCACAGTAAAAAATGGCTGCAAAAATATAGAAAGAATAATATGGCAACAAGTTAAAATGCCTTCCTTTATTAGCAACACGACTGGAAACGCATAGCAAATGATACTGAAGATTTATGTCCTTTGAGGTGCGTTGGCCTAGGCTCCGCTCACTGCCGCCTTCTAGAGGACGCGCTGGTGGGCGTCAACGTAGTTGCCATTGTCACACTGGTCCTCTGGGGAGCCCACAGGGTTTCTGCTAACCTGGTACCCCAGCTCTTTTGGGACCTCCGGGGAATAAATTTACTCTCCTTTTTTTCACCCATGGGCATCCCTGGGATCGCTGCTGCTCTCCTCTGAGCAACCTACCTCCCTGCCTTGATTTCTCTCCTACACATGCAACAGAGTTCATCTGCATCTTTGTGAGTGAGCCTGAGGTGGGACTTGTCACACAGTCTGTTCTCAATTCTCCTAGTTAAGGAGCAGCAGCTGTCAAGAAAAACAACTGCTAGACTTCCTCCCCTATCCCATTTCTCTTAGCCTCTCTGTGACAGCTAGCTGTGCAAAGGGAGGAAGAGTTGTGCTGACATCATGGGTTATGAGGGTTCAATGAGATGATGCATGGAGGGTGCCCAGCATGGTGCCTGGTTTGTTGAAGGGTCTTAATAAATGTTTGTTATTATTGGCGTAAGATCACCCAACCACTATAAATTTCTGCCTCTCACTAAGTTTAATGGTAAAGATTGATTTTAAAAAATATGTTTATGTCTCTATTGAATTAAAAGTGCTTGGTTTGATAAGGGCAGTCTTGGTGAGTGCTGGACCAAATCTATCCTGGTGCTGATATAGCCAGGAAATAAGAGGCAAGTGAGACACAGCTGAGCTTGAAGCAAGCAGTGTGGTTTCTAGAGTTGGATAGAGCTTGGTTGGAATTCTGGCTAACTCTCTGGAGCCTTGGCTTTCTCATCAGTAAAATGGGAAAGCAATACCTCCATAATATGGTTATGGGAATTAAATGAGAAAGTAGAGCCTGATGGTTGAGAGTGCAGTAGATTCTAGGGCCAGATTGCTTGGCTGTAGTTCCACCACTTATCATTTGTATAACTGTGGGTGAGCTACTTAACCTCTTTGTGCCTCACTTTTTTCCACCTATAATCTGGGATCATAGTAACATCTATTTTGTAGTCGATTTAATGAGTTAACATTCATGCTAAGTATTTATCTATGGTAAGCACTTACTTAAGCATAAAGCTCTTTGTAAGTATTATATAATTACTATATAATTTATTGCTACTAGTGTAAGTATTAATTAATTGTTAGCATAAAAATGAAGATCAGTAGTGAGGACACATATTTTTGGTATAATATAAAATATTAGTTGTTTTATTTGCCTCACATTTGAAATAATGCAAGTCTCCATGAAATAAAAATGAATTCAGAATTGTGTAATTTCAAAGCTGACAGGTGGAAGGAATTAATTGTACACTAGTTCATGCTATTGCCACATGGCTGGTAATAAAAAATACTCACCTTCTTCTTTGGGATTAATGTTGAATTATTCAGGCTTTGAATTATGCCATTTCTTCAAGAATAATACCTTTTGTGTAAAGTGCCACCACCTTGAATATAACAAGGTCCTTGAAGGTTGTCTGTCATGGAGGAGGCACTTGATGAGTGTAGGTGAAGGTGTAGGCTTCAGTCAGGTACCAAGTAAATCACTTGGGTACCCACAAGCTTGGTTGTGCCAGAGTACCATCCAGCAATGAGGACGCCCTAGGAATAGAAAGTTAGGAGACATCACTATCTGCTTATTATTGTTTAGCATGGAGCATCTTTCTCTGCAAGCCTCTCACCTGCCCAAGTAGCTGTGCACTCTTCCTGTGTTTTTGCTGTGAGTATGGGTTGCTTCTCTGACCACATTCCAAATTCTGTGACTTTGAGGTCTGCCGTTTCTCTTGCACTTGTTGCATTGTTTAATAGCACTGGGCATACAGTTAATATGTAATACATTCTTATTGACTTAAATATTTTTCAAAATTTGGAGCAAAAAATAGGAAAGGCTATATTTGACAAAATTACCAATTCAGGATATGTGCATTATTTGTAAATCCATGTGCTTAATAAAAGGCATGAATAAGGACAATCTATTTTCCTTTTCCATCTAGTCTCAGGAAGGGCAAAGTCATGGGCTCCATGTTCAGCAGCTCCTCAGATGCTTCATGTGATCTGAAGCAGTAGTCAAACAGCTGGGGTCTCAGTTGACACTACCCTCCATTGCCCTTCAGCCTGGTTCCCCATTATCTTTATCTGGGTTCCCTCAGAAGCCAATCCTGAGATGAGGATTTGTGGACAATGTTTGAGTGTGATTCCAGGAAGCACAGGAAGTGGGCAGGAGTGAACAAGGCAGGAGGGAGAAGGCAGCTAGAGAGCATGTTATTAAGTCTGCCACCACTGTGAACACCTGGGAATATGGGGGAGAACATACATAGGAGTTTATCCATTTGAGGAGCAAAGAGTGGGGCTATTTATCTAGAAACTTCCATTTTCTATTAATTAAGTGCTTCCCTGGAGAAAATAACTCCCTGGTACTTCTCGCCTGCCTTTCACTGGCTGCATGGACTGCAGCCAGGAAAGCCCCAGATAGAGAGTGACAGTGGATTTCAGTGAGAAGTCGACAGCTGGTATGGGAACAATGAAAGCCAAGGAGGTGTACACAGAGCACCAATAGTGTCTGTTAATGAAAAGAGTGTATATAAAAATATTCTAACCGTACTCAGGTTCTTAGGATATGGTGTTCTGGCTGTGTACTGCTGTGTAATTTCATGCCAAAACTTACTGATTTAATCTCCAGCTATCATTTTGTTCCTACTCATGGTTTATTACTACTCATGGATCAGGAATTCAGGAAGGCATCGCTGGGCATTTCCTTCATGTAGCTGTCATCAGTAGGTGCAGAGCAGATAGATGGAACAGCTAGAGATGGCCAGGAATCTCTTTCTTCCTTCATGTGGTCTGTCTTCATGGACTATTGGGCTTCCTCACAGCATGGGCCTCCAGGCCATTGGGCTACTAACCTAGCCATCGAAGTCTCCCAGAGCAGGTGTGGAAACTGCACTCCTTTTTATGATCTCACCTTGAAAGTCACTTCTGCTGAACTCTATTGGTTATAGGCTCATCACAAGCAGACCACATTTAAGGGCAAATGAATTAGACTTCACTTCTTGATGGGGGAGGGGCATGGATCTAGAACAGCATGTGAGACAGGCGATAGTGAAGTGGCCCTTTGGAAAATATAACCTGCTGTGTGTGTGTGTGTGTGTGTGTGTGTGTGTGTGTGTGTGTGTGTGTATTAATAAATGCTGCCACTTTTCAATATCTATGAAATAAATAATACCCACAGAATAGCAAATGAGCATGGGTCAGCACAAATGCATTGACTAAAAATATACAGAAATGTCCAAGTTTGGTAACTGTCTAAGGCTGTTTACCCACACTTACTGGCCTGAGCTGTCAGTGGAGCTGTTATATTTCTCAGCCAGCTGGAGTGTGTGTGCATGTGTGTGTGTGTGTGCACGTGCACACACATGTGCATTCTTAGATGAGACAGCATTGGCTAATGATTACCTGCAACTGTGGAAATGAAAGAAATCAGTGACACAATAAAAACTTTAATTGCTTGGCAACAGTGTTTAGGCCTCATTAGGCAGTGTTGTAACAGCTTCAAGAGAAATAAACTCCTGTGTCATTAGATAACAAGGCAAGAAATAGGTTATTTCCTTTTTGAAAGGTATGAAAGCTTCCAATTGCCCGATATATTTGCCTAGTAGATTATTTTCTGTCATCTCAGTTAATTGAATTTTATCCTTTGCTCTTAAATTGCTTTCCTTCAAATAAGATTACAAAGTTCATAAAAGTCATATTTTAAATCACAGCAATAGAAGGCAGAAATCAACCTTATCTATCCAGGAGGAAATAAAAAACCCCAAACTTTTAGAAGTTTATCATTTTTCTATATACTTGGGTAACTTGACATTCAAATAATAGTTTGTGGAATACATCTTTGCAATATAACACCCAATTTAGATTTTTTAAAAAACTAAAAATTACTTATGGTTCCATCTATATTCTTTCTATGGGAATGCATCAAAGCTTTCTTTGTTGAAAAGTTTTTAGTTTAGTTAAAGGGGACAAAAATCAGAATTCGGGTTTGGTTCCAATAAAAAATTTGGCTTGCAACATATTTGGTAGAATCCTGCTTTCAGTATGTCTATAACATATTTCAAAACCACTCTCTCATTTTTTTGTAAACTCTTGTGTCTCTCTTGATTTTGTACACCACACACACTTCACACTATATGGTCAGTTATAATGTGGTACATAAATAAACTCATCTTTTCCTTTTAAATGTTAAAAAGTGGACCAAATCAACGCAGTGAAAAATATTCATGTTTCATGCCTGGATTCTAAGGCTTAAATGTTGTAGACCATGAGAAAAAGATGATTACTAAGAAGGGCTCCTAGTGGCTAACTGGGCTTAAATTTAGAAACAGCCTAGCAGCCATTTCTACACAGGGGCCTCTCATGAAAACTGCACTTCACCGAGAAGCTTGCACTGAACTCCCTGCCTCTGCACTGAACTGCCTGCTTGCACTGCGTTTCTGCTATCTGAACCAGCCCTTATAAAGGAGTTCATGGAATCCTACTTTAGCCAATAGAACTGAGGCTTTCCCCACTCATTAAAATTTTCACAGCTGTATCTTCATCAGCTTCTTTTTTAAAAAAAAATTAATTTGTTTTAGTTACACATGTTTCTCCTTTTCCCCCGTTGACAGCCTCCTCTCATCCCCCCCGCCCCATTGCCAGCTTTGTTGTCTATGTCCGTTGGTCATGCATACCTGCATATAAGTTCTGTGGTTCATCCCTTCCCCGCCCCAAACCCCTGCTCCTCTGAGGTTTGTCAGTATGTACCCCACCTCTATGTCTCTGGGTCAATTTTGTTCATTAGTTTGTTTAGTTCATTATATTCCACAAATAAGTGAGATCATGTGATACTTGTCTTTCTCTGCTTGGCTTGTTTCGCTTAGCATAATATTCTCTAGGTCATTCCATGCCATTTCAAAGGATAAGAGATCTTTCTTTCTTACAGATGCATAGTATTCCATTGTGTACATGTACCACAGCTTTTTTATCCACTCATCTACTCATGGACACTTGGGTTGTTTCCAGATCTTAGCTATTGTAAATAGTGCTGCTATAAACATAGGGGTGCATATATTCTTTTTGATTGGTGTCTCAGTCTTCTTAGAGTATATTCCTAGAAGTGGGATCACAGGGTCAAATAACAGTTCAATTTTTAACTTTTTGAGGTAACACTATAGCATTTTCCACAGTGGCTGCACCCTCTGCATTCACATCAGTGGTGTACTAGAGTCCCCTTTTCTCCACACCCTCGCCAACACTTGTGGTTTGATGATTTGTTGATGGCAGCCATTCTGACAGGTGTGAGGTGATACCTCATAGTTGTTTTAATTTGCATCTCTCTGATGATTACTGACGTTGAGCATTTTTCATATGTCTCTTGGCCATTTGTATGTCCTGTTTGGAGAGGTGTCTGTTTAGCTCCTCTGCCCATTTTTTAATTGGGTTCTTTGTCTTCCTTTTGTTGAGTTGTATGAGCACTCTATATATTTTGGAAATTAGCCCCGAATCTGATGCATCTTTGGCGATTATGGTCTCCCATATAGTGGGATCCCTTTCCGTTTTGAGGGTTGTTTCTTTTGCTGTGCAGAAGCTTTTTAGTTTGATGTAGTCCCATGTGTTCATTTTTTCCTTTGATTCTCTTGCCTTAGGTGTTGTATCAGTGAAAATTCTGCTGCGTATCATGTCTGAAATTTTGTTGCCTGCATTTCCTTCTAGAATTTCTACGGATTCACGAGTTACATTTAAGTCTTTTATCCATTTTGAGTTTATTCTCGTGTATGGTGTAAGTTGGTGGTCTAGCCGCATTTTTTGCAAGTAGCTGTCCAATTTTCCCAACACCATTTATTGAAGAGACTGTCTTGACTCCATTGTGTGCTCTTGCCACCTTTGTCAAATATTAATTGAGCATATTGTCTTGGATCAATTTCTGGGTTCTCTATTATGTTCCATTGATCTATCTGCCTGTTCTTGTGCCAGTACCAGGCTGTTTTGATTACAGTGGCTTTGTAGTATAACCTGATATCTGGTAATGTGATTTCTCCTACTTTGTTCTTCTTTTTCAAGATTGCTGTGGCTATTCGAGGTCTTTTTTGGTTCCATATAAGCTTTTGGAGTGTTTGTTCTAGTTCTGTGAAATATGTTGTTGGTATTTTGATGGGGATTGCATTGAATCTCTAGATTGCTTTGGGTAGTGTGGACATTTTAATGAAGTTAATTCTTCCAATTCATGAGCAAGGTATGTGCTTCCACTTTTTTATATCTTCCTCTATTTCTTTTTTCAATGTCCTGTAGTTTTCTGCAAATAGGTCCTTTACTTCTTTGGTTAAGTTTATTCCTAGGTATCTTAATTTTTTTTACTGCAATGGTAAATGGGATTTTTTTTTTAGTTTCTCTTTCTGTGATTTCATCATTGGTGTATAAGAATGCCATCGATTTCTTGACATTAATTTTGTATCCTGCTACTTTTCCAAATTCATTTATTAAGTCTAGTAGATTTTTGATGGAGTCTTTAGAATTTTCTATGTACAATATCATGTTATCTGCAAATAATGACAGTTTCACTTCCTCTTTTCCAGTTTGAATCCCCTTTATTTTTTCTTCATGTCTAATTGCTGTGGCTAAGACTTCCAGTACTATGTTAAATAAGAGAGGTGAAAGTGGACATCCCTGTCTTGTTCCCATTCTTAAGGGGAATGCTTTTAGTTTTTGTCCATTGAGTATGATGTTAGCTGTAGGTTTTTCATATATGGCCTTTATTATGTTGAGATATGGTCCCTCTATTCCCACATTGCTGAGCATTTTTATCAGAAATGGGTGCTGGATTTTGTCGAATGCTTTTTCAGAGTCTATTGATATGATCATATGGTTTTTATCTTTCATTTTGTTTATGTAGTGTATCACATTTATTGATTTGCGCATATTGTACCATCCTTGCATGCCTGGGATGAAACCCACTTGGTCATGATGAATAATTTTTTTGATGTATTGCTGGATCCGATTTGCTAATATTTTGTTAAGGATTTTGGCATCTGTGTTCATCAGGGATATTGGCCTGTAGTTTTCTTTCTTTGTAGTGTCTTTATCCAGTTTTGGAATTAGAATTATGCTGTCCTCATAAAATGAGTTTGGAAGTGTTCCGTCTTCTTGGATTTTTTGGAATACTTTGAGAAGAATAGTTATTAGATCTTTGAATGTTCGGTAAAACTCCTCCGTGAAGCCATCTGGGCCTGGGATTTTATTTGCTGGGAGTTTCTTAATTACTTCCAAAGGAAATTTTCAATTTCCTTTGTTGTTATTGGTCTGTGCAAGTTTTCTATCTCTTCCTGGTTCAGTTTTGGGAGGCTGTGTGTTTCTAGAAATTTGTCCATTTCTCCTAGATCGTCCAATTTGTTGGTGTATAATTGTACTTAGTATGTTTTGATGATTCTTTGTATTTCTGTAGTGTCAGTTGTTACTTCTCCTCTTTCATTTCTGATTTCGTTTATTTGGTTTTTCTCTTTTTGTTTCTTGGTGAGTCTGGCTAAAGGTTGATCGATCTTGTTTATCTTTTTAAAGAATCAGCTTTTTGTTTCATTGATCTTTTGAATTTTTTTTTATTCTCTATGTCATTTATTTCTGCTCTGACCTTTACTATTTCCTTCCTCCCATTACCTCTGGGTTTTTCTTTTTGTTTACCTTCTAGTTCTCTGACTTGTAGGGTTAGAAAGTCAATTAGGAATTTTTCTTGTTTCTTGAGATAGGCCTGTAGTGCTATGAACTTCCCTCTCAGGACTGCTTTTGCTGTGTCCCATACATTTTGTGTTATTGTGTGTTCATTTTCATTGGTTTCCAGGAAATTTTTAATTTCTTCCTTGATCTCTTTAGTAACCCATTCATTGTTTAATAACATGCTATTTAGCCTCCAAGTGTTTGAATGTTTTTGTGTGTTTTTATTGTAATTGAATTTTAGTCTCATGCCACTGTGATCTGAAAAGATGTTTGATGTGATTTTAATTTTCTGGAATTTGTAGAGACTTGCTTTGTGTCTTAACATGTGCTCTATCTTTGAGAATGACCCATGTGCACTGGAGAAGAATGTATATTCTGCAGCTATATGGTGAAATGTTCTGTAAATATCAATGAAGTCTAACTGATCTAGTTTGTCTTGTAAGGACTCTGTGTCCTTGTTAATTTTTTGTCTAGAAGATCTATCCAATGGTGTCAGTGGTGTGTTAAAGTCACCCACTATGAATGTGTTGCTATTGATCTCTCCCTTGAAGTCCTCCAGAAGTTTTTAGATATATTTTGGTGCTCCTGTATTTGGTGCATATATGTTTACCAGGGTTATATCCTCTTGTTGGATTGATTTTTTTAATATTATGTAGTGACCTTCTCTGTCTCTTGTTATGGCCCTTGTTTTGAAGTCTATCTTGTCAGATATGAGTATTGCTACACCAGCTTTTTTTCCATTTCCATTTGCTTGGAAAATTTTTTCCATCCCTTCACTTTCATCCTGTGTGAGTCTTTAGTTGTGAGGTGGGTCTGTTGTAGACAGCATATATATGGGTCGTGTTTTCTTATCCAATCAGCTACCCTATGTCTTTAGATTGGAGCATTTAAACCATTTATATTTAAGATAATTATTGATAAGATAGTTATTAGTTGCCATTTTGATTTTATGCCTGTGTTTCTCTCTCTCTCTCTCTCTCTCTCTCTCTCTCTCTCTCTCTCTCTGTTTCTTCTTCTTCTTCCAACAGTCCCTTCAGCATTTCTTGATGTGCTGGTTTGGTGGTGGTAAATTCCTTTAGCTTTTTTTTTATCCTTGAAGCTCTTAATTTCTCCTACAATTTTGAATGATATCCTTGCTGGATAGAGTAGTCTTGGATTCAGACCCTTGCCTTGCATTACTTTGTACACTTCATGCCACTCCCTTCTGGCCTGCATCGTTTCTGTTGAGAAATCAGCTGACAGTCTAATGGTAGCTCCCTTGTAGTTATCTTTCTGTCTCTCTCTTGCTTCCTTTAAGATTCTTTCTTTGTCTTTAATGTTTGCCATTTTTATTATGATGTGTCTAGCTGTGGGTCTTCTGGGGTTCATCTTGCTTGAAACTCTCTGTGTTTCCTGGACTTGTGTGACTTTTTCCTTCACCAGTTTAGGGAAGTTTTCTGTCATTATTTCTTCAAACAGTTCTCTATTCCTTTCTCTAATTCTTCTCCTTTCAGTATCCGTATAATGCGAATGTTATTACATTTTGTATTGTCCCACAGCTCCCCTAAACTTTCCTCATGCTTTCTAAAAATTTTTTTCCATTTGCTGCTCTTTTTGAGTGTTTTTCTCTACCTTGTCTTTTAAGTCACTGATTCGGTCTTCAGCTTCTTCTAATCTACTATTGAACCCTTCTAAGGTATTTTTCATAACAGCTATATCATTCCTTATTTCCTCTTGATTTTTATGCATAGCTTCTACCTCTTTTTTTAAGCTGAAGTAGTTACCAGTGAGCTCTTCATAATTCTTATTAAGTTGCTTGTAGTTCTCACCAAATTGTTTGAGTACCCTTAAAATCATTGATTTGAATTCTTTATATGACAAGTTGCTGTCTTCCATTTTCTGTAGTTCTTTTTCTGGTGATTCCTCTTTTTCTTTCCTTTGGGGGTGTTGTTTCTTTGTCTCCCCATTTTAGCTATCTGGTAGCTCTAGACCCGGTGAGGGATGTTTGGATGTGCAGGCAAGCTCACTGTATATCAAATAAGTCTACTGTGCCTCCCACACTGTTTTGTTGCATGTCACCTCTTGCCTGTTGTGGATCCTGGAGTATTGACTACTGGAGGCTGGTATTGGTGTGTCTTGGTAGGTGCTGCTGCTGGATCACGTGGGCCCCTCTGGAGCTGTGTTCCCAGCTGGTCGCTGGTGTCACCTGTAGCTGTATAGCTCAGGCCCTTTTGGAGCCATGCTCCCTGCTCGTACCTTGGGCAGCTGTGTTGCACAGGCCTCACTGGAGCCCTGGCTTCCCATCGATCTTGTGGGCACCTGCGTTGTACAGGCCCCCGTTCGAGCCCCCGCTTCCCGCTGATCCTGTGGGGAGCTGGATCGCACAGTCCCTTCTGTAGACCTGGCTCCACACCTATGTTGTGGGCAGCTGGGTCCCACAGGCCTCTCTGGTACCCCAGCACCCTGCAGGTATTGTGGGCAGCTGGATCGCACAGTCCCTTTGGAGACTCAGCTCCATGCCTATCTTGTGGGCAGCTGTGTTGCACAGGCCCCTCTGGAGCCCCAGATCCTGCTGCTGGTGGCTGGGGAGTGCTGCTGCCCTGTGGGACTCAACTCCTGCTCAGCCTTTGCTGTAGTTTTTGGGGATGGGTCTCAGCTGCTGATCTGTGCTTCTGTTGCCTGGGGATGGATATCTGCTCCCCAGCCTCTGTTGCTGGGGGTATATCTCGACTCTGATAGAGCTACTACTGTGGGGGATGATGCTGGGCTCCCAGCTGTTTGTGACTTCCACAACCAGCACCTTGGCAGCTCCACTACTGTGCACTGGTCTGTTTGACACAGGTTGTCCACTGTCCGATGATGCCAGGTGCACTGGTGGGCTCAGGTTGCTGGGCCCTAGTGGCTCCTACTGCCTCCTCCCAGGGAAGACCCGGGATCTTCCAAAATGGTAGGACCTCCCTGAGGTGCAGAGAGAAGCGCCCTGAAGAGCCACTTACCGCAGTAGCCGGCTGCTCTCTGTTCACAGCACAGGAACCTTCTGCTCCCTGTCTCTGCACTGCACGAGTTTGGTTGTCCACCTTCACATCCACTCAGACTCTCTCACACACTAGTTCACTCTCTCATACACTCACCCTCCCTCCGGTCCTGCCCGTCACCATCCTCATCAGCTTCTTCACTGACCAATCAGAGTGACTCCTTTCTGACCAATTAAGACAGTGCTTTTTGGACCAATCAAACTATGAGAATTTGAGTCCTCATTTGCATGTAATGGACCAATCAGTGACCAGGGGTGGGGACTTCTGTCTATATAAGTCAGCTGCCCTTTGGATCTGATAGCACACTTTTCTTTCCTACCAAAGACTGGAGCTGAAACATTGAAGGAAGACAGTTGGAGAGGGCCTTACTTTAGGTTCCTTCACCCCAGAGCTGCCCACCACACCCCAAATTGGAGATTCCTGTTGGTGTTGAATTGACACCAACAGCAGACTTTCGGTTGACAATGTCCTTAACCATATTTTTTACTACTTTCATTCTTTCACTACTGACTTTTAAAATATATATGTATATTTCTTTTTAATTGATTTTTGGAGAGAGAGGAAGGGAGAAGGAGAAAGAGATAGAAACATCGATGTGTGACAGAATCATTGATCGGTTGCGTCCTGCATGCCTCCTACCTGGACAAGCCCACAACCTGGACATGTACCCTGACTGGGAATCAAACCCATGACATCTTGGTGTATGAGTCGATGCTCAACCACTGAGCCACACCAGCTGAGCTTTCACTACTGATGCTTAAATCTATACTCTCTTAGGCAAAAGGAATATGGGTATTTAGCAGTCCCTGCCTGCCTTGAGTATGTCCTCTAGTGTGTTTTACTCAAAGCTCCTTTGCTCTAGCCTCTGAGAAGTCTGGGACCACAAACGAGAGAAGGAGGAAGAAGTCAGCACCTTGGAAATTCTCCAGCACACTTTGACTTTTTGGTGCCAAATAATGTCTCTTGTGGGGTTGGAGGCTGGGTATTTAATCTTCTCTGTCTCTCATGGTGAAAACCTGGAAGGGTCTAGGAAAAGAAGAATATTATATCATCAGAGGTTGTAATTCCAAGCCCTTGGCCAGAACAATTGTCTTAGAAAGAGACCTCTGTGAGAAGAAGTGGTTATCAAAATTGAAGCCAAAAATATCCTTGTGAAGACATATATAGTGGAGCGAAGAGTGTCAGTGAGCACCCACAGTCCCATTTCCTGACCCTCACTTTTGTACATACCAATGCCTGAATCAGGCAGAGAGCCTGCACAACTCAGGCAAAAAACAGGCCAAAAGTGTCCAGAAATTAATGCTGTGAAAAGTGCCCTCAACCACTGATAGACAGGAGTTGCTGGTTACAGAGCCCAGCTTTCTTAGCTCTGGGTGAGACAACTCTAAAGCACGTTCAACATAGTCATCCAGATGTCCTCAATGGGACTGAGTCCCAGATGCCAACAGTGGTAACATGCTCATGGGTGTACCTTGGATTGGCTTCCTTCTCTTCCCTGTCTCACTTTCCCATTCTGCTACCATTGTTTCCAGAATCCCCTGCCAAATAACCTACTTTCACCCAAATTCTAGTCTCAGGATCTATTTTGGGGGAAATCAGCCTGATTCCATCTCTGAGGACAGTAAAGTCTAACATTAGATGCTTTTATTGAACAAAGATAGGGCCAGCCCATGTGGCATAAATTAGTGTTGGCTATGCAATTCCTGGTCTCTCATTTCCCACTGTACATTAGTCCCATCTGGTTCTTCTGCATGCTGTGAGTTTATACTTTGAGTTAGACCACCATATGCTTATTTCCAGGTTCACCAACTTAGAGCTGGGTAACGCTAAGTAAGTTACTTATCTTCTCTAGTACTAGTTTCCTCACCTGGGACTGGAAATCAAACTAGTTCTTACAAAAGGGGTTGTTGTAAGGAAAGAATGAGAAAATGTTTGTGAAAGCTTAGTATAATGCAAAGCACACAGAAAATATTTAATAAATGTTAATTATCATTACTATTCTACCATTGTCATTGTTTTTATTATGCCTAACTTGCTTCCTAGAATGCATTTCTATATATATTTAGAACTTTGCCATCTAGTTTTGGGTCAATCTTATGCCATAAATAATTCAAATTGGCAATAAAATTTTAGTTCAGAATATTTCTATGGCACAAAATATCTGAATTCTGGAACTTGGCACTTGCAGATCCTAAAATGTATAGTGAAAAGACACTGGCCCTTAAAATAAAGTTTTATCCAACAATTTCTTTAGATTTTCTCTGCATAGTTGCAATTTCATCTTCTGGAATGTTTCTAATTATGTTTACAATTCAGTGAAAGCATGATTTGAAAAAATTACGTTGAAAATAGTTTTCAAACTAAAACTTCTCTCCTTTAAATCTTCAAATTACTGAACCAAGATGGGGGCATCTAACACTTTTTCCCAAGGGCAATTGTGCCAGAAAGTGACAAGGTGATGATGTCTTTTGGTGGAGAATTTACTATGTTGATTTTACTGTTACTCAGACAGGCAACCATATATAAAAAATAAAAGCAGAGTTATTTTGAGAGCCCTTCCTGTGTCCTTTCTTAGCCTTACATTTCTAACCTTCTTTGGATATCTGCCTTAGAATCTTTTTTCTCAAATCAACCCTTTCCTCATTTCCTGCCCCACAAAACAAATAGCCTGGTCCCTTCACATAGATTTCAATATAGAAACTTCTATCAGTGAGAATTCTTTTTTAACAACATAAGTTTTTATATTATTAATAATTTTATTTTTGTTACAGATGTTTCTGGTTTTCCCCCCTTTGACACCCTCCCCCCAATACTGTCCCCCACCCCAGCATTGTTGTCTATGTCCATAGTTACACATGCATGCATATAAATTCTGTGGATTATCTCTTCCCTCCTCCTCTTGCCCTCTTTTGAGGTTTGTCAGTCTGTACCCTACTTCTAGGGCTCTGGGTCTAATTTGTTCATCAGCTTGTTTTGTTTATTATATTCCACAAATAAGAGTGATATTTGTCTTTCCCTGATTGGCTTGTTTCACTTAGGATAATGCTCTCCAGGTCACTCCATGTCGTCTCAAAGGTTAAGAAATCTTTCTTTCTTACAGCTGCATAGTATTCCATTGTGTGTATGTACCACAGCTTTTTTATACACTCATCTATTGATGGACACTTGGGCTGTTTCCAGATCTTAGTGATTGTACATAGTGCTGCTATGAACATAGGGGTACACATAATTCTTTCTGATTGTTGTTTCAGGCTTCTTAGAGTATATTCCTAAAAATGGGATCACTAGGTCAAATGGCAGTTCAATTTTTAACTTTTTGAGGTAACACCATATTGTTTTCCATAGTGACTGCACCAGTGTGCATTGCCACCAGCAGTGTACTAGAGTCTCTTTTTCTCCAGACCCTCGCCAACACTTGTTGTTTGATGATTTGTTGATGGCAGCCATTCTGGTAGGTGTGAGGTGATACCTTATAGTTGTTTTAATTTGCATCTTTCTGATGATTAGTGACATTGAGCATTTTTTCATATGTCTCTTGGCCATTTGTATGTCCTGTTTGAAGAGGTGTCTCTTTAGGCCCTCTGCCCATTTTTTAATTGGGTTTTTTGTCTTCCTTTGTTGAGTTGTATGAGTACTCTATACATTTTGGAAATTAGCCCCTTATCTGATGTATCATTGGCAATTATGCTCTCCCAAATAGTGTGTTCTCTTTCCATTTTGATGGTTGTTTCTTTTGTTGTGCAGAAGCTTTTGAGTTTGATGTAGTCCCATGTGTTCATTTTTTCCTTTGTTTCTCTTGCCTTAGGCGTTGTATCAGTGAAAATTCTGTTGTGTGTGATGTCTGAAATTTTGTTGTCTACATTTTCTTCTAGGATTTTTATGGATTCACACATCACATTTAAGTCTTTTATCCGTTTTGAGTTTATTTTTGTGTATGGTGTAAGTTGGTGGTCTAGCTTCATTTTTTTTTTTTGCATGTAACTGTCCAATTTTCTTAGCACCATTTATTAAAGAGGCTGTCTTTACTCCACTGTATGCTCTTGCCACCTTTGTCAAATATTAATTGAGCATAATGTCTTGGGTCAATTTCTGGGTCCTCTGTTCTGTTCCATTGATGTATATACCTGTTCTTGTGTCATTACCAGTCTGTTTTGATTACAATGGCTTTATAGTATAACTTGATATCCGGTATTGTGATCCCACTTACTTTGTTCTTCTTTTTCAAGATTGCTGTGGCTATTCGGGTCTTTTTTTGGTTCCATATAAACTTTTGCATTATTTGTTCTAGTTCTGTGAAATATGTCATTGGTATTTTGATGGGGATTGCATTGAATCTCTAGATTGCTTTGGGTAGTACGGACATTTTAATGATGTTAATTCTTCCAATCCATGAGCAAGGTATATGTTTAAACTTTTTTATATATCTCTCTATTTCTTTTTTCAATGACCTGATGTTTTCTGCAAATAGGTCCTTTACTTCTTTGGTTAAGTTTATTCCTAAGTATCTTAATTTTTTTGCCACAACGGTAAATGGGATGTTTTTTTAGTTTCTCTTTATGTGAGTTCATTGTTGGTGTGTAAGAATGCTATTGTTTTCTTGATGGTAATTTTGTATCCTGCTACTTTGCCAAATTCATTTATTAAGTCTACTAGATTTTTGATGGAATCTTTAGGGTTTTCTATGTACATTATCATGTCATCTGCAAATAAGGACAGTTTTATTTCCTCCTTTCCAATATGGATCCCTTTTATATTTTCTTCATGTCTAATTCCTGTGCTAAGTCTTCCAGTACCATGTTAAATAAGAGTGGCAAAAGTGGGCATCCCTGTCTTGTTCCTGTTCTTAAGGGAAATGATTTAGTTTTTGCCTGTTGAGTATGATGTTGGCTGTAGGTTTTTCGTATATGGCCTATATTATGTCAAGATATGACCCTTCTATTCCTACCTTGCTGAGTGTTTTTATCAGAAATGGGTGCTGGATTTTGTCGAATGCTTTTTCAGCGTCTATTGATATGGTCATGTGGTTTTTATCTTTCATTTTGTTTATGTGGTGTATCACATTTATTGATTTGTGACTATTGTACCATCCTTGCATCCCTGGGATGAATCTCACTTGGTCATGATGAATAATTTTTCTGATGTATTGTTAGATTTGATTTGCTAATATTTTATTAAATATTTTGGCATCTGTGTTTATCAGAGATATTGGTCTGTAGTTTGCTTTCTTTGTAGTGTCTTTATCTGGTTTTGGAAGTAAAATTGTACAGACCTCATAAAATGAGTGGAAGTCTTCTGTCTTCTTGGACTTTTGTAATAGTTTGAGGAGAATGGGTCTTAGATCTTCTTTGAATGTTCATTAAAGCTCCCCTGTGAAGCCGTCCAGGCCTGGGCTTTTGTTTGCTGGGAGTTTCTCGATTACATTTTAAATTTCCTTAGTTGTTATTGGTCTGTTCCAGTTTTCTATTTCTTTCCGGTTAAGTTTTGGGAGACTGTGTTTCTAGATATTTGTCCATTTCACCTGGATTGTCCAATATGTTGGCGTATAATTGTTCGTAGTATGTTTTAATGATCCTTTGTATTTCTATGGTGTCAGTTGTTACTTTTCCTCTTTCGTTTCTGATTTTGTTTATTTGGGTCCTCTCTTTGTTTCTTGGTGAGTCTAGCTAAGGGTCCATCAATCTTTTTGATCTTTTCAAAGAACCAGCTCTTTGTTTCTTTGATCTTTTGAATTTTTTTTTTTTAGTTTCTATGTCATTTATTTCTGCTCTGACTTTCACTATTTTTTTCCTTCTACTTGCTCTGGAATTTTCTTTTCGTTTACTTTCTAGTTCTTTAAGTTGTAGGGCTAGAAAGTAAATTAGAAATTTTTCTTGTGTAATGAGGTAGGCCTGTAGTGCTATGAACTTCCCTCTCAGGACTGCTTTCGCTGCATCCCATAGATTTTGTGTTGTTGTGTGTTCATTTTCATTGGTTTCCAGGAACTTTTTATTTATTTTTTATTTATTTTTTATTTTTATTTATTTATTTATTTATTTATTTTATTATTAATTTACTTTTGTTACAGATGTTTCTCCTTTTTTCCCCCATTGACACCCTCCTCCCCCTCCCTCCCTGCCCCGTCCCCATTTTTGTTGTCCATGTCCATTGGTTATGAGTACATTTGTACAAGTTCTGTGTTCATCGCTCCCCTCCCCCACCCCCTCTTCTGGCAAATGTCAGTCTGTACCCCACTTCCATGTCCTCCAGGAACTTTTTAAATTCTTCCTTGAAATCCTCAGTAACCCATTCGTTGTTTACTAACATGCTATTTAGCCTCCATGTGTTTGAATGTTTTTGCTGTAATTGATTTCTAGTTTCATGCCATTGTGATCTGAAAAGATGCTTGATATGATTTCAATCTTCTTGAATTTGTAGGGACTTCCTTTGTGTCCTCACATGTGGTCTATCTTTGAAAATGTCCCATGTGCACTTGAGAAAAATGTATATTCTGCAGCTTTGGGATGAAATGTTCTGTAAATATCTATTAAGTCCAAATGATCTAGTTTGTCACTTAAGGACTCTGTGTCCTTGTTAATTTTTTGTCTAGAAGATCTATCCAGTGGTGTCAGTGGTGTGTTAAAGTCACCCACTGTGATCGTGTTTCTATTGACCTCTCCCTTGAAGTCCTCCAGAAGTTTTTAAATATATTTTGGTGCTCCTGTGTTTGGTGCATATATGTTTACCAGGGTTATATCCTCTTGGTGGATTGATCCTTTTAGTATTATGTAGTGACCGTCCTTGTCTCTTATTATGGCCCTCGTTTTGAAGTCTGTCTTATGAGATATGAGTATTGCTACACCAGCTTTTTTTTCATTTCCATTTGCTTGAAATTTTTTTTCCATTTCTTCCCTTTCATCCTGTATGAGTCTTTAGTTGTGAGGTGGGTCTCTTCTAGACAGCATATATATGGGTCATGTTTTCTTATCCAGTCAGCTACCCTATGTCTTTTGATTGGAGCATTTAAGCCATTTACATTTAAGGTTATTATTGATATATTCAGTGAGAATTCTTTAACAAGTTATTTCCAGCCTCCCACAAGAAGGGAGACTCTGGTGATCACATTTCAATTCTGTGCTCAGAAGAAATGGATGGCAGTGAAGTATGCAGTGGGTGAAGTCTTCACCTGAAATCTCTGTTTGGGTGTGTCCTTCACTGCCACCTCATACTTTTGGGTTGTTAATCTCTTCTTTACCTCCTGTTCCATTTTGGCACAGTCTCTGCCACCAAAGTTCAGGAAAAATCTGCAGTAAGTAATTCAAACAATGTTGTTAAGCAAAATTATGAGGTTTGAATGTCATTAGGATAGCATAGGGCCCAGGAGAGTGGACTTTCCTGAATCTGTCTCTGGACTAAAGTTGTTTTTCCCTCAATGAGTCCATTAGAGAAAGAGACAGGGACAGCAGCCAAGGAAAGTAAGTCCCTCACTGCTGTCAGTCATGGTTGAGCCACCAATATACAAAGCACAGAGCTCTGGTATGCTGCATTAGGGAGAGAAGAATAGAATGCAATATGTCCAATCCTCCTTGCAAATGTGAAAAAGTCTTAGCCTTCTTTACCATGTTGGTTATGTGGAAGGAGGAATGAAAGAGAAATAGAGAGAGATGGGGAGAGAGAGAGTCAGAGAGAGAGGAATAGAGTCACTAGCAAGATGAAGAAGAGGATAAGGCCTCTTTCTTATATAAGGTCTTGGACCAGCATCTGCTATTGACATTCTGGCTGGAAGGACAAGAACATCACACAAGTAAACATGCCCCACCAGCATCTTGGAATCTCTCCAATTTTGTGAGCTTCCTCCCTTGGGGAGTGTGTGGTATAGAGCCAGGAGAGAATGGGGTGAGAAATCCCCATCTCTAGAGATCTAAATGAATGTAAGTCCATTGATTCCCTCTCCCATGGTCATTTGTATGTTTAAGCCTATATTAAAGGATTTTTGGGCACCATTGAGGTGGTAGAGAGGAGGAATTTGGACTCATTGATAGAGTCTTCCACTCTTCCCTGGGGGTATAACTCCAGCTTGAGTCAATAAAGGCCCATTTAATGATTTACAAAACTGGGGCTGAAGAGATCCATGTCAGCCTGGAAGTGCCTGGGAGGGTGGATAGATTAGCACCTCTTATCTCAGCTCTGAATTGAAGGTCAATACCTTAGATTCTCTTGCAGTAAGCAGGTGTCTAGAGAGTATAGATTTTCTGTTATGTAAACTTGACTCTTCCTTATTGTTGGCCCATATCAAGCCAATTCCAAACCTGTCAAAACATATTATATTACAGAGGAGAAGCCAGCCTTTAACAAACGCTGCACACAGTGTTTCTGGAATTTAGGGCTGATGTTGGGCATCATCCTCTGTCGTCTCTCATCCCTCCTCCCCTTTCCCATTGTTTCTGGATGACAATAGACCCTGACTGATAACAGCATAGCAAAGATGCCACACTACAACTCACACTTACATTTTTGTACACATCCATTACTATAGCTGTTCTGGAAAATGATGGATGGTGGTGAGCCACCTCTGCCCTGGGGATTCACCATATAAAGAGTACATTTAAAGCATGTTGATATGCATAAAACTAGTGTGGTGGTTAATTTTATAAGTCAGCTTGACTGGGCCATGTGGGTGCCCAGATATTTGATTATAAAAAATAATTCTGAGTGTTTCTGTGTAGGTGTTTTTAGATGAAGTTATCATGTAAATCTGTAGTTTGAGAAAAGCAGATTGCCTTCCCCAATGTGGGTGGGCTTCATTTAATCTGTTGAAGGCCTGAATAAAACAAAAAGGCTTGAGTAAGAGAATTCTTTCTGTCTGTTGGGTTTTGAACTGGAACATTGATTTTTTCCCCTTCCTTTGGCCTGGAACTAAAACATTGGCTCTTGCCCAGCTGGTGTGGCTCAGTGGCTGAGTGTCAATCCATGCACCAAGAGGTCGCCAGTTCAATTCCTGGTCAGGGCATATGCCCAGGTTGTGGGCCAAGTCCCCAGTGTGGGGCATGCAGGAGGCGGTCAATCAGTGTTCTCTCTCATTGATGTTTCCATCTTTCTCTCCCTCTCCCTTCCTCTCTCTCTAAACAACAAAGAAAAAAATTGGCTCTTGCTTAGTCTCAAGACAGCTGGACTTTGGACTGGAACTATACCATCAAATACCTTGGTTCTCAGGCATTTGGATTTGGACTAGAACAAAACCATAAACTCTTATAGGTCTCCAGCTTGCTGACTCACCTTGTAGATCTTGGAACTTGCCAGCACTGAATCGTGTAAGCCAGTTCCTTACAATAAATCTTTTTGTATGTATACACTGTCTATTGGTTGGGTTTCTCTTGAGAACCTTGACTAATATAACCAGAAACTCAAAATAGGCATTGCATGCTAGCTCTTTCAGTGTTTTCCTTTTATTGTCATGGGTTCATTAATGTGGCCAAACCTACCGTGATGAGGTAGGGAAACCTGCTCTCCATCTCTAGTGAGAGGAGCTTCCCAGTCACATAGTGAAGGGAGGGTCTTTAATACAATATACCACACTCACGTTACTATTTTTATTTCTCAAGAGCACCCCTAGATCCAGGCAAAAACTTCTACCAGAAGAATCTGAGCATTAGCAAGTGGCTAGCTTGGGGAGCTGAGGGTGTGTGTGTGACATAGGAGATGGTTTCAGAACCATAGGCCTACTGATGAGTAGTCCTATGGAGTCAGGAGGGAGGTCTACAGGACAAAGGTGGTGGTGACAGAAGAATGGGTGACCTTGAAGTTGGGGAAACAGCTGAATTCACCTAATGACATGGGAATTTTGATGTCATTATGTATGCATTTGCCTGTGCTTAGGGGTAGGGGGTTTCTCAGTGAGGGGGTAGATTGAGAGGGACAGCCCATAACACCTATTTTGGAAAACAATTTATGAAGAAAAAAATGATGAAGGATGTATCAGTTTCTTTTCAGCCTGGCTGCTGTGTATAGGAATGATTTTAAAAATGTAACTGACTGGATCCTACCTATGGATTCTTGATTCAGTAGTGCAGGGAGAGTCCTTGATATATATATATAATTTATATTCTGCTCTAAAACCATTCTTTATGTGTCTATATGGTAAGGCCAAAAGTTAAAAACCAATAACCGATATTTATATTATTGTCATTATGTAATTATTTGACATTCACCAAAGTGTTAAATATAGCATTAGTATACGTGTTTCTTTTTTTTTTAATCCTCACCTGAGGATATTTTTCCTTTTATCTTCAGATAGAGAAGGAGGGAGGGAGAATGAGAAGTTGTCAGAAACATCGATGTGAGAGAGACACATCAATTGGTTGCCTCCCGCAGGACCCAGACCAGGGCTGGGAACGAACCACAACCACGGCACATGCCCTTGGCTGGAATCAAACCCTCGACTCTTTGGTTCACAGGCCGGCACTCTAACCACTGAGCCAAATTGGCCAGGGCAGTATATGTGTTTCTTTACATTTCTTATTCTCAGGGTAGATTCTTTCTTATTTCAGGGTGAAGAATCAGGCCCGTGGGGTTTGGGGGATCCACTGGTTTCCATCACCTCAAGCCAGTGGTTCTCAGACCTGTCTGTGCATTCAAATCAGCTGGGAAACTTTTATTTTATTTTTAAAAATAATTCATTTGTTTAATCCTCATCTGAGGATATATTTTCTTTTTTAATTGATTTGAGAGAGAAAGGAAGGAAAAGAGAGAGAGAGAAACATTGCTGTGAGACAGAAACATCAATCCGAAACTGGGGATCAAAACCAAAACCTGGGTATGTGCCCTGAGCGGTAATCAAACCCATGCCACTTTTGGTGTACAGGACGACACTTCAACCAACTGAGCCACACCAGCCAGGGAAGAATGACCTGGGAAACTTTAAAAATTCCCAATGTCTGGAGTTGCACCAACTAATTCAGAACTTTTCAGGGAGGAATCCAGGCATTGTTGTTTTGTGAAGCTCTCTACACATCCCACTGCGCAGCCTGGGTTGAGAAACACTGCTGCAGTCCCCCCAGAGTCTCTACCCTGCCATGCCTGTACCTCCCTTCAGGTAGGGGGTGCTGGAGGTTGTAGAAGTACTGGGCATGTAGTGTGGAGGGTAAGAACAAGAAGACCAGGAAGTAGAAATAAGGGAGGAAAAAGGAAAAAGGTGATTACAATTGAACATAGTAATCACCTACTATGTAAAAAAAAGAAAAACATTTTAAGTCCTGTAGGGCAGTGGTTCTTAAATTTTGTGGACCAACTCCTTAATAATGCCTTAGAAAACAACTATTTGTTGGCTTAAGAACAACATAACGAGAAAAAGTTAAAGCACCGCTGGCCTTGGCCCCCAGGGTTAGAAAATACTCAATGGGGGTGCAGGGTTGGGGAGAGTGAGTGGCAAGGAGCCAGGCAGCCCAGATTCAGAGACTTTTGAGATATGCAGGCACCCAGCATGCACATGCCCCACTGCCACCTTGCCCAAGAGGAAAGTCAGCTCTGCAGAGGGGAAAGTGAAGGAGGAGCCCAAGAAGAGATCAGTGAGGTTGTCAGCTAAAACTTCTCCTGCAAAAATTCAAACAAAGCCAAAAAAAGATGGAAGGAAAGAATAAATCTTCAGACAAAAAAGTGCAAACGAAAGGGAAAAGGGGCCCTGGCTGGTGTAGCTCAGTGGATAGAACGCAGGCCTGCACACTGAAGGGTCACGGGTTCAATTCCTGGTCAAGAGCATGTACCTGGATTGCAGGTTTGATCCCAGGCCCCTGTCAGGGTGTGTGGGGGAGGTAACCAATTGATCAATGTTTCCCTCTTTCAATAGCTCTCTCCCCCCCGCCTCCTTTCCACTTTATCTCTCAAAAAAAAAGGAAAACAGGTCAAAATGAGTGACCAAGAAACTAAAGATTTACCTGCAGAAAACACAGAAACTATTAATAAAAACGTGAAGAGTCCAGCATCTGATGAAGCAGGAGAGAAAGAAGCCAAGTCTGATGAATATCATATACCATGTCTAATCAGTGGTCTCTGTCTCTCTTCTTGTACAAACCAGAGGAATATTTATATCAACTATATTTAGAAACGTTTTTAAGAAGAAGGGAATTTCACCTCATTCCATATTTTAAGTGTAAATGCTGTTTTTTAAGAGGTGAAATTATTTGCTGGTCATTTAATTTTTGGTACAAACAGAAAATAGTGGGATATTGAACATAGAAGGCTTTGATTATCTTGGGTGCCAGCTTAACATTTCATAGATGGGTTGGTTTTAATACAAAGCATACTAAATGGCAATTTGAGGCAGTTGTGCACTTAATATGTCTTGAACATTTGTAATTACTTCTATTATCATGTCTTTGATAGAATTGTTTCCTAAAGAAAACCACTCTTTGATCTTGGCTCTCCCTGTCAGAATTTTGTGCACTCTGTAACAACTTTGATGTGGTAAGACAGTTTTCCTAGTAACTTTGTTAATGGTGCTGTGAAAGATTGAACATTTGATTATGTAGTGTATATGATATCAAATTGTGAATTAGTGCGATTTTAGTGTAACAGCATATCAACATTTGAAGATATTGGTACTTGATATTCTAAAATTTGCCTCCAAATTTTAAGCTGAAATAACTGTTTAGAAAAGAATCATAACTGTATGACTTTTTCGGTTTTGGTACACATGTCAATTGTGTACAAATTACAATGTCTGTGTACTTATCTTCAAAACAACCAGTAAAATTTCAATTATGAAAGAAAGAAAATAAACCACTCAATGGGGGAATACAAAGACTAATTAAATGCAGATGTTGTAATAATCATACTATGCAACGTTTCTGTTGTTAATTGCTTTGTATGAACTATCTCATTTAACCCTAATAATAATCCCATGAAGAAGGTATTATTCCTGTGCCTGTTTATACACAAAGAAACTGAGGTGCAGAGACAAGTGCCTTCTTCAAGGCATCACAGTGAGATAGAGACTGCTATGTAGTTACAAAACTCTTTTCCCCCCCTCAGAATCATCTCACCATAGTATATTTTTAGTTGCCCTCGCGTTTAGGTGTGACCATGTGACTGAGTTCTGACCAATAAATTGTGTGGAGGAATGGTCACAAAAACCTCCTACATGATTTTCTGTATGCTTCTTCCTCAATCTGGCAACTGAGCACAGAGACCCAAGAGAAGACTCTGAGGCCCTGGGTGATAGGGGAGCCATCACATGGAAAGAAACTGAATTTCTGAATGATCATGTGAAAAGTGCCTCCTGACCAGAAACATCCAATTTGCATTCTGTGTGAGCAAAATGTTATTGTGCTAAGATTCTGAGATGTGGGGCTTTGTTTGTAGTAGCAGCTGGTACTATACACCCTGCCTCACTCATGTAGATTGAAAGCAGTGAAGGCAGGATCCATCCAGGCAGAGTCTGTGAACTGACTGCTTCACCACACTACCCACAGAGTGTGAAAATACAAAGGAGAATGTAACTAGTGTCTTTCTTAAGTCTTCTTTTTACCTCCATTCTTGGTATTCTTAAGAGATCTACCTATCCCTTCTTTTTGGCCATTGGAAGAATGGTCAGCTGTGGACAGATGTAGGAATGGGAGAAGCTGGCACTGGGAATATGGAAAGGGAAATGGGGTGCAGAAAGGGAACTGAGGTGAATCATGTGGTCAGGAAAGGTGAAAGGCAGGTTCATGCTGGGACATGTTACAGCTCAGCTGGACACCTGGTAAGCCATGGGACTGGGATGGCTCCTTTTCAATAGGTTCTCTCTCTCTCTCTCTCTCTCTCTCTCTCTCTCTCTCTCTCTCTCTCTCTCTCTCTCTCTCTCTCCTTCTTACTTTTCTTACTTTTTTTATTATGGCTTTACTGGGGATCAGGTAGGGTTGGAGCATGGACCATGCTGGGAGAGCAGGACCTGCACACCAGGCCAATACTAATTTTCAGGGCAGTGCTTGGGAGCTCAGGGCTGAGCTCTGTAGGTGAGGGGTGCATACTGGCTCCTCAAAGCAGAAGCAACCACTAAAGGAAAGGACGGTTGCTGAAGAAAAGTGAGAAACTGAAGTTTTAAAGGGCCTCATGAAAAGGCGATTGGGAGGGAGAAAAGAAGGGACCAGTAAGGAATCTGGGGAGGAGAGAATAAAAAGAAGGAGAAAGAAGTAAGATAGCTAGTTCTGAAGGTACAGAGAGGTCTGACCATTCTCTAGGACCCTGGAAGATCAGGTGCCACTATGACTGCTCCCTACCATCTCCTGGCTGTACAGGCCCTACTTGTTGCCCCACAAAGCAATCTTTAGAGACAGAGGGCCTGGAAGCAAGTGGCTGGACATCATGTAGGCAGGGATCTTTTTCAGGCACTCAAAGTGGGCTATGAAGTCCTTCAGGTTTGGGAATGCATTCAGGCACCTAGGATTAAATATATGACATAGATCAAGCACATCATAAGCCAGGAAATCCACAGAGGTGAGTTTGACCCCTGCAAACCAAGGCCTTTTCTTCAGAAACTGTGAGAAGAGCTTCATCTTTTCAGGGAGTGCTTCCAAGTACTCAGGTTTCCGTTTCTCAAAAGTCAGAGATGTAGCAAACCCTAGCTATGGACATGCAGATGGCTATAAACCTGTCACCCTCTTCAGTATCCTGCTGCCCATACTTTAGCCATCCCTGCAGATCCAAACTCTGGTCTCTGACTCCATACCTCAGTGACGCCACTATAGGTTTTTGGACTCTTATTTTCCATAATGTGCTATGGAAAGTTCCTCCAGGTAGACAACCAGGGCAGTCATCTGTGTGTTTCTTTTTCCTCTGGGACCATAGTCTTATACTGCATTCCAATCTCTGAAAATATTTTTTTCCAGTTTTGTAGTGGTTTACAGGCCTGGAATTTGGTCCTCCATCCTGACAGGAAGTAGAAGTTACCTTCCTGTTTGTTATTCTGATGCTTTTAGATTTGGACAGTGTCAGTTGCCTCTTCCAACCTCTTCACATTCACTCATGTGTGTTGACAAGCAGGCTGGAGGGTACTCCAGTGGGGGTTCTTGGAGGAGAAGCCATTCTGTGCTGATAATGGGATCAGGATCTGAGAGGAGCGATGAGAACATGACAGAAGGTTGTGCCCTGCCAGCTGGTGGCAAGCATTGGTTGGGGTTGGCTGCTCAAGTCTTTGGTCCTTTCACTTGGTGGGATGCAGGATGTCTTTTTTTTTTTTTTTTTTTCAAGTAGGGGAGTAAGATGGAGTTATGAAGAGTAGGAGAAGGTCTGGACCAGGGGATCTGAGGACTAGATCCAGTTCCATCACTTAGAAGCTGCGGGATGTACAAACCATTTGAACTCTCTGAAGTTCATCTTTCACTTGTAAAATACAGGAAATGCTCCCATTGCCACATAGCATCAGTGAGTTCATGGATGTGACTTCATCTTGTAAACCATGAAGCCTCATATACACATAAATAGTCTTCCTCTCAAGGAAGGGAGGTCAGGTATAGAATGTGATTTGCCCAGGGCCCCAGCATCCATTTGGAGAAATCCCAAATTGTTTAAAGAAGCAACCAAGAGAAAAAATAAGGGAAAGACTCCTCCTCGTCTCTCCCTCCAGGCCTAATTGGTTCGTTTGTCCCTTAGGCAGTAAAATCAAGCCTGTCCTCTTGGGTATGTGTATGCTGAGTTTCTTGATCCAGAAATAAACAGGCAGTCCTGAAGCTTGTGGCTAGCCTGGTAAGGCTTCCCAAGGCCTTCCTGGCTTGCCTCTGTGCCACAGGGCAGTTAGTCTCCCGGAACCCAGGCTGGTTGGCTGTAGGGCTCTGCCAAAGTGGCAAACTTTTCTCCCTGTGAGGGTTTTGACTTCTCCCTCATCAGCCCACAGGCTACCACACAAAGTCAAATGTACAATCGTCTGAGAAGTCAGGGTTTGGTAATCGCCCTGGACCCTGAGGCTGAACAATGGGGACCACCAGGGACGATTCCAAAGGCTATATTTGTCAGCAGGATCAGGCCATATGTCCTGTCAATCCAACATTTGGGTCACAGGGTGAAGAAACATACAGATCCTGGCTAATTCCATGGCTTAGATTTGATGGCAGAGGAAATTTAATTATTAAGAGATGGTGGCAGGGAAGCAGAAAACAAAACAGGTTTTGGAAAACAAACACATTTAATTTGCACGTGGAATTTTTGAGAGCATAATGAGTTGGTTTTGACATCATCCCATTCCCTCCCACCATGCAAAGATTCAACTAAAAATAGTGGAGTGGAGGTGGGGTGAGAGAGGAAAGACTTCTTTATGGAATTTCTGACTGTAATGAATTATGCAGCTTTCTCATTAACCTTTGTTGAACCCAAGTTATACGCATACTCGACTCCCAATTGTATTTCTTCCTTGTTTTAAAAGTGAGATTTGAGCCTAACTTTAACATAACTAAGCACCCTTCCCACTGTTTACAACATAGCCCTGGGCAACTGGTATACTTAGCTGACTGTTAAAAAAAAAGTCCCAGCCAGGTGGTTCAGTTGGTTGGAGCCTGGTCCAGTACACCAAAAGGTTGCAGGGTTGATCCCAGGTCAGGGCACATGCCTGGGTTTTGAGTTCGATCCCTAGTTGGGGCACATATGGGAGACAGCTGATTGAGGTTTCTCTCTCTCTCTAAAAATCAATAAAAACATATCCTCAGGTGAGAATAAAAAAAAAAACCTAAACTGTCTCTGCAAATTAAAAAAGATAATCAGGATTTGAAAAGGATAAATCATTGAGTCAGGATTTTCACATCTGGTACTTTTAATTATGTAATCACTCTCTGGATGTCCACACATCCGTTTTCAAGTTACTGGCCTCTGGGCAAAAAAGTGCTTTCCCTGCTACTTGATTTAACTGATATAGGTGAACTGGCCAAAAAGCAGTTAGTATTTTTTCCCCCAAGCACCAGCTTTGTGAGAATGTTCTGCATTCAATGTTCAGGCAGGTAAACATAGGAGAGTAAACACATACTGTTTTCTGTGTATTCCCTGAAATCACAAGAAAACAAGCTTTGAGCTACTTGCTAGGCATGTATCTCTATTTAAAACTGAAGATTTCTACTTAATTATAGCAAACACAGTTCTATTGTGAGAAAGAAAACTTCTCCCTCATGGAATTGAGACCACTTTTGAGAAACAAGCTCCATTTTCTGCTTTGATGAGTAACTGATGGTCCACCAGGCACATTAGAATAAATTGCATAAATAGGTATGACATTGTTTATAAAGTTCCCAACTATTACAAAATAGTTTCTATCCCAGTACTTTTCTCCTGGGCCACTTTGGTGGAATTATCTCGGATAGCAATGTGCCTTGGAAATGGGAGTAGCCTTCTCACTTGGTGTTCATGTTCACACAAGTTTTTGCAGATCATTTCAGAGGCTTTGTCTTTACATGACAAAAGGGAAAAATATTTGAAGGCAGATAGAAACATCGGCACACCGAATTCTAGAGAAGCAGATGAGCAGTGAGAAAAGACATTGCCAACACTAAATTTTGCCCAGTTAAAGAGGGGAAAAGAATAACAATGGCTTTTAAAACATCATCTCTGAGTACATGTTGCATGTTAGTTCTTCTGTGTCTGAAATGTCAGATTGGTAGCTTGGGATGTTTTTTAAAAAAAAATTTTTTCTTTATTAATTTGAGAGAGAGAGGAAGAGAGGGAGAGAGAGATAGAAACATCGATGAGAGAGAACACCAATTGGCCGCCTCCTGCATGCCCCCCACTGGGGATTGGGCCTACCACCTGGGCATGTGGCCTGACTGGGAATCGAACCAGCCACCTCTTGGTGCATGGGTCGATGCTCAACCAGTGAGCCACACTGGCCAGGCGGTAGCTTGGGATCTTTATTTAAAAATTCTGAGCCATAAAAAGATTTATGAAATTGTGTGAAAATATGATGGAAAGTATCTTTAATGGAACATCCTTAGCACTAGACAAATTTGCCAAGCATTTCATGAAATAAAATAAGATGACTTGAGATGAAGATTTAAGTGGGAGAGAAACCTGGCTGCCCACCAAATTAGATTGGAGTATAGAGCACCTCCATATTCTGACACATAACTATAATTGAAAAGGCCAGGGTAGTAAATAGAGGTTGCCTTTAATTTATAATTAAATGTTTGCTTTTCTGGGGGCTTACCATGTGACATAAGGTACAATGAGATACCAAGATTGAAAACAGCTTCATTGTTGGGACTCATAAGTAAGGACAGAAAATTAATCATCATCACCCTCCTCATCATCATACATAACAGTTATTGAACATTTATATGTGAAGTGCTGTTTGAAGCACTTTATATATTTTAATTCAATTGATTCTCATAGCAAACCTCTGAGGTTGTCACTGTTACTGTTCCCATTTCAGAGATAGGGAAAATGAAGCCGAGTAAGTTAACAGGCCCAATGGTACAGTTAGCCAGAGGTAGAGCTTGGGTATGTAGATACACGTACACAAATAAACAGGTAAGATGTGGCAGGAGCTGTTCAAAAGGCATAAATTGAATGTGATGATGGTTGAGAAGGGAGAAGTCATATTTGTTTAAGGACAAGGGCAGACTTCAAGGAGAAGGTAGCAGTTCAATGAGGCTTGGAAAGGTAAGCAGGATCTCACTAGGTAGAGATCAGGGCTTAATAAAAGGAGTGCATTTACCATAGACACTTTCATGGATGAACATTCAGGCTGGGAGTTGTCCCTTGTTACTGAGAACTCTGCTCCATCATTTAGTAATGGGGCTTGTTGTACCTGTATGTCCATATGTTACAAAACAGTGATCACTGATCCCCAAAAAAAAGTAGGTTATTTGTTAAGAAGTTAATAAAGAAAACATAAATTTAAAAACATTTATTTGCAAAAATATTGTACCCCTATGTTCATTGCAGAATTATTCACAATAGCCAAGACATGGACGTGTCCCAAGTGTCCTTTGATGAATGATTGGATATATACACATATATGTACATATATACAATGGAATACTTCTCAGGTTCTAATATAAAAGATGAAATATTGCCATTTGTGACAGCTTGGATGGATCTTGAGAGTATCATGCTAAATGAAATAAGTCAGGTGGAAAAGAACAAGAACCATATGATTTCACTCATATGTGGAATATAAAACAAAAAGCAACAAACAAATTCATAGATACAGACAACAGAATGGTGGTTACCAGAGAAGGGGGTTGTGGGGAGGACAAAGAGGGTAAACAGGGTCAAATACAAGGTGGCAGAAGGAGATTAGACTTTGGGTGGTGCAGATGTTGTATTATAAAGTTGTACACCTGAAACTTATATAATGTTATAAACCAATGTTATGCTAATAAGTTGAAGAAAAAAAGACAACATTGCCCTGACTGGGTGCTCACTTGGTTGGAGTGTCATCCCAAAATGTTGCAGGTTGGATTCCCAGTCAGGGCACATACTTAGGTTGCAGGTTTGATCCCTGGTTGGGTGCGTATGGGAGGCAACCTTTCCATGTTTCTCTCACATTGATGTTTCTCTCTCTCTCTCTCTCTCTCTCTCTCACTGTCTCTTCTTCTCTCTAAAATCAATAGATATATTCTCAGGTAAGGATTTTAAAAGAAAGACACCTACATGGAAGAAAAGGTAAAAGTGTGAGCAGAAGTTTCCCAGAATGGCAGTGTTGAGCACCTATGTTTGGCAAAAGAGGAGCATGAGGTTTCCTGTGGGCGAGAAGTTGGCAATACAGTTGTAAAGGGAAAAGAGAACCAGCAACTGTTGGGGCCTGTGGGGCAGACCATTGTGTACCTCATTTATGCTAAAACATCCCTACAAGATAGATGTTATTATTACCATTTTACTGATGAGCACACTAAGTACCGAAAGATGAGGTAACTGAAGATCACACAGCTAGTTCAGTGAAGACACTGGAGCATGAGTCTGGGCCTGTTTGATTTCAAAACATCAACTCCACTACACCAAAGAAGGTTACAGCTACTCATGGAGGATCTTGAATGCCAGGCAACTATCATTTTTAAGTGGAGATTAACCTGGCAGAGATCATAGAATGGATGTAGAAGGTGGTCGATAATGGGAGTCAGGCAGGACAGTTGAGAATGGTAGTCTGAACTAGTGATGGCAGGAGAAAGAAAAGTCTAATTCTAGATACAGATGAAGTTAAAATCAGTAGGTCAGGGATTCTCAAATTGTGCTTCCAGGCTAGCAGCATCAGGATCTGGGAATTTGCTAGAAATACAAATCTACCTACTGAATCAGAAATTTTAGTGGCAGGGCCCAGAAATCTGTATGTTAACAGATCCCCAGGGGATTCTTATGTTCCCTCATGTTTGAAAGACTATAACGGACCACAGTGGTGAACTGGATTTGAGAAGTTGAGAGGGGAGTCACAGGTGCAGATTAGGGGTAGACATATAATCTCTAAACCTTTTGTTTCCTATGGCATTCTCTCCTTACCCCAGCCCCTGGCAAACACCATTCTTTCTGTCTCTATGAATTTGACTACTCTAGGTACCTTATATGAGTGGAATCATAGTATTTGTGCTTCTGTGGAAGGCTTATTTCACTTAGCATAATCTTCTCAAAGTTCATCAATGTTGTAATGTATCAGAATTTCCTTACTTTTAAATGTTGAATACTGTCCCACTGTATGCATATACCGCATTTCATTTATCCATTTATCTGTCAGTGGACACTTGGATTACTTCCATTTTTTGGCTATTGTGAATAAACCTATCATGAAATGGGCGAAAAAATATCACGTTGAGATTCTGCTTTTAATTCTTAGGTATATACCCAGAAGTGGAATTGCTGTATTATATGGTAATTCTATTTTAAATTATCTAAGAAATTACCATTCTGTTTTTTCATAGTGATCACACCATTTTACATTCCCAACAGTGCACAGTTTCTTCACATTCTCACCAATGTTTGTTATTTTCTTTCATTCCATTGTGTGTGTGTGTGTGTGTGTGTGTGTGTGTGTCTGTGATAAAAGCTATCTTAATGGATATAAGGCAGTTTTTATTTTATTTATTATTAATTTAATTTTGTTACAGACGTTTCTCTTTTTTTTCCCCATTGACACTCTCCTCCCCATCCCCCCCCACCCCGTCACCAGCTTTGTTGTCCATGTCCATCGGTTATGCATACATACATATAAGTTCTGTGGTTTATCTCTTCCCTCCCCCCCACCCCTTCTCCTGAGGATTGTCAGTCCATACCCTACTTCCACGTCTCTGGGTCTACCCTGTTCCTCAGACTGTTATGTTCATTATATTCCACAAATAAGTGAGATCATGTGATATTTGTCTTTCTCTGCTTGGCTTGTTTCACTTAGGATAATACTCTCCAGGTCACTCCATGTTGTCTCATAGGATAAGAGATCTTTCTTTCTTATAGCTGCAGAGTACTCTATTGTGTATATGTAACACAGATTTTTATCCATTTGTCTATTGATGAACACTTGGGCTATTTCCAGATCTTTAGCTATTATAAATACTGTTGCTACAAACATGAGGGTACATATATTCTTTCTGATTGGTGTTTCAGCCTTCTAAGGGTATATTGCTACAAGTGGGATCACTGGGTCAATGGCAGTTCAATTTTCAACTTTTTGAGGTAAGACCATAGTGTTTTCCACAGTGACTGCACCAGTCTGCATTCCCACCAGCAGTGTACTAGAGTCCCTTTTTCTCCACACCCTTGCCAACATTTGTTGTTTGATGATTTGTTGATGGCGGCCATTCTGACAGGTGTGAGGTGATACCTCATTGTTGTTTTAATTTGCATCTCTCTGATGATTAGTGATGTTGAGCATTTCTTCATATGTCTCTTGACCATTTGTATGTCCTGTTTGGAGAGGTGTCTATTTAGCTCCTCTGCCCATTTTTTAATTGGGTTCTTTGTCTTCCTTTTGTTGAGTTCTATCAGCACTAAATATATTTTGGAAATTGACCCCTTACCTGATGTATCATTGGCAATTATGCTCTCCCATACAGTGGGTTCCCTTTCCAATTTGATGGTTGTTTCTTTTGCTGTGCAGAAGCTTTTTAGTTTGATGTAGTCCCATGTGTTCAGTATTTTCTTTGTTTCTGTTGCCTTACGTGATGTATCAGTGAAAATTCTGCTGCGTATGATGTCAGAAGTTTTGTTGCCTACATTTTCTTCTAGGGTTTTTATGGATTCACGAGTCACATTTAAGTCTTTTATCCATTTTGAGTTTATTCTTGTGTATGGTGTAAGTTGATGGTCTAGTGTCATTTTTTTGCATGTAGCTGTCCAATTTTCCCAACACCATTTATTAAAGAGGCTATCTTTACTCCACTGTATGCTCTTGCCACCTTTGTCAAATATTAATTGAGCATAATGCCTTTGGTCAATTTCTGGGTTCTCTGTTCTGTTCCACTGATCTATATGCCTGTTCTTGTGCCAGTATCAGGCTGTTCTGATTACAGTAGCTTTGTAGTATAACCTGATATCTGGTATTGTGATCCCACCTACTTTGTCCTTCTTTTTCAAGATTGTTGTGGCTATTCAGGGTCTTTTTTGGTCCCATATGAACTTCTGAAGTATTTGTTCTAGTTCTGTGAAATATGTCACTGGTATTTTAATGGGGATTGCATTGAATCTCTAGATTGCTTTGGGTAGTATGGACATTTTAATGATGTTAATTCTTCCAATCCATGAACAAGGTATGTGCTTCCACTTTTTTATATCTCCCTCTATTTCTTTTTTCAATGTCCTGTAGTTTTCTGAAAACAGGTCCTTTACTTCTTTGGTTAAGTTTATTGCTAGGTATCTTAATTTTTTTGCTGCGATGGTAAATGGGATTGTTTTTTAGTTTCTCTTTCTGTGAGTTCGTCATTGGTGTATAAGAATGCCGTTGATTTCTTGATGTTAATTTTGTATCCTGCTACTTTTCCAAATTCATTTATTAAGTCTAGTAGATTTTTGATGGAGTCTTTAGGGTTTTCTATCTACAATATCATGTCATCTGTGAATAATGACAGTTTCAGTTCCTCCTTTCCAATTTGGATCCCTTTTATTTTTTCTTCATGTCTAATTGCTGTGGCTAAGACTTCCAGTACTATGTTAAATAAGAGTGGTGAAAGTGGGCATCCTTGTCTTGTTCCTGTTCTTAAGGGAAATGCTTTTAGTTTTTGCCCATTGAGTATGATGTTGGCTGTAAGTTCTTCATATATGGCCTTTATTATGTCGAGATATGATCCCTCTATTCCCACATTGCTGAGTGTTTTCATCAGAAATGGGTGCTGGATTTTGTTGAATGATTTTTCAGCATCTATTGATATGATCATGTTGTTTTTATCTTTCATTTTGTTTATGTGGGCATCACACTTGTTGATTTGCAAATATTGTACCATCCTTGCATCCCTGGGATGAATCCCACTTGGTCATGGTGAATACTTTTTTTGATGTATTGCTGGATCCGATATGGTAGTATTTTGTTAAGGATTTTGGCATCTATGTTCATCAGGGATATTGGCCTGTAGTTTTCTTTGTTAGTAGTATCTTTTTCTGGTTTTTGAATTAGAATTATGCTGGTCTCATAAAACGAGTTTGGAAGTCTTCCTTCTTCTTGAATTTTTTGGAATAGTTTGAGGAGAATAGGTGTCAGTTGTTCTTTGAATGTTCGGTAAAACTCCCCCGTGAAGCTGTCCCAGCCTGGGCTTTTATTTGCTGGGAGTGTCTTGATTACATCTTCAATTTCCTTAGTTGTTATTGGTCTGTTCAATTTTTCTATCTCTTCCCTGTTCAGTTTTGGGAGACTCTGCGTTTCTAGAAATTTGTCTGTTTCTCTTAGATTGTCTAATTTGTTGCTGTATAATTGTTCATAGCATTTGTTAACGATCCTTTGTATTTCTGTGGTGTCAGTTATTACTTCTCCTCTTTCATTTCTGATTTTGTGTATTTGGGTTCTCTCTCTTTGTTTCTTGGTGAGTCTAGCTAAGGGTCCATCAATCTTGTTTATCTTTCCAAAAAACCAGCTCTTTGTTTTATTGATGCTTTGAATTGCTTTTTTTTTTTTTTTTTTTTTTTGGTCTCTATGTTATTTATTTCTGCTCTAATCTTTACTATTTCCTTCCTTCTACTTGTTCTGGGCTTTTCTTTTTGTTTGATTTCTAGTTCTTTAAGTTGTGAGGTTAGATAGTCCATTAGAAATTTTTGTTGTTTCTTGAGGTAGGCCTGTAGTGCTATGAACTTCCCTCTGAGAACTGCTTTCGCTGCATCCCATAGATTTTGTGTTGTTGTGTGTTCATTTCCATTGGTTTCCAGGAAGTTTTTAATTTCTTCCTTGATCTCCTTGGTAACCCATTCATTGTTTAATCACATGCTATTTAGCCTCCATGTGTTCAAATGTGTTTGCATGTTCTTGTTGCAATTGATTTCTAGTTTCATGCCATTGTGATCTGAGAAGATGCTTGATATGATTTCAACCTTCTTGAACTTGTAGAGACTTAGTTTGTGTCCTAATATATGGTCTATCTTTGAGAATGTCCCATGTGCACTTGAGAAGAATGTGAATTCTGTAGTTTGGGGGTGTAATTCTCTGTAGATATCTATTAAATCCATTTGATCTAGTGCTTCATTTAGAGTCTCTGTTTCCTTGTTAATTTTTTGTCTAGAGGATCTATCCAGTGATGTCAGTGGGGTGTTGAAGTCCCCTGCTATGATTGTATTGCTGTCAATTTCTCCTTTGAAGTACCCCAGAAGATTTTTAATATATTTTGATGCTTCTATATTGGGTGCATATATATTTACCAAGGTTATATCTTCCTGTTGGATAGATCTTTTCAATATTCTGTAGTGGCCTTCTTTGTCTCTAGTTATAGCCTTCATTTTGAAATCTATTTTATCACATATGAGTATTGCTACCCCAACTTTTTTTTTCCTTTCCGTTTGCTTGGAAGATTTTTTCCACCCCTTCACTTTCAACATATGTGAGTCTTTTGTTGTGAGGTGGGTCTCTTGTAAACGACATATATGTGAGTCATGCTTTCTTATCCAAACAGCTACTCTGTGTCTTTATTAGAGCATTCAATCCATTCACATTTAAGGTGATTATTGATATGTATTTATTTATTGCATTTTTGTTTAGTGTGGTTGTATTTTTCTTCCTAATTCTTCTACTAATTACAGCAGTCCTTTTAACATTTCTTGCAGTGCTGGTTTGGTGCTAATATATTCCCTTAGCCTTTTTTTGTCTGGGAAGCTCTTTATTTGACCTTCTATTTTGAATGATAGCCTTGCTGGATAGAGTAGTCTTGGATTCAGATCCTTGTTTTTCATGACCTTGATTACTTCTTCATGCCATTCCCTTCTGGCCTGCAGTGTTTCTGTTGAGAAGTCAGCTGATAACCTTATGGGGGTTTCTTTGTATATAACCTGTTGCTTATCTCTTGCTGCCTTTAGGGTTCTCTGTCTTCAGTTTTTGGCATTTTAATTACTATGTATCTTGGTGTGGGCCTGTTTGGGTTCTTCTTACTTGGGGCTCTCTGTGCCTCTTGAACTTGATTGCCTTCATCCTTCACCAAGTTAGGGACGTTTTCTGTCACTATTTCTTTAAATGTATTCTCTAACCCTTGCTCATTTTCTTCTTCTTTGGGGACTCCTATGATGCAAATATTATTAGGTTTCCAGTTGTCCCACAGTTCTCTTAAGCTGTCTTCTTGTTTTTTAATTGTTTTTTCCTTTTGGTTTTTTGATTGGTTGATTTTTTCTGCCCTGTCTTCTAATTCACTGATCCGGTCCTCAGCTTCTTCTATGCTGCTCTTTAGTCCTTCCAATGTGTTCTGCTATTTCCTTCTTCATTTCTTCTTGGTGGTTTTTCATTTCCAGTTGGTTGATTTTCAATGTTTCTAGATCTCTACTCATGGTGTTCTGCTATTTCCTTCTTCATTTCTTCTTGGTGGTTTTTCATTTCCAGTTGGTTGATTTTCAATATTTCTAGATCTCTACTCATGGTGTTGATCTCTACTCATGGAGTTGAGTGATAAACTCCCTCTGGTGTTCAGCATAAGAGGATTTCCTGAATGTGAGGCAGATGCTGGTTGTTATTGAGCCTCACTTTGCATTTCTTTGGCCCAGCTGGGGGGAATTGAATCTCCAAGGGGAGGGGCTGCTGCTTCTCCCCAGAGCTCTGGGAAGGAGCAAGATGGCCACCATCCTGCATGGCCGCAACTCAGCAAAAACTCTGAGCACCCTCCAAATCCCGAGTGTCCCCACACAGTTCCAGTCCAGTCCGCTCTCCCTCTGCCGGAGCCCAGGTTGAGTGGCTGTAGCTAATTTAGTGCTCTGTCCCAGCCCTCTGTGCTGTGGAGCTGGCTTGGGATTTTAACCCCAAGGGTGCTGCTCACAGCTAAGACTGCTACTGTCTGTGGGCTCCCAGCCCCCCTCTCACACCTCCACAGACCTATCAGGCTCGATTCAATGTCCCTGGTTATATGGTCCTCTCAAGCTGCTTTTGTGTTGCTTTTTCCTGACAATTTGTCTTTATTTTAGTTGTAATTCCAGTTTGGTCCTGGGAGATCATCTGTGTAGCTTCCATTCACTCTGCTGCCATTATGGAATCTTAAGGTAGGTTTTTTTAATTTGTGATTTGATTTTATTTCCTTAATTATTAATGGCATTGAGTATCTTTTCATGTATTTTTTGGCCATTGATATGTCTTCTTTGGAGAAATAGCTATTCAAGTCCATGGTCCTTTTTTGATAGAATTCTTTGGACAGTTCTCTGTGTATTTTCTTTGTGAACACTTTCTTTTTCATTTTTAATTATCTTTATTATTGAGAGTATTACAGATTTCTCACTTTTTCCCCCATTGACCCTCTCCACCCTCCTCCCTCTTCCCCCACCCCTCCCCCAGGTCTTCACTACACTATTGTCTGTGTCCACTGGCTATGCATATATGCACATAAGTTTTTTGGTTAATTTCTTCCTGCCACCCCTCCCCACTTCTCTCTGAGTTTCATCAGTCTGTTCCCTGCTTCCATGTCTCTGGATCTATTTTGTTCATCAGCTCATTTTGTTAATTAGATTCCACTTATAAGTGAGATAATGTAACAACTGTCTTTCTCTGACTGACTTATTTCACTTAGCATAATATTCTTCAGGTTCCTCCATGCTGCCTCAAAGGGTAAGAGAGCCCTCTTTTTTTTTTAAATCCTTGCCTGAGGATATTTTTCCTTTTATTTTCAGATTGAGTGGAAGGGGGGGGGGAGAGAGAGAGAGAGAGAGAGAGAGAGAGAGAGAGAGAGAGAAGCACATATGCAAGAGAGACACATTGATTGGTTGTCTCCTGCATGACCCCAACCAGGGCCAGGGACCTCTTTTTTAAAGCTGCATAGAATTCTATTGTGTAAATATACTACAGCTTTTAAAAATATATATTTTTATAGATTGTTTTTAGAGAGAGAGGAAAAGTGAGAGAGATAGAAACATCAATGTGAGAGAGAAACGTTAATTGCTGCCTCCTACAAGCCCCTTACTGGGGACCAAGCTCACATCCCGGGCATATGTCCTGACCAGGAATTGAACTGGGACTCTCAGCCCATGGGACAATGCTCAATCTACTGATCCACACACCAGGCCATACCACAGCTTTTTGATCCATTCATATCCTGATGGGCACTTGGGCTGTTTCCAGGTCTTAGCTATTGTAAATAGTGCTGTTATAAACATAGGGATGCAAATATTCTTTCTGACTGGTGTTTCAGGCTTCTTAGGTTGTATTCCTAGGTGTGGGATCACTGTGTCAAATAGCAGTTCCATTTTCCATAGTGGCTGCACCAGTCTCCATTCCCACCAGCAGTGTACTAGGGCTCACGTTTCTCTACATCCTCACCAACGCTCATTTGTTGATTTCTTGATGGTCGCTATCTGGCAGGTGTGAGGTGGTACCTCATTGTCATTTTAATTTGCATCTCTCTGATAATAAGTGACGTTGAGCATTTTTTCATATGTCTCTTGGCCCTTTGCACATCCTGTTTGGAGAAGTGTCTATTAAGGTCCTCTGCCCATTTTTAATTGGATTGTCTTCATTTTGTTGAATTGTATGAGTACTTTATATAGTTTGGATATTGATCCCTTATCAGATGTATCCTTGGCAAATAGGTTCTCCCATACAGTGGGTTCCCTTTTCATTTTGATGCTGCTACTCTTGCTGTGCAGAAGCTTTTTAGTTTGATGAAGTCCCTTTTGTTTATTTTTCCCTTTGTTTCTCTTGCCCTAGGCGATGTATTAGTGAAATTTCTGCTTCATGAAATATCTTGAGATTTTGCTGCCTATATTTCTTCTAGGATTTTCATGGTTTCATGACTTACATTTATGACTTTTATCCATTTTGAGTTTATTCTTATGTATGGTGTAAGCTGATGGTCTAGTTTCATTTTTTTGCATGTAGCTGTCCAATTTTCCCAATACCATTTATTTAAAAAGCTGTCTTTACTCCATTGTATGCTATTGCCTCCTTTGTCAAATATTAATTGGGCATAATGTCTTGGGTCAATTTCTTCATTCTTTATTCTGTTCCATTAATTTATATGCCTGTTCTTGTGCCCATACCCGGCTATTTGATTACCATGGCTTTGTAGTATAACCTGATATTTGGTATTGTGATCTCTCCAATTTTCTTCTTCCTTTCAATATTGCCATCTATTCAGGATCTTTCTGGGCTCCATATAAACTTTGGGAGTATTTGTTCTAGACCTGTGAAATATGCCATTTGTATTTAACAGGGATTGCACTGAACCTATATTTTGCTTTGGGTAGTATGGATATTTTAATGATGTTAATTCTTCCAATCCATAAACATGGTATATGCTTCCACTTGTTTACATCTTCCTCTATCTCTTTTTCCAATGTCGTTTTCTGAGTATGGATCTTTTACCTCCTTGGTTAAGTAAGTATCTAATTTATTTATTTTTGTTGCAGTGGTAAATGGGATTTATTTTTAGTTTCTCTTTCTGATGATTCATTATTGGTGTATAAAAATGCCATCAATTTCAAGGTGTTAATTTTGTATCCTGCTGTATTGCTGAATTCATTTATTAAATCTTGTAGTTTTTGGTGGAGTCTTTAGGGTTTTCTATGTACAGTATCATGCCATCTGCAAATAATGTTTTACTCCCTCCTTTCCAATTTAATGCCTTTTATTTTTTCTTCTTGTCTGATTTCTGTGGCTAGGACTTTCAGTGCTATGTTGAATAAAAGTGGTGAAAGTGGCCATCCCTGTCTTGTTCCTGTTCTGAGGGGAAATGTTTTTAGTTTTTTCCCATTGAGTATGATGCTGACTGTTGGTTTGTCATACATGGCTTTTATTATGGTGAAGTATAATCCCACTATTCCCACTTTGCTGAGAGTTTTTATCAAAAGTGGGTGTTGGATATTGTCAAATGCTTTTTCTACATATTTTGATATGATCATGTGATTTTTATCTTTCAATTTGTTTATGTGATGTATCATGTTTATTGATTTGTAAATATTGTACCAGCCTGGCATCCCAGTAATAAATTCCACTGGGTCATAGTAAACTATCTTTTTAATATATTGCTGGATCCAATTTGCTAATATTTTGTTGAGGATTTTATAATTTATATTCATCAGGGATATTGGCCTGCAATTTTCTTTCTTTGTAGTAGCTTTATCTGGTTTTGAAATTAGGATAATGCTGGCAAAGCAAAACAAGCTTGGAAATGTTCCTTCCTCTTCAATTTTTTGGAATAGTTTGAGGAGGTTAGTAGTTATTCTTTGAATTCTTGGTAATACTCTTCTATAAAGCTGTAGGGACCAGGGCTTTTTTCACTGGGAGTTTATTGATTACTGCTTGAATTTCATTAGTTGTTTTTAGTCTGCTCAGGTTTTCTGACTCTTCCTGCATGAGTTTTGGAAAATCGCATGATTCTAGGAATTCGTCCATTTCCTCTAGGTTGTCCAATTTGTTGGCATATAGTTGTTCAGAGTATTTTCTTATAATCATCTGCATTTCTGTGGTGTCAGTTGTTACTTCACCTCTTTTGTTTCTGATTTTATTTATTTAGGTCCTCTCTCTTTGTCTCTTGATGAGTCTGGCTAAAGGTTCATCAATCTTGTTTATCTTTTCAAAGAACCAGCTCTTGGTTTCATTGATATTTTGTATTGGTTTTGTTTTTTGTTTGTTTGTTTGTCCCTATGTCATTTATGTCTGCTCTGCTCTTTATTATTTCCTTCCTTCTATTTACTCAGGGCTTTCCTTGTCCTCTTTCTAATTCTTTAAGTTGTAGGGTTAGATTGTTTATTAGAGATTTTTTTGTTTCTTGAGGTAGGCCTGTAGTGCTATGAACTTCCCTCTCAAAACAGCTTTCACTGTGTCCCATAGATATAAGGATGTTGTGCATTCATTTTTATTTTTTTCCATAAATTTTTTTATTTCTTCCTTGATCTCATTGGCAACCCATTCATTATTTAATAACATGCTATTTAGCCTCCATGAGTTTGACTTTATTTTTGTAATTATTTCTAGTTTCATGCCTTTGTTATCTGAAAAGATGCTTAACATGCTTTCAATCTTCTTGAAATTGTAGAGATTTAGTTTGTGTCCTAACATGTGGCCTTACTTTGAGAATGTCCTGTGTGCACTTGAGAAGAATATATATTCTGCTGCTTTGGGGTAAAATGTTCTGTAAATATCAATTAAATCCATCCGATCTAGTGTGTCTAGGGTTGCTGTTTCCTTGTTGATTTCTTTTTATTTTTTTTTTGTCTGGAAGATCTATCTAGTGATGTCAGTGGGGTGTTAAAGTCTCCTACTATGATTGTATTTGTGTCGATCTCTCCCTTAAAGTCCTCCAGAAGGTTTTACATTTATTTTGCTGCTCTTATATTGGTTGCATATATGTTTACAAGTGTTATATCTTCTTGTTGGATCAGTTCTTTTAGTACTATGTAGTAACCTTCTTTATCTCTTGTTATGGCCTGCATTTTGAAGTCTACTTTGTCAGATATGAGTACTGCTACCCAAGCTTATTTTTTGTTTTCATTTGCATGGAAAACTTTTTCCCATCACTTCGTTTTCATCTTGTGTGAGTCTACTGTGTGAGTATATATAGTATACAAGAGAACTACCTCATATTTTCTTATCTATTCAGCTACTCCTTTCCTTTTGATTGGAGCATTTAATCCATTTACATTAAGGTAATTGTTGATAGGTACTTATTTATTGCTATTGTTATTCTTTATGCCTATGTTTCTCTATATATTTCTTATTATTATTACAGAATTCCTTTTAACATTTCCTTCAGCCTTTTTTTTTTTTTTTTTTTTTTTTTTTTTGGTCTGGGAAGCTGTTTGTTTCACCTATTTTGAATGATAGTCTTGATGGTTAGACAGTCTTGGTTTCAGACCCTTGCTTTTCATTTCCTTGAATACTTCATGCCATTCCCTTCTGGCCTGTAGTGTTTCTGTTGAGAAATCAGCTGATGGTCTTATGGCAGCTCCTTTGTAGACAACATGTTCCTTTTCTCTTGCTGCCCTTAAGATTCTCTCTGTCTTTAATTTTTGGCATGTTAATTATGATGTGTCTGGGCATGGGTCTCTTTGGGTTCTTCTTGCTTGGACCTTTGTGCTTCATGAGCTTGTTCTACTTTTTTCTTTATCAAATTAGGAAAGTTTTCTGCCATTAATTCTTCAAACAAGTTCTCAATTCCTTGCTCACTTTCTTCTTCTTCTGGTACTCCTATGAACTGAATGTTGTTACATTTCAATTGTTCCACAGCTCCCTTACTTAAACTGTCATCCTGTTTTTTAATTGTTTTTTTATTTTTGGTTTTCTGATTGAGTGATTTTTTTTTCTATCCTGTCTTCTAATTCACTGATCTGATCCCCAGCTTCCTCTGATCTGCTGTTTTTTTTTCCTTCCAGTGTAGTCTTTATTTCTGATATTTCATTCTTCATTTCTGACTGGTTGTGTTTCATAGTTTGTATATTTTTTTATGCTGTTGAGCACCCTTATCATCATTACTCTGAACTCTATTTCTTGTAATTTGCTTATCTCCATTTCATTTAGCTCTTCTGGAGAATTCTATGTATTTTAATTGGGGGTTTGCTTCTTGGTCTCCCCATTTTCTCTGTATTAGGTCGATAGCTACAACTCCAAGTCTTGGTACAGTATCCTTATTTAGTAGGTGACTTGTGGGACCCATTGGCGCAGTCTCCCTGATCACCAGACTTGGGTGCTCTAATAATGTCTCTTGTGTGCTTTATGTGGGCCCTCCCATTGAATTAAGTGTTGATTATTCTTGGTTCATTCATGTGTGGGCTGGCCTTCAGGCTGGCTGGCAGTGAGGCTCAACCCCCAACACAGTGTGCAGGCTACTGTGCAATTTCTTATCACATGAAGTGTAATTTCACCTCAGCAGGGATTGGAGCTTGCCAAAATCTTGTGGATATACTTCTTGTGAAGCTTATTAGGTCCTGCTCTGTTGTTGACTGAAGCTGGCCACTGGGTTCATTGGTTTGAGGCCTCTTCTGAGTGTCTCTGGTGCCATCCAGTGTCATACGCTCTTTGTTACTGGCCCTGTGTACCCTCTTTGGAGCTATCAGCGATCCAGAGCTTGTAGCTCCCTCTGCTGGGTCTGGGTGCATACGAAAAGGACCAAGCTAAACACCAAGGTCTGCTTTTATAAGCCCCAGGCAGAGTAGCAGGACAGGCAAAGACTCAAAGCACCCTGAGATCCCCCTCTGTCTGCAGGCTGACTGTTAGTCTCAGTCACTTAATGAGCCTTAGGTTGTTGTTTTCAGCCAGGCATAACTCCACCTGACAGGCAGGAGAGTTTTTAACAAGTGGGGCAATTGCCCCCTACCCCCCTCCCTCAGGCTAAAGCTGCTCTGATGTGAAAACTCTGCTTGAGAAAGATAGCTTCTGCAGCATGGGGGAATGACTCAGCACAAGGATCCTGGCGATGCCTTCCTGGTTTTCTTCTCAGAACCAGGAACTACAGACTCTCTTCACGAAGCTCTAGTCCACTCTGCCCTCCCTCTGCTGGGACCCAAGGTGAGTGGCTGCAAACAAAATTTAGTGTGATGGCCCTTTAAGAGGGTGCCTGTGTTTCTAGCTGTCTCTCCCTGCTGGACAGAACCCCTGGTGTTTTTTACAGTCAGATGTTATGTGGATACCTTTGTTAGTTCTGTTACTCTGGGCTGGGAAGCCCAGGGTTTGGACCCCAGACTTCTCAGAGGGAATCCCCAAAGCTGAGATATCCCTCCAGAAATTCAGCTGCTGCCTGTGGGAACCCAGCCAGCCCTCTCATGCTTCTGCACCTCCTACCAGTCTTGATGTGGGCTCCTCTTTATGCCCCTGGTTATAAGGGTTCTCTCCAGCTAGTATTCAGTTGGTTATTCAGGATGAGTTTTCTATATTTTAGTTGTAAATCCAGTTTAGTCCTGAGAGAAGGTCAGTGTAGCTTCCACTTAATCCACCACTATTTTGGAATCCCTGACAGTTCTCATTTTTAACCAAAAACTGTGATCGAAGAGTTCTGGAAAAGGAGCTAGGTATCTGTAGGTAATAGAAGCATCACAGATGTTTCTGAAGCAAGTCATATTTGTGAGCCACTATGTTGCATGGCAAGATCTTTACCTCTGCCAACTTAATTAAACATGCACATGTTCATACAAATGATCCAAGAAAAATTTAGAACTCCCTCATGTTGTCCAAGTTCTCTCTGTATTAGACAGAGTCACTATGATTTGATTTTGGTTCATGAATGATCTAGCTCTCTTCCTTCCTTATCTTCAGACAACATCAAGGAGGTTGATGGTGATCACCAGTGGCTGAGAATAGTAAGGAAAGAAGAGGGAATTAAAGTCTAACAAAGTAAGAGTTTTGGTTAGGAAGGAAGCTGAAGCTATTCTCCATGGTGCAGTGAATTTTCTGCCTTTGTCTTCTCAGGATCATACTCCATGAGCAGACAAAGAACAGACTTTAAGAACCCAGAGAGGGCCCTGGCCGGTTTGGCTCAGTGGTTAGAGCGTCGGCCTGCGGTCCAGAGAGACCCGGGTTCGGTTCCCGCTAAGGGCATGTACCTCGGTTGCAGTTTGTCCCCGGCCCTGGTTGGTCATGCGGGTGGCAGCCACTTGATGTGTCCTTTTCATGTAGATGTTTCTCTCTCTCTCTCTCTCTCTTCCTCTCTCTCCCTCCCACTCTATCTGAACAAAAAATGTCCTCGGGAGAGGGAACACCATACGCAAACTGTGACTGAGAAGGATTAGCCAGAATATGGCTCTGGTAGGTGGGCTCAGCTACTGGATTTCACGCAGGAAACAAGGAACCCAGAGGTATTGGTCAGCCAGAGATCTGTTGATTGCAAGTCATAGAAACACACCTCAAACTGATATGAAGTAAAGGACATACTGATATCTCATATAGTGGGGCAAGGCCTCAGGGAAACCCCATGACACATTCTCTATTGGTCTTTCTTCTCTCTGTCTCTCTGAATGTTAAAATGGAAGGAAGCACAGCTGCTGAGAGGTTCCTGGTCTAACCACCTGGCTTTCCTCAGTTCCAGTCTGAAAAATTCTAGGACAAGGTTCCAATTGTTCTGATGGGACCACTACATGTTGATGGACCAATTAACTGTGCCTGGGGTAGGAATGACTAAGACCATCAATCCATGAGAGTTCCATGTGCACCAAGAGGGTGAGTGCTCAGTGTTTTTCAAGTCTCTGCTTGGTCACATTTATTGATTTTAATTGGCCAAAGTAAGTCAATCAAAGCAATGGATAATATCAGAGTCAGTTCCTGAGGGCACTGCCAAAGGTCAACGTGGATGTTATGAGGGATGAGTTTGTGGCCATTTGCTATCTGCATCAGTCATATAGGTGCTTGTACTTATACATTGTTTCTCAGAAACCTGACTAACTTTTCAAAGCAACGGAAAAACAGGGAAATGTCTACATTTCTTTGAATAAATTATTTACTTGAATCCTTGGAATATATATGGTATTTTTAAATTATAATCCGTAAACAAGTTGTCAAGACTTTGAAGCCTAAATGAAGATGAATATATATCTTAAAAAGCAGATTTAAAAAAAAATGGTTTGGGACATTACAGCCTCTATAGATACATCACTGTTTATGCATTTCTAAACAGATATAATAATCAGACTAGAATACCTTTTTCAATATTCCTCTCTGTGTGCATGCACATGTGCACATTTGGTCAGAATAAATCTGTAGCTTCAAAAGGGTTTTCTAACTGCCCTGGCCAGTTTGGCTCAGTGGTTGGAGCGTCGGCCTACGGACCAGAGAGTCGCGGGTTCGGTTCCCGCTTGGGGCACGTACCAAACAACAACAATAAAAAAACAAAACAAAAGGGTTTTCTAACCTTCCTGAATGAACATAGGTTGTCATGGCACACAGTCAACTACTCCTTTAATGTTCAGCTTTCCCCACATTTTCATTTGAATTTTAATTCAGTTACAGGATTAGCCACCTTTGGTATTACAATATACTTTTTTTTTTTTTTTAATATTAAAAGTAAGAGTAACATTTGGATTCCAACCTAATAAGGGCCATTTCCTCACCTGGAGTTAGGTCCCACCATTCTCCACTCAGGAGGGTAATTTGCCAGGCATTTCCTTTTTCCGTTTACTTTGACTGGGTCTTTGTGAAGTGTTCATACTTTACATGCTTTGCTTATCACTTGTGACAAATCAATGTGTTTCTTGTTTTGTCTTTGAACAAACGAGAATCTGAAAAACAAAGTCATTTGGAAGCAAGGTCATTCAGCGTTTGTGAGCATTGCTTTCCTCACTTGGGCATGCCCTCTGTTTTCCCTGTGATTCCTCCTAAAAAAGTTTTGACCAAAAAGAATTGACAGATTTCAATAAATATGTGGCCAGTAACATTCAACCAAAAAATGTAACCAAAAAAAGCTCTTCATGATGTCACATACAGACTCCAAATAATAACAATCTTTTTCTCTTTCTTCCCAATTAAGCACAAATATTTTTCTTTTAAGTCTCTTCTTAAGGCATACCAATGTTCTGGTGCCATCCTCATGCTGAGAGAAACAGTTTCTGTCTATTTGCCCTTGTCCAAAAGTGGAGCATATAGTTTTTAAATGAGCAGGCCCCCTTCTCCCTATACACAACTCTCAGAATTTACATTTTTCCAGTTCACTTCTCCATGTTGAACCAAGTACCTGCCAGCAGTGGAGTCTGTGTCCAGGAAAACAAAGTCTGGGTCAGAATAAATTCTGGCTGCCCAGACTCAACAGTTAGGATCACAATGTAGGTGGACCCAAGCCACCTGCACAGAATGACATAGCTATTCCATAGTAGGCCAGTTTGGGCTATGCCTCGAACAGAATTCCACCTGGGTCTGGACAGGTGGCACATGGCCAGAGCTCTGCATACACTTAAGGACTCACTTGGGAAGTAAGGAAAAGGCTGAAGCCATAACAGGCTGGGTGAATGTCAACTTGCAGAGCCTTCAACTGTACTAGCAGAAGTGCTGGTGCGCTCAAGACTGCAGCCGTGACAGACAGCTCCTTATTTGTAAGTAGTTAATGTTTCTTAGCAAGCACTTCTAAAAGAAATTGGTATGTAATGACAGCACTCACTGGAAAACAGGCCGATTAGAAAATGCACTAACTTATCTGGTATTCATTTGAAAAGTAAATGGATGTACGGCAAGGTGAGAGTTCACTATCAATTCAAATATTTTCCCCATAACAGGCTCTAACACTCCTGCTTTAATTCAAGCAGAAATACAAGTATGAATAATCAAAGTAGATGACGCTCATCAAGAACCTTTGTGCTTTGCACCATTGCAAATGGTCATTGAAGCTTAATGGCAAAAATTTACATTCTTCCTTTAATTTGTATTCTATTCCTTCCTTCTGAGTGATGTGATTGTGGCTTGCTGCTGCCAGCTATATTATTTTGATGCAAATGCTGTGTTGTGTGTGCCTGAGTCCAATTTCCTGGCTTTTGCTAGGAAGAAGTGACTACAGAATAGTTCAAAATCAGGGTGATTTAAAGAGTTTATAATTACTGCTCCCAAAGAGTGAAACAATACAATTGATGAGCCCCACTGTTTGGAGATACCTTGACGGCCCTAGATCAATAGATGCCCACCAAGGAAAATAAAATCAACAGGAAAATCACTGTGTATTTGGTCCCTTGCCCCAGCCCCAAAGTTAGGCTTAATTCTGGTCACCCATTGACAAAAGAATTTTAATAATTTATAGTTCAAGCAAAACTCCCTTTCCTGTGCCAAGCTCACTGGGGAGGAATGCTTTATTGAGATACAGGGGTTTGCTGGCCAAAGATTGCAAACATCAGACCCCAAGGGCCATCCTGGAATGTAATGTATGCACAAACTAATTTATGATTCTGTGACTAATTTCCATTTCTTGTGCTTAGAGTTGCCTGGCTAATTACAGGGATGTTTTCTTAACTTTAGTAATTACGCTCTGCCTTCTCGCGGCTACAGAGCAAATGAGTGCAGGCGGATTGCGCAGTACTTGGGAGACAGCGCGTCCAGGCGAGAGGGGACCGCGCGCCCGCGCCGCAGGGCCAGCATCCCTGATCAGAAGCCTCTCCGGCTTTGACCAGCGCTCACAGGCTGCATCGGAAGCATCTGGAGACATATTTGATGGTACGCCCCGTAATTAGAGGAACTGGCTTAATTAGGAGAAGTTTGTGGGTAGAGGGAAACCGGCGGTTGTGCACTGGGATCTGAAGGTTTGCAGCCTCCTCCCAGGAGGGCCGAAACACAAAGCTCTGCCCGCTGAGCGCTCTGCTGCAGCTGTAAAAGCGTCCCCTTGGGTTCCGGTGAGTCTAGGGTAGGTCCAGAGACCTGCCCCCTTGCAGCAGCCTTGCCAAAACGACAGCAGTCACGCTCATCTGGCTTCCACCTCTCCCTTCCCCAGACATAACGACGCAAACTGGGGTTAACTCAGATGTGGTCACCCTGTGGAGTCAGGGTGAGATTGGGAGAAGGGTGGGGATTGTGGACCACAGTATTTTTCTCATTCCAGGGCCCCCTTCCCAGCACATAACTTATTATCCCAAGCAAACACTCAGCTATTTAGAAACCAAGGTCTTAGTTCACTCCTATCAGTCAGAGCTTTCAGGCAAACTTAGAAATACCAGCCCTAACCATATACAATTAGGCTGCCCAGGATGGCAGAGGAATGAAGGAGGGGGCTGGAGCGATGGACACAGCAAACATCTGGGAGACATCTACCCACAATTAGATAAAACCTTACCGTAATCAGAAACCCCAGTGAGGAGAAGGAGAAAGGAGAAATGTCACCAATGCATCACTTACTCATCACATTTATTTACTCTGCTCATTTTCTGGAGACATCTCTCCTTCCACACAGGGTAATAGTATGCAAGAAGCTGAAAGTGTATGTGAGTGTGTGTATATCAGTTATTTTCTCCTCAGCTGCAGTATTTGCTTTCTGGGACATCAAGTCTATTTATTTTTGATGTTCTATCAGAACACACAAAAAGACTCTAATAATGTGTTCCCACTTTACCAAATTAAAATGGTTTGCTCTGCTTTATAAAGGTGAGGTGATTTGTACATCAGGTCATTCAAGATGTAAAAATAAAAATGATCTGTCCTCTAAATATCTCATTAGATATAAACATTTGGTGAAATGCACTTTAAGCATTTTATAATATCAATGTTAAACTAAGCCAACCTGGTTACCTGCATGAAAACATGCCATGCTGTGGACAACACTGCTGGATCTTTCATATACCATTGAAAAATATTAACAGGCTTCATTTTGAAATTCTAAAAATGGATTTCTAATGCATTTGAAAAGATTTCTACACAAAATGATGAACCCTTCATCAGAGCTACTACTAAATTCCTTTTAAACATTGGCTTCCCAGTAAAGAATTAATGTTTCAGAGGACATCACCTTCAGTTAAAAAGAATACATCTCAGACATCATAGGACATTTGTAAGGTAAACATCCCTGCTCCCCCAATTAATCCACAAAGAGGCACAAGCAAATCCAAAATATTGGTAGAATTAGTTCATGCCGTACTGAGAATCCCAGTCAGCCATGACAGAATGGAGGATTCCTTACTGTTGGATGTGTTTCCTCTTAGAACAGCCCTCACTGAAAAAAATCCTCCTTTCATCCAGTCAAGTGAGGCTGATGTGCTTGCTCAGGTGATGTGGAAGACAGAAAAGCAACAAGAAATGTAATTATTTTGACACATTCTTTTTAAAAAGGTTATTATTCCTACTTAATGCAAAGTGGTTTACACTGTCATTATGAAAGGGAATCCACTGTCCTTGGTCGCTAAACTGTGAACCCTGGAGATTCAATGCCAGACACAATCAGCAGTCACTAATAGTTTGATGACAAACTGCAGGGAGGGATCATGTCAGATCTGTAAGAAATGTAGACCTTTCCCTCTCCCTTCCAGCATTCTCTGTGCCCTACATTTCACTCTATTTTACAAGGAAAAACTCATTTTACCTTGTGTGAAGGATAAAACAATTTGGATCCGTCCATCATTTTCTCTCTAAATGATACTTATTTCTGAAACTCCTTAGCATGAGACCTTGATTGGGTGGTTCCTCTGAAATAAGTTCTTTGAATCATCAGAATGCTGTCCTGCCTGTCAGGAAAGCAGTTGTGGGTCCCTTTTAATTGTTCTGTGTGAACAGTTGCTGGTTTGGATAGAAGTGTGCCCATCTCTGTCACCATGCTGTTTTGTCTTGAAGACGGTTTGATGAGGATGGATACCTCTGAACCCCCAAACTCTACTTCCTTTTGACCCACTCTGTAGCTACAGAGGAAGCCCAGATGTTCCACCACAAAATGTCATTTTTGAGTCAGAGATCAAAGGCCCTCCAATAACTCACTGGCCTTATCATGCTCCTTGTAGCATCCAGGGAAAGGAAAGGATCAAAGTCATAAACAGAGGCCATGTCACTGATGAATAATTTACATGCACAGTAGGTGGGAGTGAGTTAGTACATAAAGGTCCTTTTGAAGAGGAAAAAAATTTGCTGCCTTTCCAGCAAACATTGATTTTGGAAGAAACCTATGAGAAGAGACCTTTCTTGGGGAGGGTTTCAGCTTTGTTCTGACCATGACCACAGTGCTCTAAGGGCCGCGTGTGTGCACAAGGGCGCCTGGCAGGCTGCAGAGCATTTTAAAACACACATTTGTTCATTCACTGTCTAAGTGGTGAAAGAGCTCAGACTATTGGAGTTAAGAACTCCAGACAGAAGCCTGCATGGAAAGAATGTGTCTTAGTTTTTCTTATTGTGAAAACTGCTTTTCCCTATTGTGTCCACTGTCATCTCAAGGGGTTCAAATTAAGTTATTTGAAATTAAAGACAAGCTTAACATTCTACCAAATCAAGAGAATTACACCAGATTTTCGTGCAGAGTGCTAATATTTGGAATAAAGTGCTTTTTAGATATATGTGTATCAGGATTAAGTGAGGCTCCTGGTCTCTCTTTGCAGAATGTAAGCAGAAGAACTGGCTTTTGAAAGCAGTCAAATTCATGTTATGAAAAGAAAAAGAAAAACAGAAAGAAATAAAGATGCACTTAACATTATATTTACGACTAAGCATGCTGTTTTCCCAATCTGCCTTAATTTTAGATACTTGACATCATTCATGCATTTTAAATAGTTAGACTGATAATCACTTCCTTAAAATAATTTCAACACTCAGCTACAATAAAATAGATTTCTTTCAAAGACCCCCTTACTTAAATGTGCTCAGTGCTACTTTCTGTATCATGCAGGTCAATTTAATTCAGCTCAGCTCTCTCTGCCCAGCTAAACAATTGCTTTTCAGTCTCTGGAGAGCATGGTGAATGCAGCCAAGAATACCCATCTAGAGATGGCCTTGGACACTTCTGCTCATAAAAACTTGACATCTGAAGTCCCACTCTATTAATCTCTTGTCAAAGAGTTAGTCAAGATTTCTGAAAAAAAGTCAATGTCATATAAATCATTATTAATGATTCAATAATGAGTGAGATTAAAAATGGAAGAATGAAACATTTTAAGAATGGTAGCAGAGCATTTGATTTACAAATACTCCTTTCACAATGGCTGCATATCTCCATCAGCAGCCTGCTTTTTTCTGCAGCTCCAGACCGGGGCAACTACTCTTGCACTTGATGGTTTATCAGTGGTTCTCAACCTTTCTAATGCTGCGACCCTTTAATACAGTTCCTCATGTTGTGGTGACCCCCAACCATAAAATTATTTTCGCTGCTACTTCATAACTGTAATTTTGCTACTGTTATGTCTTAGGCAACCCCTGTGAAAGGGTCGTTCGACCCCCAAAGGGGTTGCGACCCACAGGTTGAGAACCGCTGGTTTAAGTGATACCACACGAGTGGTCTGTATCTCTGTATTTCTCTATTAAGACCTCTGCCTGCACCTTGATTTCTTGCTTCTGTCTTATTAACATGGCCGACCACTTGCTTTTGTTGAAGGTTGTCTTAGTTTTCAGTCTCCAGAAGCAAACCCTCTAACAAGGTTTTGAATGCAAATAATTTATTTGAGTGGGGACTCCAGAAAGTACAGTTGGAGAAGAATAGAAATGAGATCAACATGTCTGCATTAATGAGCAGGTTAGAAGTGTGGGCAACTGGGGCTCATTCTTGCTGGAGACCTCTGGGAAGTGATGTGGAACATATCACAGAGTTGTCCTACCCAAGGGGCAAGGAAGCTGGAATATGTATCTATCAACTCTAGTTTGCCATTGGTTGAGGGACCAAGTATATCCCTTGGCCAGAGAAAGACCCCTCTGAAGTTGCTGACTTGCATGGGAATGGTGAGTGCCAAGAGGAAATGGAAGGAACACTTACTGTTTCTGCCAGATGAGGCAGCTGAAATCACTCAGACAGTGCCAAGATGCTCATCTAAAGGCTTGGCTCCAAGCCTGACTTTGTAGCTAACAGGCTATGCATAACCTCTGAAAGTCTTGCACTCTCATTCAGCCTGTATTATGTGAAATTGATCTAAGAATGCCTTGGGGTGTTGCAAGCTCCAATGGTAGTCCATGGTGGTTTTCTCCACCCTTAATGCACTGCTCCAAGGACTTCTACCAGAGTTTCCCATCAGAATGATTGCCCCACAATCACTGTGGAGCAATATCTTGGACCTCATGCTCATCCCCTGCTCTAGCATATAGTTGGTTGGATAAGGGTGCCCACCTGATCCTAGGCAACTGGTCAGAAAGCTGATTAGAAACATTTTGTGGCTTGACTTGAAAAGACAAACTGGACCAGAGTGCCTCTTTTAAAGATCTGAGCTAAGAAGCAGGGGAAAATGTGCCCATGAATGATGGGAACAGTAGCTGAAGGTCATAAGGTAGAACGTTCACTGTAAACAGCAAGAGAATTAAGGTCAATGAGGTAGAGATATCTGTCTGATTGATCCAATGTTGTACCCTCAGGGCCAAGAACAGTACCTAGCATGTAATAGGTACTCAGTAAACATTTGTTGAATAAATGAATGAATCAATTGTAAAAGTTTAAGAAATGGGGGAGTAGCAATGGTGAGTCATAAGAGGAAACTAGTTGGAGAGAGAATAGTCAGAAGTGAAACTTGCTCATGACAGGCTCAATAATGAAGATAAAAATAGCTAATCCATAATATACTTGACCTTATATTACAACCTCATGTAATAGGTACTAGCATTATTCATTTTAACAGATAAGGAAGCAGAAGGATTGAGAGATTGAGTGACTTTCCCAAGATCACACAGCTAGTACTAGGCGGAGCCAAGGTTTGAACCAAGCTGTGTGCTCAGCAAAGTCTGCTTTTAGTACTATGTTTTACCTCTGTTAAGGGTCCCAGGCCTCCTTGCTTCCAGAACAGGTCTCAAAACCAACTGCTATAAGGCCCAATACTATTTCCATCTCTGGCCTTAGATTTCTATTTGACTGTACTTCTCCACTGCACCATGCTTATTCTTACAAAAACTTGCCCTCCTTATCTCTCCAACTGGAGATAGCCTCAATGGGTCCCATTTATTGCCATCTAAGAGCAAAACTGAAACAGAAAAACAGAGATAGCATTGGACATGTGGTCCCTGCAACTGTCTTCCATGTGTTTGCCTGTGGTCTGGCCTTGGCCCTGTAAGCACCATTCCCAAATAGTTGGTCCAGCTCTCAGAGGTCATTTGCTGAATAAATTTCTGAGACAGTCACCAGAAACTAAGTCACTCATCTACCTTAAGTGAGCTGGTTATCTTCTGCTACTTAACAAACAACTCCAAATCTGAGTGGCTCAAGACAATGACAACATTTATTTTGCTCATGAGTCTACAGTTTGAGCAGGCTTGGCAGGTCATATAGATGGAATAGTGTTCCCCAAATAAATTTATATCGAAAGTTGTAACCCAAGTACCTCAGAAAGTGACTGTATTTGGATAGAGTCTTTATAGAGGTGATGAAGTTAAAACAAGCTCATTAGGGTGGGCCCTAATCCAATGTGACAGGTATCCATACAAGAAGAGAACATTTCGATGCAGACATGGAGAGAGGTGAGATGATGTAAAGACATAATAGAGAGAAGACAGTCATCTTAAATCAAGGAGAAGGGCCTGGTACGGATCCTTCCTTCTAGCCCTCAGAAAGAACCAACCTAACTGACACCTTAATCTTAGACCTCCAACCTCCAGAATTGTGAGAAAGTAAATCTTTGTTGGTTAAGCCCCCCAGTCTGCGGTACTTTGTTATGACCACCCAGCAGATGAATACAGCAGGGGTTGCTCATCCTTGCTCTGTGTGGTATTAACTGGGCAGCTTGAAGGCTATGGTATGGATTCACCTAAAGGTTTCTTACATATATCTGATAGTTGATGTTGGCTGTTGGTTTAACCTCAGCAGAGCTGTTGGCTGGAACACCTCCACATGTCCTCTCTGCATGCCTTTGCAATATGGTGTATGAGTTCTGAGAGTAGAATCAACCAGGTGGAAGCTGAACTTATTTTTATTTTAATCTTCATGTGAAGATATGCTTTTTATTGGTTTTTAGAGAGAGAGAAAGAGAGAGACATCGATGTGAGAGATTGATCAGTTGCCTCCTGTATATGCCCAAACCCAGGATCGAACCCACAACTCAGGTATGTGCCCTGATCAGAAATCAAACCCACAACGCTTTTGGTGTATGGGATGATACTGCAACCAACTGTGCCACTCAGCCACAGTGGAAGCTGCACCTTTTATGACCTAGCCCAGAAGTCAGTCAGAGACATTTCTGCCACATTTTATCCATTAGAAGTAAATCATAAAGACCAGTTTATATTCCATAGGAGAGGAATTAGGCTCCTTACCTTTTGATGGGATGAGTCAAAAAATTTGCAGACATATTTTTAAATCATCATATCAGGTAAACCAAACAACATCCTTATTTGATCAAGGGCCTAAGTAGACCAGGAGTCACAGCAGCTTGGACTCCTATCATAATTCTTCCTACTTTATTCACATGAATACAGTTTGCAGAAATGACACATTCAAAATATGTGCATCAGAGGAGTCACTGTATGTGGTCCACAGAATCCATTGAGCTAGACTTTGCCTGAATTTAAAGCTAATTAAAATTATATTAAACATGAAAACTTCAACACTTTCAATTCAATGAACAGTGGTTACCCCAAACTGCTCTGTTGTAAAGTGCATCCCATGTGATGTTAAAACCAAAGGGTCACAGGAAATTCAGACAGTCAGAAATTGGCAGTGCCCTGACCCCACTACCAAAGATTGGTTGTTTTTTTCTGCTGTCATAATTTGATAACTAAATCCAAAATTAAAGTAGATGTAGCACTTCTTAGCCAATCTGGATAATGATTAATGATAGTTTGCTAAGGTTTTATGCATTGAACAAAAGTTTATAAGTAGGAGACAACATGTCAGGGGCAGATCATTGGAATCTGGTTGTGCAAGGAGATAAACTTGGAAGACTTGTCACTGGAATAACTTCTTACAGCCATAGGGAAACTTCTAGCTGGGGAAGGAAAAAGGAACTCTCTTCTTTTTACCTGGGGGCTTCAGCTACTTCTCCACCTTTCCTCAAACCTTTCCCATACAAGTAATCCAACTTAGCCAATTGGATAGTAGGAGATTACTTCATAAAGGCTGTAGATATTTCCCTCACCAATGCAAATTCGTCTTTTCTATGACAGGAAGACTGAAAGCAGCTATTTCCCAAGAGAGGCCTCCTACTTATTCTTCCATCAGGAGCACCTGCTCATGCCTATAAATCACTGGGATACCCCATCACTCTCAGGAAGCATAAATATTAATGGGTGTGTGGCCCAGGCACTGAAGTCCACATTGCACTTATTATACCAGAGGAGATAGCAGCACGGCCATAGAAAACATCATTAGTGAGGCACGTGGTGCATGCATTAAGCAGTGTCTTCACCATAGAGATAGATGGCTGGGGAATGTAAACTTGAGAAATGAAAGCATCATAGACATTCAACTGGCTTCAGATCCACAATTCTCAATTGCAAAAATCTCTTTTACTCAGTCTAAGCCTGACCTTTCTGATCAACCTAATATTGATGTGAAAATGGTGGCATCTTTGCTCTACTTCTTGTTTGAAATCCATCTAAATGAGAAAAATGGACAAAAGATAGAGGGCACACAACCCACCACCAATGAAGTAGAAACCTGCAACAACATCGCACCACAAAATACAAAAGATTCCTAGAAAATGCCAAGGAAGCTAGACTGAGATGAGGGAGTAAGCCCACAGCTGACACATGCTGCCAAAATCTGATAAAAATATGTATTTAATCAAAAGTATTTGTCAACACCAAGAGGAATATATCCAAGGATTCTGAAACAAATCTAGTTTCATGGGCAGCACATGAAAAAGGTGTGAAAGAAATATCTTTATGAGCAGAGCAAATATCCACTGCTTATAGTGAGGTCAGGAATGAAAGGGTAGCTAAAAAAATATTGGTATGCTGGTAGTCTGTACCTCTTGCCTGTGTCCTGGCCTTCTACTCAAGGAAAACTCCCAGAAAGGAAGCTAGGGGAGTTATGAGGAATAGACAGCCAGAACCTGATCACAATCCAGAAGGCATGTGCCCTAAAGAGCTTGCTGTGAACAACACTGGTTGAGGAACACAACACCTGAGGAAGTGTGTGTCCTTAGGGTAAGAAAAATAAAGATACAGGGAAAAAAGTACTGAAAAATACAAAGATGGTAGGCTTGAGATCATTGAACAAAATGAAATAGAAAAGTAAACTATAAATAATGATTGCAAAGAAGCTGATAGATATGGGAAACAAAGGAGACCCATATATTCATAATTACAGTTTCTGAAGAAGAAAACAGGAAGATAGAACAACATATTCAAGGATAAATAGAGGAAAACTTCACAAAAATAAGAAAACATTGATAGAACAAAATGTCCCCCCAAAAAAATGATGTGCAGTGATCAACACTAAGCTATGTCCTGTGAAAGCTATTGAACTCCAAGGTCAAAGAATCATAAGACATTACAATAGAAATATTTGAACATTTAACATACGTTATGAGAGTCTCCTATGTGCCAGATACTGTACGAGGCTTTGAGTATTCTGTAGTGAACAAGATAATCAAAGTTTCTCCCTTCATGGACTTTTCTAGTGTAGGATTTGGAGGTGCGAGTGTTGGAAAACTGATAATAAGTAAACAAGATATTTAATATAATCTTTTCTCCCAATAGTCTACCTGTGTTGTGCATAAAGAGATGTCCAGGATGGGGTTCAACAAATGTTGAAAACTGTGATTTCTAGGCAGAAAGATTTTGCTTTGGTGTACTTTTATGAGCTGTGAAGGCTGCTGCCTGGGTCCCTGTACTGAGTCATTAACTCACACTGCAGAAACCATTTTTCTCAGGCAGAGTTTTCCCATCAAAGCAGCTATAGCCCAAGGTCCGGGGGTGGGGAGCAACTGCCCCACCCATTGGATTTCTCTGAACCCGCCCACTCGGAGGAGATTATATCTAATAGAGAGCTACAACCAGAGGCTCATTAAGTGTCTGAGTCTACCAGCCAGCCTGCAAGCAGGGTGCTTTGACTCTTTTGCCTGGCTTGTGGTCCTTGGGATTTGTGGGTCCGGGCTATGAAGGCTGCTGCCTGGGTCCCTGTGCTGAGTCATTAACCCATGCTGAAGAAACCATTTTTCTCAGGCAGAGTTTTCTTCTCAGAGCAGTTTTAGCCCAGGGGGAAGTAATTGCCCCACCTGCCAGAAATCCTCTCACCCTGCCACAGGGTGGAGTTTACATCCAGCAGAGGACTATAACTTGAAGCTCATTAAGGGGCTAAGACTAATAGTTAGCCTACAAGCAGAGGCGGATCTCTGGGAGATTTGAGTCTTTGCCTGGCCTGAGACTCTGACCTGGAGAGTAAGCCCAGACATTGGTGTTAAATTTTGTCTTTTTCATACTTATCCAATCCCAAAAACTGCATATCATTGATATCCACAGAGAGATTCTGGCTAGTTCCAAACCCTGCTGAGACAAACAAAATGGTGAAACAAAGAAACAAGTCCCAAATGAAAGAACAAGAGAATTCTCCAAAAGAAGGGCTAAATGAAATGGAGATAAGCAAATGATCAGATATGGAGTTCAGAGAAATGATCATAAGGATGCTCAAAAGCATTAAAAGCATGAGAAAAGATATAGAAATAATGAAACACAACCAATTGGAAATGGAAAACAACCAAGTGGAAATGAAGAATGACAGAGCTGAAGTAAAAAATACACTGGAAGGAACAAACAGCAGATTAGAGGAAGCTGAAGATCAGATCAGCAAATTAGAATATAGGGTAGAAAAAACTCACTCAATCAGAGAACCAGAAAGAAAAAAAAAACAATTAAAAAACAGGAGGACAGAAGGGTTGAAAATGGCGGTGGAGTGAATGGAAGCTACACAGACCATCTCCCAGGACCAAACAGGAATTACAACTAAAATAAAGACAAATAATCGGGAAAAAGCAACAGAAAAGCAGCGGGAGAGGGCCATACAACCAGGGACACTGAGCCTGGTAGGATCTGCGGAGGTGCGTCAGGGTGGCGGGCTGGGAGCCCACGGACAGCAGCGGCCTTAGCTGGGAGCGGCGGTGCCCGCCCTCGGGGTTGAGAGCCCCAGCTGCTCCACAGCGCAGAGGGCCGGGACACAGCGCTAAATAGCCACAGCCACTCACCTGGGGCTCCGGCAGAGGGAGGGTGGACTGGACTGGAACTCTGTGGGGACACCTGGGATTTGGAGGGCGCTTAGAGTTTGTGCTGAGCTGTGGCCACAAAGGATGGTGGTGGTCAGCCCCTCCTTCCCATTTACACAGACAGCAGCAAAGTTTGCTTCTTCCTGGAGCTGTGGAAGCCGTTCCCTCAGAGATTCCCAGGTGAGGAAAAGAGGCAAAGGAATGCAAATTGAGGCTCATTAACAACCAGCATTGACCCCACCCTCGGAAAATCCTCTTACACTGTAAACATCTGAGGGAGTTTCTCATTCAACTGAGATCCTAAGGCTTTTCAAGTAACTGAGGCTAATAGCCTCCAGGCAAAAAGCTAGAGCATAACTGAACCTTTCCTGAGCTTGCAAATCTACCCAGGAAAGTGAGACTTGACAGTGGTGTTGAAGGAGGGCCCTCCACGCTCATCCAAATCCAGTAGAGGGAGCCACAAATAGCAGAACACCAACACCTACAGGGAAAATTTGGCAGGCTCCAAAACCCACTGAGATAGAAAAATGGTGAAACAAAGAAACAGATCCCAAATGAAAGAACAAGAGAACTCTACCGAAGATGAAATAAATGAAATGCAGTTAAGCAAATTATCAGAGGAAGAGTTCTGAGCCATGATCTTGAGGAAACTAAACAGCATGAGTAAGGACATCGACACCATGAAAACCAACCAAGTGGATTTAAAGAATGACATAGCAGAAATAAAGAACACATTGGAAGGACTGACCAGCAGAGTAGAGGAAGCAGAGGACCGGATCAGTGAATTAGAAGACAGAGTAGAAAAAATCAATCAATCAGAAAACCAAAAGGAAAAAACAATTAGAAAACAGGAAGATAGCTTAAGAGATCTGTGGGACAATGGAAACATAATAACATTCGCATCATTGGAGTCTTCGAAGAAGAAGAAAATGAGCAAGGGTTAGAGAATATATTTGAAGAAATAGTGACAGAAAACTTTCCTAACCTGGTGAAGGAAGAAGGCATTGAAGTTCAAGAAGCACAGAGAGCCCCAAGTAAGAAGAACACAAACAGACCCACACCAAGACACATAATAATTAAAATGCCAAAAACTAAAGACAAAGAGAGAATCCTTAAGGCCGCAAGAGATAAGCAACAGGTTACCTACAAAGGAAACCCCATTAGGCTATCATCTGACTTCTCAACAGAAACACTACAGGCCAGACGGGAATGGCATGAAGTAATCAAGGTCATGAAAAACAAGGATCTGAATCCAAGACTACTCTATCCAGCAAGGCTACCGTTCAAAATAGAAGGTCAAATAAAGAGCTTCCCAGACAAAAAAAGCCTAAGGGAATATATTAGTACCAAACCACCACTGCAAGAAATGTTAAAAGGACTGCTGTAATTAGTAGAAGAATTAGAAAGAAAATTAGAACCACACTGTACAAAAATGGCAATAAATAAGTACATATCAATAATCACCTTAAATGTAAATGGACTGAATGCTCCAATAAAAAGACACAGAGTAGCTGACTGGATAAGAAAGCATGATTCACATATATGTTGTTTACAAGAGACCCACCTCACAACAAAAGACTCACAAAGGTTGACAGTAAAGGGATGAAAAAAAATCTTCCAAGCAAATGGAAAGGAAAAAAAAGCTGGGGTAGCAATACTCATATCTGATATATTACATTTCAAATTGAAGACCATAACTAGAGACAAAGAAGGCCACTACATAATATTGAAAGGGTCTATCCAACAGGAAGATATAACCTTGGTAAATATATATGCACCCAATATAGGAGCACCAAAATATATTAAAAATCTTCTGGAGGACTTCAAAGGAGAAATCGACCGCAATACATACCTAGCAGGAGACTTCAACACCCCACTGACATCACTGGATAGATCATCTAGAAAAAAAATTAACAAGGAAACAGAGACTCTAAATGAAGCACTAGATCAAATGGATTTAATAGATATATACAGAGAATTACACCCCAAAACTGCAGAATTCACATTCTTCTCAAGTGCACATGGGACATTCTCAAAGATAGACCATATGTTAGGGCACAAACTAAGTCTCCACAAGTTCAAGAAGATTGAAATCATATCAAGCATCTTCTCAGACTACACTGGCATGAAACTAGAAATCAATTGCAACAAAAACATGCAAAAACATATGAACACATGGAGGCTAAATAGTATGTTACTGAACAATGAATGGGTTACCATGGAGATCAAGGAAGAATTTTAAAAATTCCTGCAAACCAATGAAAATGAACACACAACAAGGCAAAATCTATGGGATACAGTGAAAGCAGTTCTGAGAGGGAAGTTCATAGCACTACAGGCCCACCTTAAGAAAGAAGAAAAATTTCTAATTGACTACCTAACCTCACAACTTAAAGAACTAGAAAGCAAACAAAAAGCAAACCCTAGAGCAAGTAGAAGGAAGGAAAGAGTAAGATCAGAGCAGAAATAAACGACATGGAGACCAAAAAAACAATTCAAAGGATCAATAAAACAAAGAGCTGGTTTTTTGAAAAGATAAACAAGATTGATGGACCCTTAGCTAGACTCACCAAGAAACAAACAGAGAGAACCCAAATACACAAAATCAGAAATGAAAGAGGAGAAGTAACAACTGACACCACAGAAATACAAAGGATCATTAGCAAATACTATCAACATTTATATGGCATCAAATTCGACAATCTAAGCAAAATGGACACATTTCTAGAAACACATAGTCTCCCAAAACTGAATCGGGAAGAGATAGAAAACTTGAACAGGCCAATAACAACGAAGGAAATTGAAGATGTAATCAAGACCCGCCCAGCAAACAAAAGCCCAGGCCCTGACGGCTTCACGGGAGAGTTTTACTGAACATTCAAAGAACTAACACCCATTCTCCACAAACTATTCCAAAAAATTCAAGAAGAAGGAAGACTTCCAAACTCGTTTTATGAAGCGAGCATAATTCTAATTCCAAAACCAAAAAAAGACACTACAAAGAAAGAAAACTACAGGCCAATATCCTTGATGAACAAAGATGCCAAAATCCTTAACAAAATACTAGCAAATCAGATCCAGCAATACATCAAAAAAATTATTCACCATGACCACGTGGGATTTATCCCAGGGATGCAAGGCTGGTACAATATACGCAAATCAATAAATGTGATACATCACATAAACAAAATGAAAGATAAAAACCATATAATCATATCAATGGATGCTGAAAAAGCATTTGACAAAATCCAGCACCCATTTCTGATAAAAACGCTCAGCAATTTGGGAATAGAGGGATCATATCTCAACATTATAAAGGCCATATATGAAATACCTACAGCCAACATCATGCTCAATGGACAAAAACTAAAAGCATTTCCCTTAAGAACAGGAACAAGACAAGGATGCCCACTTTCACCACTCTTTTTAACATAGTACTGGAAGTCTTAGCCACAGCAATCAGACATGAAGAAAAAATAAAAGGGATCCAAATTGGAAAGGAGGAAGTGAAACTGTCATTATTCACAGATGACATGACATTATACATAGAAAACCCTAAAGACTCATCAAAAATCTACTAGATTTAATTAATGAATTCGGCAAAGTAGCAGGATACAAAATTAACATCAAGAAATCGATGGCATTCTTATACACCAATGATGAACTCACAGAAAGAGAAACTAAAAAAACAATCCCATTTACCATCACAGCAAAAAAAATTAAGATACCTAGGAATAAACTTAACCAAAGAATTAAAGGACCTATTTGCAGAAAACTACAGGACACTGATAAAAGAAATAGAGGGAGATATAAAAAAGTGGAAGCACATACCTTGTTCATGGATTGGAAGAATTAACATCATTAAAATGTCCATATTAGCCAAAGCAATCTATAGGTTTAATGCAATCCCCATCAAAATACCAATGACATATTTCACAGAACTAGAACAAATACTTCAGAAGTTCATATGGAACAAAAAAAGACCACGAATAGCTACAGCAATCTTGAAAAAGAAGGACAAAGTAGGAGGGATCACAATACCGGACACCAGGTTATACTACATAGCTACTGTAATCAAAACAGCCTGGTACTGGCACAAGAACAGGCAGATAGATCAATGGAACAGAACAGAGAACCCAGAAATTGACCCAAAACATTATGCTCAATTAATATTCAACGAAAGTGGCAAGAGCATACAACAGAGTAAAGACAGCCTCTTTAGTAAATGGTGTTGGGAAAATTGGACAGCTACTTCCAAAAAAATGAAACTAGATCATCAGCTTACACCATACACAAGAATAAACTCAAAATGGATAAAAGACTTAAATGTGACTCATGAATCCATAAAAATCCTAGAAGAAAATGTAGGCAACAAAATTTCAGACATCATACGCAGCAAAATTTTCACTGATATATCACCTAAGGCAACAGAAACAAAGGAAAAAATGAACACATGGGACTACATCAAACTCAAAAGCTTCTGCACAGCAAAAGAAACAACCATCAAAACTGAAAGGCAATGCACTGTATGGGAAAGCATAATTGCCAATGATACATCAGATAAGGGGTTAATCTCCAAAATATATAGAGTGCTCATACATCTCAACAAAAGGAAGACAAAGAACCCAATTAAAAAATGGGCAGAGGAACTAAATAGACACCTCTCTAAACAGGACATACAAATGGCCAAGAGACATATGAAGAAATGCTCAACATCACTAATCATCAGAGAGATGCAAATTAAAACAACTATGAGGTATCACCTCACCCCTGTCAGAATAGCCACCATCAACAAAGCATCAAACAACAAGTGTTGGCGAGGGTGTGGAGAAAAGGGGACTCTAGCACACTGCTGGTGGGAGTGCAGACTGGTGCAGCCACTATGGAAAACACTATGGTGTTACCTCAAAAAAATAAAAATTGGCCCTGGTTGGTTTGGCTCAGTGGTTAGAGAGTCGCCCTGCCGTCCAGAGAGACCCGGGTTTGGTTCCCGCTAAGGGCATGTACCTCGGTTGCAGTTTGTCCCCGGCCCTGGTTGGTCGTGAGGGTGGCAGCCACTCGATGTGTCCCTTTCATGTTGATGTTTCTCTCTGTCTCTCTTCCTCTCTCTCCCTCCCACTCTATCTGAACAACAACAAAAAAAATTAAAAATTGAATTACCATTTGACCCAGTGATCCCACTCCTAAGATTATACCCTAAGAAGCCTGAAACACCAATCACAAAGAATACATGTACCCCCATGTTCACAGCAGCGCTATTTACAATAGCTAAGATATGGAAACAGCCCAAGTGTCCATCATTAGACGAATGGATAAGAAAAGCTGTGGTACATATACACAATGGAGTACTATGCAGCTGTAAGAAAGAAAGATCTCTTATCCTTTGCGACGACATGGGAGGACCTGGAAACTATTATCCTAAGTGAAATAAGCCAAGCAGAGAAAGACAAATATCATATGATCTCACTTATTTCTGGAATATAATGAACATAACAGTCTGAGGAACAGTGTAGTCCCGGAGACGTGGAAGTAGGGTACAGACTGACATTTGCCAGAAGAGGGGGTGGGGGAGGGGAGCGATGAACACAGAACTTGTATGCATGTACTCATAACTAATGGACATGGACAACAAAACTGGGGATGGGGCAGGGAGGGAGGGGGAGGAGGGTGTCAATGGGGGAAAAAAGGAGAAACATCTGTAACAAAAGTAAATTAATAAAAAAATAAAAAATAAATAAATAAATAAAATGGGAATTCAATGACAAAAACAAACAAACAGGAGGACAGTTTAAGAGAGCTTTGAAACAGTATGAAAAGAAACAACATCCACATTATAGGAGTACCTGAAGTAGAAGAATGTAAGCAAGGGTTAGACAACCTGCTGAAGAAATGGTGGCAGAAAACTTTGCTCACTTGGTGAAGGAAAAAGTCACACAAGTTCAGGAAGCACAGAGAGTCCCAAACAAGAAGACCCAGAAGAGGCCCATGCCAACACTCATTATAATTAAAATGCCAAAACTTTAAGACAAAGAGAGAATCTTAAAGGCAGCAAGAGGAAAGGATTACCTACAAAGTAGCCCCCATAAGGTTATCAGCTGATTTCTTAACAGAAACACCACAGGCCAGAAGGGAATTGCATAAAGTATTCAAGATAATATAAAACAAGGATCTGAATCCAAAACTACTTTATCCAGCAAGGCTGTCATTCAAAATAGAAAGTGAAATAAAGAGCTTCCCAAACCAAAAAAAAAAAAAGGTGAAAAGAATACATTACCACCAAACCAGCACTGCAAGAAATGTTAAAAGTACTGTTGTAATAAGCAGAAAAAAAAAAAGGAAGAGAAACATAACCATAATAAACACAACTGGCAACAAATAAGTATATATCAATAATAACCTTAAATGTAAGTGGATTAAAAGCTCCAATGAAGACAAAGAGTAGCTAAATGGATAAGAAAGCATGACCCATATATATGATGTCTACAAGATGAAAGTTAAGGGATGGAAAAACATTTCCAAGCAAATGGAAACAAACAAACAAAAAAAGCTGGAGTAGCAATACTCATACCTGATAAAATAGACTTCAAAATGAAGTCCATAACAAGAGACAGACTAGGTCACTAAATAATATTAAAAGGAATGATCCAACAAGAGAATATAACCTTGGTAAATATATATGCACCCAACAAAGGGGCACCAATATATATTTAAAAACTTTTGGAGGACTTTAAGGAGAGATTGACAGCAATACAATCATAGTAGGGGACTTCAACACCCCACTGACATCACTGGAGAGATCTTCAAGACAAAAAATTAACAAGGAAACAGAGACCCTAAATGTCATACTAGATCAATTTAACTAATATTTACAGAGAATTTCACCCCAAAACTGCAGCATATACATTCTTCTCAAGTGTATACAGATGCTCTCAAAGATAGACCACATGTTAGGACACACACTAAGTCTCTACTAGTTCAAGAATTTGGTATCATATCAAGCATCCTCTTGGATCACAATAGCATGAAACTAGAAATTAATTATAATAAAAACACTCAAAAACATTCAGACACATGGAGGATAAAGAGCATGTTACTAAACAATGAATGGGTTACCAATGAGATCAAGGAAGAAATAAAAAACTTACTGAAAATTAATGAAAATGAACAACAAAAATCTATGGGATACAGTTAAAGAATTCCTGAGAGGGAAGTTCACAGCATTATAGGCCTACCTTAAGGAAGAATAAAAATGTCTAATAGAGTATTTAACCCTAAAACTTAAAAAATTAGAAAAAGAACAAAAAGAAAAACCCAGAGTAAATATAAGGAAATAATCATAAAGATCAGAGCTGAAATAAATGACATAGAGACTAAAAAACAATACAGATGATCAATTAAACCAAGAGCTGGTTCTTTGACAAGATAAACAAGATTGATCAACCTTTAGCTTGGCTCACCAAGAAACAAGGAGAGAAGACCCAAATAAATAAAATCAGAGACAAAAGTGGAGAAGTAACAACTGACATCACAGAAATACAAAGGATTGTAAGACATACTGTGAACAATTATATGCCCCAAAATTGGACAACCTAGGTGAAATGGATGAATTCCTAGAATTATACAGTCTTCCAAATCTCAACCAGAAGAGTCAGAAAATCTGAACAGGAAATAACAACTAAGAAAATTGAAGCAGTAATCAAGGAACTGCCAGCAAACAAAAGCCCAGGTCCAGAGGGCTTCACAGGGGAATTTTACTGAACATTCAAAGAAGAACTAACACCCATTCTCCTCAAACTATTCCAAGAAATTCAAGAGGAAGGAACACTTTCAAGCTCTTTTTTTTTGAGACCAGAATAGTGTTAATTCCAAAACCAGATAAAAACACTACAAAGAAAGAGAATTACAGGCCCATATCACTGATAAACATAGGTGCCAATTCCTTAACAAAATATGAGCAAATTGGATCCAGGAATATATTTCAAAAATTCTTTACCATGACCAAGTGAGATTTATCCCAGGGATGCAAGGCTGGTACAATATTTACAAATCAATAAATGTGATATACCACATAAACAAAATGAATGATAAAAATCATATGATCATATTAATTGAGGCTGAGAAGCATTTGACAAAATCAAGCACCATTTTTTTTTTAATCCTCACCCGAGGACATTTTTCCATTTTTTGTTCAGGTAGAGTGGGAGGGAGAGAGGGGAAGAGAGAGAGAGAAAGAAACATCGACGTATAAGGGACACATCAAGTTGCTGCCTCCCGCACGACCAGCCAGGACTAGGGACAAACTGCAACCACAAGCACCATTTTTTTATAAAAATGCTTAGCTAAGTGGGCATAGTGGGCATATCTCAACATCATAAAGGCCATACAGACAACATCATACTCAATGGACAAAAACTAAAAGTATTTCCCTTAACAATAGGAACAAGACAGGAATGTCCACTCTTGCCACTTTTATTCAACATACTGGAAGTCCTAGCCACAGCAATCATACAAGAAGAAAAAATAAAAGGGATCCAAATTGGAAAGGAGGAAGTGAAACTGTCATTATTCGCAGATGACATGATATTGTACATAGAAAACCCTAAAGACTCCATCAAAAAACTACTAGATTTAATAAATGAATTCCTCAAAGTAGCAGGATACAAAATTAACATCCAGAATTTGATGCCATTCTTATACATCAAAAATGAACACTCAGAAAGGGAAACTAAAAAAATATCCCATTTACGATGGGATATTGTTTATAACCAAAAAATTAAGATACCTAGGAATAAACTTAACCAAGGAGGTAAAAGACCTGTTCTCAGAAAAGTACAGGGCATTGAAAAAGGAAATAGAGAAAGATATAAAAAAGTGGAAGCATATACCATGCTCATGGATTGGAATAATCAACATCATTAAAATGTCTGTACTACCTAAAGCAATCCATAGATTCAATGCAATCCCTATTAAAATACCAACGGCATATTGCACAGATCTAGAACAAATACTCCAAAAGTTTGTTTATGTGGAACCAAAAAAGACCCCATATAGCCCAGAAATCTTGAAAAAGAAGAACAAAGTTGGAGGGATCATAATACCAACATCAGGTTACACTGCAAAGCCATTGTAATAAAATAACCTGGTACTGGCACAAGAACAGGCATATAGATCAATGGAACAGAACAGAAAACTCAGAAATTGACCCAAGACATGCACAATTAATATTTGACAAAGGAGTTAAGAGCATACAATGGAGTAAAGACAGTCTTTTCTATAAATAGTGTTTGAAAAATTGGGCAAGTACATGCTAAGAAATGAAACTAGACCACCAACTTACACCATACACAAGAATAATCTCAAAATGGATAAAAGACTTAATTGTAAGTCATGAAACCATAAACATCCTAGAAGAAAATGTAGGCATCAAAGTCTCAGACATCAAACATAGCAGAATTTTCACCAATACATTGTCTAGGGCAAGAGAAACAAAGGAAAAATTTAATAAATGGGACTACATCAAACGAAAAGACTTCTGCACAGCAAAAGAAACCAGCATCAAAATGAAAAGGGAACCCACTTTCTGGGAGAACATATTTGCCAAAGATAGATCAGATAAGGGGTTAATTTACAAAATATATCAAGTAATCATACTACTCAACAAAAGGAAGACAAACAACCCAATTAAAAAATGGGCAGAGGAGAATATATGCACCCCTATGTTGTAGCACCACTATTTACAATAGCTAAGATCTGGAAACAGCCCACGTGGCCATCAGTAGATGAGTGGATAAAAAAGCTGTAGTACATGTACACAATGGAATGCTATTCAGCTGTAAGAAAGAAAGATCTCTTACCCTTTTAGATGACATGGAGGAACCTGGAGAGTATTATGCTAAGCAAAAGAAGTCAGTCAGAGAAAGACAAGTACTACATGATCTCCCTTATTTGTGGAATATAATGAACAAAATAAGCTGTTGACTAAAAGAGATCCAGAGTCATGGAAGTAGGGATCAGACTGACAAACCTCAGAGGGATGGGGAGTGCGCAGCATAGAAAGAGATAAACCAAAGAACTTATATGCATATATGCACAACCAATCAACACAGACACTAGGCCAGGGAAGGCAGGAATGGGGTGGGAGTGGGAAGGAGACTGTCAATGGGGAAAAAAGGGGGACATTTGTAATACTTTCAACAATAAAAAATTAATTAATTAAAATTTTAAAAATGGGCAGAGGGACCAAATAGACAGTTCTTCAAAGAGGACATACAAATGGCTCTGAGACATATGAAAAAATGCTCAACTTCACTAATATTCAGAGAGATGCAAATTAAAACAACTATGAGGTATCACCTCACACCTGCCAGAATGGCCGTCATCAACAAATCATCAAACAAGAAGTGCTGGCGAGGGTGTGGAGAAAAGGAGACTCTAGTACACTGCTGGTGAGTATGCAGAATGGTGCAGCCACTATGGAAAACAATATGGTGTTTCCCCTCAAAATTAAAAATGGAACTGCATTTTGACCCAATGTTCCTACTACTAGGAATATATCCTAAGAATCCTAAAACACTAATCAAAAAGAATATATGCACCCCTATGTTCACAGAAGCACTATTTACGATAGCTAAGATCTGGAAACAGCCCAAGTGTCCATCAGTAGATGAGTGGATAACAAAGCTGTGGTACATATACACGATGGAATACTATGCAGCTGTAAGAAAGAGAGATCTCTTACCTCTTGAGATGACATGGAGGGACCTGGAGAGTATTATGCTAAGTGAAATAAGCCTGTCAGATAAAAACAAGTATCACATGATCTCACTTATTTGTGGAATATAATGAACACAATAAGCTGTTGAACGATATTGATCCAAAGACATGGAAGTAGGGGACAGTCTGAGTAACCTCAGAGGGAAGGGTGGTGGGGTGGTGGGAAAAGAAAAACCAAAGGACTTATACATATATAGGCATAACCAATGGACACTAACAACAATGCAATGAAGGAGGCAGGGGCAGGAGCAGGGAGGGTGATATCAATGGGGACAAAAAAAGGGAGGAACATCTGTAATACTTTCAACAATAAAGATATATCAAAAAATAAGATGGAAAAAGAAAAAAATATTCTAAAATTAATAAACAAAAACATAGTGTTGGGGCTAATTGACCTGTGACTCCTTGCATCCCCAACCTGCTTTTCCTCCTCTGCTCCTCATGGAGTGCTCCACAGATGATTTACTCCAGTCATTTACATATCTACAGATCATTTGGACTAAACTAGAGACTAGGAAATGAGACCAATCATCTGGTGGTGGTGTAAGAATCCTGGGAATAATATGCTCTCTTTCCTGCAATAAGGCCTTTCAGGCCAAGCTCTCTGTGCCAAGAACAGGGCCAGAACTCAGAGATTAGAAACCACAACCCATTGATGACTCTGAGATCAGAAAATGAATACTGCCTACCTCATGCCAGCCAGCAAGGAGGGCTTGCAGGAGACATTTTCATATTTTCTTTTAAAAAAATCACTGGCTTAGCTCTGCTAGGAAAACACTAAGTGTTTTGGTTGTGGAAACTTGGTTTATGGAACAAATGGCTGATTTGTTGAGTGCCTACTATGTGACAAGTACGTCATTTCATTTAATCTTCATCAGAACCCTATGATATGCATAAACCATTTATAGGTGAGGAAACTGAAGTTCAGAGAGGGTAAGTCATCTAAGGTTACATAGCTACTAAGTTGCAGAGTTCAACAACCAAAGCTAGGTCTGTCTGGGAAACTAGTATCTCTATACAATAAAGGCTTGCAGACAAAAAAAAAAAAAAAAAAAACACTTTTACACGGAAGTAAGGGTTTGCAAGTCATTCAAATCCTTCTGATTTTATGAGTCAAACCAATTTAAGAGCTACAGAAAGTGGGAAGAACAAAGACTTTGGTTGGTATTTCCAGCATTCCCTATATATGTCAGTCCACAAATCTTGTGACACAGGAGCCAGTGACTAAGGGGTTCTGTCATGGCTTGAACCAGTTTGCTGGAAGCCAGGGGACCATGAGACAGGAAAAGTTGGTGGACTGGCCTTGCATATCCCCATGTCTTTCTGCAGATGTCCATATTCAAATGCTAAGTGGGATACCTAGGCAGTATTTGTAATAGTAAAACTGAAAATAAGCCTTATTGTGCATCAGAGAGGAAATGGTTAAATAAACTACAGCCATACCTATGCAGTCATGGAAAAGAATAATATCAAGCCCTATGTGCTGATGTAGAATGATCTCTAGGACATAAAGGTAAGTAAAACAAAAACACATGATTCAGAACAGTGTTTTCTATGCTCTCATTTATGTTAAAAAAGATATATTAGATTGAATGATATGACAATCTTGTTTTTGTAGGTCAAATATATTTCAACAGTGGCAATTTCATATGGTTCAATGTACTATATACATGTAACACATATGCATTTGCTTGTATAATCATATAATACATAGGAAGCTACTAAAAGGGGATGCATACTGGGCAGGTGACTGGGGACTAGAAGTCTGGGGTAAGAAGGACAGGGAATTTACTACCAAGAGCAATATTACTTTTGTAAAATAAAAATAATAAAAAGAAAAAAGAAATATACTTGATATTTCAATCTGAAGTTATAGCTTTCCCAATTTATGACAGATTCTTGATCCAAATATTTAAAACTTGAGTCAGATTTCATTAAATTCTGATGTGAGAAAAAAAGTAATATTTACTTTTTTATTTTGAGAACACTAAGCAAAAAGGATCATTTAACCAAAATTGGCCCAACTATACTGGTGAGAACATGGCATGGATTGAAGATGGGAGCAGATATTTAAACATGGAAGGAGGAAGCCAGCACTGCACAGTTTTCTCTCTCCTTTCATTATTCCTCTCCTGTGGTACATACCTCTGATGGTTTTGTTTTGTTTTGTTTTGTTTTTCAGCTTAAATGAATTTTATTTTTAGACAGCCTACATGACATGTTTTTCTTAAAAACAATGCCTCTGCTCCAAATAAATCAGGGTCCAAATAAATTAAGAGCTCAAAATAACATCAGTCCTATTTGTCGTAGTCCTAGTGTGTGGATGAAAAGCAGCAGCCAGTTGTGATGACAGGTGATAACAAATTGTCAAATTTGTTAACATCATTCCATTTCTAAACCATCCTTAAAGAGAATCATATTTGAGGTCATACCATCCTCATGGCAGTCCAGCAGGGCAACCATGCCATCTGGATTCATGTTCTTAGCAATAAAGAACTGGTAGTTATTGAAATTAGTAAGGATGTGCTTGATTTGTTCTACAGCTGCTGTCATATAAGCTTTACTCTTTCTGGTCTCTGGTCTTCAAATTTCCCTTCTATTGATTTCATGTAATCTTTAATGTACTTCTTTTTTGTTGTTGTTAATCCTCACCTGAGGATATTTTTTTCCATTGATTTTTAGAGACAGTGAAAGGGAGGGAGGAGGAGGAGAAAAAGGAGGAGGAGAGAGAGACACACAGAGAGAAACAGATGTGAGAGAGACACATCAATTGTTTGCCTCCTGCATAGGCCCTGATCAGGGCCAGAATCCAACCTGCAAACCTGGTACATGACCTTGACTGGAAATCCAACCGAAGACCCTTCTGTGTACCAGCTGACACTCTAACTACTGAGCACACTGACCAGAGCTTTTCTTTTCTCCTTTCTTTCTTTCTTTCTTTCTTTCTTTCTTTCTTTCTTTCTTTCTTTCTTTCTTTCTTTCTTTCTTTCTTTCTTTCTTTCTTTCATTTTATTAATTTGTTTTTGTTACAGATGTTTCTCCTTTTTCCCCCATTGACAGCCTCCTCCCCAACCCCCTGCCCCATCCCCAGCTTTGTTGTCTATGTCCATTGGTCATGCATATATGCATATAAGTTCTGTGGTTTATCTCTTCTCCCCTCAATCCCCACTCCTCTGAGGTTTGTCAGTCTGTACCCCACCTCTATGTCTCTGGGTCAATTTTGTTCATTAGTTTGTTTAGTTCATTATATTCCACAAATAAGTGAAATCATGTGATATTTGTCTTTCTCTGCTTGGTTTGTTTTGCTTAGCATAATACTCTCCAGGTCCTCCCATGCCATCTCAAAGGATAAGAGATCTTTCTTTCTTACAGCTGCATAGTATTCCATTGTGTACATGTACCACAGCTTTTTTATCCACTCATCTACTGATGGCCACGTGGGTTGTTTCCAGATATTAGCTATTGTAAGTAGTGCTGCTATGAACATAGGGGTACATATATTCTTTCTGATTGGTGTTTCAGCCTTCTTAGGGTATATTCCTAGAAGTAGGATCACTGGGTCAAATGGTAGTTCAATTTTTAACTTTTTGAGGTAACACTATAGTGTTTTCCATAGTGACTACACCCTCTGCATTCCCACCAGCAGTGTACTAGAGTCCCCTTTTCTCCACACCCTCGCCAACACTTGTTGTTTGATGCTTTGTTGAGGGCAGCCATTCTGACAGGTGTGAGGTGATACCTCATAGTTGTTTTAATTTGCATCTCTCTGATGATTAGTGATGTTGAGCATTTCCACATATTTCTCTTGGCCATTTGTATGTCCTGTTTGGAGAGGTGTCAATTTAGCTCCTCTGCCCATTTTTTTAACTGGGTTCTTTGTCTTCCTTTTGTTGAGTTGTATGAGCACTCTACATATTTTGAAGATTAACCCCTTATCTGATGCATCATTGGCAATTATGCTCTCCCATAGAGTGGGTTCCCTATCTGTTTTGATGGTTGTTTCTTTTGCTGTGCAGAAGCTTTTGAGTTTGATGTAGTCCCATGTGTTCATTTTTTCCTTTGTTTCTCTTTCCTTAGGTGTTGTATCAGTGAAAATTCTGCTGCGTATGATGTCTGAAATTTTGTTGCCTGCATTTTCTTCTAGAATTTTTATGGATTCATGAGTTACATTTATCCATTTTGAGTTTATTCTCATGTATGGTGTAAGTTAGTGGTCTAGCTGCATTTTTTTGCAAGTAGCTGTCCAATTTTCCAAACACTATTTATTGAAGAGACTGTCATGACTCGACTGTATGCTCTTGTCAACTTTGTCAAATATTAATTGAGCATATTGTCTTGGGTCAATTTCTGGGTTCTCTATTCTGTTCCATTGATCTATCTGCCTGTTCTTGTGCCAGTACCAGGCTGTTTTGATTACAGTGGCTTTGTAGTATAACCTGATATCTGGTAATGTGATTTCTTCTACTTTGTTCTTCTTTTTCAAGATTACTGTGGCTATTCGGGGTCTTTTTTGGTTCCATATAAACTTTTGGAGTGTTTGTTCTAGTTCTGTGAAATATGTCGTTGATGTTTTGATGAGGATTACATTGAATCTCTAGATTGCTTTGGGTAGTATGGACATTTTAACGATGTTAATTCTTCTATCCATGAACAGGGTATATGCTTCCACTTTTTTATATCTTTCTTTATTTCTTTTTTCAATGATCTGTAGTTTTCTGTGAAGAGATCCTTTACTTCTTTGGTTAAGTTTATTCCTAGGTATCTTAATTTTTTTTTGCTGCAATGGTAAATGGGATAATTTTTTAGTTTCTCTCTCTGTGATTTCATCATTGGTGTATAAGAATGCCATCGATTTCTTGACATTAGTTTTGTATCCTGCTACTTTGCCAAATTCATTTATTAGGTCTAGTAGATTTTTGATGGAGTCTTTAGGGTTTTCTATGTACAATATCATGTCATCTGCAAATCATAATAGTTTCACTTCCTCCTTTCCAATTTGGATCCCCTTTATTTTTTCTTCATGTCTGATTGCTGTAGCTAAGACTTCCAGTACTATGTTGAATAAGAGTAGTGAAAGTGGGCACCCCTATCTTGTTCCCATTCTTAAGGGGAATGATTTTAGTTTTTGCCCTTTGAGTATGATGTTGCTTGTAGGTTTTTCATATATGGTTTTTATTATGTAGAGATATGATCCCTCTATTCACACATTGCTGAGCGTTTTTATCAGAAATGAGTGCTGGATTTTGTCTAATGTTTTTTCAGCATCTATTTATATGATCATGTGGTTTTTATCTTTCATTTTGTTTATGTGGTGTATCACATTTATTGATTTGCGAATATTGTACCATCCTTGCATCCCTGGGATGAATTCCACTTGGTTGTGATGAATAATATTTTTAATGTATTGCTGGATCCAATTTGCTAATATTTTGTTAAGGATTTTGGCATCTGTGTTCATCAGGGACATTGGCCTGTAATTTTCTTTCTTTGTAGTGTCTTTATCCGGTTTTGGAATTAGCATTATGCTGGTCTCATAAAATGAGTTTGGAAGTGTTCCATCCTCTTGGATTTTTTGGAATAGTTTGAGGAGAATGGGTATTAGCACTTCTTTGAATGTTTGGTAAAACTCCCCCATGAAACCATCTGGACCTGGGCTTTTGTTCGCTGGGAATTTCTTAATTACATCTTCAATTTCTTTTGTTGTTATTGGTCTGTTCAAGTTTATTATCTCTTCCTGGTTCAGTTTTGGGAGGCTGTGTGTTTCTAGAAATTTGGCCATTTCTCCTAGATTGTCCAATTTGGTGACGTATAATTGCTCATAGTATGTTTTTATGATCCTTTGTATTTCTGTGTTGTCAGTTGTTACTTCTCTTTCATTTCTGATTTTGTTTATTTGGTTTCTCTCTTTTTATTTCTTGATGAGTCTGGCTAAAGGTCCATTGATCTTGTTTACCTTTTTAAAGAAACAGCTTTTTGTTTCATTGATCTTTTGAATTTTTTTTTTAGTCTCTATGTAGTTTATTTCTGCTCTGACCTTTACTATTTCCTTCCTCCTACTAGTTCTGGGTTTTTCTTTTTGTTTACTTTCTAGTTCTCTGACTTGTAGGATTAGAAAGTCAATTAGGAATTTTTCTTATTTCTTGAGGTAGGCCTGTAGTGCTATGAACTTCCCTCTCAGGACTGCTTTCGCTGTGTCCCATAGATTTTGTGTTGTTGTGTGTTCATTTTCATTGGTTTCCAGGAAATTTTTTATTTCTTCCTTAATCTTGTTAGTAACCCATTTGTTGTTTAATAGTATGCTATTTAGCCTCCAAGTGTTTGAATGTTTTTGTGTGTTTTTGTTGTAATTGAGTTCTAGTTGCATGCCATTGTGATCTGAGAAAATGCTTGATATGATTTCAATCTTCTTGAATTTGTAGAGACTTGCTTTGTGTCCTAACATGTGCTCTATCTTTGAGAATGACCCATGTACACTTGAGAAGAGTGTATATTCTGCAGCTTTGGGGTGAAATATTCTGTAAATATCAATGAAGTCCAACTGATCTAGTTTGTCTTGTAAGGACTCTATGTCCTTGTTAATTTTTTGTCTAGAAGATCTATCCAGTGGTGTCAGTGGCATGTTAACGTCACCCACTATGATCATGCTGCTATTGATCTCTCCCTTGAAGTTTTTAAAAATATTTTTTTGCTACCATATTTGGTGCGTATATGTTTACCAGGGTTATATCTTCTTGTTGGATTGATCTTTTTAATATTATGTAGTGACTTTCTCTGTCTCTTATTATGGCCCTTGTTTTGAAGTCTATCTTTTCAGATATGATTATAGCTACACCAGCTTTTTTTTCATTTCCATTTGCTTGGAAAATTTTTTTGCATTCCTTCACTTTCATCCTGTGTGGGTCTTTTGTTGTGAGGTGGGTCTTTTGTAGACAGCATATATATGGATTGTGTTTTCTTATCCAATCAGCTACCCTATATCTTTTGAATGGAGCCTTTAAGCCATTTACATTTAAGGTAATTATTGATAGTTTTTAGTTACCATTTTAATTTTATGCCTGTGTTCCTCTCTCTCTCTCTCTCTCTCTCTCTCTCTCTCTCTCTCTCTCTCTCTCTCTCTCTCTCTGTTTCTTCTTCTTCTTACAACAGTCCCTTCAGCATTTCTTGATGTGCTGGTTTGGTGGTGGTAAATTCCTTTAGCTTTTTTATTTTATCCTTAAAGCTCTTCATTTCTCCTCCAATTTTGAATGATATCCTTGCTGGATAGTGTAGTCTTGGATTCTGACCCTTGCCTTGCATTACTTTGTACACTTCATGCCACTCCCTTCTGGCCTGCATAGTTTCTGTTGAGAAGTCAGCTGACAGTCTAATGGGAACTCACTTGTAGGTAAATATCTTTCTCTCTCTTTCTTCCTTTAAGATTCTTTCTTTGTCTTTAATGCTTGCTATTTTTATTATGATGTGTCTAGCTGTGAGTTTTCTGGGGTTCATCTTGCTTGGGACTTTCTGTGTTTCCTGGACTTGTGTGACTTTTTCCTTCACCAGTTCTCTATTCCTTTCTCTGATTCTTCTCCTTTCAGTATCCCTATAATGCGAATGTTGTTACATTTTGTATTGTCCCACAGCTCCCTTAAAGTTTCCTCATGCTTTTTAATTTTTTTTTTTCCATTTGCTGCTCTTTTTTGGGTGTTTTTCTCTACCTTGTCTTTTAAGTCACTGATTCAGTCTTCAGCTTCTTCTAATCTACTATTGAACCCTTCTAAGGTATTTTTCATAACAGCTATATCATTCTTTATTTCCTCTTGATTTTTATGCATAGCTTCTACCTCTTTTTTTAAGCTGAAGTAGTTACCAGTGAGCTCTTCATAATTCTTATTAAGTTGCTTGTAGTTCTCACCAAATTGTTTGAGCACCCTTAAAATCATTGATTTGAATTCTTTACCTGACTAGTTGCTGTCTTCCATTTCCTGTAGTTCCTTTTCTGGTGATTCCTCTTTTCCTTTCCTTTGGGTGTTGTTTCTTTGTCCCCTCCTTTTAGCTATCTGGTCGCTCTAGACCTGGTGAGGGATGTTTGGATGTGCAGGCAAGCTCATTGTATATCAAATAAGGCTACTATGCCTCCCAGACTGTTTTGTTGCATGTCACCTCTTGCCTGTTGTGGATCCTGGAGGACTGACTACTGGAGGCTGGTATTGGTGTGTCCTGGTAGGTGCTGCTGCTGGATCACATGGGCCCCATTGGAGCTGTGTTCCCAGCTGGTCGCTGGTGCCACCTGTAGCTGTATAGCTCAGGTCCTGCTGGAGCCATGCTCCCTGCTCGTACCTTGGGCAGCTGTGTTGTACAGGCCCCATTGGAGGCCCCACTTCCTGCTGATCCTTTAGGGAGCTGGAGTGCATAGTCCCTTCTGGAGACCTGGCTCCACGCTTATCTTGTGGGCAGCTAGGTCGCACAGGCTTCTCTGGTGCCCAGCACCCCGCAGGTCCCGCGGTCAGCTGGATCGCGCCAGTCCCTCTTGAGTCCAGCTTCCCACCTCTCTTGTGGGCTGCTGGGTCGCACAGGCCTGTGGAGTCCCAGGTCCTGCCACTGGCCGCTGGGGAGTGCTGCTGCCCCGTGGGGCTCAGATCCTGCTCAGCCTATGCTGTAGTTTTTGGGGATGGGTCTCAGCTGCTGATCTGTGCTTCTGTTGCCTAGGGATGGATGTCTGCTCCCCAGCCTTTGTTGCTGGGTGTATATCTTGACTCTGATGGGGCTGCTACTGTGGGGCATGGTGCTGGGCTCCCGGCCATTTGCAGCTTTCCCAACCAGCACCTTGGCAGCTCCACTACTGTGCACTGGTCTGTGTTGACACAGGGTTTCCACTGGTCCAATGATGCCAGGTACACTGGTAGGCTCAGGTCCTGGGCCCTAGCCACTCCCACTGCCTCCTCCCAGGGAAGACCTGGTATCTTTCAAAATGGTGGGACCTCCCCGCAGTGCAGGGAGAAGCGCTCTGAAGAGCTGCTTACTACGGTAGCTGGCTGCTTCCAGTCCACAGCACAGGAACCTTCTGCTCCGTGTCTCTGCACTGCACGAGTTTGGTTGTCCACCTTCACATCCACTCACATTCTCTCACACACTAGCTCACCATTTTACACACTCACCCTCCCTCAGGTCCTGCCCACCGCCATCTTGCCTGTTTTGGCCAGAGCTTTGATGTACTTCTTATAGGCTTCTTTTGTGAAGCTGGTTTCCTGAAAATGATGATTCATGACAATATCAACACCAGTGGTTACTGTGCTGTCAGTACCTTTGCTCTCCGGGGCTTCAGCAGAGGCATTTCCACCAATAAGCAAGTCATCAAGGTTATCCTCTGTCCTACTGACCATCTTCCCCTCCATCATCAGGCACAGCCCATCTGCAATCTCCTGGCTCTTGTGGATATCAGAGAACATCTCATCATGGCTGAGGTCCTAGTAGATGATCATGATGGTGGCTAGAAGGAGAGGACAGAGGTGCTGGTAGCAGGAACCCGGATCTTGGAGCCAGTGCTGTGCAGCCAGATTAGTGCTGGGGGTGGGGTTGGGGATAAGGTGGGGGAAGGGGAACCTCTGATTTTTTTTAAGGGGAAGATATGATGCAAGATGACCAGCAGAAGTCGTAAGACTAACCACAATGGCCAAACAAACCTCCACCTTGTTGGGCCAGAGAGAAAATATGGTTTAGATTTAGTGATTTTGATGGATTATAAAGGCAGCCAACTGTTGGGGCCCAAATGCCTATGGCCCAATCTGTCATTTATGCAAATTCAGCTTTTGGAAATATTTGTCTGGGAATCAAAGAGGGGCTGTTATGCTTTAACATAAACTAAGGTGATCTCAGAAGAATAGTTATCTCCATAGAGAGCCCTAAAAAGAATATTATCTATGGTGGATTAATTACAGGAATGGCCCTAATTTGTTCATGTCTCCTTATTATGACTTTGGGGGTTTAGCACACTGAATGTAGGCTTGGTCATATAACTTGCTTTGGGCAATGGGACAGTAGAAATGTGATGTAAGCAGAGACATGCAAGCACGTCAGCACTTGCCCTCTTCTCACTGCTCTTAAGATCTTGCTGAGCTTCAATGTTGAATAAGTCTGGTGATGGTTGAGAGACCACACAAATTGAGATGGGTTATTTTATAGCTACCAGACCCCAGCAGACCTGGAAACTGACAGCAGACACATGAGTGTGCCCAGTCAACATCAACTGCACCTAGTCAAAATAAGTGGAATCATCCATCTGAGCCCACCACAAATGGCCATTTCTTAGGATAGTGACTAAACAAATGATGGTTGTTTTAAGCCATTATATTTTGGGCTCATTTATTATGGAGCAATATCTATCTGCTACAATATCCTTGCTTTTTAACATTTGATAAAAACTATCAAAAATAATAGACTTCTTTTTATCTAATCCAGTCAACTCTTGAATATCTGAATAAATGGAGGATAAGGACATGATGGAAAACCAAAATGCACTAACAACCCCAAATTCTAAAAACTTTTGAAAAAGTTCTGGAGATGGATGGTGGTGATTGTTGCACAACAATGTGAATATACTTAATGCCACTGAAATGTACACTTAAAAATGATTGAAGTGGTAAAGTTTATGTTTATGTATATTTGACCACAGTAAAGAAAAGAACAATTAAATTATCTGTTTCTAGTTTCAACTTCATTCTTCATTCTTGCCTGAATCAAGTAAAAAATAATAATAAAAAAGGACTCCTGTAGGCCTGATCTTACTCATTGCTCCTCCTTTGCCATGGATGCTAATGAGCAGTGAAAGGGAAAAGGTAGCAGCTGTGTGTGGGTGGTGGGGGTGGGTGGGAACAAGAGATCTGGATAATCAGTTTCTGGTTAATGAGTCAACTAGCACCAGGGGTCTACAATAGGTGAACACTTTTCTCTTCTGCAGTCTTTTGATCGGCCTGAATCATAATCAGCTAAGACATGCTGTGGTTTCTCAGTTATGCACACCCAATGCTTACTTCATCCATACACTCCAAAGTAATATGCGACCAACTCTAATGAATAAATCTTGTTTTTGAAAAATAATGTGTACTCTGCCTACTTCTAAAAATGAATTTGATGTGATGGAAAGTCTACCACAGTATCAGGAGCTGGTGATTAGATGCTTCTAATACCTGCCATATTCCCTTGGCCTACCGTGGAGGTCTTCTGTGGAGACTGTCTGAAAATGCCATTGGTTTTCCATGTCTTTCTAGGTGGGCAGCCTAGAGGTGCTATGGAGTAAGGACCTCCAGGAGTGACTTCTAACCCATGAGGGGCAGGAGATGGTGGACAAAGACTCAAGTTCCTTGATCTTTAGTGGGATAGCTAGATATGGTTCCACAGTCATTTGGAGGTCCTCAGTTGGCCTTAGTGATACCCACCTGGTCATTGCCACATTTCCTGTTAGTTCTTGTTCCTTCCAGTCCCCTCGCAGTGCTTCCTGGAATCACAAATAAGCTGCTTTCATCCAATTCCTCATTTCAGTGTCTACTTTTGAAAGGAAGGAATTCAAATACAACAGAGTTACCACAACTGGTATTCAAATCACTCTTAGCTTCTTAGCAAGTAATGCTAAGGAAAATACAAACCCTACTCATCAACAGAGCCAAGTTTGAACCATTAGTAATTAACATATCCTTCTTTTCCAATTAATCATCTTGGCATTATAGGAACTGCTCACTCCTCCTCCAGGTCACTGTCTGGGAAATCCTATCCTTCTAACTGAAATGAGTTACCCCCAGTGTCAGGGTCCATCTTGGGCTCAGGAGGAGTTTAATAAGGTTATTAAGGATGGAAGGGTTAAGAAGGGTCCTGAGAGAAGACCAGCTTTCTCAATAAAAATGGTATGAGAAGTCTTATGAAGGGTCCCTCCTACTTCATCCCACAAAGGGATAAACAGACATACTGTTTCCTTAGAGTTGTCAGTAGAACCCAAATGTACCAGTTAGGATATTTTTGAAGTTTAAAAACATATCCAAATGTTACTTGAAACTCTGCCCATTAAGGCGTGAAGTCTCTGCCCCCTCCCCTTGAATTAAGGACCCACCTTTGTGAATACGTACATGATGAATAGAATGTGATGAATGTGAAACTATGTGACTTCTGAGGCTAAGTTTAAAAAGACCTTGCCTTTTTTCTTGGTTTCTCTTGGAACATTCTCTATGAGGCCTTAGGCAATCACGAAGAGGGTCTGAGTCCTGACCTCACTACACAGAGACAATCAGATAGATGATAGATAGATGATAGATAGATAGATAGATAGATAGATAGATAGATAGATAGATAGATAGATACTTGGGGAGATCCAGTTCTTCAACCCCCAGCTGTTGAGTCTTCTCAGCCCAGGTACCAGACATAGAAGTAAAAATACATTAAAAATGACCCTAATCCCAGCCACCATCTAACTACAACATATGAAAAACTTCCCCTTCCCCTACTTCCCATTCTAAACTACCCACTGAGCCATATATATCAATGACCAGATTTGTGAGCCAAATTAATGTTTGAATGTTTGTTGTTCTTTTCAGTCACAATTTTAGGATGATTTGCTATACAGCAAAGATTTTCAACTGGCATGCCACAGAATTTTTAAGACATGCAAAACCTGACTATTTAGTCAGGGCACTGACCTCTTTTCCCTTAGATTGTCAAATTAAAAAATGATAGCAGCCAACACAACAATAGTCATCAAAATTATACCTATATTTTTGTCAGATCAGCAAAAAATATATTTTTTGATGTGCTGAAGAATTTTAGTAATTAGTTTATGTGTGCTGTTGAAAATCGCTGCTACATAGCAATAGATTTATTTAGTGGCAGGTAACAGAATATCCAAATAAAATGTGGAGCTTTGAGTTCTCATTGATACAAGTCTGGAGGTAGATTGTTCGGGGGTTTGTTAATTCAGCTGCTCATTGAGGTCAGGGACCTGAGTCAGCTTCTCTGTGAATATTTTGGCTTTCCCCAGCAAGGTGGCTGCTGCAGATCCAAATAGTGTTTTCTCATACAAGATCTAAAGGTGGGAAAGAAGGGGCATTTTGCTCTGTGTGTCTTTCTTGTTATGAAAAACCTTTCCAAACATCCTTCTGCAGACTGCCCTTGGGTCCCATTGGCTGTGTCCTAGTTACAAGGAAGGATGGGAGAGTGAATATCTCAGCATTTTAGTTTCTAAAGTTGGAGGTGGGCTCTGCCACCATGGGAAGGAGGATTGGGAATGGTCATTGATTAGACAACCAAATTTTTCTCTAAAAGTGGGTTTCCAAATAACTGAAGTTCCCTTGCCAGGTGGAAAACCTTTATTTTATTTTAATCATAAAAATCTTTCTAAAATATTCGTTTTACATTTCCTTTTGGTTCCTTTAACCACCTGGAACCTGTTCTGTTCTCATTTGAGGCACTGTTTCTAATTTGGAAACAGCTGTTCATTCAGCAGCAAGAGAAACATCCCAGTTGCCCACTTCCCCGCAGCCTGCTTTGTTGACATTTCACCCAGGGTGACTCCTGCATTTTTACCCTGACCTGGTTCTTGACTCTCTTCTTGGTTTGGTGTCTGTATCTGTTTGGGTCCTAGCATTTGGTACCACTCTTAAAGGCACAAAACATGCTTTAAATACATGTATCATGCATTAGTTGTGTACTGCTGTGTAACAAATCACTCCCAAACATAGTGATTTAAAACAGTAAACATTTATTATCTCACACAGTTTCTAAAGGCTAGGAATTTGGGAGAGGCTTAACTGGGTGGTTCTGGCTCAGGGTCTCTCTATGAGATTGCAGTCAAAATGTTGGCTGCAGCCCTCTGAAGTCTTGAGGGGGCTGAAGGATCTGTTTCCAGAAGCTTACTCACATGGCTGTTGGCTGGAAGGCTGTTTTTTGCCTTTCCACAAGGCTGCCTGTGTTCCTCAAGGTGGCAGTTGGCTTCCCCCACAGCAAGTGACTCAAGAGAGAGAAGCAGGAATCAATATGTCTTTTATTAACCTAGCCTAGTGGAGGCAACATACCATCACTTCTGCCATATTCTATTGGTCACACACACCAACCATGATTTAGCATGGGAGGAAGCCACACAAGGACATGAAAACCAAGAGGGGAGGATTTTAGGGGGCCATTTTGAAGGCTGACAGCCATACTTCATAAAAGTCTAACATTCTGGAGTCCCCTGTGCTGTTTTAAGGTTTTGTTCTGAAATTTTAAAAGCATATTTAATCATTTTTCTTCCTCTTACACTCTCTCACTTTTTGATAACTTGGCTTTCACTTCCTCTATGTCACGTGCTTCTTAAAGGTATTCATGATAAAAGGTGCTGCTAGCACTTTGCCTGTGTCCCCTCAGATACCTTTTTATCTTTTGTGCTATGGGCTCCCCTGGGTGCTTTGAACCCTTGCTCCAGGTTGAGATAACTCTCAGATATAACCTTTGCTTCCAAGTCAGTCTCCTGCTGTCCTGTGCAGGACTTTGCCTGAAACCACACCTTTGCTTGGCTTCCTTTCTTTCCCTTTCCAGCTTTTCTGAGCCCTTCAATATTTTCCCTGGGAGACTTTTCTTGAGAAAACACTTGCTTAAGAATCCTCATCTCAGGGTCTGCTTCTGGGAACCCACCCAAAGAGCTATCTTTGTTTTATAAGCTATGCATATGTTTGCGAACTCACTCTGAGAAGGAACAAGAGAGAATTTCCTTTTAAGATTTCTCAAGATTTCAAAATCAATAGCAAAACTCATTCAAAATAGACACCTACAGTTGATATGATAAAATACTGAAAAGTGTGCCCAAATGACAGAAAAATGTGCTCTGCATTTATTTTTCTGCTAAACCACTCTTCACTATGTGCTCTGCTTGAGCTCCCAGGATCCTAGAGCCTAAAGAGGGTCAGAGAGCAGACACCCTGTGCTAACAACACATTAGTAGGGTCATTAACTTTTGAAGGGCATATGTTAAACCACTTTGCAATAAGGAGCTATTAAACTCACTTCAAAACTTTCTCTAGGAGTCTTCTTGGCTGCTCCCAAGTCTCTGGAAATATAAAAAGAGAGATAAAATCACTGCCTCCAAAAATAGTCATGTGTTTGGTTGATGACTGAGGATCCTCTATCATCTGGCACATGTTGGTTATTAAGATTTATTCTAGCTTCTCATCAAAGACATAGGTAAGGCTCAAGAGACCTCTTTATTAGCTTATAAACAGAGTAGAAGTGAGCTCTCTCTCTCTCTCTTCAGATACCTACAATCTCTAGTGTTTTTATAATGTTCATGAAACATTTGTGAACTTTTTAAAGCAGTGGGGACCACACAAACAGTTCATAGGTCACCAGCAAGACCTGCTGACTTGGCCATCCATGCTTGTTGGTTTACAGCACTCTCCAGTTTGCAAAGACTTCAAATGCCACTCCTGTAGTAACCACTGTTGACGGTAGATGTATCTCTTAAATTTGTGGTATGTCCTAGCAGCTATATTTTCTAGAACTTCTTTTGGGATTCACTTACAATCCCAAACTGGGATACATCCCTCACCAGGGAGATCTGTTTCTCTGGAATACAGCAGCCTCCTAGCACTGTTTCTTTTGGAAGTAAAATGTTTCCAAGAACACTGTTGACATTATTTCTACCACAGCTATTCTTGACAAAGGTCTCTGTGTGTTTCAAGGGTTTGAAACAACTAGCTCTACTGTGGAAACCCCTTTATACAAACCTATTGAGGAATCCCTTTTTCCTCCTTCATAATTGATTCTGTACTATTCTCCCACTCTCTGAAACCATATTTCCACAGTTCATAAAAAGTACCAAAATGTACTCAGTCTTCACCAATGTTTGCTTCTTCTGTTTTAATGGTTTCAATGATATCTAGAAATTTAAATTTCCATGCAGAGCATCCTTTTTGTTTGGTTGTTTCACCTGTCTTTTCCCTAAGATATATGCCTTTTCTTAGTTTTTTGTTCAAATCTCTTTGTTTTTTCTTTTATTTTTTCATCATATTTTATTATTATTATTGAATTTATTGCTTTTTAATATATATATGTATAATTTTTTTCAAGACAAATTTTTTTGAATTGGTGCTTTGTTTTCTTCAGGGATCTCTTAGATCAAGACCAAGATTTTGACAGTTTATCCACAAAATCAAAGTTTACAGTCAATGCAATCAAACTGACATTTTCTTTTCTCCCCTATTTTTCTTTTTTCTGTCAAGCCAGACAAAATAATCAGACTTGGTTATGGTTGTTCTGAAGACTCTGAAGCAAGGAGGTTATAGGTGGGATAAATAGTGATGGACGAAGACTTGACTTGGAGTGGTGAACACACAATACAGTGTACATATGATGTGTTGTAGAATTGTGCACCTGAAACCTATGCAATTGTGTCACCCAAATAAATTCAGTAAAAAAGGAAAAAAAGACTCTGAAATATTCTCACTGGCTTTTTTGAAATTTAAATGGAAGACTTACTGTCATTACAGGTAAAGAGGTCAATAGTTGCCAGCAATAAAGAAAGATTTAAATAAACCGGAGGTAGACAAATGTCTCCTGTATTGCAGGAATTTCTTTTCCTTTCCTTTCCTTCCACAGTCTGCAACAGAGAGCTACATCTGCTCTGGCATCAGGGTGCATGATGCTATGGGCTTGGCTCTGATAGAAATCCATAATCTGTACCCATTTAAACCAACACACGTGTTGATTCACAAATAAAAAGAATTTTACACACACACAGCTAATTCAGGGAAGGCTGCTTTCACAGAAACACACTGTCATTTGCCTATTAAAATTCACAAACTTGCCACAAATCATTTTTTTGTGGGGAAGGGTTACGTACAGCTCATCCAGTGGGGCTGGGAACAGTCTCTTAAGAGAAGGAGGAGTCTTGGCACCTCCTGGAACTGTGATGATGTTTCATATTCAAGTGGCTTAAAGCTATCTTAGGTAGGTCTTTTTATTGAAAGGGAAGACATTCCCCAAGATGGAGAATAATCATTTGCTACTATGTATAGGGAAAAATACCCTCAAAGCTGCACCTTTACCCATTTACGCTTTGTCCTAATTCAAAAACAAAGGGAAGCACAATTAATTTAACAAATATTTCTAACTCCTACTGTGTTCCATCACCTGGTGGGGGCCATGGGAAAGTCAAAGATGAAGCCAACTTGACCCCTGAATTCTAGGAGAGTTCAGCCTTGCCAGGAGGGAAGTTCATGTGTGTACATGTGTGCACACACACACATCCCAACCACTCCGATATATCACCTATTAAGATACAGATTCTGAGGGATCTAAGAACACAGAAAAGGTAGATGCACTAGTCAGGCTTGGTGGTTCAGTGGTTCAGACAGTGAAGATCTGGATACCCCATCCAGGTTGGCTGGGGCTGTCCTCAGTGAGGGACCCATGCTGATGGAGGTGCTGCCATTTTGTTGCTGCCTACTTTGGATCATGTGCCTTCTGAGGTTGCTGTGGTGGGTAAAGGGAAAGACTGCATAGCTGAGCATGAACTCATCCTGAAAGTGTCATGCATCTCTTTTGTGCACATGTAATTGGTTAGAACAAGTTATGTTGCAAGGGAGGCTATGAAGTGAAAGGGATTACATGAGTAATAGTAAAGTAATAACTGCTCTGCCACAAAAATAAAACTTGTGAGGACTTGCTCTCTGTTTGCCTCTGAGTACCCACATAAGAGAGCAAAGAGTTTATGAAGGAAAGGCTTCTTGTCTATGCCTGAAGAAATAACAGGCTCTAAACTGGAAGAAATAAATACACACAGAGAAGGAAATTCCATGACAGATGCTTGCAGGAAAAGGAGTGGAGAAAAAGAAAGAAGGACAGCAGGTTTGGAAAATGGGGAGGGGTCCAATCTGTTGCAGATATTAGAGCTTTGCAGCAGCTTGAAGTCAGGCTGTGAAGGGCTTTGACTGCCATAGTCAAGTGTAGGTTTTGTTTTCCAGGAAGCTTGTTGATGAGCTTTGCTCAAAGAAATAGCATCATAATCATCATTGTTCTAGGGGCTAACATTTATTGAGTGCATCTAATACACTGGGCACCATTCTGAGTGCTCTATATGAGTTATGTCTTTTGATCCTCATAGTGACCCTGTGGGGCACGTACTTTTCTTATTCATACTGTGCAAATGAGGAAACTGAAGTTCAGAGATACTTTCCAAGATCACATTGCTAGCAGGTGATAGAGAAAGCCCCATTTCCTTGAAAATAATTTAAAATTGGGTGGGTTTGTTGTTGCTTTGGTTATTGGTATTATTTAAAATATTTTTTATTGTTTCATGTTTAAGAAAAACCAAGATCCTGCTAAAAGTCTTGTGTAATAAGATTAAAATGTGTATGCAGTTGATTTTTATTGTTACTGTAAACCAGTGACTTCTAACTTAAATGAACCTTATGTCTGGACAGATAAGATGAACAAAACAGACTGTCAGAAGAAATAAATGAAGATAGAGAGTGAATTTGAAGACTATTTAATCAGCCAGGGGCATCTCCATTTTGTTTTTGAAACAGGCCAAGCAATTTACATTACAGAGCCCTGTCCAATTACACATGATTTTGTCTATTGAAGTATGGTTCATTTCTGCACACCTTTTTTGCATGTTAACAGGGAGGTTGGGAGCTGCCCTTCTAGAAGGATTAGAGGCTGTGGGTTATGTGTGTTCCATGTGCTGCTATCCCTCTGGGATGTGATTACCAAAGATAAAAATGCTTTCCTTCAGCTTTTTTTTTTGTTCAAATAGGGAAGCTATAGAAGTAGTAGTTCCTAAAGGGAGCACTTCGCATTCACATGGCTTTTATTTGGTGAATGCATCAGAAAAGCTATGATTTGAAGCAGGTTAGGAAGCATTTGTAGGAGACTAGTTGGGAAGCAGTCCCGAGGCTCCTGATTCTTCACTCCTGTGGACTGTAGCTCCTGCCCAGTCTCCTGAAGAATGCAGCAAACAAGCCCGGCCGGTGTGGCTCAGTGGTTGAGCGTCGATCCACACACCAAGAGGTTACCAGTTCGATTCCCAGTAAGGGCACATGCCCAGGTTGTGGGCCAGATCCCCAGTGGGGGCGTGTAGGAGGCAGCTGATCGATGTTCTCTCTCATCGATGTTTCTATCTCTCTCCCTCTCCCTTCCTCTCTCTCTAAAATCAATAAAGAAAAAAATTTTAAAAAGAATGTAGCAAACACTCTTACTATGGCTTCAGCACCTTCTTTGTTCTCTCAAAGATGAGGGATTTACATTGACAGGATGCTACACATGCTAGGGATTCAGATAATTCAGCACTGCCCCCCTCCAGTTTTCAATGACCACCTTTGAGAGAGGAGTGTGCTCACTTCTTTCCCAGATTCCGTATAAGCAGAGCAGGTCATTGGTGAGGGAACCTGAAGTCCACCTTCAAAGTGGCATGGCTTTCCTGATTCTCCTCATGCTATTATCAGTGGAAGTGGGGTGTCCTCTTCCCCACTGGGTGCTTCGGGTGAGGTCCTTACAATATGTCAAAAAAATAATTTTCTGAGAGTCACATGAAAGGATGAGTGCTTTTTCTTTTTTTTTTTTTCTTCCCTCTCCCCCACCCCCTCTTCTGAGGGTTGTCAGTCTGTACCCTACTTCCACATCTCTGGGTCTACCCTGTTGCCCAGACTGTTATGTTTATTATATTCCACAAATGAGTGAGATCATGTGATATTTGTCTTTCTCTGCTTGGCTTGTTTCGCTTAGGATAATACGCTTGAAGTCCCTCCATGTTGTCTCAAAGGATAAGAGATTTTTCTTTCTTACAGCTGCATAGTACTCCATTGTGTATATGTGCCACAGCTTTTTTATCCATTCATCCACTGATGGACACTTGGGCTGTTTCCAGGTCTTAGCTACTGTAAATAGTGCTGCTATGAACATGGGAGTACAAGTATTCTTTCTGATTGGCGTTTCAGGTTTCTTAGGGTATATTTCTAGAAGTGGGATCACTGGGTCAAATGGCAATTCAATTTTTAATTTTTTGAGGTAACACCATAGTGTTTTCCATAGTGGCTGGACCAGTCTGCATTCCCACCAGCAGTGTGCTAGAGTCCCCTTTTCTCCACACCCTCGCCAACACTTATTGTTTGATGATTTGTTGATGGCGGCCATTCTGACAGGTGTGAGGTGATACCTCATTGTTGTTTTAATTTGCATCTCTCTGATGATTAGTGATGTTGAGCATTTCTTCATATGTCTCTTAGTCATTTGTATGTCCTGTTTGGAGAGGTGTCTATTTAGTTCCTCTGTCCATTTTTTAATTGGGTTCTTTGTCTTCCTTTTATTGAGTTGTATGAGCACTCTATACATTTTGGAGATTAACCCCTTATCTGATGTATCATTGGCAATTATTCTCTCCCATACAGTGGGTTCCCTTTCCGTTTTGATGGTTGTTTCTTTTGCTGTGCAAAAGCTTTTGAGTTTGATGTAGTCCCATGTGATCATTTTTTCCTTTGTTTCTGTTGCCTTAGGTGATGTATCAGTGAAGATTCTGCTGTGTATGATGTCCGAAATTTTGTTGCCTACATTTTCTTCTAGGATTTTTATGGATTCATGAGTCACATTTAAGTCTTTTATCCATTTTGAGTTTATTCTTGTGTATGGTGTAAGTTGATGATCTAGTTTCATTTTTTTGCATGTAGCTGTCCAATTTTCCCAACACCATTTATTAAAGAGGCTGTCTTTGCTCCATTGTATGCTCTTGCCACCTTTGTCAAATATTAATTGAGCATAATGTCTTGGGTCAATTTCCGGATTCTCTTTTCTGTTTCACTGGTCTATATGCCTGTTCTTGTGCCAGCACCAGGCTGTTTTGATGACAATAGCTTTGTAGTATAACGTGATATCCGGTGTTGTGATTCCACCTACTTTGTCCTAATTTTTCAAGATTGCTGTGGCTATTTGGGGTCTTTTTTGGTTCCATATGAACTTTTGGAGTATTTGTTCTAGTTCTGTGAAATACGTCACTGGTATTTTGATGGGGATTGCATTGAATCTATAGATTGCTTTGGGTAATATGGACATTTTAATGATGTTAATACTTTCAATCCATGAACAAGGTATGTGCTTCCACTTTTTTATATCTCCCTCTATTTCTTTTTTCAATGTCCTGTAGTTTTCTCCAAATAGATCCTTTACGTCTTTGGTTAAGTTTATTCCCAGGTATCTTAATTTTTTTGCCGCGATGGTAAATGGAATTGTTTTTTTCAGTTTCTCTTTCTGTGAGTTCATCATTGGTGTGTAAGAATGCCGTCGATTTCTTGACGTTAATTTTGTATCCTGCTACTTTGCCAAAATCATTTATTAGGTCTAGTAAGTTTTTGATGTAGTCTTTAGGGTTTTCTATGTATAATATCATGTCATCAGCGAATAATGACAGTTTCACTTCCTCCTTTCCAATTTGGATCCCTTTTATTTTTTCTTCACGTCTGATTGCTGTGGCTAAGACTTCCAGTACTATGTTAAATAAGAGTGGTGAAAGTGGGCATCCATGTCTTGTTCCTGTTCTTAAGGGAAATGTTTTTAGTTTTTGCCCATTGAGTATGATGTTGGCTGTAGGTCTTTCATATATGGCCTTTATTATATCAATATATGATCCCTATATTCTCAAATTGCTGAGCCTTTATATCAGAAATGGGTGCTGGATTTTGTCTAATGCTTTTTCAGCATCTATTGATATGATCATGTGGTTTTTATCTTTCATTCTGTTTATGTGGTGCATCACATTTATTGATTTGCAAATATTGAACCAGCCTTGCATCCCTGGGATGAATCCCACTTGGTCATGGTGAATAATTTTTTTGATGTATTGCTGGATCTGATTTGCTAGTATTTTGTTAAGGATTTTGGCATCTATGTTCATCAGGGATATTGACCTGTAGTTTTCTTTGTTAGTAGTATCTTTTTCTGGTTTTGGAATTAGAATTATGCAATTAGAATTATGCTGGCCTCATAAAATGAGTTTGGAAGTCTTCCTTCTTCTTGAATTTTTAGAAATAGTTTGAGAAGAATGGGTGTTAGTTCTTCTTTGAGTGTTCGGTAAAACTCCCCCATGAAGCCATCCGGACCTGGGCTTTTGTTTGCTGCGAGAGTCTTGATTATATCTTCAATTTCCTTCGTTGTTATTGGTCCGTTCAAGTTTTCTATCTCTTCCCGGTCCAGTTTTGGGAGACTATGTGTTTCTAGAAATGTGTCCATTTTGCTTAGATTGTCCAATTTGATGCCATATAAATGTTCATAGTATTTGTTAATGATCCTTTGTATTTCTGTGGTGTCAGTTGTTACTTCTCTTTCGTTTCTGATTTTGTGTATTTGGGTTCTCTCTCTTTGTTTCTTGGTGAGTCTAGCTAAGGGTCCATCAATCTTGTTTATCTTTTCAAAAAACCAGCTCTTTCTTTCACTAATCCTTTGAATTGTTTTTCTGGTCTCTATGTCATTTATTTCTGCTCTGATCTTTACTATTTCCTTCCTTCTACTTTCTCTGGGATTTTCTTTTTGTTTGCTTTCTAGTTCTTTAAGTTGTGAGGTTAGGTAGTCAATTAGAAATTGTTCTTCTTTCTTGAGGTGGGCCTGTAGTGCTATGAACTTCCCTCTCAGAACTGTTTTCGCTGCATCCCATAGATTTTGTGTTGTTGTGTGTTCATTTTCATTGGTTTCCAGGAAGTTTTTAATTTCTTCCTTGATCTCCTAGGTAACCCATTCATTGTTTAATAACATGCTATTTAACCTCCATGTATTCAAATGTCTTCGCATGTTCTTGTTGCAATCGATTTCTAGTTTCATGCCACTGTGATCTGAGAAGATGCTTGATATGATTTCAGTCTTCTTGAACTTGTAGAGACTTTGTTTGTGTCCTATCATGTGGTTTATCTTTGAGAATGTCCCATGTACAATTGAGAAGAATGTTAATTCTGTAATTTTGGGGTGTAATTCTCTGTAGATATCTATTAAATCCATTTGGTCTAGTGCTTCATTTAGAGTCTCTGTTTCCTTGTTAATTTTCTGTCTAGAGGATCTATCCAGTGATGTCAGTGAGGTGTTGAAGTTCCCTGCTATGATTGTATTGTTGTTGATTTCTCCTTTGAAGTCCTCCAGAAGATTTTTAATATATTTTGGTGCTCCTATATTGGGTGCATATGTTTACCAAGGTTATATCTTCCTGTTGGATAGATCCTTTCAATATTATGTAGTGACCTTCTTTGTCTCTAGTTATGGCCTTCATTTTGAAATCTATTTTATCAGATATGAGTATTGCTACCCCAGCTTTTTTTTTTTCCTTTCTGTTTGCTTGGAAGATTTTTTTCCATTCCTTCACTTTCAGCCTATGTGAGTCTTTTGTTGTGAGGTGGGTCTCTTGTAAACAACATATATATGGGTCATGCTTTCTTATCCAATTCGCTACTCTGTGTCTTTTGATCGGGGCATTCAGTCCATTTACATTTAAGGTGATTATTGATATGTACTTATTTATTGCCATTTTTGTTTATTGTGGTTCTATTTTCCTTTCTATTTCTTCTACTAATTACAGCAGTCCTTTTAACATTTCTTGCAGTGCTGGTTCAGTGCTAATGTATTCCCTTAGCCTTTTTTTTTTTTTTTTTTGTCTGGGAAGCTCTTTATTTGACCTTCTATTTTGAATGATAGCTTGCTGGGTAGAGTAGTCTTGCATTCAGATCCTTGTTTTCCATGACCTTGATTATTTCATGCCATTCCCTTCTGGCCTGTAGTGTTTCTATTGAGAAGTCAGGTGATAGCCTTATGGGGTTTCCTTTGTAGGTAACCTGTTGCTTATCTCTTGCTGCCTTTAGGATTCTCTCTTTGTCTTTAATTTTTGGCATTTTAATTACTATGTGTCTTGGTATGGGCCTGTTTGGGTTCTTCTTACTTGAGACTCTCTGTGCTTCTTGAACTTGAATGCCTTCTTCCTTCACCAAATTAGGGAAATTTTCTGTCACTATTTTTTCAAATATATTGTCTAACCCTTTCTTATTTTCTTCTTCTTCGGGGACTCCTATGATGCAAATATTATTAGGGTTCCAGTGTTCCCACAGTTCTCTTAAGCTGTCTTCTTGTTTTTTCATTGTTTTTTCTGTTGGTTTTCTGATTGGTTAATTTTTTTCTACCCTGTCTTCTAATTCACTGATCTGGTCTCAGCTTCTTCTACTCTGCTGTTTAGTCCTTCCAATGTGTTCTTCATTTCTGCTATGTCATTCTTCATTTCCAATTGGTTTATTTTCAATATTTCTATGTCTTTGCTCATGGTGTTAATGTCCTTACCCATGCTGTTGAGCTTCCTCAAGATCATGGCTCTGAATTCTAGTTCTGTTAACTTGCTTAACTCCATTTCATTTATCTCATCTTTGGTGGAGGTCTCTTGTTCTTTCCTTTGGGATCTGTTTCTTTGTTTCACCGTTTTGGCTATCTCAGTGGTTTTTGGAGCCTGCCAAATTTTCCCTGTGGATATTGGTGTTCTGCTGTTTGTGGCTCCCTGTACTGGGTTTGTATGAGTGTGGGAGGACCCACGTTATACACCACTGTCAAGTCTTACTTTCCTGGGTAGATTTGCAAGCCCAGAAAAGGTTCAGTTATCCTCTAGCTTTTTGCCTAGAGGCTATTAGTCCCGAAGAGCCTTGGGTTCTCAGTTGAAGGACAACCTCCCTCAGGTGTTTAGCGTGAGAGGATTTCCTGAGGGTGGGGCAGATGCTGGTAGTTAAGGAGCCTCAATTTGCATTTCAATAGCCCAACTGGGTGTGGCTGAATCTCCGAGGGAGGGGCTGCCACCTCTCCCCAGAGCCCTGGGAAGGATTAAGATGGCCACCATCCTGCGTGGCCACAGCTCAGCAAAAGCTCTGAGCGCCCTCCAAATCCCTAGTGTCCCCACACAGTTTCAGTCCAATTCACTCTCCCTCTGCCGAAGCCCAAGGTGAGTGGCTGTGGCTATTTTAGCGCTCTGCCCTGGCCCTCTGCGCTGTGGAGCCGACTTGGGCTTTCACCCTGAGGGCAGTGCTCACAGCTAAGACTGCTGCTGTCCATCGGCTCCCAGCCCCCTCTCATGCCTCCGCAATCCTACCAGGATCAATTCAGTGTCCCTGGTTGTATGGTCTTCGCAAGCTGCTTTTCCATTGCTTTTCCCCAATGATTTGTCTTTATTTTAGTTGTATTTCCAGTTTGGTTCTGGGAGATGGTCTGTGTAGCTTCCATTCACTCTGCCGCCATTTTGGAATTCTAGTGCTTTTTATTTGCATGGAATTACATCTCTAGGTTTTCAAAATCCAATTTCCCTTAGTCAAGTCCTGGAAGATGTGCAGCTGGGGATTCAGTAGAGCTAGAAGCAAAGTCAGCATCCAAAGTTTCCATTCCATGTTGGAATTGGGTCTGGTGCAGCATCAGGCTAGTTGCAGTCCATTAATCAAGTGCAACACGCCATGATGCAAGAGCCTGGAATCCTTTGTTTAAGAGATTAAATATCTCAGATCTTCCCATGCTTGTAGTGGCCATGCCTACTCTGGCCAATGACCTGCTCCCAGGTGTGAGTGATAAGCAAGTACCTTTTCTATTTTACCCTAACTTTATTGGGCATGCATCTATTCTTCTCCCTGTCCAGTCTCTTCCCCCAGAGATCTGTGGGGAATAGACCAGTGGCTCCCTGGGGAGTGTTAAACTGCAGCTTCCTGTCAAAGCTGCACAAATAGCATGCTTATATTATTCCCTTTGCTGCTTTCCTGTTATTTATAACTAGGTCAATTACAATGGTATCAATGCTATAAAGGCAGAGAGATCATAAAGATGCCTCATATATTACATTAAAAATGTTAAGTTAAAACCCTTTATTAAAGTATAATGTACGTACAGAAAAGCACACAATCAATGAATCTTTGCAGACCAAATACACTAGTGTAACCAGAGCTTGGATCAAGGATAAGAACATTACTTGCCCCAAGAAGCTTGCCTTCTGTCTTCTTCCTGTCATTACTCCCATTCAGGGTAACCATAATCCCAACATCTCACACTATAGAGCAGTTTTACCTGCCTCTGAATGTTTATAAATGGAATAAAATGTATGCATATACTCTTTCCCATTTTGCTTTTTTCATTTAGCATCATGTTTGTGAGATTCATCCATGTAGTTGACTTCAATCACTCTGATGGCTATATAGTATTCCACTGTAAACCTATTTCCCATTGGTTTATCCATTGTACTGTTGATGGGCATTTTGATGAATTTAAGTTTGGTACTATCATGAAGGAAGCTACAAGACACATCTCTGTTGGATATCTAGCTAGAGATGAAATTGCTGGCTTTAGTAGAGACTCCTGGTTTTCCAAAGTAGTTTTAGAAACTGACAGTAGCAGTGGGATATTGTTGCTCCAGGTCTCAACACCTGGCATTTTCTGAGTTACAATTTTCTGGCTCTGAAGCAATATTACTCTCAAAGAACAAGGATATAGCAGGCCTGGGGTAAAAATTATTTGATTTGGTTATGTCCTAGAGAAGTATTCTACAATCCATATACTGCTGCCCTGCCCCTAGCCCAGCAAATGATGTTGATAGTGTGACAGTAATTATTTATAAGCTCAGCCATCCCTGCCTCCTTGAATGGCACAGCTGGTCCTGGGAAATCCTCCTAGAAGCAAATTTGTGCAGACAACGACAAGAATAGCCAATGGCTATGCTTTTGCAAGAGTGATCTCACCTCTTTCCCTCCCCATCCTTCCTCCTGAGAGGCTGACAATGAAGCTGACTTTGACACCCATTTCCCAATAACTCGGCATCTCCACTACCTTCCTGACAGCCACAGACTGCTCTCTTGGTGTGCACGGCACCCTGGTTTGCTTGCCAAGACAGAACACGGCAAAGCTTTCACATAATCATTTCCAAACATTAAAATGGCCCCATTGTCATTACAGCAGGGAGATTGAATTCGCCTCATCAAAGCAGAGTGTGACAGGTGACTCAATAGGACAGTGCCAAGCGCAGAGGCAAGAAGATTAGCAGGGCACTGATATCATTATTTCCGCCTATCACAGATTCGGCAGGGAGGCAATTGTAATTTCTGGGCTTATTAGTCTACATTCGGAGGGAAAAACCGAGTGATAAAACTCACGGTGACAGCTAGGCATTTGTGCAGCAAGTGCTGTCATGGTGACACTTAGAAAATGCCAATGTGGCTACGTCCTCATAATCCTCACTAATAGAGGTTAAAGCCAGGCACAAAGGCACCCTTATCAGTCATCAGTCCACTAATAACATTTGCATTTTTAAGTTAAACATAGTAAGTAAAGGAGTAAGTAGTTCTTTGCTGTTGGGACAATTAATTTCACACTGGAATTAGAAAGCAAAGCCAAAAATTTCCTGTGGCTCCTATCTCTTCAATCACCAGCAAGAATCCTCCAAGGAAAGAGATGAGTGAATGGTGTTAAGAACAATGTTACTGGCAGTGTCTATTGCCTGTGAAACTGTCGATAGGAGAACATCACTAAACTCCTGAAATTAGATTTCTGCCCTCCTCCAGTCAACAGACAATGCAGCTCAAGGACTTAAAACCAACAAATGCAGCGGAAAATATCTTCACATGCTTAACATATTCCCGTCTTAGCACTCTCGATTTTGCCATCCAGAGGTATATTAAATCACATAAGAAGGCTCCAAAGAGCTGGAGAGGGTAAGACAGTGTAACTATTGGTGATGGAGATGGAGTGTCGCCTATTCTGAGGCCACTTCCCAGAAAAGCCCAGCTAATTTACATAAATCTCCTATAATTAATATGTTTCTATATCAGCATTTTTCAGGGCACTGGCAACGAAAAAGAAAATTAAGAGATTCTTTTAGGAGATAATACCAGAACTACAGTTTCATGGTTAATATATATTCACGGCTAGATGATTGAAAAAAATCATCTAGCTTGGGGAAAATATTAGAATTCTAATCTTATTTTGTTGGAAAAATATTACAGGTGGCAAGCCGTTACTTTTTCACATTTAAATAAATAAGAGACCAATTAAGAAGACTATGTAATTCAATTCTTGAGTGAATGCCACTGAATTCAATTTGTTTCAGGTCAATAAATATAATGCAAAGTTATTAACAAAAAGGTCAGGGGCTGTATATAAAGCATACACACATGATGCAACAGAGGTAATTAGCACACATTTCCAGTATGCTGTTGTGCTGGCATATGGTGGAGAAAATCTTAGCAGGATTATACATTAATAAATTGTCAAGTCTGTTTTTCCTCCCCTATCCCCTTTATTAAAAAGTCTTAAATTGACCTGATCTCTCTCCATCTCTCCCAGCTCCCCTTCCTTCATCATGCACTGAAGATTAAACATATAGAGGTTGGTTTAGAAAACCACACCACACACATCAGTGAGCTGGGCTGAAGCACACACTTTGAGAATCCTCACTGCACAGAGAGGTATGCGAGTTAAGAAAACGTAAGCCTCCCATCTGCCACCGTTCTCAGTTAAGGAATCCAATCTCCCTGTGTAAGAGAAAGAAAAAAGTTGGGGTGGAATATTTTTGTCCCCAGATTTCCTGGTGTCATTAAAGCGTCTCTGGGAGTACAATAGGTGGAGAAGCACAAATTCACTTTGTGACAGAAATGCTTTCCATGTGACACTACGCAGGGAGCTCCATCAGTGCCCAAAGCGGCCACACAGGAGGCCAGGTTGACTATGCTCTGATGCACAGCCAGATGTGGAAACATTCTCTCAAGTCCCCATGTCAGCCAAAAGCCATCCCTGCTCAGCACACCCACAGTAGGGGACAGCCTGCATTTGGTCCTAGTGGGCACACTGTGGGCAGGTGGCTTCCAATAGAATCTGGTGCTCATTTTCTAAAAAGCACAGATCACCTTCTCTAGGAAGAGAAGAGTGGGAGATGCTGCCAGAACCCCACACAAATCTCTGCAGGTCAGGCCACTGCCCAAAAAGTTCAATGTATACCTGCCCCAGGCTCAGATGGGCTGAACCCTAACCCTGTTTGTGTCCTGTCTCCCTTTTCTCCTCCCCACCAGTGTTTCCTGGCATCACCTCCCACATAAACTGCCTGTGCTCTCCTTGTCTCTGGGTCTACTTCAGGGGAAGCCAAACTAAGACAACCAGTAACCAGGAGGTGAAGGGAAAGGCAGAGCATGGGTGTGGCTCCCCTTAGCCTCAGGTGGGAGGAGCCAGCATCTGCTGTGATGAGCATGGTACGTTCTTAACCTAGAATGGCTGAATCTGAAGGGGCCTGAACACTGAAAGTTTTGGGGTACCATGATAACTGGCTCGATGATCTCTGTATGGGCTCCTTTCCTACCCTTTCCTGTTTCACCACCTCACTCTCCTATTGGTGTTTCCTGGGGTCACCTGCCAAGTGATTTCCTAATTGTACCTGAATTCCTGTCCCAGAAGCTACTTCTGGGAGCATGCAACCCAAGGTAGTGGTCACCAAGACAGTGGTCGAGGTGCACAGTTTGTGGTTAGCCTCAAGACCCATCTTTCTCCAGAATTGTACCAGCAGGTAATTTTTAAAATAACATTCTAATAAAATAGCCTTGCAAATAGGTATGAAATATGTAGCAGCCTCTGTGTGTGAATAATTAAAAACAAAACAAACCCAGCCCATTTTCCCTTCCAGAGATAATATAGGGAAGCAAATAGTAGCATAAACAGAAATTCACTTTCTCTTTCGACAAGGTGTTATCTATAAGGCTACTTATAGAATATGAGGCTAGTAATGTTGCTGATACACAGCTGAGGTATTACTTTAGAAAAATGACTTGCTTTTCATGTTTTTAGATAGAAAGCCAGCATTCAGTTAAGTCTTAGTGATAACATAACATATTTTCCAGCTCTGATTATGTAATATTTGCCCAAACTTACACACCAACAGGACATTCATCTTGAGTTGGGGGAGGTAAAATGACTCTTTTCTCTAGTTGAGATGAAGTCATCTCTGGCATAGCAGTTAACATGCCTGTACTTGAATCCACACACACTGGAACTATAGCACCAAAAGGAAAAAGGGCATGTTTAGCCTGTCTTTTCCAAAATTATAGGGACATACATGATGTCAAGCAAAGTATTTAATGTCTCAGTTTTGTATCTGCACAATTGGGCATAAAAGTTAACTTTCAGGGGTTGAATCAGCTATCATATGCAAAATATCTGTAAGTGGAAGTTCACATTAATGAGAGTCATTATTCGTATTTAACTCTTTGAGAATCTGATTTTCAATGCAAGAAAGTTCTCCCCTCTTTAATGTGTATTTAACAACTCCAGCAATATTAAAAAATCAGAAATTACAGATCATAAAACCTCCCCCAATTCTACAATGCAAACATAACTTCACATGTTGTTTTCTATTCTCTAGATTCTTTTCTGAGTCCATATAACTATAGGTATTTTGATAAATATGAGATTGTGCAATGATACAGTATAGAAGCTGCATTTTTAAAATTAATAAACTTTAATTTCTAGATCAGTTTTAGATACACAGAAAAAATGAGCAGAAAGTACAGAGAGTTCTCACATAACACTTTTCCCCACAGTTTCTCCTATTAACATCTAGCATTAGTTATTGTACATTTGGTACAACTGATTAACCAACAATCGACCAATATTGGTACATTATAAACTAAATTCCATAGTTTACATTACAGTCTTTGTGTTGTACAAGTCTATGGGTTTTGACAAATGCATAATGTCATGTATCCACCATTATACTATCATACAGAACAGTTTTACTGCCCTAACAATCTCTTTTGCTCCACCTATTATTCATCCCTCTCCTCTTCCTCAAATCACTGATTTTTTTTTCACTTTCTCTATAGTTTTGCATTTTCCAGAATGTCATATAGTTGGAATCATACAGTATGTAGTCTTTTCAGATTGGTTTCTTTTCCTTAACGCTATGCATTTTAGTTTTCTCCTTATCTTTTGTGGATTGTTAGTTCACTAAAAAAAATCTGAATGATACTCCATTGTCTGGATGTACCACAGCTTTCTTATCCATTCACCTACTACTGAAGGACATCTTGATTGTTTCCAAATTTTGTCAATTATAAATACATCTGCTATAAACATTTATTGCACGGATTTTGTGAGCACATAGTTTTCAACTCACTTGGGTAAATATCAAGGAGCATAATTGCTGGGTCATATGTTTAGTTTTGTCACAAACCTCCCAACTGCTTTCTAAAGTGGCTGTATCATTTTGTATTCCCACCAGCAATGAATGAGCGTTCCTGTTGTTCCACAGCATCTTTAGCATTTGGTACTATCAGTGTTTTGGATTTTGGTCATTCTAATAGGTGTGTAGTGGTATCTAGTTTTAATTTGCAATTCCCTGATGACATATGATATTGAGCATCTTTTCAAATAGTTATTTGCCATCTATACATTTTCTTTGATGAGGTTTTTGTTTGTTTGTTTGTTCAGATCTCTTGCCCACTTTTTTTTGTATGATCCCATTTATCCGAAATATCCCAAATAGGTAAACCTTATAGCAACAGAATGCAGATTAATGGCTGCCAGGAGAGGGCGTAGTGGGGAGAGGGGAATGACTGCTTCGGGGGCGATGGAAATGTTCTAGAACTTGATACAGGTAGTGACCGTTCAACAGCGTGAATGTAACCAGTGCCCTGAACTAGACATCTGAAATGTGTTTATTTTTGATATGTGAATTTCACCTCAATTAAAAAAAACCCAAACACTCAAGCCACTCAAATCAACCCACCCCTGAGCAGACAACACAACTGTGTGAATCTTGCCCACTTTTTAATTGGGTTGTATGGAGGGATTTTTTATTGTTGCTAAGTTTTAAGTTCTTTGTATGTTTTAGATGCAAGTACTTTATCAGATACATGTTTTGCAAATATTTTCTTCTGGTCAGTGGCTTGTCATTTTATTCTTTTAACAGTACCTCTCACAGAGATGAAGTTTTTAATTTTAATGAGGTCCCATTCATTAAAATTTTTTCATGGATCATACTTTTGTTGTTGTATCTAAAATATCATAGCAAAAACCAAGGCCACCTAGATTTTCTTCCATGTAATCTTCTAGAGGTTTTATAGTTTTTCATTTTACATTTATGTCTATGATCCATTTTGAGTTAATTTCTGTGAAAGATGAATGAATGAGTGGTTCTCATATTTGCTAAAGATTTGTTGATTTTTTTCCTCATTAAAATTATCTTTATTGTTGAATAAATTACAGCTATCCCATCCCTTTCCCCCCTTGACCCTTCCTCTCTACTCCTGCCCCCCTCCTGCCTTCCACACACTATTGTCTGTGTCCATTGGTTATGCGTATATGCACAGAAGTTATTTGGTTTCTCTCTTCTTCCCCTCCTTCCTCCCTTCCCTTTGAGGTTTGTCAGTCTAAAAACCAATTTGTACTTCTTAATCCCTTCATCTTTTTCACCCATCTCCCCAACCCCCTCCCATCTGGCAAGCAACAAAATGTTCTCTGTATCTATGAGTCTGTTTCTGTTCTGCTTGCTCATTTTGTTTATAGATTCAAATGTTGATAGATATGTATTTATTGCCATTTTACTGTTCATATTTTTGTTCTTCTTCTTCTTCAAGAAGACCCTTCAACATTTCATATAATATTGGTTTGGTGGTGATGAACTTCTTTAGCTTTTTCTCGTCTGGGAAATTCTTTATATGTCTATCAATTCTAAATGATAGTTTTGCAGGATAGAGTAATTTTGGTTGTAGGTCCTTGCTTTTCATTACTTTAAATATTTCTTGCCACTCCCTTCTAGCCTGCAAAGTGTCTTCTGAGAAATAGGCTGACAGTTTTATGGGAGCTCCCTTGCACGTAACTAACTGCTTTTCTCTTGCTGCTTTTAAGATTCTCTCTTTGTCTTTAACTTTTTGCATTTTGCTGATGATGTGTCTTGGTGTGGACCTCATTGGGTTCATCTTGTTTGGGACTCTGTGCTTCCTGGACTTGTATGTCTGTTTCCTTCACCATGTTAGGGAAGTTTTCTGTCATTATTTTTTCAAATAGGTTTTTAATTTCTTGCTCTCTCTCTTCTCCTTCCGGTACTCCCATGATGCAAATGTTGGTATGCTTAAAGTTGTCCCAGAGGCTCCATATAGTATCCTAATTTATTTGGATCCTTTTTTCTCTTTGCTGTTCTGATTGAGTGTTTTGGTTGGTTTTTTTTTTTTTTTGCTTCCTTATATTCCAAAGCTATGGTTTGATGGTTTGCTTCTTGCTTCACCTAGTCTACTACTTTATCCTTTATTTCAGTTAGTGCATCCTTCATTTCTTTTTTTTTTAAATTTTTTATATTATTAATTTATTTTTGTTACAGATGTTTCTCCTTTTTCCCCCATTGTCACACTCCTCCCCCTCCCTCCCTGCCCCATCCCCAGTTTTGTTGTCCATGTCCATTGGTTATGAGTACATGCGTAAAAGTTCTGTAGTTCATCACTCCCCTCCCCCACCACCTCTTCAGGCAATTGTCAGTCTGTACCCTGCTTCCACGTCTCTGGAACTACCCTGTTCCTCAGACTGTTATGTTTATTATATTCCAGAAATAAGTGAGATTATATGATATTTGTCTTTCTCTGCTTGGCTTGTGTCACTTAGGATAATAGTTTCCAGGTCCTCCCATGTCGTCGCAAAGGATAAGAGATCTTTCTTTCTTACAGCTGCATAGTACTTTATTGTGTATATGTATCACAGCTTTTTTATCCATCCGTCTACTGATGGACACTTGGGCTGTTTCCAGATCTTAGCTATTGTAAATAGCACTGCTATGAACATGGGGGTACATATATTCTTTCTGTTTGGTGTTTCAGGCTTCTTAGGCTATATTCCTAGGAGTGGGATCACTGGGTCAAATGGTAACTCAATTTTTAATTTTTTGAGGTAACATCATAGTGTTTTCCATAGTGGCTGCACCAGTCTGCATTCCCACCAGCAGTGTACTAGAGTCCACTTTTTTCCACACCCTCGCCAACACTTGTTGTTTAATGCTTTGTTGATGGCGGCTATTCTGACAGGTGTGAGGTGATACCTCATTGTTGTTTTAATTTGCATCTCTCTGATGATTAGTGACGTTGAGCATTTCTTCATATGTCTCTTAGCCATGTGTATGTCCAGTTTGGAGAGGTGTCTATTTAGTTCCTCTGCCCATTTTCTAATTGGGTTCTTTGTCTTCCTTTTGTTGAGTTGTATGAGAACTCTATATATTTTAGAAATTAATCCCTTATCTGATATATCATTGGCAATTATGCTCTCCCATACAGTGGGTTGCCTTTCCACTTTGATGGTTGTATTTTTTGTTGTGCAGAAGCTTTTGAGTTTGATGTAGTCTCATGTGCTCATTTTCTCCTTTGTTTCTGTTGCCTTAGATGATATATCAATGAAGTATCTGCTGCATATGATGTCCGAAATTTTGTTGCCTACATTTTCTTCTAGGATTTTTATGGATTCGCGAGTCACATTTAAGTCTTTTATCCATTTTGAGTTTATTCTTGTGTATGGTGTAAGATGATGGTCTAGTTTCATTTTTTTTGCATGTAGCTGTCCAATTTTCCCAACACCATTTATTAAAGAGGCTGTCTTTACTCCATTGTATGCTCTTGCCACCTTCATCAAATATTAATTGAGCATAATGTTTTGGGTCAATTTCTGGGTTCTCTGTTCTATTCCATTGATCTATGTGCCTGTTCCTGTGCCAGTACCAGGCTGTTTTGATTACAGTAGCTATGTAGTATAACCTGATGTCTGGTATTGTGATCCCACCTACTTTGTCCTTCTTTTTCAAGATTGCTGTAGCTATTCGGGGTCTTTTTTGGTTCCATATGAACTTCTGAAGCATTTGTTCTAGTTCTATGAAATATGTAGTTGGTATTTTGATGGGGATTGCATTAAATCTATAGATTACTTTGGGTAATATGGACATTTCAAAGATGTTAATTCTTCCAATCCATGAACAAGGTATGTGCTTCCACTTTTTTATATCTTCCTCTATTTCTTTTTCAATGTCCTGTAGTTTTCTGCAAATAGGTCCTTTACTTCTTTGGTTAAGTTTATTCCTAGGTATCTTAATGTTTTTGCCGCGACAGTAAATGGAATTGTTTTTTTAGTTTCTCTTTCTGTGATTTCATCATTGGTGTACAAGAATGCCATCGATTTCTTGACGTTAATTTTGTATCCTGCTACTTTGCCAAATTCATTAATTAAGTCTAGTAGATTTTTGATGGAGTCTTTAGGGTTATCTATGTACAATATCAGGTCATCTGCAAATAACGACAGTTTCATTTCCACTTTTCCTATTGGATCCCTTTTATTTTTCTTCATGTCTGATTGCTGTGGCTAAGACTTCCAGTACTATGTTAAATAAGTGTGGTGAAAGTGGGCATCCTTGTCTTGTTCCTGTTCTTAAGGGAAATGCTTTTTGTTTTTGTCCGTTGAGTATGATGTTGGCTGTAGGTCTTTCATATATGGCCTTTATTATGTTGAGATATGATCCCTCTATTCCCAAGTTGCTGAGCGTTTTTATCAGAAATGGGTGCTGGATTTTGTTAAATGCTTTTTCAGCATCTATTGATATGATCATGTGGTTTTTATCTTTCATTTTGTTTATGTGGTGTATCACATTTATTGATTTGCGACTATTGAACCAGCCTTGCATCCCTGGGATGAATCCCACTTGGTCGTGGTGAATAATTTTTTTAATGTATTGCTGGATTCGGTTTGCTAGTATTTTGTTCAGGATTTTGGCATCTACGTTCATCAGGGATATTGGCCTGTAGTTTTCTTTCTTTGTAGTGTCTTTTTCTGGTTTTGGAATTAGGATTATGCTGCCCTCGTAAAATGAGTTTGGAAGTCTTCCTTCTTCTTGAATTTTTAGAAATAGTTTGAGGAGAGTGGGTGTTAGTTCTTCTTTGAATGTTCAGTAAAACTCCCCCGTGAAGCCGTCCAGGCCTGGGCTTTTGTATGCTGGGAGGGTCTTGATTACATCTTCAATTTCCTTCGTTGTTATTGGCCTGTTCAAGTTTTCTATCTCTTCCCGGTCCAGTTTTGGGAGACTATGTGTTTCTAGAAATGTGTCCATTTTGCTTAGATTGTCGAATTTGATGCCATATAAATGTTCATAGTATTTGTTAATGATCCTTTGTATTTCTGTGGTGTCAGTTGTTACTTCTCCTCTTTCATTTCTGATTTTGTGTATTTGGGTTCTCTCTGTTTGTTTCTTGGTGAGTCTAGCTAAGGGTCCATCAATCTTGTTTATCTTTTCAAAAAACCAGCTCTTTGTTTCATTGATCCTTTGAATTGATTTTTTGGTCTCCATGTCGTTTATTTCTGCTCTGATCTTTACTATTTCCTTCCTCCTACTTGCTCTGGGGTTTTCTTTTTGTTTGTTTTCTAGTTCTTTAAGTTGTGAGGTTGGGTAGTCAATTAGAAATTTTTCTTCTTTCTTGAGGTGGGCCTGAAGTGCTATGAACTTCCCTCTCAGAACTGCTTTCGCTGCATCCCATAGATTTTGTGTTGTTGTGTGTTCATTTTCATTAGTTTCCAGGAAGTTATTAATTTCTTCCTTGATCCCCATGGTAACCCATTCATTGTTCAATAACATGCTATTTAGCCTCCATGTCTTCAAATGTCTTTGCATGTTCTTGTTGCAATTGATTTCTAGTTTCATGCCATTGTGATCTGAGAAGATGCTTGATATGATTTCAATCTTCTTGAACTTGTAGAGACTTAGTTTGTGTCCTATCATGTGGTCTATCTTTGAGAATGTCCCATGTGCACTTGAGAAGAATGTGAATTCTGCAGTTTTGGGGTGTAATTCTCTGTATCTATTTATTAAGTCCATTTGATCTAGTGCTTCATTTAGAGTTTCTGTTTCCTTGTTAATTTTTTTTCTAGGTGATCTATTCAGTGATGTCAGTGGGGTGTTGAAGTCTCCTGCTATGATTGTATTGCTGTCGATTTCTCCTTTGAAGTCCTCCAGAAGATTTTTAATATATTTTGGTGCTCCTATATTGGGTGCATATATGTTTACCAAGGTTATATCTTCCTGTTGGATAGATCCTTTCAACATTATGTAGTGACCTTCCTTGTCTCTAGTTATGGTCTTCAATTTGAAATCTAATTTATCAGATATGAGTATTGCTACCCCAGCTTTTTTTTCCTTTCCGTTTGCTTGGAAGATTTTTTTCCATCCCTTTACTTTCAACCTATGTGAGTCTTTTGTTGTGAGGTGGGTCTCTTGTAAACAACATATATATGAATCATGCTTTCTTATCCAGTCAGTTACTCTGTGTCTTTATATTGGAGCATTCAATCCATTTACATTTAAGGTGATTATTGATATGTTTATTGCCATTTGTAATTGCCATTTTTGTTCAGTGTAGTTATATTTTCTTCCTATTTCTTCTACTAATTACAGCAGTCCTTTTAACATTTCTTGCAGTGCTGGTTTGGTGTTAATATATTCCTTTAGCCTTTTTTTTTCATCTGGGAAGCTCTTTATTTGACCTTTCATTTTGTGTGATAGCCTTGCTGGATAGAGTAGTCTTGGATTCAGATCCTTGTTTTTCATGACCTTGCTTACTTCATGCCATTCCCTTCTGTCCTGTAGTGTTTCTGTTGAGAAGTCAGCTGATAGCCTTATGGGGGTTCCTTTGTAGATATCCTGTTGCTTATTTCTTGCCGCCTTTAGGATTCTCTCTTTGTCTTTAATTTTTGGCATTTTAATTATTATGTGTCTTGGTGTGGGCCTCTTTGGGTTCTACTTACTTGGGGCTCTCTGTGCTTCTTGAACTTCAATGCCTTCTTCCTTCACCAGATTAGGAAAGTTTTCTGTCACTATTTCTTTAAATATATTCTCTAACCCTTGCTCATTTTCTTCTTCTTCGGGGACTCCTATGATGCATATATTATGACATTTCCAGTTGTCCCACAGTTCTCTTTAGCTATCTTCCTGTTTTTTCATTGTTTTTTCCTTTTGGTTTTCTGATTGATTGATTTTTTCTACTCTGTCTTCTAATTCACTGATCCGGTCCTCTGCTTCCTCTACTCTGCTGGTCAGTCCTTCCAATGTGTTCTTTATTTCTGCTATGTCATTCTTTATTTCCACTTGGTTGGTTTCCATGGTGTCGATATCCTTACTCATGCTGTTTAGTTTCCTCAAGATCATGGCTCGGAACTCTTCCTCTGATAATTTGCTTAACTCCATTTCATTTATCTCATCTTTGGTAGAGTTCTCTTGTTCTTTCATTGGGGATCTGTTTCTTTGTTTCACCATTTTTGCTATCTCAGTGGGTTTTGGAGCCTGCCAAATTTTCCCTGTGGGTGTTGGTGTTCTGCTATTTGTGGCTCCCTCTACTGGATTTGGATGAGCGTGCAGGGCCCTCCTTCAACACCACTGTCAAGTCTCACTTTCCTGGGTAGATTTGCAAGCTCAGGAAATGTTCATTTATGCTCTAGCTTTTTGCCTGGAGGCTAATAGCCTCAGTTACTTGAAAAGTCTTAGAATCTCAGTTGAATGAGAAACTCCCTCAGGTGTTTATAGCGTAAGAGGATTTCCCGAGGGTGGGGCAGATGCTGGTTGTTAATGAGCCTCATATTGCATTTCTTTACCTCTTTGCCTCACCTGGGAATCTCTCAGGGAGGAGCTGCCACAGCTCCGGGAAGGAGGAAACTTGGCTGCCGTTCTGTGTAACCTGGAATGAGCGGGCTGGCCACCACCATCCTTTGTGGCCACAGCTCAGCACAAACTCTGAATGCCCTCCAAATCCCAGGTGTCCCCACAGAGTTCCAGTCCAGTCCGCTCTCCCTCTGCAGGAGCCCCAGGTGAGTGGCTGTGGCTATTTAGCGCTCTGTCCCGGCCCTCTGTGCTGTGGAGCAGCTTGGGGTCTTAACCCCGAGGGCGGGCGCTGCCGCTGCTCACAACTAAGGGCACTGCTGTCTGTGGGCTCCCAGCCCGCCACCCTCACGTGCCTCTGCAGATCCTACCAGGCTCATTCAGTGTCCCTGGTTGTATGGTCCTCTCTCGCTGCTTTTCTATTGCTTTTTCCTGATGATTTGTCTTTATTTTAGTTGTAATTCCCGTTTGGTCCTGGGAGATGGTCTGTGTAGCTTCCATTCACTCCACCGCCATTTCTGAAAATCCGCATCCTTCATTTTTGACTGGTCCTTTATTATACTCTTGAGGTCCTCACTAAGTTCTTTGACATTCTCACAAAGTTCCTTGAAATTCTCACTAAGTTCAATGAGCATCCTTATAAGCAGTGTTTTGAACTCTGCATCTGTTAGATTGCCTGTCTCCATTTCATTTAGTTCTTTTCCTGGAGTTTTGCTCTGTTCTTTCATTTGGGACAAGTTTCTTTGTTTCTTCATTTTTGCTGCCTCCCTGTGTTTGTTTCTATGTATTAGGTAGAGTTGCTATGTCCCCTAGGTTTCCTAGGGTGGCTTGTTATAGTAGGTGTCCTGTAAGGTCCAGTGGCACAGTCTCGCTGGTCACCCAGCTAGGCCCTCAAGCTGCACCTCTCATGTGGACTTTACACCCTTCTGTTGTAGTTGAGTCTTGATTGCTATTGGCACATCAATGGGAGGGTTTTACTTAGGCTGATAAGCTGCAAGGACTGGCTGTGCTCACTGTCCAGTGACCTCTGATGACCTTGGAGGATCAGCTGTGCAGGGGTCTACCACACAGAGCAAGACTTCCTTCAGCAGGGCTCTGGTACCCACTGAGTCCATTCCATGAGTGTGTCACTTACAGAGGTGGTTGGGTGGTGGTGCTTCAACATGGTCTGAAGCTGTCCACTGAGTGTGCTGGCTCGGGCAAGGTCAGCCACTGCCTGTGTTCTACATGGGGCCACAAGGCATAACTTACAAAGCGATCAGTTGATGGCTGCTTCTCATGCTGGGGTTGGAGGTGGCCAGGCAAAGCCAAGCTGTGAACCAAGGCTGGCTGCTTCTAGTGCCAGGCCTGGGGCCACTTAGCGAGAGGTATGGGGCTTGCTGTGGCCATATGCTGCTTGTTTGAGAGATTTTAGGAAAATTTGAAGTAGGAGCCAAAACAGGCCAATCCTATGGCAAAGCCACTGGAAACAGCTTGGGTGGGCCCAAAAGTGAGGTGGAGCAAACTGTGAGCCAGGTTTCTGGAGTCCCAGATATGGTGCCCATCTCCTGGCCTCATTGGGGAAGGGCTCACCAAAGGAACAGCGGCCTCTGCCAGCACATCTGTCTGGGGGAGAGCTGCCTCTCGAGCTCTTGCTCCAATGCCAAACAGCTCATTTCTTTCCTGTATGTCTCTGGTGCCTTTCAAGCTGCCTCCCCTCCATGCTGGAGCTCAGAGGGAGTGAGTTCCAGTAAGTCCATTCTTTTTTTCTTTTTTTTTTTTAATTTTTTTTTCTTTATTGATTTTAGAGAGACAAAGGGAGAGGGAGAGAGAGAGAGAAACATCGATGAGAGAGAACATCGAGTGGTCACCACCCACATGACCCCAACCAGGGCCGGGGATAAACCTCAACTGAGGTACATGCCCTTAGCGGGAACCAAACCCGGGACTCTCTGGCCGATGCTCTAACCGCTGAGCCAAACTGGCCAGGGCAATTCTTGGGCCCTTTAAGAGGAGCTGCCTGGGGCTCCAGAAGCCTCAGCCTCCCTCAGCCTCAATTCCTGCTGGTTTTTCCAGCCAGAAGTTATAAGGACTTCTCTTCCTGGCACTGGAACCCTGATCTGGGTTGCCTGATGTGCAACAGGGACCCCTTGCTACTCAGGGAGGATCCTCACAGCCAAGGTATCCCTCCTGATTTTTATCTGCCTCATGTGGGTGTGGGACCAACCTGTCCACGCCTCCGCCCCTCCTACCAGTTTTGATGTGCCTGCTTCTTTAATTTTGTAGTTGTAGGACTTCTATTCAGCTCGATATCAGGCGGTTCTGAATGATGGTTGTTTTGTCGTTTAGTTGTAATTTTGATGTGGTTGTGGGAGGAGGCAAGCACCACATTTACCAATGCCACCATCTTGACCAGAAGTCCCCTAGATTTGTTTATTTCATATCAAACAGAAAACAAAGAGGGTCATTCTGCAATACTGACTTGGAACTTTAAATAATCTGGATCTCCATGGTTCCCATGTGGGACACTGATTTCTAACTCGGAACAAAGGAAATCTCAGCTGGCAGGATGTACTCAGGTGGGTATTATAGTATGCCCAAGGGAACTGTTTATAAGCTTAGATGTGTAATAGCTCATGGAATGAAAAGCCCTGGAACAGAGGGGACTTGGCAGCATTAGTGACTGGGAATGCTTCTGATTCCATTATGGCAGGCTCAGCCCTTGGCCAGAGCAGATTTCCACCTCTATTCTGGAAACACACAATCATTGGCTCTCGAACTGAGAATCAGCTTAAGTCAGCAGAGAATGCAAGGTGGGCTGTTAAAATTGTTAAATGTTAGTAATCATTGGCTTCAACCTCATGGTAAGAGAGAATTATGGTTTTAAAACTTATAACCTTCTATTTTCTAAGGACTTCTCATTGTAGATATAGAGAGATACACCATGTTATTCCATGACTGGAATCCTGACTACAGTTGATTGGTACAAAGTAAGTCAATTAGAGTCTTTCTCTGGAAATTTGGAGCTGAAATGTATGTCCTCTTGGTGGCTGGGCTTTATGAAATAATACTTGGAAATTACCCAGGGCTGTAAAATTTTACCTCATGGGCCAGTGAGACAGAAGTAAATTCGTATATATGAATAATGCAGATGTTCAGGGAGAGACATATCCAAGAGAAGGAGAGAAAGTCTACTTGGGGACTAGTGTGTTCCTGGATCTAGTTGTTCCTGAATCCAGGCATATTCTTCTCACAGCTCTAAATTGCTGATCTTATTCCCATAAAACAGCCCAGGACCCTTATGATAGGGTCCCCTTTATATTTAAAACATTTCAGTTGGGTTTCTGTCACTTGTAATCAAACATTCCTAACAAATAGGCTCCAAATGTTAAAGAAAAGGGAAATGATGCTGAGGAAGAAGGGTGTATTTTATTGTGTGATGTTTGGTGTACTTTCCATTCTGATGAAAATAGTATTCCTTAAATTACAAAAGTAAACATCAAACAATGGCTCATATTATTAATAGCTTCTTCAGAAGGGGTTTACAATAAAAATTTTATTCACAAAAATTCCATTTCTTGCTTGCTTTTGAGGGAGGGAGTATCAAGGGGGAAACTGGGCTGCCATGGAGGCTTCAACTTCCTTTCTGGCTGCCAGTCCTATGTTTTCATCTTACAAGCCAAGGTTTTCGAGGAAGTGGGGTGGATGCAGGATACTGTATGCACCCTTGTGGGATCACCAAGAAGCTAGAAAACCAAACACCTTCTTCACCTCCTGTAGCTGCAAAGCCAGAAATAAAGAATGATTATAATTCTCTCCAGAATCAATTAAAAGAAAGCTATTTCCAGGAGGTTTGGTGAGATGGGTAAAGGGATTAAGCTAAGAAAAAAAAAGGACTCATGGACACGGATAACAGTATGGTGATTACCAGAGGGAAGGGGTGGGTGGGAGGAGGTAGAGGAGGGTAAAGGGGGGATAAAAGATGATGGAAGGAGTCTCGACTTGGGGTGGTAAACACAATACAATATACAGATGATGTATTATAGAATTGTATACCTGAAACCTATATAATTTTATTAACCAATGTCACCCCAATAAATTCATTTTTTTTAAAAAAGGAAAAAAGTAAGAAAGAAAGCTATTTCCATTGTACACAGGCCCAAAATGGGAAATTTCTGAGATAGAGCCAAATGAATTTTTACATAAGCTTTGGAGTTTAGTCATAATGCAAGGAGACTTTTTATCAGCTAAAAGAAAATAAGCACAGCTTTTCTTAAAATAAAATGAAATTTATGGACACAGGATTATAGCTGCCTTAAGCTGCCAAAAATGCTATGTTTGTAGAACCCAAATCTTTTGACACTCTTCCAAATCCAAGTAGTAGGTTTTGCTTCTGATATTTGTGTTTAACCTATTACCCCATACTCTCCGCATAGTGACTGTGCATCAGGAAAAGCCATAACGTTTAAAAAATTCTCAAGCAATTTCATGCTATATGGTAGGAATTTTCTGAAGTAAATGCCAGGAAGTCATAAAACAAATGCAAAATTATTACAGTCTCCCATGAAACCACTGCAGATGGGTAAACTGAGGTTAATTACAAAGCAAACACCTCAGTGACTTAGTCAAGGAATAATAATGAGGTCTAAGGAGACTTTTTTGTGCCCTCTGCAACATACCTTAAGCTTGCCTCGGATTTTAGCTGTGGTAAGTATCTCCTAAGCCATTTTAGTGTCCCACTTCAAGGACCTATCCCCAAGCTTCTCCTTCCTTGTGAGGGTTCTTGGAGCTATGTTTAGCCACAGGTGCCCCCAAGTGGGCTGGAACTAAATCTTCCAGGGGTAACTCTCAAACAATAGCAGATAGGAGTTAAAAAATAAAATTCTCACCATCTAGTCTTTTGAAGGAACCATACAGAAGTGCATGCTACATAATTTCCCAGCAGAACTGAGCCTCAGTTCCCATAGTAGTGACAATCTTAACACACATTTTACTAGATTTTTCTATAAGACTCTCCCCTTTTCCTCCTTGGAATCACCTCCCAAATAAATTACCAGCACCCAAGTCCCTAACTCAGGCTCTGCTTTTGCAGGATCCAAATTAGGGCAGTATATGAATCTATCTTGTTGTTTTCATTACCATATCATCTCAGACTAAATTCCTGCTACTTGGTAGAATCCAGTTGTCTCAAAGACATACTTTATTATATGTAGGTACTTATTGTTCTTTTATCTCAGAGTTCCAGGTAAAGCTATCCCATACTCATAAAGCTCTCAAAATTCAACTAGGTAAGACTGTATTTCATGAGCATTCATGTGTCACATGAACCATGAACCATGACCAATGGGACACCCATTGATAATATTAATAGAAACAGGCACTTATTCAATGAGGTCCTGCTCTGGGTCATTCCCTTCTGCTTTATATATTTGCTTAGAATGTCCTTGCAAGGTAGGCATTAACAATCCATCATTACAGATGATGTGGAGCCTTATCCAGTCAATGAGTGGTGGAACAGGCATCCAACCTAGATATATGTGGATCCAAAGTCCATGTTCTTTCTATGGGTCTGGAAGTTTTTAGTTTACTCTACATTTTTCTACATACTTTCTCTGTGTCCTATTTGGTTTTCAGTCAATTAGACCAGCATTAGTCATTTGCTATAGTAACTACACACTGGAAAAAAGAAAATACCCAGACTTTTAGAGAGCTATTTGATATAGATCCTAGCTGATGGGGGTACCAGAAGATATAACAGCATCATGGCCCCTTATTAGAATGGGATTTATGCAGAGAAGGTGACAATTGAATTCGGGCCCAAGTCCACCTCACAGTGTTTTCAATGGGTTTCCCAGTACTCACATGCATAATCAGGATGGAGAACCTTAGTAGCCAGAAAAATTCTTACATTAATGTTATGTGGATTAACAGATATTATGGAAGGGAGAATCAAGTGAAGCCCTTGAAATCATTCCTTCCCTATCCTGGCCAAGAAAGAATCATAAAACATCCCAGGAGAATTTGTATTACTTTCAAAGACTTTAAAAATGCAAGGGTGGTGGTCGGTCCCCATTATATCCTCATCTAATTCACCTGTATGAGCTTCTGCAAAGGCCAGATGGATTATGGTAGATGACAATGAACTACCATAAACTTAACAAAAGTGATAGCTCTAATCATAGGTACAATACTGAATGTGGTATCTTATTGGAACAGGTAAATATAGACTTTGTACTTGGTATGTATCTTTTGCACTTGTGACTGTGTTATTTTCAATCATCATCAGAAAGGAGCTTTTAAAGCAGTTCATTTTTACATGGGAAGGACAGCAGTACACATTTCCCCATAATATTCATCTTATTATTAATTTATTTTAACTGGATCTTGATAATTTTTTTTTTGAGTGAATGAATGGAAACACTGAACCCATGAAGTATCCAAATTTCTAGAACTCAAGTCACTAACTCTGCTCTTGTCCTCAAGATCTATTTTTCAGTTTATTATTAGCTTAAGAAAAAGATAGGATTTCTCTCCAAAGTTCTTTCATTATGGAGTAATTATGGTAAGGACATTTTTTTTTTCATTTTTCTATTTTGACTTAATTTCAGACTTAGAGAAAAGTTTTAAGAATGATATTAAGAATCTTAACCAAGACTTCCTGTCAAGATGGTGGCGTAGGTAAACATGGTATCGCGTCCTCTCACAACCACATCAAAGTTACAACTAAACTACAGAACAACCATCATTCAAAACCGCCTGAAATCAAGCTGAAAGGAAGTCCTACAACTACGAAATTAAAGAAGAAGCCACATCAAGACTGGTAGGAGGGGCGGAGGTGCGACGGGCTGGTCCCACACCCGCGTGTGGCAGATAAAAATCAGGAGGAAACCTCGGTTGGGAAGGTCCTCCCTGAGGACTGAGGGGTCCCTGTCCCACACCAGGCACCCAGCTCAGGGTTCCAGTGCCAGGAAGAGAAGTCCCCATAACCTCTGGCTGGAAAAACCAGCAGGAACTGAGGCTGAGGCTGCTGGAGCCCCCCCCGACAGCTCCTCTTAAAGGGCCCGCACACGGACTTACTCGGACTCGCTCCCTCCGGGCTCCAGTGTGCGGGAGGGAGCCTGAAAGGCACCAGAGTCATATGGGGAAGAACTGAGCTGTTTGGCATTGGAGCAAGGGCTGGAGAGGCAGCTTTCTCCTGGACAGACGTGCTATTAGAGGCCTTTGTTCCTTTGGTGAGCCCTTCCCTGGGCTGGCAGACAGCTGCCATATCTGGGACTCCAGCAACCTAGCTCACACTGTTTGCCCCGCCCTGGTGATTCCCTGAGGCCCCGCCCCACCCAACTTTCAGGCCCACCCAAGCTGTTGCCAATTGCTTTACCATAGGATTGGCCTGTCTTGGATCCTGCTTCAGCTTTTCCTAAATTCTTTCAAACAAGCACCATCTGGTCTCAGCTAGCCCCATACCTCTCGCTAAGTAATACATAGAAACAAACAGAGGGAGGCAGCCAAAATGAGGAGACAAAGAAACAGGTCCCAAATGAAAGAACAGAACAAAACTCCAGGAAAAGAACTAAGTGAAATGGAGTTAAGCAACCTAACAGATGCTGAGTTCAAAACACTGCTTATAAGGATGCTCAACGGACTTAGTGAGAACCTCAGTGAACTTAGTGAGGGCCTCAAGAGCATAAAAAAAAGACCAGTCAGAAATGATGGAATCACAGTCAGAAATGAAGGAGGCACTAACTGAAATAAAGAATAGTTTACACAGATTCAATAGTAGAGTAGGTAAATCCAAGAAGCAAACCATCGATTTGGAATACAAGGAAGCAAAAAACACCCAATCAGAACAGCAAAAAGAAAAAAGAATCCAAAAAAATGAGGATAGTGTAAGGAGCCTCTGGGACAACTTCAAGCATGCCAACATTCGCATCTTGGGGGTGACAGAAGGAGAAGAAAGAGAACAAGAAATCGAAAACCTATTTGAAACAATAATGGCAGTAAACTTCCCTAACCTGGTGAAGGAAACAGACATACAAGTCCAGGAAGCACAGAGAGTCCCAAACAAGATGAACCCCAAGAGGCCCACACCAAGACACATCATCATCAAAATGCAAAAGGTTCAAGACAAAGAGAGAATCTTAAAAGCAGCAAGAGAAAAGCACTTAGTTACCTACAAGGGAGTTCCCATAAGACTGTCAGCTGATTTCTCAAAAGAAACTTTGCAGGCCAGAAGGGAGTGGCAAGAAATATTCAGAGTGATGAAAAGCAAGAACCTACAACAAAGATTACTCTATCCTGCAAAGCTGTCATTTAGAATCGAAGGCCATATAAAGAGTTTCCCAGACAAGGAAAAGCTAAAGGAGTTCATCACCACCAAACCATTATTATATGAAATGTTGAAGGGTTTCTTGAAGAAAAAGATAAAAAAATATGAACAAACAAAATGGCAATAAATACATATATATCAACAATTGAATCTACAAACAAAATGAACAAGCAGAACAGAAACATTCTCATAGATACAGAGAACTTTTGTTGGGTACCAGATGGGTGGGGGCTGGGGGGAGGGGTGAAAAGGTGAAGGGATTAAGAAGTACAAATTGGTTGTTAGACTGACAAATGTCAAAGGGAAGGGGGTTGGGGGTGGGAAGAAATAAACCAAAGAATTTGTATGTATGTATGCATGACCAATGGACACAGAAAACAGTGTGAGGAAAAGCAGCAGGGGTCAGGAATGGGGAGGAGGAGGGCAATGGGGGAAAAATGAGGAACATCTGTAATACATTCAACAATAAAGATAAGTTAAAAAAAATAAATTACTGGAGAAACATCTGTAACAAAAATAAATTAATAAAAATTAAAAAAGAGAAAAAAAAAAAAAAAGAGTCTTAACCACATTGAGATATCACTTCAAACCTACCAGGAATGCTAGAAGGGAAAAAAAAAAGGAAAATGACAAGTGTCAGTGAGAATGTGAAGAATTTGGAACCCTCATACACTGTTGTTGGGACTGTGAAATGGTGCAGCCACTTTGGAAAATAGTCTGTTACTACCACAAAAGGTTAAACATAGAGTTAGCATATGGTCCAGCAATTCAACCCCTAGGTATACACTCAGGAGAAACAAAAACTTGGCCTCACCAAAACCTATATGTGAATGTTCATAACAGCATTACCCATAATATGCCAAACCTGGAAACAATCCAAATGTCCATCAGCTGATGAGTGGCTAAATAAAATGTGATATATCCATACAATAAAATATTATTTGGCAATAAAAAATATAAGGTACTCACACACACTACAAACCTTGAAAACATCATGCTAAATGAAAGGAGCCAGTCACAAAGGACCATATTGTGTAATTTCATTTGTATCAAATATCCAGAATAGGCAAATCTATACAGACAAAGAGTAAGTGGGTCTTTTGTGATATTTTCCATTTTAAAGGGTGTAAGTCAGTTATTTTACAGAATGCCCTTCAATTTGAGATTGTGTGATATTTCCTAATGATTATATTGAGAGGTTGCATTTTGGAAAACCTCAGAAGGGTTGTTGTATCCTTTTCAGTGCATCCTATTAAGAGGTGCATGATGTCAAGTTGTCCTATTACTGGTTGTGTTTTCTGCTCACTTGGTTAAGGAGTTGCCTTGTAGGCTTCTTCACTGTAAATTTACTATTTTCCTTTGGTAATGAACAAGTACCTTGTGGAGAGCTATTCTGAAGTTGTTTACATAAGTTTAGTGCATTAGCTTCTTGGCTGTGGTTTTGCTTTCTGCGGTTTGTTACTCCTCATCAAATATAGTCTGAAAATATTAAATAAAAAATTACAGAATTAAACAATTCATAAGTTTAAAATCTCACACCATTATTCTCCATCCCACCCAGATGTTAATCATTCCTTTGTTCAGGTTATCTATGCATATACATATAGTACAATAAGATATTTTGAGAGAAAGAGAGAGACCACATAAACTTAACTTTTGTTACAGAATATTGTTATAATTGTTCTAATTTAATACTTATTATTAATTTCATACTGTGCCTAATTTATAAATTAAACTTTATCATAGGTATGTATGTATAGGAAAAAACTATGTGTGTGTGTGTGTGTGTGTGTGTGTGTGTGTGTGTGTGTATATATATATATATATATATATATATATATATATATATATATATAAGATTTGGTACTATCTGCAGTTTCAGGCAATCACTGGGGTCTCAGAATGTATACCCTGTGGATAAGGAGAAACTACTGTATAGGACATTTTGGTCTTGTAAGATATGTGCCCTCAGAGTTCGATCAGAAAGGAGGGAAGCTGGTCTGTCACAAACTCTTGTACACCTGGTCCTTCTAGGAAGCAGAGCCAAAAGGTTCTGCACTAACTTTAACCCTGAAGATGAGGAATAAACACAACAAGAGGCCACCTCTATTCAGACAAGGGCTGTGGGGGTTCAAGAAGTGGAAGACTGGGGGAGAAGAAATGGCGGTGGAGTGAATGGAAGCTACACAAACGATCTCCCAGGACCAAAGGGGAATTACAATTAAAATAAAGAAAAATTGTCAGGAAAAAGCAACAGAAAAGCAGCGAGAGAGGACCATACAACCAGGGACACTGAATGAGCCTGCTAGGATCTGCGGAGGCGTGTGAGGGTGGCGGACTGGGAGCCCACGGACAGCAGCAGCCTTGGCTGTGAGCGGCGGCCTTAGCTGGGAGTGGCGCCCTTAGCTGGGAGTGGTGGCCTTAGCTGGGAGCAGCGGCGGCGGCGCCCGCCCTTGGGGTTAAGAGCACCAGCTGCTCCACAGCGCAGAGGGCCGGGACAGAGCACTAAATAGCCACAGCCACTCACCTGGGGCTCCAGCAGAGGGAGGGTGGACTGGACTGGAACTCTGAGGGGACACCTAGTATTTGGAGGGCGCTCAGAGTTTGTGCTGAGCTGTGGCCACAAAGGACGGTGGTGGCCAGCCCCTCCTTTCCGGTTGCACAGACCTGCAGCCAAGTTTGCTCCTTCCCGGAGTTGTGGAAGCCCCTTTCTCGAAGATTCCCAGGTGAGGTAAAGAGGTAAAGAAATGCATATTGAGGCTCATTAACAACCAGCATTGGCCCCACCCTCGGGAAATCCTCTTACACTCTAAACATCTGAGGGAGTTTCTCATTCAACTGAGATCCTAAGGCTTTTCAAGTAACTGAGGCTAATAGCCTCTAGGCAAAAAAGGTAGAACATAACTAAACCTTTCCTGAGCTTGCAAATCTACCCAGGAAAGTGAGACTTGATAGTGGTGTTGAAGGAGGGCCCTCCACACTCATCCAAACCCAATAGAGGGAGCCACAAATAGAAGAACACCAACACCCACAGGGAAAATTTGGCAGGCTCCAAAACCCACTGAGATAGAAAAATGGTGAAACAAAGAAACAGATCCCAAATGAAAGAACAAGAGAACTCCACCGAAGATGAGATAAATGAAATGCAGCTAAGCAAATTATCAGAGGTAGAGTTCGAGCCATGACCTTGAGGAAACTAAACAGCATGAGTAAGGACATCAACACCATGAGTAAAGATATAGAAACACTGAAAACCAACCAAGTGGAAATGAAGAATGACATAGCAGAAATAAAGAACAGATTGGAAGGACTGACCAGCAGAGTAGAGGAAGCGGAGGACCGGATCAGTGAATTAGAAGACAGAGTAGAAAAAATCAATCAATCAGAAAACCAAAAGGAAAAAACAATGAAAAAACAGGAAGATAGCTTAAGAGAACTGTGGGACAACTGGAAACGTAATAACATTCGCATTATTGGAGTCCCCGAAGAAGAAGAAAATGAACAAGGGTTAGAGAATATATTTGAAGAAATAGTGACAGAAAACTTTCCTAACCTGGTGAAGGAAGAAAGCATTGAAGTTCAAGAAGCACAGAGAGCCCCAAGTAAGAAGAACCCCCCACACCAAGACACATAATAATTAAAATACCAAAAATCAAAGACAAAGAGAGAATCCTTAAGGCAGCAAGAGATAAGCAACAGGTTACCTACAAAGGAAACCCCATTAGGCTATCATCTGACTTCTCAACAGAAACACTACAGGACAGAAGGGAATGGCATGAAGTAATCAAGGTCATGAAAAACAAGGATCTGAATCCAAGACTACTCTATCCAGCAAGACTATCATTCAAAATAGAAGGTCAAATAAAGAGCTTCCCAGACAAAAAAAGGCTAAGGGAATATATTAGCACCAAACCAGCACTGCAAGACATGTTAAAAAGACTGCTATAATTATTAGAAGAAATAGAAAGAAAATTAGAACCACACTGTACAAAAATGGCAATAAAAAAGTATATATCAATAATCACCTTAAATGTAAATGGACTGATAAAAAGACACACAGTAGCTGACTGGATAAGAAAGCATGATTCACATATATGTTTCTTACAAGAGACCCACCTCACAACAAAAGACTCACATAGGTTGAAAGTAAAGGGATGGAAAAAAATCTTCCAAGCAAATGGAAAGGAAAAAAAAGCTGGGGTAGCAATACTCATATCTGATAAATTAGATTTCAAATTGAAGACCATAACTAGAGACAAAGAAGGCCACTACAGAATATTGAAAGGGTCTATCCAACAGGAAGATATAACCTTGGTAAACATTTATGCAGCCAATATAGGAGCACCAAAATATATTAAAAATCTTCTGGAGGACTTCAAAGGAGAAATCGACCGCAATACATACCTAGCAGGAGACTTCAACACCCCACTGACATCACTGGATAGATCATCTAGACAAACAATCAACAAGGAAAAAGAGACTCTAAATGAACCACTAGATCAAATGGATTTAATAGATATATACAGAGAATTACACCCCAAAACTGCAGAATTCACATTCTTCTCAAGTGCACATGGGACACTCTCAAAGATAGACCATATGTTAGGGCACAAACTAAGTCTCCACAAGTTCAAGAAGATTGAAATCATATCAAGCATCTTCTCAGACCACAATGGCATGAAACTAGAAATCAATTGCAACAAGAACATGCAAAAACATATGAACACATGGAGGCTAAATAGCATGTTACTGAACAATGAATGGGTTACCATGGAGATCAAGGAAGAATTTTAAAAATTTCTGGAAACCAATGAAAATGAACACACAACAACGCAAAATCTATGGGATACTGCGAAAGCAGTTCTGAGAGGGAAGTTCATAGCACTACAGGCCCACCTTAAGAAAGAAGAAAAATTTCTAATTGACTACCTAACCTCACAACTTAAAGAACTGGAAAGCAAACAAAAAGAAAACCCTAGAGCAAGTAGAAGGAAGGAAATAGTAAAGATCAGAGCAGAAATAAACGACATGGAGACCAAAAAAACAATTCAAAGGATCAAGGAAACAAAGAGCTGATTTTTTGAAAAGATAAACAAGATTGATGGACCCTTAACTAGACTCACCAAGAAACAAAGAGAGAGAACCCAAATACACAAAATCAGAAATGAAAGAGGAGAAGTAACAACTGACACCACAGAAATACAAAGGATCATTAGCAAATACTATGAACATTTATATGGCAACAAATTTGACAATCTAAGCGAAATGGACACATTTCTAGAAACACATAGTCTCCCAAAACTGAATCGGAAAGAGATAGAAAACTTGAACAGGCCAATAACAACGAAGGAAATTGAAGATGTAATCAAGACTCTCCCAGCAAACAAAAGCCCAGGCCCTGACGGCTTCACGGGCGAGTTTTACCAAACATTCAATGAAGAACTAACACCCATTCTCCTCAAACTATTCCAAAAAATACAAGAAGAAGGAAGACTTCCAAACTCGTTTTATGAAGCCAGCATAATCCTAATTCCAAAACCAGAAAAAGACACTACAAAGAAAGAAAACTACAGGCCAATATCCCTGATGAACATAGATGCCAAAATCCTGAACAAAATACTAGCAAATCGGATCCAGCAATACATCAAAAAAATTATTCACCATGACCAAGTGTGATTCATCCCAGGGATGCAAGGCTGGTACAATATACGCAAATCAATAAATGTGATACATCACATAAACAAAATGAAAGATAAAAACAACATGATCATATCAATAGATGCTGAAAAAGCATTTGACAAAATCCAGCACCCATTTCTGATAAAAACGCTCAGCAATTTGGGAATAGAGGGATCATATCTCAACATTATAAAGGCCATATATGAAAGACCTACAGCCAACATCATACTCAATGGACAAAAACTAAAAGCATTTCCGTTAAGAACAAGAACAAGACAAGGATGCCCACTTTCACCACTCTTATTTAACATAGTACTGGTAGTCTTAGCCACAGCAATCAGACGTGAAGAAAAAATAAAAGGGATCCAAATTGGAAAGGAGGAAGTGAAACTGTCATTATTTGCAGATGACATGATATTATACATAGAAAACCCTAAAGACTCCATCAAATATCTACTAGACCTAATAAATGAATTTGGCAAAGTAGCAGGATACAAAATTAACGTCAAGAAATCGACGGCATTCTTATACACTAATGATGAACTCACAGAAAGAGAAACTAAAAAAACAATCCCATTTACCATTGCGGCAAAGAAATTAAGATACCTAGGAATAAACTTAACCAAAGAAGTAAAGGACCTATTTGCAGAAAACTACAAGACATTGGAAAAAGAAATAGAGGAAGATATAAAAAAGTGGAAGCACATACCTTGTTCATGGATTGGAAGAATTAACATCATTAAAATATCCATACTACCCAAAGCAATCTACAGATTTAATGCAATCCCCATCAAAATACCAACGACATATTTCACAGAACTAGAACAAATACTTCAGAAGTCCATATGGAACCAAAAAAGACCCCGAATAGCTACAGCAATCTTGAAAAAGAAGGACAAAGTAGGAGGGATCATAATACCGGACATCAGGTTATACTACAAAGCTACTGTAATCAAAACAGCCTGGTACTGGCACAAGAACAGGCACATAGACCAGTGGTACAGAACAGAGAATCCGGAAATTGACCCAAGACATTATGCTCAATTAATATTTGACAAAGGTGGTAAGAGCATAAAACAGAGTAAAGACAGCCTCTTCAATAAATGGTGTTGAGAAAATTGGACAGCTACATGCAAAAAAATGAAACTAGATCATCAACTTACACCATACACAAGAATAAACTCAAAATGGATAAAAGACTTAAATGTGACTCATGAATCCATAAAAATCCTAGAAGAAAATGTAGGCAACAAAATTTCAGACATCATACGCAGCAAAATTTTCACTGATATATCACCTAAGGCAACAGAAACAAAGGAAAAAATGAACACATGGGACTACATCAAACTCAAAAGCTTCTTCACAGCAAAGGAAACAACCATCAAAGTGGAAAGGCAACCTACTGTATGGGAGAGCATAATTGCCAATGATACATCAGATAAGGGGTTAATCTCCAAAATGTATAGAGTGCTCATACAACTCAATAAAAGGAAGACAAAGAACCCAATTAAAAAATGGGCAGAGGAACTAAATAGACACCTCTCCAAAAAGGACATACAAATGACTAAGAGACATATGAAGAAATGCTCAACATCACTAATCATCAGAGAGATGCAAATTAAAACAACAATGAGGTATCACCTCACACCTGTCAGAATAGCCGCCATCAACAAAGCATCAAACAACAAGTGTTGGCGAGGGTGTGGAGAAAAGGGGACTCTAGCACACTGCTGGTGGGAGTGCAGACTGCTGCAGCCACTATGGAAAACACTATGGTGTTACCTCAAAAAATTAAAAATTGAATTACCATTTGACCCAGTGATCCCACTCCTAGGAATATACCCTAAGAAGCCTGAAACACCAATCAGAAAGAATACATGTACCCCCATGTTCATAGCAGCGCTATTTACAATAGCTAAGATCTGGAAACAGCCCAAGTGTCCATCATTAGACGAATGGATAAAAAAGCTATGGTACATATACACAATGGAGTACTATGCAGCTGTAAGAAAGAAAGATCTCTTATCCTTTGCGACGACATGGGAGGACCTGGAAACTATTATCCTAAGTGAAACAAGCCAAGCAGAGAAAGACAAATATCATATGATCTCACTTATTTCTGGAATATAATGAACATAACAGTGTTGAGGAGCAGGGTAGTCCCAGGGACGTGGAAGTGGGGTACAGACTGACATTTGCCAGAAGAGGGAGTGGGGGAGGGGAGCAATGAACACAGAACTTGTATGCATGTACTCATAACCATGGACATGGACAACAAAAATGGGGACGGGGCAGGGAGGGAGGAGGAGGAGGGTGTCAATGGGGGGAAAAAGGAGAAACATCTGTAACAAAAGTAAATTAATAATAAAAAAAAAAAAAGAAAAAAGAAGTGGAAGACTGAGGAAACTTTCTGCCTCCTTTGTAGCCAAGCACACGGAGAGCTTGTCCTGTCTTCTTCCACCTCCAGGGACCCCTTGACTGTTTTGGAAATAACACAAACATCGATGCTCACTCAGAGCAGGGACCTTGACTTTGACTACAGCAGACAACGTAGAAATCATTGTCACTGCAATTAAATGCTTCTACTCCAGAATGGCAATTATTTGAGACGTGAAGAGTCATTTTGTCTTCGTGGGTTTTTTCACCTTTCCCCAACCTCTTCCCCCCCCCCCTTTATTGATCTTTTTAGAGAGAGAGGAAGGGAGAAAGAGATAGAAACATCGATGAGAGAGAACATCGATTGGCCGCCTCCTTCATGTCCCCCACTGGGGATTTGGCCCGCAACCTGGGCGTGTGCCCTGACTGAGAATCGAACTGGCGACCTCTTGGTGCATGGGTTGATGCTCAACCACTAAGCCACACCGGCCAGGCCACCTTTCCCCAACCTCTTGCTTTGGTGAAGTCCTACACTTCCCTCAGCTTCTGGCTTAAATGCCATTTTTTTCTCAGGGAAGACTTTCTGGACACCAGTGCCCACTCCACGATGGATTGGCTCTAGCTCCCTTCTCATCTGTTCTCTTGACTGTTCCTTTCCCACTCTCACCCCAACAGCAATGAACTAACTTTTAGTGTGATTGTTTAGTGGATGGGGTTTGACACCCCACAAACTGAACACTTTCCTGCTCCCTGCTGTAGTCATAGTGCCAAGCACTGTGTCCACAGTCAATATCTGTGGATGGACAATGAGTGAATAAATAAATGAAATTGGGGGAATTATCCTGGATTACCAAGGTAGGTCCCATGTATTCACAAGGGTCTTTATAAGAAGGAGAGATGGGACATGAGAACAGAAGCAGAGATTGGAGTGATACGGCCATAAGCCAAGAAATGTTGCTGCCTCTAAAAATTAGAAGAGACAAGAAATGAATTCTCCCCTGGAGCCACCAGAAGAAACCAGGCCATCTGATCCCTTGATTTTAGCCCTTTATATTCATTTTGGACTTCTGACCTGCAGAAATGTAAAAGAATAAATTTGTACCATTTTAAGCCATTAAGTTTGTGGTAATTAGTTATAATAGCAAGAGGAAACTGATACACATGTCAAATATAACTGGGCATTTCCCAGGCATGCAACTGGTGTTGAGACTGATGCTGATGTTAATGACCCTCACCTGTCTCTCTGAGTGCTCCCACTGGAGGTAAAAATGTTTGGCATTGTGATAGCACATCACATTATCAGAGAAAGAATGAGCCCAATAGAATTGTTAGAGAACATAATCTACATGTGAGTAATATAGAATTCAAAAAAATAATATATCTTTTAAAAAAAGAATTTGCCTCAGGTTTTTTAACTCTGTAATTCATAGGGAAGATAGATCTAATTTACCAAAAGATAATATCAGGAATTCATAATCATAAATTTGCTAACATTCCCACACAGGTATAGTGATCCTGTGAGGTAAACGATACAAGACTTCCCGGAATGCTATCAGATCCAGTTGGAAAGAAAAGAGCCCATTAACTTCATGCAATAAACTGGAGTTATGGAAGAGATTATGGCTTCATGTCTATGGCCCATCCAATGTGTGCTGTGCTCTGTGATTACATATAATTATTATTTTCTTGGAATGAATAAGAAGCCACAGCTCATCTCAGGGAACCAAAGGGGAGGTTGCCTTTCAGCTGAATGAGGGGAAGGGGGTCAATTCACAGGCATTGTCCTCAGTCAGATCAGTTGCGGAGGCATGACTTCAGGGGTGACTCAGGAGTGATGGTCTCTGACTCAGAACTCAAGTGTTGCTTGGTGTGAGAGGCCTAACAGAGGCTTGGATAGTCAAAATTTCTGTCCCTCCTTCCATGAAAAGATGCTGTGAGGACTGAGTGGATTGTGCTTTTGAAAACACTTGGTCAATGGGACTATGAGAGAGACTTGCACACTATTTCTACCATTGTAGTGGACTTGAACTTTTCAGGATAGGGAGAGACATCAGTCATTGACTCCAACAGAGGTCTCCAGGGAAGGAAGCTCTGGTGGATGTTTAGGCAAGTGAGATGCTTGAGGTACCACATTTAAGGGACATAGGGCTCTCTGGTTGGGGCCTGGACTCAGGCCCAGGGGTAATTAGGAGATAGAATCAGATCACATGGGTTCAAGGGCTGGCTCTATAGCCAGTGGCTGAGTGACACTGAGCAAGTTATTCTTGGGGCCTCAACTAGTTTATAAAATGGGCCTCATGATAGTAGGCCTCTCAGGGGACTTGGAGAAAATCAAATGTCAGGTGCTTAGAATAGTATCTGGTTTGCACTGAGTGCTCAAACAGTGTTAGCTACAATAACTCTATCATTATCAGTCAAGGTGATTTGAGGGTATTTTAGAATTTAAAACTTTGCAATCAAGAAGAGGCAACAAAGGTGAAAGCAAGGCCACACCCTGCACAAGCTTGGAGCCAGCTGAGTTTCCTCAAAAACAGGAGGAGGAAGATGCGCCAGAACCTGAGTGGGAAAAGCAGCACCTGTCTTGGCACTCTCATTTTGTTTTACATTTCTCTAGCATTCAAAATGCAAACAACTTATAATTTACTGGGCTCTACCTTCCTTCCTGGCTACCAAGGGTTCTCCTTGGCTTTCCAATCCAGTGTTCTTAGACCTTTAAAATGCCTTTATTCTCCTGCCGATGCTTTAGGCTTTGAGATGTCATTGCCCTGTGGGTAGTGGCTAAGGTGCCTACACAATGGGAGAAGCAATCAAGAGTACACAGACTAACCAGACTGCCAATTTTGCACACTCAACAAGTCCTCTCTGCGGACAATTAGGGCCAAAAGATAAATATTGACACATTAGACTATTTCCTCATCTATTTTCTCTTAATTGTCAGGGCAATCTAATGGGGCAAAATTCCACTTTTCTGATAGCTGATTCTAGGCTAATAGAAACAAATAAAGTAAAGGCTCTGTCCACAAGGGCTGGGCAGGCCCATTGTGTAGAACTGCTAATCGGATTAAGTGGGCTCCTAGCTCTGTTTGCGGCCACCAAATGCCATTAAACATTTTCCACATCTTAAGGGTAGCCATCACGGTAGCTCTCTTGCCTTTGAATCACGTAGAGAGAAGCAAGTAAAGGATTTAAATTGCACCAAAGCCTGTTTCCAAGCAAACAAAATGTAGAGATGAGAAAAAATACATGCCCACCCCCTCCAATTAAATGAACAGGCAGAGAGATCAGTTGTGGCCAATGAGCAGAAAACAATTTTCATCCTTCTAAATATATGTTTTTCTAATTTTCTTATTTTTTAAACTGACAATGAAGGAGAGTAGTAAAAGTGTAAACATGCTCTGTGCATCTATGAGAAAACTAGAGATATTGCAAAACTCGTTCTTATCCAGCGTCCTGGGGGGCAATGCATCTTTTTGATTTTGCCAATTTATCTAGAAAATATTACAATTTAATCTGTGTTAATAAAAGACCAACAGAGTAACGCCTGGGGTTTTATGTGTCTGGCTGGCTTCTATTAGCATTTAAATCTGCATCCATTACATTAGTCCCTTAAAATAAATACAAACATTTATGCGAGTGACAATTCGAGTTAGCCTTAGTCAGTCTTAAATAATGTCACTCAACTCAGCATTTGGACCGAAGCCTGTGAATCATGAGGTATATTTTTGCCTACAGTCTGATAATTTTCAAAGCTATTGGCAACCTGGGAATTTTCCTTCCTTATCACCAGGGCTCAGCTAACTTCACTAAGACTAATCAGGCTGGGAATCATTCATTCAAGGATTGCATGATCATGTTTTTCTTTAGCTGTGACAGCTGCCTCTGCCACATTAGCAATGCAGATTAGCCAGCCTAATAGGTTAATGCAGAACACGAGAAAATTAGGTTTAATCCCCAGTGAAATAATCTAACATTTTCACATTTCTTGATGTTGGGATAGAGACATTGCTGGTGACTCAATTAGGTGTAATATAGATCAAAGCAAATTTACCTTCTGGCTGAACCTTCCCAATAATTTAAACAGAAGAATATAGCAAGGGCCCTTTACTAATTGGTGAATAGCTGTAGGGAAAACTGCTTTGGGAATGCACAGGATGTGAGCAGAACTCTTTGGGCCTAGGACAGACAATTGACACATTTTGCAAACATTCACATCTATCACTTTCCATCCCTCCAAATGATGGTGCAGCTTGGCACAGATGCAAATGCCTTGTACCTACCCATTCATCCTTAAAACATAACTGCCAAAGATGGAAACTACTCCCACCCCACCTCCCCACCTTCTTCATGTCCCGACCAGGAGTATCACAATTGTGTTCTGAATGGGCTTGCATTGTGAGGGGAACAGGGGGAGAACACGAGAGAGTGTCTAATGTTTTCATTCTGGCGAACTGCATATCAAATGCCCATCGCTTTCAATCATAAAGGGAAAGAAACAAAAAATTACATTCCCTCAGTTGCCAAATTATTTTTTGCTTTGATATCTTAATTCTTAATCCTTGTGTGTGGTCAAATCAGTGTACTATAGGCAACCAATCAAGCAATTATTTCTAAATTATATTTGCCCAATTCACATTGATTGGCCATTCTTTTCTTATTGGGTTAGCTCATTAATTCTGAGCAGCTTGCTTATTATGCCTTCCACATCATTTTCCTTCCAAGCCTATCTGCTCCAACCAGCCTGCTGATGTTTCAAGATGCCATACAGGGAAAAAAAAAAAAAAAAGACCAGTGATCTACACATTGTCTCCTGTAGCAATTACAATTCACATTGCTGATTAACTTTGATGTAAAAACTAATGAGATAAGACAAGTTATCAAGGCGGGCCTGATCATCATTCCATTTATACAGCATTTGCCACCAGTGAATGACAAAAAACTAATGAAGACATATCTGACAGCAGGTTGAGCGGAGGCAGATTTCAGTTCCCCATCAGCAAGACTGTGCTCCCTTCTCATGGTCTATCCGAGACAAGTCGGAATTAGCTTAATAATGAAAACACTTCATATAAATGGACACATGTTTATATTAAAATAACTGCATGATAAATAGATGGTGGAGATTTTATGCCTTCTTGAATCTAAACAACAAAGTAAAAATGTGTTCTAGTATTCACTAAATCATTCTGAGGAAAATTCCATTTAAGCTATTATACTTATCACTGAGCGAGCATTCCTGTTTATGGGTAACAAATGTTGGTTTTCAGAGGGCGGGGGAAGGCATGCGATCTAGGCAGAACATGAATGATTTACTTTGTTAAGATGGTAATGGGCAGATAAACAGAAGCACAATATTGGTAAAGCTAATGAACGCTATTCACACGGTAATAACTTTGCGGTGAGGAGATCCACTAGAATGACATTTCCAGCTGTACACTTTTATAAGTTCTCTTCATTTTCTGAACAGAGACACTGGAGGTCTGCTTTCTGTTCACGTGTAAATGGAGTTCCACCGCTCTCTATATGTAACATGTATTACTTTTAGAAGCATAAATCCAAAGCATTTCTCTGGATATAGTCACACATTTGTTTTCTAAGAAATTAACAAAGACAGACAGATATTACGCAGGAACTGTAAATTTTCTTTGGAAAATTTTTGGAGCTGAGCATGAAATATTAAGAAAAAGGACACATGCTTTATTAGAAGTGTTGAATAAAGTGGTGACATGAGCTTTAAAAAATTCATAAATATTCATTTGGTTAAAAGAATTCTAATGCATGTTTTTGATCTCCAGAATATCTCTGTTACATTTTTCCTTATAAGTATGAAAGGAAGTAAAACACTGATTATTTTTACAAATAGCATAGCTTTCCCAATGAGTCCTTTTCTTGCTTCAATAAATCATTTCCAAAAATATAAGAAAAGGAAAAATGTTTATTTTCCTAGAAAAAGCTTTTTTTTACTCTATAACATAAGCAAGTATATTCTGTTTTTCATACATAAACATCATGGCATAATATTACATTCAAATATCATGGGAAAAGCCAGAATTAAAAAGCAAAAAATAAGATATCTTGAAGGTCTCCTTTTTAAAACAACAACAACAAAAAAACAAACAAACAAAACAATAGGTGGTAGATTTTGTTTTCTTTAGTCAAATATAATCTGAACTACTTTAAGGCAACTGTCCACAAATATCATTTCCAGTTATATTTTTGGACTTAAAAAAGAAGAAATACATTAATAACATCAGCATCTATAATAAAAATCCCCCTCTCCCTCCCGCCATCACAATAATAGCAGTATAACAAAACAAAACAAACCTAACACAAACCTACATTTCTTAAGGGGCTGTACTAAAGAAATCTACTGCATCTGATGAAAGTTAATCACAAGTACTGTTTTAAAGATGAAGAAACAAATTAGTACTGCAGCGAGGGATTACGTTTAAAAGCCCTTCTCAGAAACGAAGATAAATCCTATATATTAGAAGACACTATAAACGTACTTGTGTAAGAGCTAGAAGCACAAGTGGAAAGTTGACCCCCAAGATGGTTTGATGATGGTGTGCTAAGTTTATAAAATTCTCCCACAGTAGAAGGAGCCTGGAAGTAAGGTGCCCACTAAACATAGAAGCAATTGTACTAGAAAACGGGTTTCCAATTTTGACTCAAGTGACAAAATTAAACCCATGTGAACAAGGACTGACCGATTTCTCCTCTGGAACCCGCCTCCTCGCCTCCCCCACTGCTTCTCTTTAGCCCACCTCTCTCTTGAATTCTCTCCTGGTTATGTTTACCACTCAATTCTAATGTTAATTAGAGACATACACATCCGTATTAGTAACCCACGTTTTCATTAGCACAGCCCACCCTGCTAAATAAAAAACCCGGGAGTGAGTCTGCGTATGAGCCAACAATGCAGAGATGGCTGTATTTTTTAACTCACATATCTAACATTCTTTCCTGCCTAGTGTTAATTTTCCCTTTCTATGTACTCTTATTATGTTATCTGTAACATGGGTGGTGGATTCCTTTTTAGCCTATTTCTTTAATCTATTTTAATAAATAATTACAGGCGGCTACAGAATTTATTCATTCCAGAGAGCTATCTCCTTCACATTTTTTTTTCCAGAGGCGCAGCTCAAGGAGACATGGTGATAATCAGGGGGCCTGGAATCCCCTTCTACACAATGTCATTATGAGTTCCCATTTAAAATGAAAAATGTATATTACACTTAAAAGCAATACAAGGTTAGCGCCTCTTCCGCAGGAAGCTTCACAACAAGGAACACTCTGGTTGTATATTCAGGAAAGAAGCTGGAGGAAAATGAAAGAAAATAAAAACCACTACCAAATATTTTAAGTATATTAAACAAGCCCCTCATTTAGGGGGAGAAAGAGATTCATACCCTTTGTCTTTCCTACAATAGGAAATAATTATCTTTCACCGGATTGTTTGAGAATTTTATTCCTAGCCTTGCTAATCTACTTTGTGTAGTACTTGCGGCTTTATTATGTTTGTGTTTTTTTTCTTTAAAAACAAAAAGAGATCTTAGTCTATTTTCCACAATTTCTTCCATGTTCCCTAGGATGTATTATAATTTCCAATGTATTGATTTAAATGCTCACAAAATAGGATTTCTTTCCCAGGACTGGAGTCCTGTTCATTATCCTCATGACTTTCACACTACAAACTGATTTTTACAGCTGAGCCAGTAGCTGAATTTTTTTCTTCATTTTTTCAAAATGTCCCCACAGACGAACACATGGGTATATTTCACTGATCAACTTCACTTATTCAAAATCAAGCTTTACCCCATCTTATTCAAGCAAATATTGAGAAGCATCTGAAACAGGAAACTGACTTCATAGCTTAGCTGTAGAGTGGGTTTGTAATATTTATCTTTGGAGAACTGAAAATAAACTTCTTTATTAAGTGTTTGCTTGCCTGAAGTGTGTTGCTAAACAGTTCCTTCAGTATGTATCCTAAAATTTGTTAGCTGAGCTCCCTTCTCATAAATGATTTGATAATGGGGGAGCCTTGCTTTGAATTTATATATATTGCAGTCTTGACTAATGTTTTATTTAAAACAGTTACAGTGCACCTTTTGATTTGAAGTTTAAAGCAAATAATATTTGTACATCTGAAACATACTCAAGACAAATGAAAAGCCTCTAGATGCTTTTGTGTGAGATGTTGAAGGGCTCTACAAACTTAAAAGGACAACCTCAATTAAGCTCATCTTCATCTGGAGAAAAGTAGCAACTGAAAGCTGAATATATTAGATAATACACACTTGCCAAAGAGCATTCCCTTAACTATTTTTTTTTTTAAATTAAAGGACAAAAAAAGAAAAGAAAAATATTCTTGATAACCAACCCAAAGCTGGCCAGAGTGTCGCTGGGTGCTAATTTTGTTTGAAACTGTTCAACTAGCTGTGAATAGATATCCATATTCAACAAAGACGTAATTAATGGCAACATTTCCTTCAGCCTCAAGACATCATAACAAGCTGCAAAGTACAAAAAGATTTTTATGGGAACTAATTTAAGGACAAAGAGTTGACCTCTCCCATTTCATTAAGTAACTGGAGGAGGAAAGGAAGAGTGGCAGAGCTCATACTAGTTCATTTCAAGCAGCCAATTTCAAAATGCAAATCGCTATCTGCAGATGTTGGAGGCTGATATAGATATTTTAAAATATCATTTGTTCAATTTAAGGACATCTGACATTTGAATTTTAAATAAAAATCAAACCCAATTTTTGGGATTCATTTTTAGTCTGGGGATGAATGTATTCATGGTGCATTGGAGGTCTTTAGGTTAGCTATGTTTTCAAGTGTCTAAAACTATTCTTGTAAACCATTAATTTTATATATTATTTCCAAAACCTTTTAATGGAGAAGTTTCATTAAGCTACACATTATTTTTTTATCATTGTACCAAGTGAGAAGTGGTGTATTTTGAGTACAGAGTTGAGCAGGATAAAAGCAACCATTCAAATCAGACACCTGATTCATAGATGTATTAAAAAACTGTGTGCTCTGGACTCCAGCATTTGTTTTAGGTGGTACCTAAAATAAAACCTGAGAGGTTTGTCTTTACAGGACATGCATTGGTCACGAAAAAAGTTAAATACATTAGTCCTTTTAGAATTCTGACTTTTCTTAACGCCATTTTGGCTTCATATATTTTTCTATGGCACTTTTCACTCTCTGACTTACTATGTATTTTACTTACTTACATTTCTGTCTGTTCCCACTCCCCTCTCACTATAATACAAGCTTCAAGAGAAGAAAGGCTTTTTGCTGATGTGTTCATTGCCAAATATTGGGTATCTAGACTTGCACTGTCCAGTAAGGTAGTGACTAGTGATGTGTGGCCATTTAAATGTAATTTAAAATTCACTAATATTAAAAAAAAATAAATAAAATTCACTTCCTCAGTCATCCTAGCCATGTTTTAAGTGCTCAATAATCACATGGGCTAGTGGCCCTCGTATCGGCCTGTACAGACAGAATATTGCCATTGTTCCAATAATTCGATTGGATAGTGCTGCTGTAACAGTGCCTGACACATAGTAGGCACTTAATAAATATTTATTGAAACTGAATTTAAAGACCTGGAAAAGACTATTTCCAGGGATGAGACATCTGATACATTGCCCCCAGAGTCAAATGCTTAGATTGAGTGAGGAAAACGTGGTTTACCACAGAGCTCTCAGCTTTTTGTCGTGTATTATTTCATATATTCCATCAGTGAAGGTGGATGTGTATTTTGTGGTTTTGCTTTGTTTTGTTTTGAGTAGAAAGGATTATTCAATTCACTTTCTCATCTCTTCATGTAAAATATATGAGGTAAATTAGGGAAGATATTGCCAATCCCATTTTTAGATGGGAAATGAGGGCTCTAGAGGATTAAGGCCGTACCAAAGGGGACAGAGAATATTTGGAAATGCCTGTCATGGGATCACAGCTTCCTTTTCAGTCCAGAGTTTTCCTAATTGGTGGAGCCTTTGTCATGCGCACCCACAGACATTTTGGGGAGATACTTAATAAATGCATCATTGAAATGAATTAAGCAATAACATTAAAAATAACTATAACTGGCTTCCAGTCATTAATTATTATCACCATCACCACCACCATTTATTAAATTTGATTTTGTGGTGGGAAATGTGTGAGGATTTTACACATATTTTCTCATTTAACCTGACAATAATCATATAATGTAGATAATGCTTTGCTGAATTTTTACTGGAGGAAATGAGGATTGTAAGGAGGGAGCAGTGAGATGCAAGGAAGCACTGTCTCCTCCCAAACCCATCTAAAAGAACTGCACTGAGGGGCTTTGACTAGAATTGGGGGAGCTATTAGCCACTCCTCAAATAAGTGTTGAGGGTCTATAGCCAAATTTACTACAGTTAATATTTTTCACTTCCTTTCATCTCAGGTCATTTTGTCTGCCTTTCATAGACAGGTGAATTCTATAGTACAATCAGACCTACTGATACTGGATATGAAGAAAGACTAAAATAATACGTTTGGTGCCAAGGTTTAAAGAAAGTAAGTATTCATTTGGAACTCTCTAAGGGCTATGGGAGTACTGTACAGAATATGATGCTGAGGGGACCAAAATGGAAAGGAAGGTATCTTCCAGTTCTTCCACCTGTGCCCCCACTGCTTATCATGGAGGTAGGTTGTCATGATGATGGGAAAACCTGAGTGGGACAGTGGCATTTGCAATGGGAAGAGGGCTTTTGATTTATATAACTCTTGACAAAGCGTGTTCTCTCTGAGCTAGGCTCAAACTGTCCAAATTCCCTCATGTTAGAAGGCATTATAGAACATTAGATTTGATTAGTCTGTTTTCTTTACCTTATCCTCACTATCCCACAAGGGCAATGGTTATAAAAATAGAGAAAGACAAAAATAGGGTAGGAACCCATCTAGATATATTACCCTAACATCTTGAGTTTCCCAGCCCACACTCTTGATTACTTAACTTGCATTTGGATAGATATGGACTGAATATGGATATAGATATGGAAGGAATCTTAATAAAGCTACTAAGGAACACTTTCCATGTATAGTCAAAGGAAAGATTCTAGCAGCAAAAACCAAGGGCTTGTGGGAACTAGGGATTCATGACTCTGGGAACCAAATCTCACCTCCTGGAGAGATTAGCTTTTGGGGTTGCTTCCAAATAAGGGAAGTAGGAAGCCTGAGATATTTTTGAGGACTCAAAGAGGACAAACTACAAAGTGGATGGACAAGTGACTGTAAGCATGCACCCACATGTGCACACACACACACACAACACACAACACACCCAATACTTCCCCAATGGCCACATACTCCAAGCCAAAAATTAGGACAACTAGTCAGTCACACCTGGTCAACAACAATTTCCAGGCTGCTTGAGTGTAAGTTACAGGCTGGGAGATAACGTTTGAATTTCTAGGTTGTAGTAATGTTGGGAACAGAATTTTAAAATCAAGGCAATCTAAAAAAATTGGGAATATAAAGGTTTCATAACATCATTTTTGGGTTTATTTATAACCTTGATTATTTCAAGTGAACTTCTAACTTCATAAATAGAGCAACTGACAGAACTTTAACAAAAATATTTATAATAGGTATAATTAATACAAAGTATAGTGACCAAATGGCTAAAATGAAATAAGCCTAAAAAACAAAAATTAAATTAAAAAGGTACCACAAGAGCAGGTTCAGTCCTGGGGACAGTTGTAAAATATAAACTCAATTCAGAAAATTAAAAAAAAAAATTTATAAAAAGCTCATTTGGGGTTGTGTTTGGGTAATATTCTAAAGTAGAAAGAATCTACTTTGGTTGAGGGTTTGACTGCTAGCTCAGTAAGCAAGTCTGTCACATGTTTCTGTCTCATACACTTTGATCGTCATTAAGGTTTCTAAATTTCAAGTCACTCTCCCAGATAATTCTTTTCCTTCACTCTGTGTAGGTGCTGGGTTGTCTGAAGGTGGTAGCTTTCACAGAATGGGTAGTGGAGGGCTGAAGAGAATCTGGGGGACACCAATACATTTCATTTCAAAGTAGGCCATGGATGGCTATCTACTGGAAATAGGGGAATTACCCGACAGCCTCAATGAGCCACATGGGCCACACAGCCTACTTGGCCCATTCCCTCAACTCTTTCATATCTTGGCTGTAACCTGACTCAGTGAGGCCAACCATCACCATGCCAAAATTTAACTCCCTCAACCAACTTTGGATTCTTTCACTCTTTCTACTTTTTTTTTTTTATTCGAGGTGTGTTTTACCCTCTAAGTCAGAGATTAAGCACTTTTTTCTGTGTATTGTTTACTGTCTGTCATCCTTACTGGGATGTAAGCTCTTCAGGGGCAGAGATCTCTTTGGTTCTTAGATATGCCCCAAGTAGCTGGCATATCCTAGGTACTCAATAAACATTTGTTGAATGAATGGATGAATGAAATTTTTTGTGACTCCCCAGCCAAGCTGTGACTGGTAAACCAGTTCTGAAGTTCTCTCTTGGTCTCTCAGCCTCACTCTCTCTTATCCCTGTGTCTTTCCCTTATATCTCAAGACAGGAAAACAATGCAAGTTATGCCTCTGAATCTTTCTGTCACAGACCACTACCATCAGCTTCCTTCCCTCCCTTCCTTCCTATTACTCAGTAGGCAATATTTGTAGATCTGGTTTCTGATTTAGAAAGACACAATTCCTCCCCAGGGCTGGAAGAAGCTCTTGAGTTTCAAATAAAAGATTTCAATAATTAGCCTTGGCTGGTTTGGCTCAGGGAGTGGAGTGTCCGCCGGCAGACCAATGAGTCCTGGGTTAAATAACGGTCAGGGGCATGTATTATACTTCCGTTGTAGTAAAATCCCCAGGCCTGGTCGGGGTTGTGCGGGAGGCAGCCAATCGATGTGTCTCTCTCACATCAATGTTTCTCTCTCTCCCTCTCTCTTTCTCTCCCAATTGATGTGTCTCTCTCTCACATCAATGTTTTTCTCTCTCCCTCTCTCCCTCTCTCCCTCTCTCCCTCTCTCTCTCTTCCTCTCTCTCTCTCCCCTTCCCACTCTATCTGATGATAAATAGAAAAATATCCTCAGGTGAAGATTAAAAAAAAAGATTTCAGTAATTAATACCATGAACTATTATCTGATCACATTAGCTTTAGGCCAAGGCATGCTTACTGGTGTGACCCAAATTCAATTTGTCCTTTGGCTCCACAAAGTGCTACTTTCTCTGTGGCTTACTTTGGTCCTCATCATAATCATCCTCTACCTCACGATCACCATTGTGTTCCAATTGCATATTTCAACAGGTAGTTTCCCCTTGCCCTCCTACCTTGAATGTGTTCTGTGAAAGCCTGAAAGGATTTGGCTTTACTGAGAACGATTCCCATGTCATAATCTTGTTCCTTTTCCTCAGCCATTTACACCCCTTCCTTGGGTCCTCAGCAGGGCAGACTCTTGTTCAAATTATACAGTAGGCCAACCCAATCTTCAAAGTTCCCTTCCCAAACTCCAGCCCTAAATAGCATTTTCATGCTCTCTTTTCCTTCCTATCAAGCTGCTGCCATTACTAGAGATGCCCACTGAACTCTTAGCAACCCTAAGAATTGCCCCTTGCAAGGATATTTACATACTAAATAAGGTTGCTAGGAAAGTGCATTACTTACCTCCCACATAAAGTTCTAAGAATGGCATTTTAGGCATCTCAGCAAGTGAGACACTGTGTGGGGTCAGTGGGGTTTTCCTACATCCTTCATTCCCTAGTTGGAGCACCAGTGCTCACTTTCAACATGGCACAGCCCTACAGATTAGCCTGTGACCTAGAAGGCATGGGCTAATTTCATATGCTCTGTTCTTAGTGAAAGCAGAAGAAGACTCTCTAGTTGGCTTTATCAACAGGTGTTTTTGCTGCCCTAAAGCACCTAGCTGGGTGTTCCTGATATGTGCTCCCAAATGTTTGTTGGTGGTGGATTCCCAAGGACTTCTTCTGACCAATGAGAATTCCAAGGGGCTAAAGCAGCCATCACATGGAGTTATTTGAAAACAACCAATTTCAGTGTTACACATCTATTCATACACACATATACATCCCTGCCTACAAAAAGACAGTTTGTGCTCAGACCCATTAAAAAAGAAATCCCACAGAGAGTTGAGCCAGATATTTTCCTTTTAGGTCTCAAAATGCAGGATTCATTTTAGCAACATAATCCACCCCCACCCCCCTCCTGCCCCTGCAAAGGCGTTTTAAGCCTATTCAACTGGCTTCTTAATTGGTCAACCTGTACTCATCACCCAGTGGGGAAGCGGGTTCTCCTCTTGCCTCAACAAAGCCAGGCCTCACCAAGAACGATGACGGTCCAAGGTCTTGCTATGCTTGCCAGCTCCCCTGCCTCCATCATATGTCAATAGCCCCTGCAGATGTCTCAGGGCAAAATAAATGACTTCCAGATGTGAAGAAAAGAACTGAATGCATTCATGCAGAAGTGAAGGGGTCATTGTTTTCCCTATGTTGGGGTTTCTTGAAAGGTATCAATGAACAACAAATTCATTCTTAATATATCACAGGAAATCTAAAATAAAATATATTACCCAGCAAATAATTTCCTATTTTTCATGCTGAGAAACCCAAATCTAATTTCTTGTTATGTACCAAGGTTTACATTCTCCAGGAAAGCAATTGACTGCTTACCCACTAGTCTGACTTAATAACTCATTATTCAAATTTAAATTTTAAAACAAGTGCAAAGGTTTGTAGGAATGGCTCTATATGAATTTCATAAACTCATATTCCTTTTTTAGGTTCACTTTCTTCATTGGAAAAGGTCTGTAACCTTCTTGAAAATACTTTCAAAGAGGAAGTACCATTTGCTCATGTCATAAATAGATAATGTGATTTTCAGTCTTCAGGAGAAAAGGAAATGGCTTTCTTTTTCCCTCCCAAGGTGCTGCCATCTACAAGTTTTTATTTGAATATGTGTGATGATGATGATGATGATGATGTATGTGTGTTTTGAAAGTATAAATCATGAGAACAACCATGAACCAAGAGAGAATGAGGATAAAGCCAACCCCAAGAAAAGGTACCATGATTTTACATCAAAACCTTGACTTATGATAAATTTTCTCACTTGACAACAGTACAGCACTGGAATCTCTCACACACACTTCCTCAGGGTGAGATTATAATTGGAATCTGAAGGTTTTGTATTTCCTGCATCTAAACCAGGCAACTGAACTTAGCCTTATCTAAGTTCCCTCAAAGTGGATCCTCTGTGTGCTACGTTGTCAGTGTTGCTTGATCTTGTTTTCCACAAGATTAAGCACAGCAGTCTGGAAAGCCAAGTGAAATACTGGCAAGAACACACCCCTATTGAACTGGTACTTCATCTGACACAATCTGTTCATTACTTGCTTACTCCTCATGTCCACACCTTCCATGGGAATGGAAACTCAGGGTAGTTGGAGCTTCACTTTCTACACAGTTGTGTCCCTAGTGCCTAAGTGGTTTCTATGTCATCACAGACTTTTTATACCTTTATAGAATGAATGGATTAGGGCAGTTGTGACTCCTTCCTTATGGATATCTATCTGGAAAATACAGGTGTCTTTTGATAACACGACTAATTGGTTGGCACAAATGCAACTAAATAATTTGGAAATATTGGCCATAGTACTGGGATAAGGGTGATGCATTCATTCATGTCTATTTAATGGACTGGAGAGGAAATTAATGTCTTCTTACAAAGGAAATAATCAAAAAGATAAGGTGGCAGAACCCTAGCTGATGTATGTCGGGTTATTAATATTTGAACGCTCATACAAATGAATGTTCTTTAAAACCAATTGGGCCCTTTAAAGAAAACAACCTCTATATTCTGCAAATTAATTCCAATCACATCTTCAAGTCCATTTATAACCAAGCTGAAAGTCCTCCCCTTCCGTCAGCTGTTGACTTTCTAAGTGTCCCAGGCAGCTGCATGTCTGTCTATGGCTCCCTGAGATGACTTGCCAAACCTAGCTTTTCTAAGACTGCTGACTTCTATGGGGCACCCGACAAAGCCCCCACTCTATGGAGGCCTTGAGGCCCAGGCGTCCAGCCAGCCTGAGGCAGGAGTTCAGGGTGTCGTGCAGGCCTCTTTAAAACCATGTCACACTCGTGTGATAACTGCTCCTCTGTGCTTATTTGAACTGTCCCTCCCAATTAGTGGTAATAAGTGGCTCTGTAAAGATGAGCAAACACAGTGCCTTCATTAGTCTGCAGCAGCTCTGCTTACCCCCTCCCAAGCTTACATTCCTGCCCTGTGCCAATCAGCCCCAGAAAATCCCCAGAGTATACACCTCCAATAGTGCTTGGAGAAAGCTAAACACATCTTACTCCGAGTGAACAAGGACTGGCAAAAGGCAAATTAATGACAACCCATTTGAAGAGTTTGCTTGAAATTATTGTATTCTGCCCATCCACCGAAAAATTGATTACTCCCAGGGTAGGGGGAAAAATCCAAATCAATAAACTAAAGCAAAATGGTGAAAAGGCATGCACCAAGTCCATTTATTTTATCTATTTATCCTTCCTTGCTGGCCCCCTTTCCTGCTCTCCTCTCTTGCATCCCTCTGCCCCTTCTCCAGTCACACACATTTTTTAAAAAAAAGAAATGAGATATAATTTACAGGACAGGAACTGTTTGGCCTTTTCAGATAAAGCACTAATAGTAGCCCAGGGAAAGCTGTGTGGTTACACACCTCCCAGATGAACTGGGACCTGTGAATACCTCCAGTCCTAATTTCACCTGAACAGAGTCTAAGGTGATGTGGACAGTTTCCTCCCAGCCGAACAGAGAGAGATATGTAAATGAGGCATTTGACTCCAGATTCAAGCACAGGCACATAGTGTTAACCCCTCCCTTCCCTGAGCTGCCTGCCAGACAGGGACAAAAGTGATGTTCCCTTGTAGACAAGGAGGCAGGAGGCAGGAATAGCATCTCTATACCTGTTTAAATTGCCCTGTGATCTTGGGGTGTCACTAGTGTCTCTGAATCTGGTCTTCAGGGAAAAATGAGGATGATCACAAATTTGGATTTTGCCCCCAACTTTTTCTTTAACAGCAGAGGGTCTCTAACTTTTTTCAGAATAAAATCTACAGTCCCTTACCTGCAATAACCTTTACAGTACTCAATGGCCTTTCACATCACCTCCCACTCCTTCAGGTATCCTAGGCCCTGGCCAGTCCACCCTACCTGGCTCATGCCAGTCATTCAACTTGGCAGACCCTTACCCCAGTATTTCTTAAAGCCTAGCTAAGATTTTCAGGCCCAACTCAAATGCCACATCATCCATCTTCTCTCTGATGGTCCCTTGTTGTTTTTCTCTGTTCCATCAGCAGACCTGCTCCTTTATTGAAGCCATACAGATAGATTAATCAGCAGGAACATTTCTAAAAACCAAGTCATATTTAATAGTATCGGATGCTTCTCTGCCTATTGTACTTGAATCACCTATCCAACCTTGTCATCTAGTTGGCCCCCACGTCTCTGTTAGGCCTTCCGATCTTCTTGAGTTCTCAACATATTCAAAACATGAAACAATATTTCTGCCTTACATGTGCTTATGGTTTTGCTGTTTTCCTATATTGTAGGCCAGGAGACTGTGGGGTCAGGACTACTGGATATCCTGGCCACAAGTCAGATTACATATTCCTTTGCATCAATTTGAGTAATGTATAGACCCATTTTAAAGGAAAAAATATCTTGAGGACCCTCAGTGTTGATTTATTTTTATTGTAATAAAACTTTACTTAGGTATATACAGATATATATTAACCTTTGTGGATTATAGCTCTTAAGCAACTATTAAATATTTTGCAAATTCAAAGCAAAAGTAATCCTACAAAACCAATAACATTCAAATTGTCAAGGTTAATGTCACATCAAGGACTGTTTTGCAAAACCTAACTCTCCACTCACAACATGAACAAGGTACTGGCCACTAGTGTGCAGTGTGACTGCAAATCCTCTCCCCACCTCACTCTCTCTTTTCCCTAGTGGGACTACTATCAGTCCATCACCAGTTCAGCCACAATGCATTTGGGTGTCAGCTGAGGCACTGGGGATGGAAGATAGATTGGGAAATGAAGAGTGAAAAAAGGGACTGTTTCAGAATTAAAATCTTGTCTTTTAGTTCCAAGCTTATCCTTTATACTCTGCTCCATGATCCTAAGACTGGGAATCTGCAAATGTCATTTTTGCATCGGGCTGGGCTCTGACACTATCAGGTGCTCGAAAGAACCTGCAAGGCTAGAGTGAAAACGGACTTGCTCTTTTCAGTTCCTCACATGAACTTCACCCTGGTCACACTTCCTAACTGCTTCCCGCGTTCTTGGTTACTTGCTATTCTTGACAACATCTCCCCAATCTCACGTCACCCTGGCATCAATTGCTCACCTTCCACTCGAGCAATTTGCACTTGTTTTCACATTTGCAGAGCTAGTCTCATTACCTCTGCTTGGAAACACCAGTCCAAGCTGACCAGGGTCCCCCTTTAGGGGTCTGAATTTTAGCTCCATGGAGCCCCTTCTCCATGCTTTTAAGTTTCAGTAGATCCAACTTTTTCTCTTTCATCCTTCAGTCTTAGAATGCTAGTTGCTTCCTGCAGCTGCTACTTGTGAGACACCTTAGAGTTTACTTTTTATCCTTTTGATTACAGAATTAATAGTTATTTTATCAAATTTCTGTTAAAATATCAGGTGAGGTTTCTTCTTCCAAATACCACTGAAGACTTTGGGGTGGCCCGAGCAAGATAAAGGCACTAGCAATGAAAATTGAGGGAAGAGGTGGATTTAAAAAGATATTTAAGAGGTTTACAAATTAAGAGATCATGGAACTTGGGGGATAGAGTAAAAAGGAAAAGGAAGGACTCAAGCTTTCTAAAATGAGCAACTGGTGAAAGGGGGTTCCAGAAACTAAGGTAGCTGAGGTCTACACTTTCTGGTGCTTTTGGCCACCCAGCATTCATGTCCTCTTCTCTTGCAACTTGCACCCCTATTTTTGTTCCCATATCTATCCTTAACCCTCCTTAGAAAGACTTGTGGTCCTTGGGGTGATAGGTGATTCTGTCATAAGCCAGTCAACATTTCCCTTCCCTTGGCTGTTGATTGGTTCAGGGAAGAGTGTGTGTGTGTGTGTGTGTGTGTGTGTGTGTGTGTGTGTGAGGGGCACTATATGATCAAATAAGCTAAAGCTCATGAATTTATTCTGTATGAGTGAATGAACACACAGCCAGGGCTGGCCCTCAAGGGTGAATCTGCCACAAATGAAGCCAGTATTGAGAAGGCAGAATTAGGAAATGGAAAGAATGATCCCAAATGCAGGTCCTGAACTACTGGACCAACATGGTCCAACATCAGCCCTCCTTGGAGGTTTCAGTCATGTGTGCCAATTGACCCAACATGTAATTTCTTGTTTAAGCCTTTATTGGATAGGCTAGTTTGAGTTGCTTTACAACTATTAGTAACTAATCATTCTAAGTGATACAGAGAGAATACCAATGGAAAATTGATTTGGGGAAAGTTGACGAGTTTAGTTTTAGGCTAGTTTTATCTAAGGTACCACTAATACTTCCACGAGAGAACTTGGATATAAAAGTTCTTGGATATAAAAGAGCTGCTATTTACTGAACCTTTGCTACTTTCTAGGCACTGTTTTAAGTGCATTAGGAGAACTTAACATTTATACAACCTATAAGGCTGTTATTACTAATACTTCCATTTTATAGGTTAGAATAGTGGATCATAGCATTTAAGGACCTGCTTAAGGCCTCACTTTGCTCCCTGTGGCCTTGTATCACCTATTAATAGGGTTTTGTGACCCTGCAGCTTAAATGGGAATAATCCAAATATGACCATTTTATGAAAACTGATCATCATCACATATAACAGTGATTATCCTAATACACAAACAAAACTAAATTGCAAGTCCCACTTGGAGGACATCCCAAGTTGCTTACTTCTTTGACTCTTCCCCTTCCCTCCATGGAAAGAGGCCAACCCTAAGACTTGGATTTGAAAGTAAGTACTAGTTTATTTGGAGATGATGCCAAGTAGCACTGGTTGGGGAGTAAGGAAGTGAAACAGAGGAATAGGGAGGCTCAGTCATGCTGGGTCCCAGGGATACTGTGTACAACATGCTTCAGACGTGTCCTACAGAGTTTTTCTCTAACTCCCATGGTTTGAGGGCTGCTCCTGGGGCATGAGCTCCTTGGCACATCCGGCCTGCCCCGTACATGGGCTGGGCAAGTTCTGGAGCAGAAAAGACTCTGCCTGATGGCTTTCCTGGCCACAGAATCATGAGTGCTGACAGCAGGGGACTGTAGAGTTGACACATGTAGAAATGGTGAGTGCCAAGGCAATATGAGCAGGGCAGGGGCAGCGTCGTCTGCTCCAAAAGCCAAGGTGGCATCAGTTTCCAACCTGTAAGGGAACAGCTGGCTCAGCTCTAGTACTATCTCTGTGAGGCAGAAGCACCACTTTTACCACCAGCCTGGTCCAGCCATGCCCTTATACCCCTAAACTTACTCTCCTTTGTATAGCATTGCGGTTGGACTGAGGGCTGTGGTGAAGGATCACCATCTTTCTCTGAGTGACTTTTACAATACTTTCATGGGCTGTAGCTATCATAGTTTGGATCATGGGCTCAAGTTAGGAACCAGTGGTCTATATGGGGCTAAGCATCAAGGGGTTTCTAAGTTTGTTTTAATGTTTTACTTATAAGATAGAAACATATGGATGGCTTACATTATCTGTATGTTCTCATTATTGTTTCTTCTTCTTTTTTTTAATCCTCATCCAAGGATATTTTTCCATTTATCTTCAGATAGAGAGGGAGGGAGGGAAGGAGGGAGAGAGAGAGAGACATTGATGTAAGAGAGACACACCAGTTGGTTGCCTCCTGTTCAACCCCGACCAGGGCCGGGGACCTAACTGCAACCAAGGTACATGTCTTGACCGGAATCAAACCCACAACTCTTTGGTCCGTGGACCGACGCTCTAACCACTGAGCAAAACCGGCCAGAGCATCATTGTTTCTTTCTACATCCAGATGTTTGTATATTTCCTTCTGCATCTTCAGTGGCTAAACTACAGTTCTACTGTTGAGCCAAATCTCACTGTTCCTATTTTCTCTCTAAAGGAACATGCACATGGAAAATTGTATTTTCCAAAACTGGCCAAAGCAATATTTTTGTTCTTACATGCTCTTACTGAACTTTGTCACTCCTCCCCTAAAAGCTGACGTCCATTTCCCCTCCTCTTGAAATTGAGCACAAATGGATTGTAGGGGAAGTAACACTGTGTGACTGAGGCCAGATTATAAAAGGCCATACAGCTTCCACCTAGCTCCATCTGATTCCCCACACTGGCCTTCAGAACCCAGCTACCATGTTAGGAAGCCCAGGCAACAGGGAAAGGCCACAGGTAGGTGTTCTGACCACATCCCCATCCAGGTGCTCAGTCAATAACAACAAATGCCATTGTGTGAGTAAATGAGTTGTCCCCACAGCCCTGGAGTCTTCCAGCCACAGATCTTGTGGAGTAGAAGCAATCTGTTCCTGTTCTGTTTGTTCTGAATTTCTCACCCATAGAATCCATGAATAAATTAAATAATTGTTTCATGCCATTAAGTATTAAGGTCATTTTTTTTTTTTTATGCAGCTGGGTAGTAAGTCTTTACTCGAAGGAGATGTGGGTGATCTCTTCTGTCTACTACTCTTCTACTGGTCAAAGGCTTTAAAGTTATATTAGGGATCATAGCCATTTGGCCTTTTCTCATTTCAGAGAATGTGTCTAAGGACGTCAATCAGGGTACTTGAATCAAAGACACAAATACTGCAGTGTTCCCAGTGTTATCAGGGGTCCCTATGCTGGCCAGGATACTTTGATTACAAACAACAGGAACATATTCTGACTAACGTACCAAAACAGGGCTGTGTTGGAAGGGCATGGGACAGCTCCCAGGGCCAGAAGGGGGACCTGCAGGTCTTGGGAAGGACAGGGACCCAACCTTCCAGGGAGCTGGGAGTTAAACATGTGTGTGCAGCATCCTCATAGCACCATACCAGGATAAATTGGTTCCATGAATTTCTTTGTTCTTTCACTTGGTTCAAGAATCAAATTTCTGCCCTGACCAGTTAGGCTCAGTGGTTAGAGTGTCAGCCCACAGACCAAAGAGTCATGGGTTTGATTCCAGTCAAGGGTGCATACCTCGATTGCGGTTAGTCCCTGGTCCTGGTTGGGGTCGTGCAGGAAGCAGCCAGTGGATGTGTCTCTCTCACATCGATGTTTCTCTCTCTTCCTCTCCCTCTGTCTCCCTCCCTCCCACTCTGTCTGAAGATAGATGGAAAAATATCCTCTGGTGAGGATTTAAAAAAAAAAAGAATCAAATTCCCAAGGGGAATAGTCAATTGGCCTAATGTGGTTCATGTGCCCAACCCCTGGACTGGTCAGGACATGTTGACTGACATTCCTACCAAGAACACACTTGACGACAAGGGTGAGAATGATCATCACTAACCTGGATTCAGCACTTAGTGTGTGCCTGGCACATAGATTTAGTTACTTAATACTCAGCAGGAGGCAGGTACTATTATTATTCTTATTTTATAGATGAGAAAACTAAAGCTCAGAGAGGGTAAGTTACTTGCCCAGGGCTACTCACCTGGTAAGGGCTCAGAAACAGCAGTTTCACTTCTTGGACTCTGAAATCCTACATCACAGATTCTCATAGGCCTTGTAACTGTAATGCTGACGCTCATAGTCATAGTTCCCCAAAGGTAAATCAAGGGGCTACTTACTTCAGAAAGAAGAATGGGTGCTGAGCCAGGAAACAGTGCCACCATTGGCCCTAATATTCAGTGAAGAAGAGGAGATTTGAAGACAAGATCTGATGGTGAGTAACCATTAAACCCAAACCAACTGACTGCAAAGCTAGCACATGCCCTGAACAAAATTTGTGTGTTTATTTGACATAGACTTTCTAAAATAATCCCTATAAAAGGGAAAAACTTTTCACCTCATGACCACAGGCATGAGAACTGTTGATAGATTGGTGCCCACCACTGCCTGGGACACCTACCTGACCTTACTCCTGTACACAGCTGGATTAGAGGCCCCCCTGCTCTGAGCAAACTCCCTCACACTCTGAGTCAAGGAGATCTCCATGCGTATTGTTCCGCTGACGTCCCTTTGTCCTCTGTATCTGAGCCTCCTATGCAACTAAACTGTCTTTCTTCCAGTGGCCTTGAAAAGCACTTATAAGTAAAATCCTTCTTAAATAGACATTAAAAACATGCCCAGCATGCAATTCAGTGAGACCTATAACAGGTGCTCGACGTATGTTTGTTGTTGATAATAAAAAGGCAAGATGTTGGGGAAGTCATATTGTGATGTGGGGTGTCTCACCCCTCAATCTATAAAGCAATTTCACCAAGAAGGATTCTTCCAGTAGAAATTGCTGTTTTCAACCTGTGCTCATTCAGCTTAATCACAATGGGATTCAAGAATTTGTTCCAATCCAAATGAAAGAAAATTTTGCTTAAAAAATGATAATCTCATCTCTGTGTGCTGGTGGCATCCTTAACATGGCACATTTACATGCTTGTTCCTGTTGCAGAAGGACCAGATGTGGAAGATCCCAAGATGAGGTCCTCATTTGAATTGGTGTGAAGATAATTCTGAGTGATTTTCTGATATTCCAAACAGTAATCTTTTTATCAAAGACAAATGAAAATGCTTTTTCAACACTTTTTTAAATTTATTAGGAAGAAAGCTTTAAAATAGTTTAAAGATACACAAAATTTCCCCCATTTTTCCTTTTTCTTCTTGAATTTTTTGGAACCTGGCAAATGCTCTGTGATACCAAACATAAGCTCTGCCTTTATAAGTAGCTCAAAGGACAACTACAAATATTCCTGCAAAGATGATGACTCTGAATCTCCTCAAAGTCTTGTCTGCTCACCCTCCTGTTAATCGTCCATTTATGTTAATGGGCACTTTCCTATGAACAGGATATGGAGCTGGAGACCTCTGATTCATCTTCCACGTAGGTGCCAGGGTTGTGGTTAGGATCTTTTGTTACCTGAACTAAAAACTAAAATCTGAAGGAATGAATGGAGGCTGCTAGTTCTAGATGTGCTTGTACTGGAACTGAAAGTGAAACATGTCGAGAACTAAGGCACTTCTGGGCTGTAGTCTTTTCATTCAAGGCAAAACCAGTGACCACAATTGCAAGTTCTCCAGTCTCACTCTCCATACCAGGCCACCCAGTACATCATCACCTTTTTGATAAGTATATTCAAGAGCTAACTCCTACAGATATTTCCTTTACTTAGCAACTGTTGCCCACCCACTTGCTTCCATACTCATTTTATTACACCTACATCTTGTTTCCTAGAAGGTGATCCTGAAATAAGATTTGTGTGCAAGTGATTTATTAGGAAAACGTTCTTGGAGGAATCAGTAAGGGAGTGGGGGATGCAGAATGGGAATGGGACAAACCCTTAAGGTGCTGCTTAGGCAAAGTCATGCAAAAGGTATTATGATATGGTGATTTATAAGAAGAAATGTATATTTGGTCTTCATCCTCATTTCTAGCACAGAGTTCCTAAAACCTTTGAAATTTCCAAAAATAGGTATCAAGGTGCCTTTTGTTATGTTAACGAGTCACTTCCAGACTGCCCCTAAGGATGGTACCTGGCTGCCAGGAGAACCAATCATGTGACATGAGGGTTGGAGTTTTCAGCCCTACCCCCAACCTCCCAGGAGAAAGGCTGGAGATTGAGTTCAGTTGCCAATGGCCAATGATTTAATCAAGAATGTCTTTGTAATGAAACCTCCATAAAAACCCTAATGTTTTGAGTTGTGAACACATAGAAATTTAGGGAGAGTTGTTTCTTCAGAGAGAGCATGGAAGTACCACACTCTTTCCCCACATCTTGCCCTATGTATCTCTTTCATCTATCTGGCTGTTCCTGAGTTGTATTCTTTCATAATTAACCAGTAATCTAGGAAGGAAAACATTTCTCTGAGTTCTGTAAGCCATTCTAGCAAATTAATTAATCTCAAGGAAGGGGTCCTTGAACATCTACGACCTCTAGAGCCAGTCGGTGGACACACAGATAATAACCTGGACTTGGGATTGACATCTGAATTGGGGGAGGGGAATGTGAGAAGTCTTATATGACTAAGTCCTTAACCTGTAAGTCTGACACTCTCTCCAGGTAGATAGTGTCAAAATTGTGTTTGAATGTAGGACACCCAGTTGGTGTGGGAAAATTTCTTGGTGCTGAGACAAAAAACCCACATATTGGAATGGGGTGCACAAGCTTAGATCCATTTGCAGGCACTCCTTAAAGTGGGCTCTAGTAGCCTGAGGGCAGTTCTCTGAGAAAGAAGTGAGGGTGATGCCTCTTGTAGGGAAAAGCACATCAAAGCCAAGGACCCACAAAAATAGTAACAAATGATCCAAGGGGACCAATGTTGTCTCTCTCCATTTTTATGAAGAGAGAGAAGCTTGTATGAGAAGATAGGGGTAGAGTGGAGGGGTGAAAGTGGGGAATGTTCAGGAAGAGTGTAAGGTGTGCAGAGCTCTCCAAATCTTTGGGTGTCTTCCAGATATCCCCACATTTATTAGCAAAGTCTCAGTTGTTATCTACCAGATACTTAACCTGGGTCATAGAAAATTGGGAATTTGGCCCATGCTGAAATTCAGCAAGGCATATGATCATTTTCAGACTTGTTTTTCAATGGACTCATTGTGTCAGCTCTAAGCAGGAAGGGCATATTCTGTAAGGTTACACTGTGTTCCCAAAGTTCTGCTTATAGCTGCACAACCCACATACAAAACTCATTCTTCAGCTGTTGGAAATCACTCACTGCTTGTTTTGAGCACTCATCTGAAACCTGCAGCCTTGTATATTCCATCCCCTTCAAACTGCTTTGTGGCTACCACAAATCCTAAAGCCTCACCTGCAGAGGTGGTCTGAGTCATAAAAAAACACAAATAGTAGTTTGATGTGCCAATACATTGCTGTTTAAAATGGAATCTTAGCCTTCTATCCCAGATTTCAAAGACTTTCTCACTGCCTTGATTGCCTATTCCAACTACCCTGCATTTCTTATGAGTGTCTGGTTCCATGCAACCTCATTCCTGGCACTACTTGTTCTAGCAAATCTCTTTGGTTACAAGAAACAGAGGTTGACTTGAGTCAATTTGGAACAAGGGATTTTACTGTAATTTATTATAATTCAAAGTTGAACTTCAAATGATACCAAAAGCTGCTAAGAGTTTTTTAACTCTCTTGGAATCCCAGCTCTAATCTTTATGTCTCCTCTGTTCTTCTCTTGCTGTTTGCTCCTACTTGTTTATTTTCTCTATATTTTTCTCAATCTCATTAGTTTCTGTCTATTCATAGTTTCTGCTCTCGTAAATTTCAGTTCGAATTGGCACATCATGACCACAAATTTTCTGTTTTCAATGGTATCAGGCAAATTCTTTCCATTCTTTCAGTGATGCAAGCAGAGGTTTGAAAGAGCTTATGTATTAAGGCTTGTCTTCTTTTGTTGCTCCTGGAACCCTTTGCCCACTCTGTAAATGACCCTGAGTTAACCTTCTGGAAGGTACATGGAGGATAACCAAGGCACTCTTACCAATGGTCTAATAACCTCCTGCCCTGTGAGTGATGCCATCCTTGACCACCCAGCACAGTTGAGCCCCCAGCTGACTGCAGTCACACAAGTGAACTGGTAGAAGCAGCTAAAGAACCACACAGTTGAGCTCAGCTCAAATCACCAACCCACAGAATCATGAGCTAATACATGACTGTTATTTTAAGCCACTAAGATTTGAGCTATTTGTTATGTTGCACAACAAACTGATACACCAAACAAGTCAGTAAATAAGTCAAGCCTAATGTCAGTGGATATAATACCTTTATAGGGAAGGGAACCACATATTTGGAAAAAATAATACAACCTACCACTGGGTTTATTTTCCATACCAGATAAGGTTATCCTTAGTGATAGAGCTTGTATCTCATTTATTTAATAGTCTCTCACCCTGCATAATATCTGGCATTTAGTATGCATGTTCAAATATTGGTGAATAACTGTATGTCACAAGAAAAAAGGACATTCTCTGCCTTTAAGCTATGTAATATCTAGATAAGGAGATAAGACACACATTCAAATAACAATCTCAGAAAGCTAAGAATAAATAGTGCCATGGAAAGAACCAAGTTCTACCATGGCAGATGGCAAAGCAAATATTTTCATTTGGAGATAGGGAAAGGAGAGGAAGAAAATCAAGGGAGGCTTCTTGCAAGTTATAGAATTTAAGAAAGAAATGAAGATGCTAAAGTTACTGCTCCTGTTCAGGATAAGACAAAAATCCAGACTTAATTGAAGCATCATGTAAAGGTCTTTAAGACCAGAAAGGGACCAGGCCGGTGTGGCTCAGTGGTTGAGCATCGACCCATGCACCAAGAGGTTGCTGGTTTGATTCCTGGTCATGGCACATGTTCAGATTGCAGGCTCGATCCCCAGTAGGGGGGCATGCAGGAGGCAAGCTGATCGATGTTTCTCTCTCATCCATGTTTCTATCTCTTTCTCCCTCTCACTTTCTCTCTCTCTAAAAATCAATAAAAACATATTCTTAAAAAGAATGACCAGAAAGGAAGAGTGTTGCTAGACTGAGCTGTATTTTTAAAATATGTTTTTATTGATTTTTTTTTTAGAGAGAGAGGAAGTGAGAGGGAGAGAGAAAGAGAAACATTGATTCGAGAGAGAAACATCAATCAGCTGCTTCCTGCATGCACCCTGACTGGGGATTAAGCCTGAAACCTGGGCATGTGCCCTGACTGGGAATCCAACCAGCAACACTTCGGTGCATGGGACGATGCTCAACCAAACTGAGCCACACTGGCCAGGGCTGAGCTGTATTTTCACATAATTCTCAAATTATCCAGGAGCAACCAAATGATTTGACTGATATATTGTTATGCCATTGTGGAGTGAAATATTTGTAATCATCAAAAAATTGTTTTTGAAAATGTTTAAGACATGGGTTGTGATTAAGTAACTAAAAATAGTACAAATCTACATTCTAGTTTTATTAAAACTATACTATATAAATGTAATTATTTGTGAACTTTAAACCTCAAACTATTATAGATATAATTAAGCCTCTAGTCAGAGTGATAATGGCTTGCTGGTAGTATAATTTTGTCAGGCACTATTCTAAGTGTTCTGCATGCATTGTGTCCTTTATTCAACACGACAAACCCATGAGTAAATGTAACCAACAGGATGAATAAAGCATGATTTGTAGGATGTAATCTTGAAGAGTTTCATTTGTACCACTGCCCTTTGACATTTATTCCTTTAGACTCATTCTCCTCTTGTCCATAGATGAAAATTAGGGTGTCTTGTGCATTTTTGACCACTTTCATTCAATAGAATGCTCTCCAGTCAATAATTAATATGTCTAGTCCTGGATGTAATCAATACTTTACACATGATTCATGGTTAGGTATTTTTCTTCCAGCCTGGACGAGTGAGCTCTGGGAGTAGGTAGAAAGAGTTGATTGAGGAGGAATGGGTGAAAGAGGCAAGAAAGTTGTTATTTGATCACTGGGTAAAGTGGAGAGCTGATGTTGGCACTCTCTGGGTCAACAGGTGTTTAAAGCTGACCTTTGTCCTCAATGGCAATGTTGGTGGGTTCTCCCACTTCCCTACAGATCAACCACCGTTGGTTCCCTTAGTGCTGATGAAAGCATCACTCTTCATATGGTCACTATGACTCCTTCCTCAGCCAAAGGCATCTGATGGTATTTCTACCTTTTTTAGCTGTGATCTTCTTGTTTCTCTAGATGACTCCCAGGTAGCTTTTAGGATGATCCCATGAAGACTCTGTTTCATGGATGACCCGTGAGAAGTACTCATGAATACTTGTCCTTCCAGACTCTGGGAGTGAAAATTCTCAGTGCAGCCAATTCGGTTTGCCTCTGCCATCAGAGCAGCTAACTTGTCCCTTGCTACTTTAAGGTCTCAGGCTCAGGTCGGACTACTCCACTATGTCTCCATGACTATAGGAGACTCATTATGCCCTCTGACTTCTTTATAAAGGCTGCTGCCTTGACTTGAAGTGATTGGGGGATCACTCAACACTTTTTCCACTGTGAACTTATAGGACCCAGAGCAGCAACCACTCTTCCAAAATTTCTCTCCTTCCTTCTCCAGTAGCCTCCAACCCTTTTATTCTACTTCCATGGGTGAACAATTAAGAGTCACATAACCAGCATCAGTTGCCTCCTTTGCCAAACCTGCATTATGGTCTTGCAGTTCATTTGAAATGAGCATCAACTGTCTTGGGCTGAGAGCCATTTTAATATCTTGTTTTAAAGTCGAAAACCCAGGGGCAAAGAAGGATAAACTACTTTGTTAAAGGTAAGTGGTGGAAGTGGAATTCCAATTTGGACAGTCTGGCTTCAGATCCCAGACTCTAAATTTCTCTTAGGAAATGAACCATATAAGGAAAAGATCAAATCTGGGAATAAACTCACAAAGATGTTAAAGAGTAAAGGGAGTGATTTTTTATTGACTTCTATATGTTTGTCTCTGTGTTACACATTTTCCTAAACATATGTATGTGTATATATATCTATAATAAGAAAATATATGTTTTAAAGGTTACTCTAGCAAAAGCATTTAGGGTGGTTGGTGTGATGAGAAGTCAGAAACAGTAATAGTAGATAAAATGATATTGAAATAGTCAAGAAATAAGAATACAGCAACATCAGTTATAATAAAATTAACTGAGCACTTGCTGAGGGCCAAACACTCTTTTTATGTCATTCTAACTTGACCTCTCAATAATACAGGACACAGGTACTCCTGTTATTCTAAATTTATAGTTGAAGACAGAAATTAACCAAGCCCTGTCTGATCCTCTCAATAGATTACAGGTACCTTGAGGAGAAGAACCAATCACGTTCATATTTTTTTCTTAGTACCTAGAACAGAGTTGGCACATTGTGTGTGCTCAGTGCATGTTTGCTGAACTAAAGAAGACAAAGTGATGAAAATTAGAGGTGGCATTGATGACAGTAACTACACAGGAGGACCCTATGATGAAACCAGGCAGCTGGGTGTATGGTAGAACCAGAGGTGGCTATGACCACATTCAACAACCAAATCCCACCAAACTTCATATACAAAAAGAAGACTAAATAAAAATTTAAATTATTTGAGTGAGAATATTAGTAGACAGGAGCAAAGAGAGGTTTGAAAATGCATGATCAAATGTTAAATACTGGGCCACAAATTTGACCTGAATGTTGTGCTGGTCAGTGTAAAGAAAGAAACTGAACCAGTCACGATTCATAATCTAATAAAAACTCAGAGTTCTTTAGAGATTCCAATTGTCCCTCATACTGAAACTAGAAACAATTTCCTATCCCTGGCATTTCAGAAAACATCCCAACAATGTCCTTACTGCAGATATAAGCACAACTATTATGAAAGTTTTCCATGTGATTTCCTCCAAGGTGCATTGATGGAGTAATACCAAAGCACAACCTAATAGAAGCTGCTTTGGGAGAATGAAAGCGATTCAGTTCTAGGGCACAGCTCTCTGCCACCTGGGATTAATGCAGAGAGACATTTTAGAAAACTCAGGCATTGGATGGGTGGCAAAAATTTCAGTCACTCCACTGTAAATATCATTTGTATTAATCAAGCTTTTCATAAATATAGAGAAGCAGGAAGTTCAAGGTTGCCTGGAATAGTTAGAACGTAGCTACTCACTATGTTGGTTAAATGCAGACGTTAGCTGAGAGTGGCATAGTTAAGCTTTTACGTAGTTTGATGAGCCTGACCAGGACTCCTGTCTCTATTGTAGCAATCACTGCCACAATAATGTTGCATAACAAATCATCCCACAACCTATTGGCCTAAAACAACGATTTATCTTCAAAATACCCAAGGTAGCAGGTCTCAACTGTGTTTAGCTCTGAGTAGCAGTTAGGGTCTAGCTATTCTCCACATCTCTCCTCCTTAATGGATTCATGGATTAGCCAGGGCATCTTCTCATAATTTTAGCAGAAGTGTTAGAAGGCATGGCTCACTGCAAGGGCATGACACACTTTTGCTTCCAATATATTCATTAATCTTCCATTGGCCAAACCAAGTCATGTAGCCAAGCCCAATATCAATGGGGTGGGGAAGTGTACACTGTTCACCATGAGGGGGTCAATAATATTCACTCTAAACAATAATCCAAACAATTACATTCTCCTTAAAAAGCAATTTGACCACATTGATGAGAACAGATAAAATTAAAAAGACTGACAAACTAAATGTTGTTAAGAAAGTGGAACAACTTGAGCTCTTCTATACCTACTTATGGGAATGTGAAATGGTACAATCATTTTTGAAAACAGTTTTTAAAAGATAAACTAGCAGTCATTCACTCCTAGGTATTAACCCAAGAGAAATATATATATATACACACACACAAAGACTTGTACATGAATGTTCATAGCAGCTTTATTCATAATAACCCCCAAATAGAAGCAATCCAAATATCCATCAGCAGGCAAATGGGTATTCAAACTGTGGCATAGTCAAACAATGAGATACTATTCAGTATTAAATGGAACAAACTATTGATACATGCAACAAAATGGATAAATCTCCAAAACATTATGTTGAACAAAAGGAGACAGACACTAAGGAATACATATTCTGTGAATATGTTTACATCAAGTTCAAGAACAGACCAAACTAATCCAAAGTAATAGAAATTATATCTGTGGTTGTCTTTGACTAGAAGGGGAATGGAGGAACTCTTTGGGGTATGGAAAATGTTCTATAGTTTGATTGGGATGCTGGTTGCATGGGGGTATACATATGTCAATACTCATTAAATTATTCACTTAAAATTATGTATTTCATTGTATGTAAATTTACTTACCTCACTTAAAACAAAAACCTGGCATTTGGGGCTGAGTGTGGCACATGCAGAGGATTGGACCACCAAGGGCACATTTTTAAAGCCATCAAGCCAGTGTCAATGTCAGCCACAAATGCCTTGTAGACAATGTTTGTTCTATTGAGTATGTTATAGTCTTCTAAGAAAACTGCTATAAAATTCCTGTCCAGGCAGCTGTCTTACTTGGGATTCTGGGAAAGCTGAGCCTAAGACAAGGACTTGAATGCAGGTAGTTTACCTGGGAGATGAGCCCAGGAAGTAGAAGTGAGGGATCAGGAAGAGTGAGCTGGGGAAAGAGGGAAGGCCAGCACAGTGAAATCATGCTGGAGGCAGCTGGGCCTTGATTTCACAGGGAGCTCTGAGAAGGCACAGAGTTCCTCCCAGAATTGTCCAAAAAGGAATAGAGGCTAGGGCTCTACCACCAACTTCTATCTGTGTTGGTTGGGGTGTTCCCTCCCTTGTATTTCCAGGTTGTACTTATGAATTGGAACTGAGCTCTCCTGCCACTTTAGAGAAGGATCCAAGGCAGAAAACCAGATAGTCATGGACAATGCTCTTGAAGGTGAAATCTGTCTGTGTGATTCTGAGCTCACAAGGGAATGATCCACCTTGGCACCAGCTGACATGGAGGCAGACTGAGGGGATGTGATATGGGGCTTTAAAAGTATCTGCCCAGTCACTGCATTGCTTGATTTGCTGCAAGGAGCTGGCAGGTAAATTTGGGGGATCTGCTAAGCCCAGATGACAATGCGGGTTTTAGAATCATTGATCTGCAGTTCTTGCTTTCAGAACTAATTATACAGTAGAATCAGTTTCCTGTTATGGCCACAGTGGCAATATAATTTTAACATTTACATGTAACAGAATACTTACTGTTCTGTTATTTATCAGATGGCAAGTAAGCAAAAATCTAGTTCATCCACAGGTAATATCAGTCATTCAGTGTATAAACATTCAGTGTATAAACTCAAGAGACAGTGGACAGTGAGGAAAAACAGAAAACACATCTACAGTAAAACCTCAGTATAAGGGACTAATTCAGACGAAGGAGTGTCCATTAAAGCCAAAAGTCCATTATATAATAAAGTTGGTTTTCCGAATGCATTATGTTAAAAAATTGAAAAATTGTTTAGTTTACCTGTTTTTAATTATGTAGACACATTTGTGTAATTAAAATTAAGTATGTATGAAAAGTTTAATTTCACAGAAAAGTTTTCTATATATATTACAGTAATTTTAAATGTATACTGAATAGGTCTAGTAAATGTGCACATTCACCAATCACCACAAGTAAACAAATGCACACGGCTGGGGCGTGGCTTAGCGCACATGGACATGGAACATCAGCCGGCACCCCTTAAAACTGCTACAGAAAATCATGCCAGGCCCCAGCAGAACCAATTACCACATTCAATGCCATATGATGATGTGTTAATTGTTCCTGAACACTGTTTATGAACAGTGGCTCCTGGATTTAAATGTGTAGACTATAATTGTAGATATGTAACATTTATTTATGTTGGTGAAATTACTAGGTTTTTTCCAAAATATGGCCTATTCGCTAAAATTGGTTAAAAATAACAGTGAATTAATAACAAAAAAATAACCTGTTAATTTAATTACAAGCAAATCTTGGTTAAAAGCAATTTAAAATTAACACAGTCACCCTGGCCAGTTCGCTCAGTCGTTAGAGCATAAGCCTACAGACGGAAGAGTCACTGATTTGATTCCTGATCAAGGGCACGTACCTCGGTTTCAGGTTCAATCCCTGGCCCATCTCAAGTTCTGCTTCTGGGGAACTCAACCCAAGACAGATGATGTTATGGGTTGAATTGTGTTCCTCTCAAAGATATATTGCAGTCCTAACCTTTGTACCTGTTAATGTGAACTTATTTGGAAATAGGGTCTTTGCAGATGTAATCAGGTTAAGATGAGGTCGTTAAGGTGGACTCTAACCCAATGTAACTCTTGTCCTTGTAAGAGGAAAATGCCACATGAAAACAGAAACACATGGAGAGAAGACAGACATCCATATGACTAGGGAGGCAGGATTAGAGTGGTGCTGCCATAAGCCAAAGAGTGCCAGGGAATCCTGGCCACCACCAGACGCTGTGAGGAGGCAAAGACGGAGTCTACTCACAGGGAGGAAGGCCCTGCTGCCACTTTGATTTTGGTCTTTGAGCCTCCAGAATTGTGAGAGAATAAATTTCTGTTGCTTTAAGCCAACCAGTTTGCACTGCTTTGTTAAGGTTGCCCTAGGAAACCAACACCAGCTCTAACACTTGTGGGTAGTTTTAAGGTTCTGCTTCTGTGTTAATATCACTAAGAAGGGGGAGGGGTATGGAGCATAAGCAGCCACCTTCAAATGCTGTCTTCCCAGTATTCAGTGAGAGGTGGAACAGGGACAAAAGACTAGGAATAAACATCTCTTTGACTAGCTAAGGAGGTGGGGGTGACTTTGGGGTACTCTGAGTCCCCTAACCTCTTAATATCCTATAGCTTCCTTCCCTTGTCTGAGTCCTGTGCTTTCCGGATCCACTAATATAAGATGGTTTCTTCTGCCTATTTTCCCGTCCACTTGCCACCTTCCTTTTCATCTGTTATTTAAAAATAAACCCTTCTCGCCTGGCCGGTGTGGCTCAGTGGATTGATAGTTGTCCCATGGACTGAGAGGTCCCGGTTCAATTCTCAGTCAGGGCACATGCCCAGGTTTCGGGCTCGATCCTCAGTAGGGGGTGTGTAGGAGGCAGCCAATAGATGTTTCTCTCACATTGTTTTTATCTCTCTCTAAAAAATCAATTAAAAAATAGAAAATAAATAAAAATAAACCCTTCCATAAAGAGAGAGTTTTGTTTCAGTGCAGGACAACTCAGAGTAATAAATATTTAGTCCTCAACTGTGCTTTATTATGATTATCATCCCCCTCATTAAATAAAATAAGGAAGCTTGAATGGTACTTAACATCACAGAATCTCTGAGACCCATAGAGCTCTATTAGTAGAAATTAGTTTGATTTCTACTAAACCTTCAATTTATATAAATCCATGATCTGATTCTTAAGAAGAAAAAGATATACTATAGATGATTTTTCAAAATCATGCAACTGCATTTTCCACCTACTCATACCATCTCTACCAGCACCCAGTAGGTATGCTTCTACATGGTCAGTGAGGAAGGAGTATAAGAGACTCTAGTTGGAGCAAAATGCAAATAATTCCAAACCTGTTTTTAAATTTCTTGTCTCCCTCATAACAGACAAATCAATAATAAAATAAGTAACACACCTTTACCTTCACTTGCTGTTCAGTTCCCAAGAGGCTGAGTTTGTGTCTGGAAGGACTCTGAGTGATGAGCCAGAAGATTGTAAAAATGTAGGCAGAAAAAGAAAGCAATACTTCGGTATAAAACATAAATAATAAGAGTATGTGGTGTTTGTGAAATGCAATAAAATAGCAAGTGGATTCTGGTGGGATTGTTAATTGATACAACCCCTTGAAAACTGTTTGGCAATATCTACTAAAACTGAACATACACATACCCTACAATGCAAATTCCACTCCTTGGTATATACTCAAGAGAATTGAATACTTTTGTTCACCAAAAGACATGTACAAAAAGGTTCACAGCAGCTTTATTCATAATAACCCAACTCAACTTGTCCATCAACAGGAGAGTGAGTAAACAAATTAGGGCATATCCATACAATGGAATATGACACAGCAATGAGAATAAGTAGACTATTGCTATGCGCGGCAATATAGATAAATCTCACAAGCATAATGTTAAGCAAAAATAGCCAGGTACAGAAGAATAGATGATCTATGATTGCATTTATGTAAGATTTCAACACAGATGAAACTAATGTTGCGCTGTATAAGAGGTCAGGATAATAATTTTTCTTGGTGAAGAGATGATATTATTGGGGTGTGGAGAAGTTTGTAGGAGCTAAGTGCTGAGTACATGGTGTATTCACTGTGTGCACTTTTCTCCATCTGTTAAACCAATTAAATGTTTACCAAAAAAAAAAAAGTGGAATTTCTTTATCCTACTTTTAAACACACACACATGCTATCCTCATAAAGCACCTTTTTTTATGACTGCAAAACATGCTGGAAATGATAAAATAAAGCATACAAGTTAGTATCTTTTGACTTCAAATCTTTCACAAAAGAATTAGAAATGCAAGTTAAGAAATATACCTGTTTTCAACCCTTAGGACAGAGGACCAAGCATGACCACACCCTTCCCTTCCCCCACAATCCCCCAGGTGCTTCACTTTTACATTCCTCACTTCTAAGCTCCCAGGGCCCTTCCTTTACCTCTATAACTTCTTTCCTAAGTCCACTTCTTCTACAAATTACTTCTTCTACCTCTATGATTTTCCAAATAAATGTTCACTTATAAAAAAGAAAGAAATATACCTGTCTTCGCCCTGGCCGGTTTGGTTCAGCGGTTAGAGCGTCGGCCCGCGGACCAGAGAGTCCCGGGTTTGGTTCCCGCTTAAGGGCATGTGCCTCGGTTGTAGTTTGTCCCTGCCCCAGTTGGGGTTGTGTGAGTGGCAGCCAGTTGATGTGTCTCTCTCACATCGATGTTGTCTCTCTCTCTCTCCCTCTCTCCCTCCCGCTCTATCTCAAATGCAAAAATGTCCTCCGGTGAGGATAAAAAAAAAAAAAAAAGATACCCGTCTTCAAAATTCAACTGTTACATTACACTCTGGTTTCCTACCAAGTCTCAGAATAATCCAGTAGAATTTTTTACCCCAGTATATGTTATAAACCTTTATTTCTACTTAAAAAGTCACTTCTAAAATGGAAACCTCAGGAAAAACTCCAGCTTTCTAATATAAGAATATTTAGAAGCTGAACCAAAGAGGAATCTCAGGTTTGACTGATATTATCCTGGAGATTTGCAAAGCAATGTTATCTACCATGAAAATAAAAGTGAGGTTTTTTTAAATGTTTTTTAAAATAGATTTTTCAGAGAGAGAGGAAGGGAGAGAGAAATAGAAACATCAGTGTGAGAGAAACATTGATGGGCTGCCTCCTGCACACCCACCCGCTACCAGGGATCAAGCCCGAAACCCAGGCATGTGCCCTGACCCGGAATCGAACCAGAACCTCTCAGTCCGTGGGAGGACACTCAATCCACTGAGCCACAGTGGCTGTATTAAAAAGGAGTTTTGTTTTTTTTTAATCCTCACCTGAGAACATTTTTTTTCCCATTTATCTTCAGACTGAGTGGGAGGGAAGAAGACAGAGTGAAAAGAGAGAGAGAAATAGCAATGTGAGAGAGACACATTGACTAGTTGCCTCCCGCACGACCCTGAGCAGGGCCAGGGACCAGCCACAACCAAGGTACGTGCCCTTGACCAGAATCATAAACAGGCCAGGGCTAAAAAGGAGTTTTTATATTTACTCCTTTAATGAAGATTTTGATGGTAAAAGAGACATTTTCTGAAAACTTAAGTCAACAAATTTTCTGTTTCTCAAGATCAACAGGCCTGCCTTTTCCTCCCTCACTACATCTCAAAAACTACCTGCTTTAGACCATACTGAGTATCCAGGTAAGGTTTGCCAAAATATATGACCCACAGAGAGGTTTGAGAGGGAACACTGGCCAGTAATGTTTGTTTCTGAAACGTGTTCTCTGCACTAGCTGTGAATATCTGACACTCAGAAGGCAGAAAGCTCTGTGAAATGGATAAAAGATCTAAACTATGATTCTTTGCAACTGGAAAAATCAGTATTCATTCCACAAAAATTACAAGTCTTTGGTTTCTAAATATGAAAATCTAGGGAGTCTGGAGAGACAATGTTCAAAATACCTGGTAGGAAAAATGAGATAAATCCCCAGAGTGAAAATGTAAAAAATATAAATACAGTAAAACAAAAGAGAACTAGCTGGGGCATAGTGATGCGTGTCTCACTGCAAGCTGATTATGGCAAATCTTTGTAATGGAGCTAAAATGTTTGGTCCTCTTGGTGTTCCTTGGTGTTGTAATTGTCAAAGCTCTTGCCCCAGGGGGCTGAATTTATTAGAGCTTCTAAAGCACCTGTGCGGTTCTGTCATCTTCTAATTATTTATGACAGATTAAAAAATGTACAGATTAAGTTAAATTCAGGTGACTTTGCCTGATGAAGGCTGCGCAGCTAGTTTGTGCTCAGCGGAGGGCGGAGTGAAGCTTTAGGGTTGCAGTCAAAGGGACTTTCCTTCCAGGCTCCTTCTACCATCTTAAACTCCTCAGGATTTTTAATGCATGGCAAGTCAGTTCCTGGTGAGGACCTGGATTTGTTTTACAAATGGTGCTTTGACAATCAATTCTGAGACTTTTACAAGACAATTCTTTGGTCACGTTTTAAAATAATATATCTTGCCCTGACCGGTTTGGCTCAGTGATTAGAGCATCTGCCCGAGGACCAAAAAATTGTGGGTTCAGTTCCAGTCAAGGGCACATACCTCAGCTGCGGTTCAGTCCCTGGCCCTTGTTGGGGTCGTGGGGGAGGCAACTAATCGATGTGTCCCTCTCATATAGGTGTTTCTCTCTCTCTCACTCTCTCTTTCTCTCTCTCTGTCTATCTCTCCCTCCCTCCCACTCTATCTGAAGATAAATGGAAAAATATCCTCGTGTGAGGATTTAAAAAATAAATAAATAAAATACTGTATCTTTTTTCTCTTAATTGAGTAAAATATACATGTAGAAAAAGAGAAATCGCTCTGTATTGACTGGATGAATTTGTACAAAACGAACACTTAATGTAACTAACATCTCATCAAGAAATAAAACATCACCACCTCCAAAATGCTCCCTTGTGCCCCCTCCCAGTCATTAACCCCAACCAAGGGTAACCACTGGCTGGTTCCTGATTCCTAACCCCACAGACAGTTTGCCTGTTTTGAATTAAGTGGAAACACACAGTACATGTTCTTTATCAGCCACCTTTCTGTCAGCGTATTCATGAGGTTCAGCCATGTGGCCATGAACAGTGGCCCTTCATTTTCATTGCTTGAATCTCCCATTATGTAAATATGCCTCGACCTGTCCTTCTCCTATTGATAGGAATGTGGGTGATTTCTACTTTGGGGCTATTATGGAGTAGTGCTACTATTATGATCAGACTAGGGCATGTCTGCTAGTGAACATATGACACACTTCTAAAAGGAACATCCTAAATGTTCAAGTCTTGACTGGGTGAAATCAAGGCCCCTGGGATTCTGAGTGTGTAGTGGTCAAAATTGTAATTTCTGAGCCAAACTAGTTCAGAGTCGTGGATGTGCCATCTGCTGGGCATTTTACTGAACCATCCCATGCCTTGGTTTTTATATTTATAATTGGGGATCATAATAAAAGCTGACTCGTAGACTTTTAGTAGGGTTTGGATGAATCAATGCCAGAGAAATTTTGACATATATAAGCACTAGTTGAGAATTCTCTAACATTGTCATTATGCTGGTAACTTGAACTCTAATTCACCTATATGGGATTGTCATGGGTAGAAAATGGTGCGTAGTAAGAGGATTGGAAAGGCCCACAGTAGCAAACTGCCTCTCAGAACTCTGCCTGGCACAGTGAGAATTTGCCCACGTGGGCGCCAGCCTGTGGAAGACATCCAAGCTCCAATCTCACCGCCTGACATCACATCTGGGACCTAGCTGCCTCCTACTTTCTCGCCTGCTCACCCACCCCTCCTCTGTCTGCTGCGGCAGCTTTGTACCCTTTTAATGTTCTCTTAATTCCTTACCCACTGGGGATGCTTATACCCTACACAGAATACAGATTCTTTCTGGCATGACACCATTAGCAGAAACAAACCTATAATAACTGACAGCTCAAAACAGCCCAGCAGCCTGAATCAGGGGCCACCACACAGACCAGAAAAAAAGGTGACAGTCTTATAAATATAGTTTAATTTGAATAAGATCAGTCTACATGGGATTAATTAAATACATCCATAGTGAGCGAAAAGATGCGTGTTGGTGGATTTGCTCATCCTCCATCCCTATCACAGCTCTGGAAGGTTTAGCTTCTACTGCTTTTGTCTGCATGGGATTAAAGAGGAGGAGGTTAGACGGGGTTATTAAAAGAAAAAAGAGCATTCCTAGTGACCTAACTCCCTTCTGCATCTTTATCATGTACGGGATATACAAATCCCCATATGGGACAACAATGCAAATGAGTTTTACTGGAGAATAAAACATTTGAGACCAAAAAAAAGGAAAAAACCCACAAGTTTGTCATACAATATCACTGCAACTCATAACGTTCAGACTTCTAAAAAATGACATTCTATTATGAAGTTTTATTTCCTATCCCAGTGGGTGGCCAACCACGCATAGCAATTCAGAATTCAAATACTGTACAAGGATATACAGTAACTATGGTTCTCTGAGGATTTGAGCAAATGTCAGAAAACCAAGCCCCAAGTCAAATTTATTAGTTGGTGCTGATATCTAACAATTTTACGTAGACACTGATAAGGCCATCTGGGAATCTTTTTTGCCGTTAAGTGATTTAGAGGTCCCTATAGAAATTTCCTTGTCTGCTACATTTCACAAAACAACACACCCCTCCTCCCGAAAAAGCAAACCACGTGAAAACAACAGCACTTATTATTTACTCTTTCTAATGGACATATTCTTCTTTAAAAGCTTGTTTCTATAAGAAATAAGACCCACAGATAGATTTCTCATGAAATCTGTCAAAGCCAGAATGAGAGATGTGAATACAATTTTAAAATTTCAGTACAAGGCTAAAAAAACTGTTCTCTTTCAAGATCTTCTCTCCAGCTCATGCTTCCAGTTTGATCCCTAAGGTTGCACCAGAAGAAAAGTTGTTACTAATGGATGGAAGTTTCTGGCTTCATCTGGACTAAGCTTAGCTCTTGAAAGCAGCAGGAAGTGAGACTGAAAGAGGCCTGGGGGTTGGTGATTAGTGCTCTAGTCTGGACTGGCCACTGACAGGCTGGATGGACGTGGACAAGGAACTAATTAGCCCAGGGCTCCATGTTGTCACCACGCAATTCACACTTGAACGAACTGAGCTGAAACACTTCTTCATGGGTCTAAAATAGGATTTTGAACCTGAGGCCCACAGTCCCACCCCCTGTTCTCTTTTTCTTGTTTCCATGTAGCTGTCACACACCCTCTTTTGCTTTCTTCAGAGAAAGCAGCCACTGTATCACCATCTAGTATTTTCTCCACCCCATTACTGCCAAATTTTTCCTTGACACACCCCAGTAATGTCAGGTAAAGGACAAAATGTGGAGATTTTTTCCACTGTATATAGCTTGCATATTTGTGGGGCTTGGAAATGATCTCAGAATATGGAAATAATTTTCAAAAGTTGGTTCAACAACGTTTTGATTGGTAGTTGGTTCAACAACCTTTTGATTGGTTCAACAACCTTTTGAACAAAGTAGGTTCTGGAATGTAAAGCTGAGATCTCTACTTTCAGGAAGTGTACAGGCTGTTCAGGGAGAGGGATGGGGAGTGGCTGATTCCATGCCTCCTAAAGTGCTCTGACAGAAGACCCCAGGAGGGTTTCTAATGCAGCCTAGGGGAATCCAGAGGTGGTTTCTTGTCCAAGCTAAGTCTTAAAGGACCAGCAGGAATCGATCGGGTGGCAAATGTGAGGAAGCTCTGGCCAGACATAAGTAAGAGTAAAGACTTTCAAGGAGCTCTAAGCAGTCAGACATTTCTGGGGTATAGATTACAAGAGGAACTGTTGATCAGAGGGGTCTTTTAAGATGCTGGCAGACTTAATCTTTATTCTATACCTAACAGAGCAGAGGAGGTGCAGGGTTGGATTTTCATTTCTATTATATTGCTCTGTTCTGTTGAATGAATAAAGGGCAGATTTGTGAGGGGTGGGGAGGAGGAAGACCAGGTCAGGAACTGTAGCAATAATGTAGGGATGACCCCATAGTGACAGCAGGATTTGTGTAATAATCAAAACCACACTGGCAGCCATAACAAACAAACCCTCAAATTCCAATGGGCTTAGTATTATAAAGAGTTATTTCTTATTCACATCACAATTCAATGGGGTACATGCTGGTGAGCTGGAGGGCTTTCCTGCATGTGGGAGTGCAGCAGCACAGATTCTTTCCTTCTTGTGGCTCTGCAGTCCCAATGCCACAGATTCCTCCGCACAGGCAGAAGGGAGCAAGAGAGGATGGAAGAGACTCACCTGTTTCTTTGATCCCTTGGCCTGGAAGAAACACACATCACCACCATTTCCATAGGTTAGAACTGGTCATGTGGCCTACTCAGATGCAAGGATATAGCCTTGACTGGGCAGCTGCTTCCTAGCAGGATGGGAAAGTATAAAGTTTTGGAGCATAGTTAAATGTCCCTGAAACCTATGACAGGTGGAAATGACAGTGAGAAACATGAAGGAGTTGTAATATTGGGATTTGGGGAGCATTTCTGTTTGGATGAAAGTTGCAGGTAAATGGGGGAGGGTAAAACGTCTTCTGACTTAGAAAGTGGTGATACCAATTGAGAGTTGAAATATTAGAAAAGGAACTGTGTTTTGGGGGGCTGAGGGGAAAGAATGCATTTTGCTTGTTGTATATAGTAGGCCTGGTTTATTGGAAACAGACCTTGAGGTGAAGATTCCTGTGCACGTGACTTATTTAAGAACCCGCTCCCAGGGGAGACAAGTAAGGAATGAGGAAGCAGGACAGCCAAGGGAATCAGTTGAACAGAGATAAGATTTCTGGTCAGATCCCAGCCTCAACCTGGTCCTTCAGGGGAACTCCAGCACTTCAGCTATCTGGGTATGGAGGCAAATTTCTAGCAGCCCAGTGCAGGCAGGTAGAAGCAGAACCACACAGAAGCTGGGGAAGGAGAACACACACACAAAAATAAAAGAGATCTGAGGGCATTTGGGCAGAGCATCACATAGTGTCTGCTACAAAGTCCCTGTGGGACAACCCAGTAGGAAGTGTGAGCAGATGATGGGATATTTGCATCTGGAGCCTGATTGTTCAGGACTGGGGATGCAGACCCAAGACTGCACACAGGTGAAGGTTAAAACCATAGGAGCAGATGAGACTGTCATGAGCTAGAGTGTACAAGATAAAAAGGCAAAAAGGCTAGAATTTTGGGAAGCACCAACATTTAAGTATTGAGAGAAAGAAGAGACAATTAAGAAAATTGAGAATGAGTGACTAAGAAAATAGATGGTCACCTGTCTTAAGGAAGTTTTAAAAAGATAAGAACCAAAATTAAAATCTGGCATTAGGAGCTTATTTCTTTTTTGGCAAGAGCAGATTCTGTTTTATTTTGCCAAACATCTCCTGTTCTACCTTTATTAAAAAATAACTTTTATAACTTTGTATTTTATTTGGCAATGAACATTGTGGGTTTATATCAAAATACAGTAAGGAAAGAGTTAAATGAATATTTTGGCTTATTATTAAAACCCAAAGGAACACACTTCTTACTTACTCTCACACCTAAGATATTTTATCATCCTGAAAGATAGGGGCTCCTCATTTCAATTAGTGGAAAGCTCACCATTAGCTAACTAATTAATCCTGTTCTCTTACATCTATTTTCTAATTACAGTCACCACTGAGATTTTTTTACCCAAGTGGCCAGTGATGCTGTGGATTTATTTTAAATTTAGTTTGACAATAACAAACACCTAATTAATGTGTATAAGTATAATAAAATCCCTCCTGACGAGTTGTGGGTATTGCATTCACTAGCAACCAGTTTATTAAAACATTAATTGCAGTTGGATTTGTTTGGGGATTCATGCATAATCCATTTAGTACATAGCAGGACTAACTAATTTTGAAGGGATTAAGAATGAAATCCTCCACAAAGTCTTCTGTTTAATTCACATTGTAGTTAAGGAAGGGGAAAGTTTGCTTTCAGAAAATTATGTGACTCTTTGGGGTTCTTCAATGTGGTACTTCATTTATTACTTCATTCATCTATTTAGTAATTATTTATCAAGCATCTATTGTGTATATAGCTCTGTGAAGACACCCAAAGTGTGTTCATGGGGTATGCTGATAAAAACTGCAAAATTCAATCAGTCAAACTCTTCCACTTCTGGCTAGAGTGTAGATTGGTACAGCCATTTTGGAAAACTGAAAACATTTTCTGAAACTGAATACATCCCTAACTTTTGACAGAAATTCTACTGCTAGGTATATATGCAACATGTTCACATGTCTACATGTTCACTAACAAGAAGGATATTAGAATATTCATTGCCGCACTATTTGTAATAGCCCCAAACTGGAAACTACCTGAATACTCATCAACAGTAGAAAGTGTGAATTGTGAAATATTCATATAATGGACTACTATACAGCAATGAGAATGAACAATCTAAAAAATTCAAAAACAAGCAAAACTAATATATGATGCTAGAAGTCAGGATAGTAACTATCTTTGGAAGTGGGTAGTAAATGGAAGATTTTGGGGTTCTGGTAATGTCTCTTGATCTGGGTTCTGGTTATATAAATGTATTCAGTTTGTAAAAATGTATTAATTATGTTTGATGCACTTTTTATGAATGTTATATTTTAATGAAATTTGCAAAACAAATAAAAACCTAATCTGTTAGCTAGAGACTTATCTTTTGTGTGTGTGTGTGTGTGTGTGTGTGCTCATTCTAATATAAGTAACTATGTGATCACTTAAGTCTGATCATTCATTCATTCCATAAGCACTTATGGAATATCAAATCAATTTGTGATACTGGTGGGGATGAGTATCTGTGAAGACATAAAAACACATCAATCATGGTCTCTGCCCCCAAGGATTTCACAAAGCTTTGGTGGACAGAACCACATAAGACAACTATAACAGTACAGTGTGGTGAATGCTAAGGTCACAGAGCAAAGGCATTTATTTCAAGCTAGGATGGGTGTAGGTGAGATGCTGAGGAAAGAAGTAGAGGGCATTTTCTGCCTTACGCTCCTCAGCATCCCCACATCCAAATTTAGACAGCAACCCTGAGTTTTATTTGTGGACTAATCCACTGCCCATTGGTTCAAGTGAGGCCCAAGCCCCTGACCCCAGGGCTAGAGCATATGACCCAGGCCAAAGGCAATAGCATATTTTTCCCTCCAGCTACACATATTAGTTAAGACATAAGCATGTGACATCAGTTGGTCTAATGCTTGCAAATTGCAGGATTGTTTAAGAGCTTCTGGAAAAAATCTCTTTCCTCTCTCTTGAAACTGAGAAAATGGTGTGTTAGAGCAGCGGCAACCATCCTGTCATTATTTGGGGACTGAAAATACAGTCACTAAGTGGAGGCAAACAGGGCTGCATCCAGAGGCCAAGAATAACTATGTTCTGGTGACATCAAGTGAGACTTGATCAGGCTGAGCCTGAAGCCTGCTTTACCACAGGACTTTGCAGTTAAATCAGTCAACAATTTATCTTCTGTTCAAGCTCATTTGAATTGAATTTTTAAAAAATATGTAACTGAAAGGGATTTAACTGATACTGAAAGTTTCTAATAAGAGACACTGTTTCAAACTGACCTTTGACAGTAAAGTAGGAGTTAAAATGATGAAAAGGAGAGGAGCCAGATAAGGCCAGAAGGCAAGGATTCTGGACCCAGCAGGCACAGGCAAAGAACCCAAGAAATCTGATACAGTTGCAGGTTTGAATGGGAGAAATTAGTTAGGAATTGCTCACAGGTGTTGGATCATGTTGCTTGTGGCACACACTGCCCAAACCCTGCTCAGAGCCCTCATAATTCCTGTACCTATGACAACTTTCTCACAAGAACCCATCTCTCTCTGGCAGCAGGAGCAGGCTGAGAGACAACTCTGAGGCTGTTCGACACTCTCTCCCAGAGGCCCCACACAGGAACCTGCTTATTAATGCACCTAGCATTGATTTCCTTTAGTTATCTATTGCTGCGCAATGACCCTCCCTCCCCCAGACACAAGGGCTTATAGCAATTATGTATTATTTCTCTTGATTCTGTGGGTCAAGAGTCTGAGCAGGACTCAGCCAGGTGGTTTTGCAGCTCCACTTGGTGTTGGCCAGGGTCATCTTTCTGCTGTGTTCAGCTGGCCACCGCGCTGAGCTGAAAGGGCCAAGCCAGCTTCTCTCATGCCTGGCACCTAGGTGCTGCTCCACATGGCCTCCCTTTCCTGGGGTGTTTCATTGTCTGTGGCCCAGCCCCAGCTGCCTTCCAGCTGAGTGGCAAGATTCCTCAGCAGAGAAGAAGTAGAAGCTGCCAGCCTGAGCTCAGAAGTCACAGAAGGGCAATTCTGCCACAGCTGATGGTTAAGGCAGTTACAGAGCCTGCTCAGGTCCAGGTGGGGGCTGGGCTGGACTGAGACTAGACTCCATCAATCACAGGAGTAGTGTGCTGGCCCAGGGAGGAAAGGGGCATGGTGGCTGTCTTTGGAGATTATACATAGGCCTGACTCCTCCATTGACACTTCCTGGGGCTGCCTCTCAAATGCACTAAAAGCTTTGTCTCAGGCCCTGCTTCTGGGGACCCCAACAAGAGGCAGTCCAATCTTGTCTTTAGACTTAATTTTTATTTTGCTAGTGTTTAATCCCAACTTTGGAAGGCACATGCTTTTATAAAAAAAAAAAAAAAAAAAAAAAAAGATTCTAGCAAGATATACGAGCTCTAAAATGGAGAGTTTGCCATGAACAGAGTCAAGTGACCTGAGCTCTTAACCACTGACCTACCTGGAATACATTTCTAAGGCAGCTCTCCTGAAGTCTCTTCCCTCTCCTCTGAGCCTTTAACACAGAGTGAGTCTAACTTCCTGGTGGTGGGAATTCATCTTTTTGTCAGTCTTGTTAGAGGTTTATTAGTGTTATTAGTTTTCAAATAGCAAGCTTTTGACTTTAATTTCTTCTACTATTCATTTATTTCTTGTTTCATTGATTTCTGCTCTTGTGTTTATTTTTTCCCCTCTACTTTGGGGTTCTTCTGGATTCTGGAGATGGTAGTTTCAATCATGGAGTGTCAGCCCTTCTTCTCTAATATATGAATTAAAGGCATAGCTGCATCCTGAAAGTTTGATATATCTCAGTTTATCTTAAATGCCACCAAAAGGGATTTTGGTATCCCAAAGCAGTTTTCTATGACATAATTTTACCCACACATAGTTCTATAGGCTCAGAGATAGAGGACACCAAACGAGGTTTCCTGGTCCTGCTTTCAGAATGGTACGCTATAGTCTAGATCACAACTAACCTATAAGACCCCATTTACTTTAACATAAACAATAGTGCCATCTTTCATTTGTGTGGCACTTGTATTTTCAGGGTTTTTTCACATTGACTTATTTGACTCTATTTTAATTATTCTTTTTCATGATCTGGCTCAGTCTGACCACCAGCCAGTCTGCATGGTTTATGCCTCAGCCTGAGCTACTGGTCTTGGAGGGTTTGTGCTGCCCTCTCAGGTTCACAATAACCTTGACCTTTTGTGACCTCATCTCTGCCTAGAGCTGACTTACGTCTACTCTTAACTTCCTTCCTTGTCAACTTCACCTCTTTACCCCTGTGACAACACTGCTCATGACTGCCTTTTGAATACCCTGCCTGGCCCTGCCTAGCCCAGCCCAGCCTCCTGGACTTTATATCCTGAAAAAGTCCATATGGCCCTCAGTAGGCTTCAGTCCAACCCAGCCTTGCTAGTTGGTCTCAGACAATGGCAATCCTATAAAATTGGCAGGCCAGGAATTAAAACTGTTTTAGCTTTGGTTTTCTAGAATCAGAGCCTGAGGCAGGGATTCTGGTGCATGTGAATTGCTGAAGGAGGGCTCTCAGTAAGGGAGGGGGCAAAACAAGATAGAGCAGGGGAAGGAGCCCACCAAGGATCCAGGGAATGGGGATAGCACTGCAGAGCACTATCATGCTCAAGAGTTGCCCGCCTTGGACAGGAGTCTAACCATTTTTACTTCTTTGGGAGTCTGTCATTAGCTAGGGACTGCTAGGGTGGAGGAGAGGGCTGTAACTTCCCAGGTGAGGCAGATCCATCATCTGAGGGAAGTTCTTCAGAGAAGATTGACATCTGTAAGCACTTGGCAGCCCTCACTTCCAACAGCTTTGAGAATAGGTGGGTGTGCTGGCCTGAGGCCCCAACAGCATCTCCCACATGAGCCTGTTTTGCTAAAAAGCAAATCAAAAGTTCGATGACAGCCCCAGTTACAAAACTAATAACTTATGTAGTCAGGAGTAGAAACCATGTCTTCAGATTCATATTACAGTACACTGCTTTTCCCACAACACCTCTCTAACAGCACTGGGCTATAGATATTTCAGTTGATTTCATATACTCTGAAAACATATCCTCACCCTGGTATGATTTGCATTGCCAAGTGGTATGCATTGCCAAGTGGTATGCATTGCAAGCTATTTTGGTATTTGTGATGTAAAATGTCACCCTCAATCCAAAATTAATTGTAACCTGGATGTCCCTAGGTTTCACTGGGCAGTAGACACAAATGAGGTCACATTGACATTACTAGCCAATTAAGCCAGCTCATTAGACCCCTTCTATTGAACTGCACCACTCTGTGCCAAGGTCAGTTATATCTGGGGGTTTCCAGGAGTGTTTCATGTGTGACTTAGGGTCAATACCTGACCCCACTGCCATTGGTACCACCATCAATTGGTTGCAATTGATGTTAATATTTTCACTTAAGTTAAGATGAAAGTGAAACAGTGGAGATCTATGTTGGGACTTTACTGATTCATCAGTGATATGAGCATCTTCCTTCTGAATAAGACACCAGTTTTTGAATGATGGAAGAATACTTCTTCCATATTTTATGTTATGACTACAGACACAACAAAAGTTTAATCTGCATTATTCACATTTTCCTGACTACTCTTCAAAAATTAAGCACGATATGTGCCACAAATATATATTTTTTCCTTTTGACTTATTTTGCCACATAGATGTTTTTTATTATTTTCATTTAAATCTTTTCCTTTATAGCTGCTGGATTTTGAGTTACCAGTAGAAAAGTCTCATCTCCTCCAAGGTTATTTAAAAATCTTGCATTTGTTTTAGTTATTTATTTTTTTATTTATTTTTAGTATTTCAAGTAAAAACAATGTTTAAAACACTTAAGCCTTTGACCCATTTAGAATTTATTCTGTTGTGTGCAAAGTGAGGAATAGATTGAGCTTTATTTATTCTTTTATTATTTTTTTAATTTATTTTTGTTACAGATGTTTCTCCTTTTTTCCCCATTGACACCCTCCTCCCCATCCCCCCACCCCGTCCCCAGCCCTGTTGTCCATGTCCATCAGCTATGCATACATGCGCATAAGTTCTGTGGTTTATCTCCTCCCTCCCCCAATACCCCCTCCTCTGAGGGGTGTCAGTCTACACCCTACTTCCACATCTCTGGGTCTACCCTGTTCCTCAGACTGTTATGTTCATTATATTCCACAAATAAGTGAGATCATGTGATATTTGTCTTTCTCTGCTTGGCTTGTTTTGCTTAGGATAATACTCTCCAGGTCCCTCCATGTCGTCTCAAAGGATAAGAGATCTTTCCTTCTTAAAGCTGCGTAGTACTCCATTGTGTACATGTACCACAGCTTTTTTATCCATTCATCCACTGATGGACACTTGGGCTGTTTCCAGATCTTAGCTATTGTAAATAGTGCTGCTATGAACATGGGGGTACATGCATTCTTTCCAGTTGGTGTTTCAGGCTTCTTAGGGTATATTCCTAGAAGTGGGAAAACTGGCTTAAATGGCAGTTCAATTTTTAACTTTTTGAGGTAACACCATAGTGTTTTCCACAGTGGCTGCACCAGTCTGCATTCCCACCAGCAGTGTAGTAGAGTCCCCTTTTCTCCACACCCTCGCCAACACTTGTTGTTAGAGGTTTTGTTGATAGCGGCCATTCTGACAGGTGTGAGGTGATACCTCATAGTTGTTTTAATTTGCATCTCTGATGATTAGTGATGTTGAGCATTTCTTCATATGTCTCTTAGCCATTTGTATGTCCTGTTTGGAGAGGTGTCTATTTAGTTCCTCTGCCCATTTTTTAATTGGGTTCTTTGTCTTCCTTTTGTTGAGTTGTATGAGCACTCTATATATTTTGGAGATTAACCACTTATCTGATGTATCATTGGCAATTATACTCTCCCATAGAGTGGGTTCCCTATCTGTTTTGATGGTTGTTTCTTTTGCTGTGCAGAAGCTTTTGAGTTTGATGTAGTCCCATGTGTTCATTTTGTCCTTTGTTTCTGTTGCCTTAGGTGATGTATCAGTGAAGATTCTGCTGCGTATGATGTCTGAAATTTTGTTGCCTACATTTTCTTCTAGGATTTTTATGGATTCGCGAGTCACATTTAAGTCTTTTATTCATTTTGAGTTTATTTTTGTGTATGGTGTAAGTTGATGGTCTAGTTTCATTTTTTTGCATGTAGCTGTCCAATTTTCCCAACACCATTTATTAAAGAGGCTGTCTTTACTCCATTGTATGCTCTTGCCGCCTTTGTCAAATATTAATTGAGCATAATGTCTTGGGTCAATTTCCGGATTCTCTCTTCTGTTCCACTGTTCTTGTGCCAGTACCAGGCTGTTTTGATTACAGTAGCTTTGTACTATAACCTGATATCTGGTATTGTGATCCCACTTACTTTGTCCTTCTTTTTCAAGATTGCTGTGGTTATTCGGGGTCTTTTTGGTTCCATATGAACTTTTGAAATATTTGTTCTAGTTCTGTGAAATATGTCACTGGTATTTTGATGGGGATTGCATTGAATCTATAGATTGCTTTGGGTAATATGGACATTTTAATGATGTTAATTCTTCCAATCCATGAACAAGGTATGTGCTTCCACTTTTTTATATCTTCCTCTGTTTCCTTTTTCAATGTCCTGTAGTTTTCTGCAAATAGGTCCTTTACTTCTTTGGTTAAGTTTATTCCTAGGTATCTTAATTTTTTTGCCGTGATGATAAATGGGATTGTTTTTTTAGTTTCTCTTTCTGTGAGTTCATCATTGGCGTATAAGAATGCCGTTGATTTCTTGACGTTAATTTTGTATCCTGCTACTTTGCCAAATTCATTTATTAAGTCTAGTAGATTTTTGATGGAGTCTTTAGGGTTTTCTATATATAATATCATGTCGTCTGCGAATAATGACAGTTTCAGTTCCTCCTTTCCAATTTGGATTCCTTTTATTTTTTCTTCACGTCTGATTGCTGTGGCTAAGACTTCCAGTACTATGTTAAATAAGAGTGGCAAAAGTGGGCATCCCGGTCTTGTTCCTGTTCTTAAGGGAAATGTTTTTAGTTTTTGCCCATTGAGCATGATGTTGGCTGTAGGTCTTTCATATATGGCCTTTATTATACCAAGATGTGATCCCTCTATTCCCAAATTGCTGAGCATTTTTATCAGAAATGGGTGCTGGAATTTGTTGAATGCTTTTTCAGCGTCTATTGATATGATCATGTGGTTTTTATCTTTCATTTTGTTTATGTGGTGTATCACATTTATTGATTTGCAGATATTGAACCAGCCTTGCATCCCTGGGATGAATCTCACTTGGTCATGGTGAATAATTTTTTTGATGTATTGCTGGATCCGATTTGCTAGTATTTTGTTCAGGATTTTGGCATCTACATTCATCAGGGATATTGGCCTGTAGTTTTCTTTCTTTGTAGTGTCTTTTTCTGGTTTTGGAATTAGGATTATGCTGGCCTCATAAAACGAGTTTGGAAGTCTTCCTTCTTCTTGAATTTTTAGAAATAGTTTGAGGAGAATGGGTGTTAGTTCTTCTTTGGATGTTCGGTAAAACTCCCCCGTGAAGCTATCTGGGCCTGGGCTTCTGTTTTCTGGGAGAGTCTTGATTACATCTTCAATTTCCTTAGCTGTTATTGGTCTGTTCAAGTTTTCTATCTCTTCCCGGTCCAGTTTTGGGAGACTATGTGTTTCTAGAAATTTGTCCATTTCACTTAGATTGTCGAATTTGTTGCCATATAAATGTTCATAGTATTTGCTAACGATCCTTTGTATTTCTGTGGTGTCTGTTGTTACTTCTCCTCTTTCATTTCTGATTTTGTGTATTTGGGTTCTCTCTCTTTGTTTCTTGGTGAGTCTAGCTAAGGGTCCATCAATCTTGTTTATCTTTTCAAAAAACCAGCTCTTTGTATCATTGATCCTTTGAGTTGATTTTCTCGTCTCTATGTCATTTATTTCTGCTCTGATCTTTACTATTTCCTTCCTTCTACTTGCTCTGGGGTTTTCTTTTTGTTTGCTTTCTAGTTCTTTAAGTTGTGAGGTTAGATAGTCCATTAGAAATTTTTGTTGTTTCTTGAGGTAGGCCTGTAGTGCTATGAACTTCCTTCTCAGAACTGCTTTCGCTGCATCCCATAGATTTTGTGTTGTTGTATGTTCATTTTCATTGGTTTCCAGGAAGTTTTTAATTTCTTCCTTGATCTCCTCGGTAACCCATTCATTGTTTAATAATATGCTATTTAGCTTCCATGTGTTCAAATGTCTTTGCATGTTCTTGTTGCAATTGATTTCTAGTTTCATGCCATTGTGATCTGAGAAGATGCTTGATATGATTTCAATCTTCTTGAACTTGTAGAGACTTCGTTTCTGTCCTAACATGTGGTCTATCTTTGAGAATGTCCCATGTGCACTTGAGAAGAATGTGAATTCTGTAGTTTTGGGGTGTAATTCTCTGTAAATATCTATTAAATCCATTTGGTCTAGTGCTTCATTTAGAGTCTCTGTTTCCTTGTTAATTTTTTGTCTAGAGGATCTATCCGGTGATATCAGCGGGGTGTTGAAGTCCCTTGCTATGATTGTATTGCTGTCAATTTCTCCTTTGAAGTCCTCCAGAAGATTTTTAATATATTTTGGTGCTCCTATATTGGGTGCATATATGTTTACCAAGGTTATATCTTCCTGTTGGATAGATCCTTTCAATATTATGTAGTGACCTTCTTTGTCTCTAGTTATGGATTTCATTTTGAAATCTATTTTATCCGATATGAGTATTGCTACCCCAGCTTTTTTTTCCTTTCCATTTGCTTGGAAGATTTTTTTCCATCCCTTCACTTTCAGCCTATGTGAGTCTTTTGTTGTGAGGTGGGTCTCTTGAAAACAACATATATATGGGTCATGCTTTCTTATTCAATCCGCTACTCTGTGTCTTTTTATAGGAGCATTTAATCCATTTATATTTAAGGTGATTATTGATATGTACTTATTTATTGCCATTTTAGTTTAGTGTGGTTCTACTTTCCTTCCTATTTCTTCTACTAATTACTGCAGTTTTTTCAACATTTCTTGCCGTGCTGGTTTGGTGCTAATGTATTCCCTTAGCCTTTTTTTGTCTGAGAAGCTCTTTATTTGACCTTCTATTTTGAATGACTGCCTTGCTGGGTAGAGTAGTCTTGGATTCAGATCCTTGTTTTTCATGACCTTGATTACTTCATGGCATTCCCTTCTGGCCTGTAGTGTTTCTGTGGAGAAGTCAGATGATAGCCTGATGGGGGTTCCTTTGTAGGTAACCTGTTGCTTATCTCTTGCTGCCTTTAGGATTCTCTCTTTGTCTTTAATTTTTGGCATTTTAATTACTATGTGTCTTGGTGTGGGCCTGTTTGGGTTCTTACTTGGGACTCTCTGTGCTTCATGAACTTGAATGTCTTCTTTCTTCACCAAATTAGGGAAGTTCTCTGTCACTATTTCTTCAAATATATTCTCTAACCCTTGCTCATTCTTCTTCAGGGACTCCAATGATGCGAATATTATTACGTTTACATTATTACAGTTGTCCCACAGTTCTCTTAAGCTGTCTTCCTGTTTTTTCATTGTTTTTTCCTTTTGGTTTTCTGATAGGTTGATTTTTTTCTACCCTGTCTTCTAATTCACTGATCCGGTCCTCAGCTTCCTCTACTCTGCTGTTCAGTCCTTCCAATGTGTTCTTCATTTCTACTATGTCATTCTTCATTTCTTCTTGCTGCTTCTTCATTTCCAAATGGTTGACTTTCAATGTTTGTATGTCTTTGCTTATGGTGTTGATGTCCTTGCTCATGCTGTTGAGCTTCCTCAAGATCATGGCTCTGAATTCTAGCTCTGTTAACTTGCTTAACTCCGTTTCATTTATCTCATCTTTGGTAGAAGTCTCTTGTTCTTTCATTTGAGCTCTGTTTCTTTGTTTCCCCATTTTGGCTATCAGTGGTTTTTGGAGCCTGCCAAATTTTCCTGTGGATGTTGGTGTTCTGTTGTTTGTGGCTCCCTCTACTGGGTTTGGATGAGTGTGGGAGGACCCACATTAAACACCACCCTGGAGTCTTACTTTCCAAGATATATTTGCAAGCCCAGCAAAGGTTAAGTTATCCTCTAGCTATTTGCCTAGAGGCTATTAGTTGTGGTTGCTTGAAGAGCTTTGGGTTTTCAGTTGAATGAAAACCTCCCTCAGGTGTTCAGTGTGACAGGATTTCCAGGGTGTAGGGCAGATGCTAGTAGTTAATGAGCCTCCGTTTGCATTTCAATGGCCCACTAGGGTGTGGCTGAATCTCCGATGGAGGGGCTGCCGCCTCTCCCCAGAGCCCTGGGATGGAGTAAGACCACCAGGCCACAGTCCTGCATGGCCGCAACTCAGCAAAAGCTCTGAGCGCCCTCCAAATCCCGGGTGTCCCCACACAGTTCCAGTCCAGTCCGCCCTCCCTCTGCCAGAGCTCAGGTGAGTGGCTGCGCCTATTTTAGCGCTCTGCCCCGGCTCTGCGCTGTGGAGCCGGCTGGGGCTTTAACCCCGAGGGCGGAGCGCTGCTCACGGCTAAGGCCGCTGCTGTCCGTGGGCTCCCAGCCCCCCCTCTCATGCCTCCGCAATCCTACCAGGATTGATTTAGTGTCCCTGGTTGTATGGTCCTCGCGAGCTGCTTTTCTGTTGCTTTTTCCCGACGATTTGTCTTTATTTTAGTTGTAATTCCTGTTTGGTCCTGGGAGATGGTCTGTGTAGCTTCCATTCACTCCGCCGCCATTTTGGAATCTCACTTTATTTATTTTTAGTTGGCTACTCAGATGTCCCAACTATTGAATAGTTCACCTATTCCCCACTGATTTGAAATGCCTCCCTTATCAAATACTACCTTCTTTTACATTTGGGGGTATGTTACTGGATTTTCTCTTCTATTCAACTGATCTGTGCACCAATTCACACTATTTTAATTTATTTAATTATTGATGTTTCATAAGATAGCAAATATATAATGCTCTAATCCCCCATTAATACAGTACTTTTAAAGAACTTTCTTCACTATTTTAAGTTATTTTTCCATATAAACTTAAGGACTAACTGGATCACCCAGTTTTTAAAACCTTAATATTTGTATTTGCTTTGTGTTACATTTCTAAATTAATTTGAATAGAAACAACATCTTTATAACATTGACATTTCCTGTCTAATGATATGGTATGTCTTTCCATTTGTTAAGTGTTTTCTTTACCCTACAGTTATATTTTAGAGTTTTCTTCATATGGCCTATGCTCATTTCCTTTGTAAGTGCTGCATCTATACTGATGTTTTTACATATTGGGCCCTTTGTTATGTCTTTGATCTCGTTATTTGTATTTATAAAGTTGTTGGTTTCTATGTATTAATTTTATATCTTACTCTGTTGCTGAATTTTTGAATTATTTGTTATAGTTTTTCAAGTGATATCTTTTAAGTTTCTTAGGGAAACAATAGTATCATCTGCTAAAGAGTTTTACATAAGAGCAAGAGCAAGATCATCTGGAAGTGGCAGAAGGAAGCTGAGGAAAGCCCATGCCACCTCAGAAGCCTCAGCATGGGAATGTTGAGAGAAAGTTTTGTGGAAAGCAGTATCTTTGGTGAAAAAGCAGGTATCTTTTTTTTTTCACCAGATTTTCTTTCATTTTTTTCAGTTTTTTAAAAAATTATTATTATTTTATCTTTGTTACAGATGTTTGTCCTTTTTCCCCCATTGACACCCTCCTCCCGATCCCACCTCACCCCATCCCTGTATTGTTATCTATGTCCATTGATTACACATACATGCATATAAATTCTTTGGTTTATCTCATCCCTCCCCCCAGTCCCTTTATTCTGAGGTTTGTCCAGCTGTACCCTACTTCTATGTCTCTGGGTCTATTTTGTTCATTACTTTATTTTGTTCATTATATTCCATAAATGAGTGAGATCATGTGATATTTGTCTTCTCTGATTGGCTTATTTCACTCAGCATAATACTCTCCAGGTCAGTCCAGGTCATCTCAAAGGATAAAAGATCTCTCTTTCTTACAGCTGTATAGTATTCCATTGTGTATATGTACCATGGTTTTTTATCCACTCATCTATTGATGGACACTTGGGAGTTTCCAGATCTTAACAATTGTAAATAATGCTGCCATGAACATAGGGGTGCTTATATTGTTTCTGATTGGTATTTCAGACTTCTTAGGTATATTCCTAGAAATGGGCTCACTGGGTCAAATGGCAGATCAATTTTTAATTTTTTGAGGAAATACTATATTGTTTTCCATAGGGGCTGCACCAGTCTGCATTCCCACCAACAGTGTACTAGAGTCCCATTTTCTCCACACCTTCACCAGCACTTGTTGTGTGATGATTTGCTGATGGCACCCATTCTGATAGGTGTGAGGTGATACCTCATGGTCGTTTTAATTTGTATCTCTCTGATGGTTAATGATGTGGATCATTTTTTCATACGTCTCTTGGCCATTTGTATGTCCTGTTTGGAGAGGTGTCTCTGCCCATTTTTTAATTGGATTCTTTGTCTTCCTTTTGTTGAGTTGTATGAGTACTCTATAGATTGTGGAAATTAACCCCTTACCTGATGTATTGATGGCAATTATGCTCTCCCATATGGTTGGTTCCTTTTCCATTTTGATGTTTGTTTCTTTTGATATGCAGAAGCTTTTTATTTGATGTAGTCCCATTTATTAATTTTTTCCTCTGTTTCTCTTGCCTTAGGCATTTATCAGTAAAAATTCTGTTGTATGTGATGTCTGAAATTTTGTTACCTACATTTTCTTCTAGGATTTTTATGGATTCAACAAGTCACATTTAAGTCTTTTATCCATTTTGAGTTTATTCTTGTGTATGGTGTAAGTTGATGGTCTAGTTTCATTTTTTTTGCATTTAGCTGTCCAAGTTTCTTAACACCATTTATTAAAGAGATTGTCTTTAGTCCATTATATGCTCTTGCCACCTTTGTAAAATATTAATTGAGCATAATGTCTTCGTCCATTTCTGGTTTCTCTGTTCTGTTCCATTGATCTATATGCCTATTCTTGTGCCAGTACCAGGCTGTTTTTATTACAATGGCTTTGTAGTATAACCTGATATCCGGTATTGTGATCCTTCCTACTTTGTTCTTTTTTTTTTTTTTTTTTCTTTTTTTCAAGATTGCTGTGGCTATTTGGGGTCTTTTTTGTTCCATATAAATTTTTGGAGTATTTGTTCTAGTTCTGTGAAATATGTCGTTGGTATTTTAATGGGGATTACATTGAATCTATAGACTGCTTTGGGTAATATGGACATTTTAATGATGTTAATTCTTCTAATCCATGAACAAGATATATGATTCCACATTTTTATATCTTCCTCTATTTCTTTTTTCAATGACCTGTACTTTTCTGCAAACAAGTCCTTTACTTCTTTGGTTAAGTTTATTCCTAGGTATCTTAATTTTTTTACTGCAATGGTAAATGGGATTTTTTTTAGTTTACATTTCTGAGAGTTTATTATTGGTGTATAAGAATGCCGTCGATTTCTTGATGTTAATTTTTTATCCTGCTACTTTGCCAAATTCATTTATTAAATCTAGTAGATTTTTGATGGAGTCTTTAAGACTTTCTGTGTATAATATCATGTCATTTGCAAATGACAGTTTAACTTCCTCCTTTCCAATTTGGATCCCCTTTATTTTTCCTTCTTGTCTGATTGATATGGCTAAGACTTCCAGAACTAGTTAAATAAGAGTGGTGAAAAGTGGGAATCTCTATCTTGTTCCTGTTCTTAAGTGAAATACTTTTCATTTCTGCCCATTGAGTATGATGTTGACTGTAGGTTTTTCATATATGGCCTTTATTATGTCGAAATATGGTCCCTCTATTCCCACATTGCTGAGCGTTTTTATCAGAAATGGTGCTGGAGTTTGTCTAATGCCTTTTCAGCATCTATTGATATGATCATATGGTATTTTATCTTTCATTTTATTTATGTAGTGTATCACATTTATCAATTTGTGAATATTGTACCAACTTTGCATCCTTGAGATAAACCCCACTTGGTCATGGTGAATAATTTTTTTGATGTATTGCTGGATCCAATTTGCTAATATTTTGTTGAGAATTTTGGCATCTATATTCATCATGGATATTGGCTTGTAGTTTTCTTTCTTTGTAGTGTCTTTATCTGCTTTGGGAATTAGAATTATGCTGACCTCATAAAATGAGTTTGGAAGTCTTCCTTCTTGAATTTTTTGGAATAGTGTGACGAGAATGAGTGTTAGTTGTTCTTTGACTGTTCAGTAAAACTCCCCCGTGAAGCTGTCCAGGCCTAGGCTTTTGTTTGTTGGGAGTTCCTTTTCTTTCTCTTTTTTTAAATTAATTTTTTTTTTTTTTTTTTGGAGAGGGAGCAAGGGAGAAAGAGAAACATTGATGTGAGAAAGAAACATCAGTCAGCTGCCATCTGCATACCCCACACTGGGGATCGAGCCCGCAACCTGGGCATGTGCCTTGGCCAGGAATCGAACCGGGACTTCTTAGTCCATGGGAGGATGCTCAATCCACTGAGCCACACGGGCCAGGCAGAGTCCAAGCTCTTATCCTCTCACTACACTACTATTGTTCAAAGAAAAGCCAATAGGTTATTTAAATCTGAAAGTAACAAGAAAATTTTATAATTTTCATTCTGTTGTCAACATAAGTTTATAAGAAACACTAAAGGATACACAACTTGCCCTGGCCAGTTTGGCTCAGCGGTTGGAGTGTCGGCCCATGGACCAGAGAGGCCCGGGTTCGGTTCCTGCTAAGGGCCTGTACCTTGGTTGCAGTTTGTCCCTGGCCCTGGATGGGGTCATGTGGGTGGCAACCACTCGATGTGTCTCTCTCACATCGATGTTTCTTTCTCTCTCTTCCTCCCTTTCTCCCTCCTGCTCTATCTGAAGATAAATGCAAAAAGTGTCCTCGGGTGAGGATTAAAAAAAAAAAAAAAGGATACACAACTTTTAATTCATAAAAATTCCTTGTATTTCACACCAATTATTTATCAGATTATGCCTTCAGAACTTTTATAAAAGCATCCTTTGGAACTTCAATGTTGATAACTTTCCTCAGTTTTCTTTCCTTCCGCCTGTCTCTTCAAAGCTTCATTTTTCGGGTAATATCACCACCATAACATTTTGCCAAAACATTCTTCCTATAGGCTTTCTCTTGTAATGATTTTACTTCCATTTGAGATAGCTGAATTGCTATCTCAAACAGCTGCCTAGGAAGAGAATCCTTCAGACGTTCACATATGGCTTTGCCAACAGTATGTGCTTTGTCTTTGTGTACAACAGTTTCTAGCTCCTCTACAACATTTCCATTCAGCAGAATATCCATTTTTACAAGTTCTGCAGTCTGGTAGCCTGCATCTTCATTATCAAAACTAGCATATTCAGAAGACAGGGATTTCAAAGAATAATAAAAATCCACCACAATTTCATTCAAAGATAAGAGATATTTAAGCATAACTTTATTTTGATCAATGAACACCATATTCTTCTGAGCTGCTCTTCGAGCCTGGCAAAGCATCATGATTTTTCCAGTATATTCATCTGGTGTTATAATGGTGCCCAAAAATAACTGGCTGCAAATATTCTGTTACTTTTGATTTATCAGGGAACTGTGCAGGATTTGATGATTGTGATCTCCTTTTCTCTGTATTCCTTTATCAACTTTGCTGATGAAAGAACAGCTTTATATGGAACAGTGAGAGTTGTCAAAATAACAGAAGCATTATATTCTTGCTCTAGTCACTGGTTGAAAACTTCCATATACAAAAGTCCAAGAAATCCCAATCTCCAGACAGCACCTAGAGCAAGGCTACTATTCCGATGAACTGTCACACTGGAATCATTTAAAGTCAGTTTTTCTATAGCATTCTTCAGGTTATTATATTCAGACTGATCTATAGGGTACATTCCTGCAAATACCATTGGTTTCGCTGATTTAAACCCAGGCAAGGGCTCCACTGGTTGTTTATGTGAATATAATGTATCTTCTATTTGTGCTTCAGTGACATCTTTCATCCCAGCAATCAGATAGCCCACTTGTCCTGCATATAGTTTATGAGTTGGCTGCTCATTAGGATTCAGAACTCCTATTTCATTAACTTCATATGTCTTTTGAGTATGTGAAGATACACTTTTATCTCCTTTTGAATCCACTCCATCAACTAATGCTACATTGGCTATCACACCCCTATACTGGTCAAAGGTGGAGTCAAACACCAAAGCTCTCAGGGGATTTTTTTCGATGTATTTTAGGAGAGGGTATTCTTTCGATGACTGCCCGAAGAACACTTTCAACATTTGTTCCAAATTTAGCAGAAATCTTAATACATTCATCACTTGGAATATCAAACACCTTTTCAATTTGTTTTTCAACTCTTTCAGGATCAGCGTTCTTCAGATCTATCTTGTTTATAACTCAAATTATGGAGAGTTGTGCCTCAAAGGCAAGAAAGAAGTTTGCTACAGTTTGGACTTGAACACTCTCATTTGCATCCACCACAAGTAAAACACCCTGGCAAGCAGACAGTGATCTGAATACTTCATAACTAAATCAATGTGGCCTAGTGTATCAATGAGATTTAAAAGGTACTGCTTTCCCTCACAATTACAGAAGAAAGATGCTGTCTGTGCTTTAACAGTGAGCCCTCTTCCTCGTTCAACTTGCAATTTATTAAGAACTTGCTTATTATTCTTTGTTTTATCAATTGTCCCTGTTAATTCCAGGAGCCTGTCAGCTAAAGTACTTTTGCCATGATCTACATGTGCAATGATACTGAAATTTATATTTTCAACAGAGAATCAAGACATGTCGACTTTTTCCTTGCGCTCTGCAGAGCTGTGGAGACTATCCAGTGCCCAGGAGTCGCCAGCAGCCCCATAGGTCCACGCGCCTGGAGGCCAGGGCAGGCCTCGGCACGCAGCCCAGATGACCCATGCCGGTGAGCGCACGTCAGCACCACCAGCCTGACCTGCAAGAATCCCGGGAGTTTCTTGATTACATCTTCAATTTCCTTAGCTGTTATCGGTCTGATCATGTTTTCTGTCTCTTCCCAATTCAGTTTTGGTAGACTGTGTGATTCTAGAAATTTGTCCATTTTGCTTAGATTGTCCAATTTGTAAGTGTATAATTGTTCATAGCAATTTTTAATGATCCTTTGTATTTCTGTGGTGTCAGTGGTTACTTCTCCTCTTTCATTTCTGACTTTGTTTATTTGGGTCCACTCTTTTTATTTCTTGGTGAGTCTGGCTAAGGGTCCATCAATCCTGTTTATCTCTTCAAAGAACCAGCTCTTTGTTTCATTGATTTTTGGAATTGTTTTTTTAGTCTCTATGTTGTTTATTCCTGCTCTGACCTTTACTATTTCTTTCCTTCTACTTGCTCTGGGTTTTTCTTTTTGTTTACTTTATAGTTCTTTAAGTTGTAGGGATAGAAACTCAATTAGAAATGTTTCTTGTTTCAGCCCAGCTTGCGTGGCTCAGTGGTTGAGCATCAAACCATACACCAAGAGGTCACCGGCTCAATTCCCAGTCAGGGAACATGCCCAGGTTGTGGGCCAAATCCCCAGTGGGCGGCATGCAGGAGGCAGCCAATCAATGTTCTCTCTCTTTGATGTCTCTCTCTCTCTCTCTCTCTCTCTCTCTCTCTCTCTCTCTTTCTCCCTTCCTCTCTCTCTAAAATCAATAAAGAAAAATAACTTTTTTTAAAAAAGAAATATTTCTTGTTTCTTGAGGTAGTCCCATAGTACTATGAACTTCCCTCTCAGGACTGCTTTTGCTGCATCCCATAGATTTTGTGTTGTTGTGTGTTCATTTTTATTGTTTTCCAAGGATTTTTAAATTTCTTTCTTGATCTCCTTGGTAACCCATTCATTGTTTAATAATATGCTATTTAGCCCCCGTGTGTCTGACTATTTTTGAGTGTTTTGTTGTAATTGACTTCTAGTTTGATGCCATCATGATCTAAGAAGATGCTTGATATGATTTCAATTTTCTTGAACTTGTAGAGACTTCGTTTGTGTCCTAACATGTGGTCTATCTTTGAGAATGTCCCATGTGCACTTGAGAAGAATGTGAATTCTGCAATTTTGAGGTGTAATTCTTTGTAGATATCTATTAAATCCATTTTATCTAGTGCATCATTTAAGTATCTGTTTCTTTGTCATTTTTTTGTCTAGAGGATCTATCCAGTGATGTCAGCAGGGTGTTGAAGTCCCCTGCTATGATTGTATTGCTGTTGATTTCTCCTTTGAAGTCCTCCAGACATTTTAAAATGTATTTTGGTGCTCCTATGTTGGCTGCATATATGTTTACCAAAATTATATCCTTCTGTTGGATAAATCCTTTCAGTATTATGTAGTGGCCTTCTTTTTCTCTAGTTATGGCCTTCATTTTGAAGTCTATTTCATTGGATATGAGTATTGCTACTCCAGCTTTTTTTTCCTTTCCATTTGCTTGGAAAAATGTTTTCCATCTCTTCACTTTCAGCTTTTTTGAGTCTTTTATGGTGAGGTGGGTCCCTTTTAAACACCATATATACATGTCATATTTTCTTATCCATTCAGCTACTCTGTGTGTTTTGATTCGAGCATTTAGTCCATTTACATTTAAGGTTATTATTGATATATACTCATTTATTGCCATTTTTGTTTATTGTGGTTATATTTCTCTTCCTATTTTTTCTGCTTATTACAGCAATCCTTTTAACATTTCTTGCAGTGCTGGTTTGGTGCTAATATATTCCCTTGGCCTTTCTTTTTTTTCTGGGAAGCTCTTTATTTCACTTTCTATTTTGAATGATAGCCTTGCTGGATAGAGTAGTCTTGGATTCAGATCCTTGTTTTTCATGACCTTGATTACCTCATGCCGTTACCTTCTGGCTTGTAGTGTTTCTGTTGAGAAGTCAGCTGATAGCCTTATGGGGGTTCCTTTGTAGGTAACCTGTTGCTTATCTCTTGCTGCCTTTAGGATTCTCTCTTTGTCTTTAATTTTGGGCATTTTAATTATTATGTGGGTTGGTGTGGGCCTGTTTGGGTTTTTCTTACTTGGGGCTCTCTGTGCTTCTTGTACTTGTATGCCTTTTTCCTTCACCAAGTTAGGGAAGTTTTCTGTCACTATTTCTTCAAATATATTCTTTAACCCTTGCTCATTTTCTTCTTCTTCTGGAACTCCTATGATGTGGATGTTGTTACATTTTATATTGTCCCACAGTTCTCTTAAGCTGCCTTCTGTTTTTTCTTTTTGGTTCTCTGATTTTTTTCTCCTCTGTCTTCTAATTCACTGATCCAATCCTCAGCTTCCTAAACCCTGCTGGTTATTCCTGCCAATGTGTTCTTTATTTGTACTATAATTCTCCATTTCTGCTTGGTGGTTTTTCATTTCCAGTTGGTTGATTTTCAGTGTTTCTATATCTTTACTCATGCTGTTGAGCTTCCTTGTAATTATTACTCTGAACTCTGCCTCTGTTATCTTTCTTAATTCCATTTCATTTATCTCTTCTCCTGTAGAATTATCTTATTCTTTCATTTGGGATTTGTTTTGTTGTTTCACCATTTTGGCTGTCTCAGTGGGTTTTGGAGCCTGCCAAATTTTCCCTGTGAGTGTTGGTGTACTGTTGGTTGTGGCTCCTTCTACTGGGTTTGGATGAGTGTGGGAGGACCCATGTTAAACATCACTGTCAAGTGTTACTTTCCTGGGTAGATTTTCTGGCCAAGTAAAAGTTCAGTTAGCCTCTAGCTTTTACCTGCAGGCCATTGGTCTTAGTTACTTGATGAGCTTCAATTTGTAGCCCTTAGCTGAATGAAAAATCCCTCAGGTGTAAGAGGATTTCCAGCAGATGGGCACTTGCCTGCTGTCAGACTCTAGCTCTTAATGAGCCTCAATTTTCATTTCTCTGGCCTGGCCTGGTGGTGTTGAATTCCTGAGGGAAGGGTCATGCTTTTCTCCAGGGCTCTGGGAAGGGGCTCTTTGAGTAATATGGCTACTGTACTATGAGGGAGTGATTCAGCACAAAAATCCCAGTGTCCTCCCCTCCAGCTCTCTCCTAAGCCAGGAGCCCCAGACTCTCTCCACATAGTTCCAGTCCAGTCCACCCTCCCTCTACTGGAGTCCAAGGTGAGTTGCTGTATCTAATTTTGTGCTTTATAAAACCCCTAATTTCTCAGCAGGCACTGCTCACAGCTAAAACAGCTCTCAACTGCTGTCCGTGGGGCTCCCAGTGCTCCCTCTTGCACCTCCAAAGTTCCTACCGGGCTTGATTTGATGTCCTCTTTCTGTGTCTGGTTCCATTCACTCTGCCACCATTTTTGCACTCCTCAGAATCCAGATTTTATTTTATAACTTCCCTAAGTGAACACTCTCCCATGAGCACAAACTTATTGAATATGGGAGCTGCTTCCAGGTGAAGAACAAACTGAGGTGAATGCAGTGCACCAGCTTGATGACTACCGTAACCATCTTTCCCAGGGCAAGAGCATGGAATCAAAAGCAGATACCTGTTAAGGTATGGGACAGAGGGAGGAATGGATGTAGGGGATAGTTTTTCTAGGAGAGACTAAGGTTATGGGAGAGTTTCCTTCAAATTAAATGGATATTCAAAGAACCCAGCATAAATTAATGACAGATAAGTTGTGAGTGGGTAGTGACTATGGGATTGGGAAGCATGGGGCATCATGGAATTGAGAAGATGAGCATCTGGAGGAGCTTGTAACTTGGCTGTGGGCACTATGGATGAAACACAGAGATTTATCTGGTTCCAAAGTGTTGAATAAAATGTTGTCTTAGGAAGTTTGTGTCAGAAGTTTAGCAGGTGTTCAGGATATGTGGATGCTCCGTTACCACCAGTAAGTAGCACCCAGGCCTGTTGACTCAGTGGCTTCTTGTTCATTCCTTATACTCCAGGCCAGAGGGACATGTCAGCAGTAGCTGTGTAATTCTGATGTCTTCTTGGACATGAAGAGGGATTCTAGAACATGAACTGCAGAAAAGCTCCCCATACAATTCTGCAGCACCTTCACCCACTTTTGCCCACTCAGAAAGATCACTATGGGAGGCAAAGTGACTCTTTCTATCTTGATGTTGACTATTAATTTGTGTAGCAGATGCTATCAATGCTTCTTATTTATCACACTAGTCCATTCTAAAAGTCACCGGCAGCTTCAGTAAACTGTCCCTGATGGCTTCCTTCACTCCAGGAAGAGTCCCTCCTCTGCAGCTTAATCTGTGGTGTCCTAAGAAGGGTGAAAGTCCACCAGTGGATTTGGAAAGGCATGTTTGGCTGGCTATAAGAAAGAACTTTCTAACCACCAGAACTTTCCAGCAATGGAATTTGCTGTTCCCTCCTCACAGGGCATGTTAAGACTCTTTGAATCTCAGCTCCATTAACAGCAACCTAGGAGGCTTTGTGACACTGCCCCGTGCTGTGTGGAGGGTGGACTACAAGATCTTTCTCATCTAGAAAGGTCTGTGGACATTTATATTTACTTTCTTGAAAACGATCTTTCCAAAGACTTTTCATGTTCCTTAGATTTCTTTACCCATTCTCAACTGATGTGTTGTCTCTTCCTTGATGAAAAAATCAGGGCCATGGCATAAGGGCCCTATCTTCTCACCTCTCTACTTCAGGAAATTTCCCTGCCATGCATTTCTTCCTTGCTTCCTGATTCAAAGGAACTGGAAAGCATAGATGATTGGCTGGAAGAAAAGCATCTAACTTAAGCTAGCTCAATCAAAAATTGGAAAAAAAAATTGGCAAGTATCAGGAAGAAACCCTCTTACCTGAGAGCTCAAAAATCACTTCAAAAATATTATTGGTATAAAAATTTTAAATGCATGAAAAAAAGAGATCACAAAATCCTAATGCTTTATGTGATCTTATATGTTATAAAAATGTTAATAATTATTTCTGTATTAGTCTAATGCTACTTAGATATTAAACAAAGATTAAATAAATATATGTAATATTCCATTATAAGTACTATGAAGAAAAGAAAAAATTTCCAGGAAACATATAGTAAGGAAGAGCCTACCCCATACTGGGGTGTAGAGGAGACTTATGGATTTGTTATTGAACATAGACCTAAAGGATGAGGTGAGGTTAATTGGTAGCTGTTAATTGGTTCTTTATGTATTTTGGATACTAGACTCTTATCTGATACATTATTAGTAATTTTTTTCTTATTCTCTGTGTTTGTCCCTTTATTTTCTTGATAGTTTTTGATACAATTTTTTTTTTTAATTTTGATAAAGGCAAATTAATTTTTTTTCTTTTGTGACTTGTGTTTTTGGTGTCATATATAACCTATGGCCAGGTTACAAAATTTATACTTATGACTTCTTTAAACAATTTTATAGTTATGTTTTTACATTTAGGTCTGATACATTTCTGTATTTAGAGAGAGCTATGGGGCCAACTTTATTGTTTTACATGTGAATATTCAGTTGTTTCAGGACCATATATGAAAAAAACTATTCCTTCCTCCATTGACTTTACCTTGGCCGTCTTGTTGAAAAACAGTTGATCATAAATGTATGGCTTTGTTTCTAGGCTCTCAATTCTATTTTATTCATCTGTATGCCTCTTCTTATGCTGGTGCTGGTACCATACTCTCTTGATTAGTGTAGTTTTGTAGTAGGTTTTGAAATCATGGAGTGTGAATTCTACAACTTTATTCTTTTTATTATTATTATTTTTTTTATTTATTTTTTTATCCTCACCTGAGGACATTTTTTCATTTTTTGTTCAGATAGAGTGGGAGGGAGAGAGAGGAAGAGAGATAGAGAGAAACATCGACGTGAAAGGGACACATCGAGTGGCTGCCACCCACATGACCAACCAGGGCTGGGGACAAACTGCAACCAAGGTACATGCCCTTAGCGGGAACCAAACCCAGGTCTCTCTGTACCGCAAGCCGACGCTCTAACCACTGAGCCAAACTGGCCAGGGCTACAACTTTATTCTTTTTCATGATTATTTTGGCTATTCTTGGACCCTTGCCATTTCTTATGAATTTCAGGATCAGCTGTAAAAGAGGCGTTTAGAATTCTGACAGGGATTGTGTTGAACCAGTAGATCAATTGCCATCTTAACAATTGTTCATCTTAAAAATATTAAATCTTCTAATCTAAGTATTTTGTTCATTTTTTGAATTTTAATGTTAACATTTTTTTAATTTTAACATTTTTTAATTAGTGTAATTTTTCCATTACAACTGATGTTCAATATTATTTTATATTAGTTTCAGGTGTACAGCCTAGTGTTTTCACATTGATATAATTTATGAAGTGATCTCCTAATAAGTTTAGTACCCAGCTGGCACCATGTATAGTTATTATAATATTATTGACTATATTTTATATGCTGTACATTACATCCCTGTGACTATGTTGTAGCTGCCAATTTGTACTTCTTAATCCCTTCACCCTTTTCATCCAGTTCCCCAACCCCTCCCATCTGTCAACAGTTTGTTCTCTATATATATGTTTCTGTTTTGTTTGTTCATTTATTTTGTTCTTTAGATTCCATATATAAGTGAAATCATATAGTATTTTATTTGTCTTTCTCTGTCTGACTTATTTTACTTAGCATAATAACCTCTAGGTCCATCTATGTTGTCACAAATGGTAAAATTTAATCCTTTTTATGGCCAACTAATATTCCATTGTACAGATGTACCAACTCTTCTTTATCCAGTTGTCTGCTAATGGACACATGGGTTGCTGCCATATCTTGGCTATTGTATGGGTCATAAGGTAGTTCCATTTTTAATTTTTTGAGGAAACTCCATACTGTTTTCCACTGTGGCTGCACCAATCTGCATGCCCACCAATGATGCACAGGGGTTCCATTTTCTCTACATCTTCACCAACACTTGCTGTTTGTTTATTTATTGATGATAGCCATTCTGAGAGGTGTGAGATGGTATCTCATTGTGGTTTTAATTTACATTTATCTAATGATTAGTGATGTTGAGCCTTTTTTACATATCTATTGGCCAACTGTTTTGTCCTCTTTGGAGAAATGTCTATTCAAATCCTCCGCCCATATTTTAATGAATCTTTTTATATTTTTGGTGTTAATGTGCTAGTATCTTATAAATTTTGGATATAAACCCTTATCATATGTATCATTGACGAATATCTTATTTCAATCAGTAGGTTGTCTTTTTGTTTTGTTGATAGTTTCCTTTACTGTACAAAAACTTTTTTAGTTTGATGTCCCATTTTGTTTATTTTTCTTTTGTTTCCCTTGCCCAAGGAGATATATCAGGAAAAAATATTCCTAAGGGCAATGTCGGAGAGTTTAATACCAATGTATTCTTCTAGAAGTTTTATGATTTCGAGTCTTAACATTGAAGTCTTTAATCCATTTTAAGTTTTTTCTTGCATATGGTGTAAGAAGATAGTCTAGTTTCTTTTCTTTTCTTTTTTTTTTCTACATGTATCTGTGAAGTTTTCCCAACACCATTTATTGAATAAACTGTCATTGTATGTTCTTGCCTCCTTTGTCATATATTAATTGACCATATAGTTGTGGGTTTATTTCTGGACTCTCTATTCTGTTCCACAGATCTATGTGTCTGTTTCTATGCCAGAACCATGCTGTTTTAATTACTACAGTCTTGTAATATAGTTTGATATCAGGTAGCATGATACCTCCAACTTTGTTCTTACTTCTCAAGACTGTTGTGTCTATTTGGGATCTTTTGTGGTTTCATATAAATCTTAAGATTATTTGTTCTAGTTCTGTAAAAAATGCCACTGGTATTTTGATAGGGATTACATTAAATCTATAGATTGCTTTGGGTAGTATGGATATTTTAACAATATTAATTATTTCTATTCATGAGCACTGTATATGCTTCCATTTATTTGTATCTTCTTCAGTTTCTTTTTTCAATGTCTTGTAATAGATTTCTGAGTACAGGTCTTTAACCTCCTTGGTCAAATTTATTTCTTGGTATCTTTTTTTGATGTAATTATAAATAGGATGCTTTTCTTAATAACTCTTTCTAATAGTTTGTTATTGGTGTATAAAAATTCAACCAATTTCTGTATATTCATTTTGTATCCTGCTACTTTACTGAATTTATCAGTTCTGATAGTTTTTTTGTTTTGTATTGTATTTTTGTGTTTGTGTGTGTGTGTGTGAAATCTTTATGGTTCTGTATGCATAGTATCATGTGATCTGCAAATAATGACAGTTTTACTTCTTCATTTCAAATTTGGGTGACTTTTCTTTCTTTTTCTTTTCTGATTGCTATGGCTAAAACTTTTAATAATATGTTAAATAAAAGTGATGAAAGTAGACATACTTTTCTTATTCCTAATCTTAAAGAAAACATTTTTAACTTTTTCCCCTTCGGATATGATGTTAGCTGTGAGTTTTTCACATGTGGCTTTTATTATGTTGAGATATGTTCCCTCTATTCTTATTTTGCTGAGAGTTTTTATCATTAAAAATGCTAAATTTTGCCAAATGCTTTTTCTGCATCTATTGATAGGATCATATTGTTTTTATCATTCATTTTGTTTATGTGGTGTATTATGTTAATTGATTGACAGATATTGTACCAACCTTGCACCCTAGGAATAACTCCCATTTGATCATGGTGTGTGATCTCTTTAATATATTGCTGAATTCAGTCGGCTAATATTTTGTTGAGGATTTTTGCATCATGTTCAGGGATATTGGCCTATAAATTTCTTTTATTTTTTATATTTTAAAATCTTTTTTTTTAATCTTTATTGTTGAATGTATTACAGATGTCCCCATTTTTCCCCCACTAACCCCTCCTCCCCATTCTAACACCCCTCCTGCTTTCCCCATACTATTGTCTGTGTCCATTGGTTATGCATATATGCATATAAGTTCTTTGGTTTATCTCTTCCCATCCATCCCATCCCCAGAAATTTGGTCAATTATGTATATCTATTTAATAACCACTCCAAACAAGATATGCAACAGTCCCATGAGTGTGAAAAGTTTCCTCAAGCTACTTTTCCATCCATTCCCCCGTGCAAGAGACAACCTTTCAGATGTTCTTTCTGATATTCTGTCACCACAGTTTAGTTTTGCCTATTTTTGTACTTGATATAAATTAAATCATATGATGTACATTCCTTTGTGTCTAGCTTCTTTCACTCAGAATAATGTTTTCTAAGGCCAGCTGTATTGGTACATATTAAATTATTTGTTTCTTTTCATTGCTGAATACTATTGCATTTGTTCATTCTTCCCGTTGATGTGTGACATTTAGATTGTTTCCAGTTAAGGCTACTGTGAAAATTCTTGTACAAATCTTCTTCTGGAATATGTCTTTATTTCTCTTTTTGGGGAGGGGGTAGTTATTTAGGAGTGGGATTGCTGAGTCAGAGGGTAAGTATATGAAAGTAGCAATTACTTTCCAAAGGAACTATAGCATTTTGCACTCCCAACAGGACTTCCAGTTAATTCACATCCTCCTTGAAATTAGATATTGTCAATCTTTTTTTAATTCTTTTTTTAAATTAATTTATTTTTGTTACAAATGTTTCTCCTTTTCCCCCCATTGACACCCTCTTCTCCTCTCCCATCCCTCCCCTTCACAGTATTGTTGTCTATGTACATTGGTTATGCACATACAAATATAAGTTTTTTGGTTTATCTCTTCCTGCCCCCCACCCCCAAGGTTCATCAGTCTGATCCTTACTTCTATATCTCTGGGTCTATTGTGTTAATCTGATTATTTTGTTCATTATAGTCTACAAATAAGTGAGATCATGTGATATTGTGACTCTTGAATCCATAAAAATCCTAGAAGAAAATGTAGGCAGCAAAAGCTTGGACATCACACATAGCAGAACTTTCACTGATACAATGCCTAGGGCAAGAGAAACAAAGGAAAAAAATAATAAATGGGAATACATCAAACTAAAAAGCTTCTGCACAGCAAAAGAAACAAGCATCAGAATGGAAAGGGAACCCACTACATGGGAGAACATAATTGCCAATGATACATCAGATAAGGGGTTAATTTCCAAAATATATAAAGTACTCATACAATTCAACAAAAGGAACACAAAGAATCCAATTGGAAAAAAATGGGCAGAGGACCTAAATAGACACTTCTCCAAACAGGACATACAAATGGCCAAGAGACAAATGAAAAAATGTTCAATGTCACTAATCATCAAAGAGATGCAATTTAAAATGACTCTGAGGTATCACTTCACACCTGCCAGAATAGCTGCCATCAACAAATCATCAAACAACAAGTGCTGGTGAGGGTGTGGAGAAAAGGGGACTCTAGTACACTGCTGGTGGGAATGCAGACTGGTGCAGTCACTGTGGAAAACAATATGGTGTTTCCTCAAAAAATTAAAAATGAACTGCCATTTGACCCAGTGATCTCACTTTTAGGAATATATCCTAAGAAGCCTGAAACACCAATCAGAAAGAATATATGTACCCCTATGTTCATAGCAGCACTATTTGCAATTGCTAAGATCTGGAAACAACCCAAATGTCCATCAGTAGATGAGTGGATAAAAGAGCTGTGGTATATATACACAATGGAATACTATGCAGCTGTAAGAAAGAAAGATCTCTTATCCCTGGAAATGACATGGAGGGACTTGGAGAGTATTATGCTAAGTAAAGTTAGCCAATCAGAGAAAGACAAATATTTTTAAATCTTTTAATGAATTTGTTGGGGTGATATTGGTTAATAAAATTATGTAGGTTTCAAGTGTACAATTCTATAATGCATCATCTGTATATTGTATTGTGTATTCATTACCCAAAATCAAGTATCCTTTCACCACCATTTATCCCCCACTTACCCACTTCTACTTCCCCCTACTCCCCTTTTCCTCTGGTAATCACCATACTGTTGTCTGTGTCTATGAGCTACTGGGTTTGTTTTTACTTTTGCTTAATCCCTTGAACATTTTTCCCTGCCCTCTGAAAGGGTTAATAATGTTTTAACAAAACTAAACTCCATTCTGATCCTCAGTTACTGCACGTACGGACCCTGGCAGTTTCTTTTTTGTAAACATAAGGGCCTTGAGAAACCCAAAGATAAGGGGTTAATGAAGGCCTTGAGAAACTCAGAGGAACCATGAGAAGAAAGAGATTAACGATGGCCCTGACCTCTGCCAGAGCAGACTCCTTACCTCTGAGACAACTCCTACCAACCCAGACACCAATTACGCTGTGCCAAGAGAATGTGGGTTTTTTTTTAATGTAGTTTTTTTCTGTAGTTTGTGCCTATATAAGCAAAAAAACAAAGGAAGCTCGGGGCTGAGGATTTGGGGAAGCTGTACCCCCTCAGCCCGCCGGTGTAACACCCCACCGGTGTAATAAAATGCTCCTTTCTCTACACTGGCCTTACGTTGAGGATGTGATCTCCTGCCGGCTCAGACCTTTTACCCTCCAGTTCCCCTTCCCTCTGACAGCTGTCAGTCTGTTTTCTATATCTATGAGTCTGTTTCTATTTTGTTTGTTAGTTTATTTTATTCATTAGATTCCACATATAATTGAAATCATATGGTATTTGTCTTTCTCTGACTGGCTTATTTCACTTAGTAATAATGCTCTCTAGGTCCATCTATGTTGTCACAAAAGGTAAGATTCCCTTCTTTTTTTTATGGCCAAGTAGTATTCAGTTATGTAAATGTATCACAGCTTTTTAATCCACTGATTGATGAGCACTTGGGCTGCTTCCAAATCTTGGCTGTTGTAAATAACGTTGCAATGAACATGGGGGTGCATATATTCTTTCGAATTAGTGTTTCAGGTATCTTTGGATATATTCCCAGAAGTGGAATCACTGGTCATAAAGCAGTTCCATTTTATATTTTTTGAGGAAACTTCACAGTGTTTTCCATAGTGGCTGCTCCAATCTTCATTCTTAGTAACAGTGCACAAGGGTTCCCTTTTCTTCATGTCATCACCAATAATTTCCCTTTTTTTGTAATGTCTTTGGTTTTGGAATCAGGGTCATGCTGAAATGAGTTTGGGAGTCTGCCCTCCTCTTCAAATTTTTGGAATTATTTGAGAAAAATAGGTGTTAGTTATTCTTTTAATGTTTGGTAAAATTCATCTGATCCAGGACTTTTGTTTAATGGAAGAGTTTGATTACTGATTCTATTTCATTAGTAGTAATTGATCTATTCAAATTTTCTGTTCTTCTTCTTAATTCAGTCTTAGAAGATTTTTATGCTACTTAGAATTTATCCATTTATTCTAGATCATCCAATTTGTTAGCATATACTTATTCATTATATTTTCTTTTAATCCTTTGTAATTCTGTGGTGTCATTTGTCACTTCTCTTATTTCTGATTTTATTTATTTAAGTCTTCTCTTGTTTTTTGTTTTGTTTTGTTTTGTTTTGTTTTTTATGAGTCTACTTAAAGGTTTATTAATCTTGTTTCTATTTTCAAGGAACCAGTTCTTAGTTACATTAATTTTTTTTTTTTTTTGGTATGTTATAGACTCTACTTTATTTCCAATGTGTTCTTTATTATTTCCTTTCTTCTACTCACTTTGGACTTTTTTTGTTGTTGTTGTTATTGTTGTTGTTGTTTTCTAGTTTCTTTAGGTATAAGGTTAGAGTGTTTATTTGAGAATGTTCTTGTTTCTTGAGGTGAGCCTGTATCACTAGGAATTTCCCTCTTAGGACTGCTTATGCTGTGCCCCATAGATTTTGGGTCATTGTGTTTTCATTTTCATTTATCTTGAGGAATCTTTTGATTTCTTTCTAGATCTCATTGCTAACCCATTTATTGTTTAGTCACATGTTATTTAGTCTCCACATGTTTGTGTGGTTTTCAGTTGTTTTTTTCTTGCAATTGACTTCTAGTTTCATAATATTGTGGTCAGAGAAGATGTTTGATATGACTTCAACCTGCTTCAATTTATTGAGACCTGTTTTGTGGCCTGACATGTGTTCTATTCTACAAAATGTTTCATATGCCCTTGAAAGGAATGTATAGTCTTCTGCTTTGGGGTGAAATACTCTAAAAATATCAATTAAATCTATCTGGTCTAATATATAATTTAAGGCCACTATTTCTTTGTTGATTTTCTATCTGGAAAATTTATCCATTGATGTCAATAGGGTGTTAAAGTCCCCTGCTATGATTGTATTACTGTTTATCTCTCCCATTTTATTCAACAATATTTGTTTTATATATTTAGGTGCTCCTATGTTGGGCACACAAATATTTACCAGAGTTAAATCCTCTTCTTATATTGATTCCTTTATCACTATAAAAAGTCCATCTATGTCTTATTATATTTTTGTTTTAAAATCTATTTTGTCAGATATAGGATTGCTACCTCAGCTTTTCTTTGTTTCCATTTACATGAAATATCTTTTTCCATCCCTTTACTTTCAGTCTGTGTGTATCTTTTGTTCTGAAGTGTGTCTCTTATAGATAGCATATATATATGGGTCTTGCTTTTTTATCCATTGAGTTCCCCAATACCCTATGTGTTTTGATTGGAGCAGTTAATCCATTTAAAATTGAAGTGATTATCAATAGGTATGTAGTTATTGCCATTTTATTATTCATATTTATGTTCTTTTCTCCTTCTTCTTAAATAAGTTTCTTTAATATTTATTGTAATACTGCTTTGGTGGGAACAAACTCTGGATTTTTCTTGTCTGGGAAGCTCTTTTTTTTTTTTTTTTTTTTTTTTTTTTATCCTCACTCGAGGACATTTTTTCATTTTTTGTTCAGATAGAGTGGGAGGGAGAGAGAGGAAGAGAGAGAGAGAGAAACATCGATGTGAAAGGAACACATCGAGTGGCTGCCTCCCGCACGACCAACCAGTGCCGGGGACAAACTGCAACTGAGGTACATGCCCTTAGCGGGAACCAAACCCAGGTCTCTCTGGACCGCAGGCCGACGCTCTAACCACTGAGCCAAACCGGCCAGGGCTGGGAAGCTCTTTATCTGTCCTTCAATTTTACATGATAGCCTTGCTGAGTAGTCTTGGTTATAGCTCGTTGTTTTTCATCACTTTGAATATTTTGTGCCAGCATTTTTGTCTGCAAAGTTTCTGTTGAGAAATTAGCTGACAGTCTTATGGGAGCTCCCTTTCTGTTGCTGATTTTAAAATTCTTTCCTCATCTTTAACCCTTGCCATTTTAATTATGATGTGTCCTGGTGATGGCCTCTTTGGGTGCATCTTTTTTGGCATTCTCTATGCTTCCTGGATTTATATGTCTATTTTTTCCAGCAGATTAGGGGAGGTTTTGTTCATTATATCTTCAAATAGGTTCTCAATCCCTTGCGCTCTCTCTAATCCTTCTGATACCTTTATGATGTGAATGTTGTTATGCTTGATGTTATCTCAAAGGTCTCTTAAACTATCTTCATTTCTAAAAAATTATCTTTTCTTTATACTGTTTCTATTGGGTGTTTTTCACTACTTTCATTTAACCTACTATTGATTTCGCCTTGTGTATTCTTCCTGTCAGTTATTGTATTCTTCATTTCTTTTTTTTTTTTTATGTTTTTTATCCTTTTATATGCTGATAGAGTCCTCACTAAGTTCCTTGAGCATCCAGTGTTTTGAACTCTGTGTCTGGTAGATTGCTTGCTTCCATTTCACTTAGGTCTTTTTCTGGAATTCTCCCTTGTTCTTTTATTTGGAATATGTTTCTTTGTCTCTTCATTTTAGCTGCTACCCCATGTTTGCTTCTATGTATAAAGTAGATCTGCTATGTCTCTCAGTCTTGGCAGGGTTGTTATATGTAGGGGACCTATGGAGCCCAGTGGAACAGTCTCCCTTATTACCTGAGGTATATACTCCAGTAGCGTATTTTGTGTGGATTATGTGTGCCATCCGCTTATAGTTGAGCCTTGATTGCTCTTGGCATGTCAGTGGGTAGGGTTGACACTCAGGTTGACAGACTGTATTTGACATGGCCCCAGAGTATGTGCTGTTCTGCAGGGGCTGACCCCATGCAGCGGGATTCACACTAGTGGACTAGTGGGCTAGTGGGCTCTGGTGCCTGCCCAGACCACTCTTTGGGCGTGCTGCTTATGGAGCTAATTGGGTGGTGCTCTGTTGTGGTCTGAAGCCAGCTACCAAGTGTGTTGGTTCTGGGGCCTCTTAGAAGTGGCTCTGATCCAGGCCACCTTCAGATGTTGCCTGTGACTGACCCCAGGGCTACCTGGTTGGAGCTACAAAGCAATCTGGGGTTGGTTGCTGCCTATGCTGGGCCTGGAGGTGAATGGAAGAAGCAACACAGCAAACCAATGCTGTGCCACCAGTACCAGGCCTAAAGCTGCACTGCAGACGGCACAATCACCCCAACGCTTGCCACCATCTGCGGGCTGCTTGTAAGGCTTGGCCACTGAAAAAGCTTCAGAAGGTACACAAATTGGTTGAGTCAGAGTTTCAGGAAGTTGTCAGGTTGGAGCAAGTGGTGTTCACCAGTTTGGTGCAAGTGCAGATTCAGATTTGGTGCCAACGCTAAGCCTAGGGCCTCTCAGCAAGAGGCATAAGGCATATCGACCTATGGTCCTTTAATAGATTTTTAGGAAAGACTGTAGTGCTGGCCAAGGCTGCCTGCCTACTGCTATGAGAACCTCTAGTGGTGTGCAACCAAGACCAGCTGCTTGCTGCTGAAAGAGTCTCTAGCAGTGCAGGGACTAAAGTTGGCTGCCTGTCACCAAAAGAGCCCCCTCAGTGGGTGAGTTGGGTGGGATAAGGTATCAAGGAGTAATCAGGGTGGGGTAAGTGGTGTTCAACTGGCTAATGCAGTTTTAGATTTGGCTGTGTGGGGGAAGGGCTCAACACAGGACAATGGCAGTGGTTTCTCCAGCCTTCACCCTAAAGATACACAACCCAGTTTCTCCCTGTATGTCTCTGGCATCCCTCTAGCTATTTTTCTGCTGGAGCCCAGGGTAAGTACCTGTGTGCAAGTAAGTCTGTGTGAGGTCCCTTTAAGAGGATGCTGGGTTTTTCAGCAGCTTTCTGTCTCACCCAAGTGGATGAAATCTCTACTGATTTTCACAGCTACCTGTTGTGAGGACCCCTCTTCCTGGCTCTGGTGCTCTTGGCTGGGGATTCCAGTATGGGGTTGGGACTTCTCACTTTTTAGGGGGGACCTCTGCAGCTGAGATATCCATCCTGATTCTCAACCACCAGACATGGATGTGAGGCCATTCAATTTCTGTCTCTGCCCCTCCTACCATTCTCAACGTGGCTTCTTTTATATATCCTTAGTTATAAGACTTCCATTCAGCTAGTCTTTAGATAGTTCTCCAGGTTAATTGTTCCATATTTTAGTGGTAATTTTGATGTGGTCATGAGAGGAGGCAAGCATAACATTTATCATCTTGACTGGAGCTCCCTAAGTATTTTGTTCTTGTTGATGCCATGTAAATGGAATTATTTTCTTAATTTTATTTTTGGACTGTTCATTGTTAGTGTATAGAAAATCAATGATTTTTGTATTTTGATCTTTTATTCTACAACCTTATTGAACTTGTTTACTAGTACTAATATTGTTTTTGTGGATTCTTTAAGATTTTACATAAGAGTATATGATGTGCAAAGAGAGAGACAGCTTTACTTCTTCCTTTCCAATATGAAAGCCTTTTAGTTCTTTTTGTTGCCCAATTTCCCTGGTTAGAACCTCCAGTACAATATTGAATAGAAGTGGTTAGAGTGGACATCCTTGTTTTATTCCCGATCTTAGAGAGAAATCTTTCATTCACATATGATATATTTTTTTCCATCCTCTTTATCTTTTCATTTCTCTATTTGGTATTTTAGTCTAAAGTATGTCTCTTGAGGATAGCATAGTATACTTGGTTCATGTTTTGTTTTAAAAAAAACTCTGCCAATCTCTGGCTTTTGAATGGAGAGATTAATTCTTTTACATTTAATGTAATTGCTGATAGGGAAAGACTTATATCTGCCAATTTGTTATTTGTTATCCATATGTTTTATGTGGTGGGAATTTGTTGTTTCTCAATCCCTCTATTACTGCCTTCTTTTGTGTTAGATATATTCTAGTATAACATTTTAATTCCCTTACTGTTTCTTTTACTACATGTTTCTAAGTTATTTGCTTATTGATTGCCCTGGGAATTGCCATTAACATCTTAATTTATATCCATCTAGTCTGGATTAATAGTAACTTAATTTCAATAGTATATAAAACTTTGCTCCTATAAAGTTCCATCCTTCTCTGTTTATATTGTTATTGTCACAAATAATATCTTTATACATTGTGTGTCCATCAACTTACAATTATTACTACTGTATTGTAGAGTTGTCATTTAAATGAGTTAAGAAAAGGGGAGTTACAAACAAAAAATACAGTTATACTATCTTATATTTACCTATATAATTACCTTTCCTGGTGCCTATTTATTATTTATTTATGTAATTGAGGTAACATTAATAACCATATATAAGTTTCAGATGTACAATATTATAATTCGCTATCTGTATACACTATAGCATGCTTACCACCAAAAGTCTAGTTTTCATCCATCACATATATTTGGCCCACTTTAACCATTTTGCTCTGGTAACCACCAGTCTATTGTCTATCCCTACAAGTTTGTTTTTGTTTTGTTTTGTTTGTTCATTTGTTTCTTTTTTGTTTTATATTCCACATATGGTTTTTGTCCTTTTCTGTCTGACTAATTTTACTTAGCATAATGCCCTCAAGATTCCTCCATGTTGTTGCAAATGGCGACATTTTATCTTTTTATGGATGAGTAGTATTTCATTACACACACACACCCACACATCACATCACATCTTTATCCATTCATCTGTTGATGGACACTTAGGTTGTTCATCGATGTAATTACCTTTGCTGGTGCTCTTTATTGTTTCATGTGGGCTTGTTCTTCCTTTCACTGAAGTATGAAGGCCTTCCTTTAGAATTTCTTGTAAGACAGATCTGCTAGTGATAAACTCTCTGTTTTGTTTATCTGGGAATGTCTTAATTTCTCCTTCAACTTTGAAGAAAAATTTTGCCAGTTATAGAATTCTTCATTGACAATTTTTTATTTGGCACTTTGAACATATCATACCACAGCCTTCTGGTCTTTATGGTTTCTGATGAGAAATCAACTGATAATTTTATTGAGGCTCTTTTGTACATAATGAGTGTTTTTTGTCACAGATGAAGTTGATGCTCTGCACACATCCCATTGGCAGACAACAGAAGTCACCTGCAATTCTAGTAAACTTCTTTATTTTTTTAAATATTTTTTTATTGATTTTTTAGAGAGAGAGGAAGGGAAAGAGAAATAGAAACAACAATGTAAAAGAGAAACATCGATCAGCTTCTTCCTGCACACCCCCTACTGGGAATCAAGCCTGCAACCCAGGCATGTGCCCTGACCAGGAATCGAACCAGCACCTCTCAGTCCATGTCACGATGCTCAATCCACTGAGCCATACCAGCCGAGCAGTAAACTCTTTTTATATAGTGTGATGGTTTTCTGCCTCAAACACATGAGTCTCTCTCTTTCTGTGACCTACATCTGGTCATGGGACATTCTTGGCCTATAAGCCAAAAGTTCTGAATAGTGAATGTTTCTATAAGCATCCCTCAACCAATGATGGATGACAGTTGATGAATAAGTGCCCAGATTCCTTGGGTGGGACAACCCTAAAGGGTGTGTTTGAGACAGTCTCTCCTAGGTCCTGGCAGGATGGAACCCTAGTTGTTCACAGCATTAGTCTGCTCATTAACACCCTGTATTGGTTCTTTCTCTTCCCTCACTTCCTTGCTTCCTCACAATATTTCTTAGAATCATCTCCAAAATAAATTAATTTTTCCCAAGTTTTTGTCAAAGAGGCAGCTTTTGGGGGAACTCAAACCAAACAGTTAGATAAATGGCTTCACTTAAAGTTACTGAAGACAGTGAGAATTATAGTGGGGGAGAGGAGACTATAATTACCCCTTTGCCCAGATACAATCTATTTGGAAGTGTTGCCCATATTCTAGTATGGGACTGTGTTGTAGAAACATACTAAAGTTTTGAGAGAACTCAGGGAACCAAGATTGAGTTCTAACTGCCTCAAAAAGCCACTAAAATCTTGCCAGGGGAGGATTGCATCTCATTAGAGCTTACTGGGAGTGTTTATAAGGCAGAAGTGACAGGTATGCTGATCTCATGCAAGAACCCTGACATACAAAGAGAAAATCTTTATCTCCTTTTAGAGCATTATAAGGGCACTGATGTGGTCTCACCATGAGCCATATCATTATCATATTCAAGTCAACACTTAAGAGTATTCATGCTTTTGTAAGAGCTTGAAGTTTGGAAGGTGCTCAAAACAACTTGGCTAAATATCATTTATTGCCATGGTGAATTGTAAGGCCAGCTGAGGGTGCCCCCTTGATCATAATAGCTCATTAGGTAGTTGAACATAGAAAAGTCTAATGTGTACCCATCCAGGTGGGTAATGGAGTTATAACAAGCACCAGCTGCTGAGAAGTTAGAGAGATTTGGAGAAAATTATCTGGGTCCTCAGATATATTCCTGGAGGAGCAAATTGAAAGTTGCTGGTTCAGTTATGTGTGCTCAGCTCCATAACACTGTCATTAAAGGAGATATTCTGCAAATATTGGTATTTCTGGAGAAAACCATGGGTAGGATTGAAAAGAGAAAAGACACTGCCATGCTACTACTTGTGTCCAAGAACAACAGAAATACATAACAAGAATAAAGGAGAAATAATTTTTCAAATATCTTACAACCCAGATTTTGAAATCTGGACCAGTTATTGACTCATGTCAGGAAGGAAAATGCACCCTGTTAGAGAGGATAAAGGGTGATCTGCTATGTAGTTTCACATGCGATTTTCTATTATATAACAAAAATCTTTAAGCTATTATCACCCATTTGACTCAGAGAAAAGGCATGACAGCCAAGATCTAAGGGAGTACCAGTACTGGTTACTTTTAGTTGTATCGGTTTTTAAGGTGAGCTACAACTTCCCAGACCCTGGAATTGCCTAATACAGCAACAAGTCATGTGTCCTGTACAAGGTCAGCTGGCTTTACAGGTGTGATGGTGGTCCTGGAAGCCAGCTCCACTCTTCCCTTCTCCAATTCAGACTCTTTCCCTCAGCTGGAATTCCAAGTCTCTTTTAGAGCATGTTTCGTCTGGTCCTGTTTCTGCCTCTGTTCTCATAACACAGATTGAACTTCATACCTCATCTTACTTCTCTCTTCTCTAAAATGAAAATTTGATTATTTTCTAAAAGAGATTTAGAACAAATGGTTTAAATTCATAAATGGAAAATCTGAATTCATCTTGGTCCTCCTTCCATCTCCAAGAGGAGAAGAAATTCCCCAGGGCTCAAAGATTTTGAGTTTCATCTAATTTTGTCTTACCTTCCACCATACAGTAGAAACTGGAAGTCTAAAAACTAGACTTCCTAGCCTTTTCAGGCTCCCTTGCATCTAGGATTCTAGATTCAAGTTTTGCTAGTGAGATTTGTTCTTACAAAATTTGGGTGGTAGAAGCAATGTGGAGGACACTTCCTACAGAGATGATGGCTCATTGGAAACCTTTGATTGACCTCCATGTGGCAATGATGTCAGTGATGTGTGTAGGGGGTGGTGCTGGTGGCACTTGTGAGGTCAGTGGCAGCCATAATTTTGTGACCTGCTGCTTCAGTGGTATGGTCCAGCAGTGGCCTCTGACGTCCAACCTCCTGCTCTTCCACAGATTTTATGAGCACTAATGCTTCTTATTAAATGTCTTTTCTCTTAAAATATCTACAGTGTTGTCTGGCACTGAAACTGGCCTAAGGAAGGAATGGGGTAGTCGCAGAATCATGGTTTGTATCTGGATGTTCTTTGAACCCCTGTGAAATGAATTAGTTTGCTGTTAATACTTCTCTCACCTCACTCAACCCCAGGCTCAACCGTAGCCCTCATTACTTCTAAGAATATCTCTTTACAAGATCTCCTGCTAGCCCTCTCTTCTGGTTGCTATTGCTGTGTAACAAATCACCCCCAAACTTAGTGGCATGAAATAATTTTATTATGCTCACAAACAAGGCACAATGGGTACGCCTTGTCTCTGCTCTACGGTGTATGGAGTTCAAGCTGCAAAGACTTAATGACTGAGGGTGAATTAACAACTTGGGGATGGAATCATTTAGAGGAATTTTTACTTACAGACTTGGTAGTTGATGCCTCTTAGGTTGGAACTTCAGCTGGGACTGTCAATCAGAACATCTACATGTGGCCTTCCCACATAGCCAGGGTTTTCTCACAATATGGCAGCTGTGGGGCTCCCAAAATGAATGTCCCAAGAGGAACAGGTGAAGCTGCTTGGCCTTTTCTGACCTTGGAAGTCACACATTGCCACATCCATTGTACTCTTTAGATTAAAGCAGGCACAAGCTGATCTGGATTCAAGGGGAGGGGACACAGTCTACACCTTTAGATAGGAAGACCTTCAAACAATTTATAGACATAATTTAAAATCCCTTAACCCTCTTTTCACAAGGTATCTCAGCAATTGTTTAACAGTGGGGTGGATATTCAGAAACTGAGATTTTATTAGGATAATGACATCCTTGTATCTACCTCTGTTCCCCACTCAAACCAACAGAGATAAGTAATATATTGTCCAAAATGGTATTTTTAAATAAAAAGAATCAATTCAAAAAAGTAAACATCCTTCTAGTCAAGGAAACCTCCTTTGGCCTCCCCATTCTAGTTTATCACAATACTCAGTACTTGGTCCTTATAACATGTATCTCAGTCTATAATGAAATATTTGTGCAATCCTTTCTATAAACTTTTTACTGTGGAAAATTTCAAATGTGAAAGTAGATAGCATAGTATCATGAAATCCCAAGCCGCCCTCACTAGCTTCAACATTTATCAACTCATGAGCAGTCTTGTTTTATCCATAGCCTCTGTCCAATTCCTTTCTTTTGAAATCAATTCAAGGCATTATATTTTATCTGTAAATATTTCAGTATGTATCTCTTAACAAAAAATCCTTTCTTCTAAACATAACCAGAATTCATCATACTTAAAATAGAACAATAATTCTTCAATAGCAAATATTTAGTCAGTTCCAAATGTCCAATGATCTCACAGATGTTATAATTTTTACAGTTTGTTCGAATCAAGGTCTATATGAGTCCCATATTGTAATTAGTTGATATGTCTTTTAAATCTCTTTTAATCTATAGGTTTCTCTTTCCACCTCTCTTTACTTTCTTTCATGGCAATTTATTTGTTGAAGAAGTAGGTTGTTTGCCCTGTAGGGTTTTCCACAGTCTGGATTTTGCTCACTGTTCTCTGTGGTGTCATCTAACATGTTCCTTTGTTCTCATTTTCCTGTGGTTTGTATGATTATTTTGATGAATGCCTGTCTCTTCTCTAGGCTATGAACTCCATGGAGGTGGGCTCATGCATATTTTTCTCTCAACTGAAAACTTAGCATTTAGCATGGTGCCTTGTATATAATAGATACTCAATAAATATCAGCTGAATGAATGAACACATACAGGAATTGTGCACCTAGCAGTGAGCAGCTACACCTCTAGGCAATGAACTATAATGTCCTCAGGCCCAACTGATACCTAAACTTAGACCACTGAAGGCATTTTCAGAATTTCCTTTAGTTTCAATCATTCATTCATGAGTGCCTATCACATGCCATGCCAGGTACTGTTCTAGGCACCAGGATATATCAGGAAAGAAGGTAGAATTACAGGCCTAATAATCTGGGTCAGCTGATTTCTCAAGTGATGATCATTTGGAAGGGTCCCAAGAGGCCCCTGGATGCACAGCAACCATTTGTCACAAAGAGGGAGACTTTGGAGCCAGTTAAACCTAAGTTATGATCCTAGCTACATCATTGGCTAACTATGTGACCCTGGGCTGGTAGCTTAAACACTCATTGCCTCACTTACCTACTCTGTAAAATGGGATAATATTGCTGACTTCATGGAGTTGTGGGAGGGTGTGAGTGACTCTTTTAGTGCTCTGCTCCTATCATCTTAGCCTGTTCCTGTGTCTTTCTGTCAGAGGCCATTGCCTGGCCCAGCTGAGATGCAGACCCAAAGTACCAAAGACCTGATCTTTCCCTACCCCCACCCCCCACAATCCTCAAACAGGGAAGGTAACAAGGATACTAGTTGGTGAATAAATGCTCCAGTTTCCTCATTTCTCAGTTGGACAATAATAAGGTGTGTCTCCACTGTGTCTCCAAAGGTCCCAATTGAGATTTCTAGTTCCAGTTGCCCATGAAACCTGTTCATTAACACCTCCTTTGCTGGTTGCCTTGCCTTTCCTCCCCCCTCCCACACATCCTCACTCTGCTTCTTGGGATTACTTCCCAGGGAACTACTTTCACCCAAATTTGTACTCTGGCTCCACTTTGGGATGGAGTATCAAATGAAACGGGGTCCAAACAATAGGAGGGAGCTCCTCCAGACAGGGCAAAATGCAATAGGTATATTATCTTAAAAATATGGCTGAAAGTGAGAGAAGTGGCAGAAATGTTTAAATTAGAAAGAAATTGAAAAGCATAGGGATTGGTAAAGATTGAAAATAGAGGCCAGCTTCCCCATTCACTTCAGGCTTTTCTAGATACTCACCAAAATGTCTCATGTCAAGGCTTAGTGTCAGAACTATGCCTCAAATTATCAGGAATTGCTTATATGTGATCATTATACTTTTTCTGTAAAAGTAGGAGTTGCAAAATCCATTTAGAAAAGATTTCCCTTGCCTGGCTGGTTTGGCTCAGTGCATTGAGTGTCACCCCATGGACTGAGAGGTCCCAGTTCAATTCCTAGAGCACATGCCTGGGTTGTGGGCTCAGTCCCCAGTAGGGGGCATGCAGAAGCCAACTGATTGATATTTCTCACATCGATGTTTCTATCTCTCTCTCCCTTCCTCTTTCTCTAAAAAATCAATAAAAACATATATTTTTTTAAAAGATAAGAAAAGATTTCCCTCAAAAATGGTTAAATTTTTTTAAAGTTGGCACTTTAAACAGATAATGAGCTTCTATTATTTTGGAAAATTTACCAGTGCATATCGGCTTATTCCTGGATAATGGCAGATAAATGAGAGGTGATTGTTTCTGCACCTGCACAGATGTTTGTCTTGTCTCTGACAAGGTGTGGCTGGGCATTGTCTGTAAAGTGGGTTCCTCATTATCTCCGCTATTGTTCCAGGAATCAAAGCTATTATCAACGCTCATGCCTTATTCTGCATAACTCAGCCACAATACCCAGAGAAGTGAGAAAATAGGTGATAGAGTGAATAACATGTGCTCAGAACCACACTTCATGCAAACCACTGCATTTTCCAGCTGATTCTTTTCATTTTAATTTTTATATTACCAAGGTAATACATGATCTTCATAACAATGAGAAATGTATAAAGTGAAAGTTCCTCTGCCATTCTCCAGCCCCACTTCTGGAATGAAGCCAGAGAGATGTGCCCATGCACACACACGCATGCTTACAAAATGGTAATCAAACTTATCGTTTTGCCTTTTTCACTCTACTATCTATCCCTCCCATCTCTCTATCACCAACATTTTATTCTTTGGATGCTCTCACAGAATTCCATTGCATGATTTCTCATATTTTATCCATTCCCCCTTTAGACGTTTATTCCATACAAATATTTAAAGAGTGAACATCTTTGTACATAACTTTGTGCATTTATGAGACAATTTCTGCAAAATCATTTGCTAGAATTGGAATGACTAGGTTTAAGGGCATACACATTTTTACTTTTTGCATAATACTTTCAAGCTGCCCTCTAAATCAGGCAAAAAAAAGTTTCATTGTTTTAATTTACATTTCTTTTAAAAGTAGTTACAGTTAAGGTCCCCCCACCCTCATGTTTATTGACTATTTGTATTTTCTCTATAAACTGTGTGGAAATGACTAGCCAAATGACAACAATTAAAGACTATTTATTCTGAGCTTGCTAGAACAAAGGAGTCAGCCACCATAACTTGCATTTGGCAGAGACTCAAGGGCAGGCAGAGTGGGAATGTTTTATAGTGTAAAAGGGGAGGCTTTAGTTCTTGTGTGCCCTGAGTGGAGGTTGTTGGCCTGGGGATGCTGGAAGCGGGCTAACTAGCAGCCAGCATCTTATTTGGTTTGTTAGTGGATCATTTTTGGCTTTCTCTGGTTGGTCCCAAGTTGGATGGCAGGAAATAAATTAAGGAGCTATCAGTTAGTGATTAAGTCCTGGCTGTTTTAGACCAATGGCCTTGATTGGTTGCTGTAGACTGTGGATTAGAGTACCATTTTTATGTCTTGGCTGGCCATTGTCCATTAGTACATTTAGTCTCTCAACTACTTTTTCATTTCTGTTGCCTATACAGGGGTTGGCAAAAGTAGGTTTCAGTTGTAAGTATGCAATACTTTATTTTTATTTTATTGTTTATTTATTAATTATTGTATTATTTATTTATATTATTTATCTTATTCTTATTATTATTTTGTATCCTTACTTATGATTTATCTTTTTAGGTAATGTCTTTTTCCATACATAAACCTACGTTTGCCCACCCCTGAATTTCTGTTGGGCTGTTCATCTTTCCCCAGCAATTTGTAAACCTGGAGCAGGATCACCAATGTCAAGGCTTCAGTCTTTAGGATTTTGTTATATAATTAAAGTAAAACTTATTTCTGTTGGCTTTGAGGAAACTTTTCAAAACTAAGGAGCACGTGTGTACACGTCTCTCCACATTATATTGCTCAGGAGAAAAGGGGGGATTTCAACCTCGCAAATGAAAATGCTATGAAGAAGCAAAGCAAACCTGTCTGGCTCTTGTTTGAGGCATATGTAAGGTTGGGGTGGGGGTACTATTTGGAGCAGAGTTTTTGGCAGCTTTACAAAATGAAGAGTGGAATTCCCAGGACATAATGTGGAGCCTTCAGATTGAAGATTCTACATAGCATTTTCTTTTGCTGGTGTTTCATTGTTTTAATTTACATTTCTTTTAATTTACATTTGCCTGAGAGGGTACTCTGCACAAGGCTTACATTTAGAGGTCTGGGAATCCTCATCATGTCGCAAAACAAGAATTTAAAATAAATATTACACATCTATTAATTTTCAGTCTTTCAAGAGCAAGCATTGAGTCAGCATGCATCTCTTTTGGGGGCAGCAGCTTCGGGCCAACAAAGCTTGGGTCTGTCATATCAGCTTCCTACTGCCTGGCAGCTTTGGAGTCCCTTTCACCATTTCTGAGCTCTACCCCAAACTGACATCTGTAGTTTGTTTTTGTTTTTTTTTTTTTTTTTAAGGACTGCCATGGGCTACTGGTTCCTGGGAGTTAATTTCCATCTCCCTCTCACCCAGTGATGAAAGGTGTGCAGGTATGAAAGCCTACCCATTCCTTGAGTATGACTTACACTCCTGTTTCTTGTGGAACCCCTTCTGCAAGTGTTCGCCTGAGAGGACACCCTGGCTTGAACTCCTTTTCTCTGTCCTGCCCCTTCTACTTTGCTGGATTCCCCTGTGGAGCACCTCCTTAATAAATCACTTTCCCACCAATCATTGTTTCAGGGTCTGCTTATAAGAAAATAGACTTAAAATAGCATACAAATTCTTAACTCTGTCACAATCAGTGTGATTTTCAGCAAGTCATACTCTCTCCAGACCTCTGTCTACAAGTAGAAAATGAGAATATGTACTAAGTGATTTCTAGGACCTTTAAAGAGTTAAAAGTCTATGATTTCCTTTGTCATGATTATATTTTATATTTCCTTTAAAACAGGGATTCTTAATCTGGGGCTCATGGCTTTCAGATGGTCAGTGAATTCATGGAAATTATATGCAAACTGTGGAAGTGATTGTCTTTTCCTGGGGGGAGGTTTGGGTTCATAGCTTTGCTAGATTTCTAAGGAGTCCATAACCCCCACCAAATGTAACAACCACCCTTTACAGCTTGTTGTTCACAGACTTCAGAAGGGCTGTGGAAAGAGCACTGTCATGTTCCCCTAAACAGACATCTTTTCAAATTAATAATGATTTTATTAAAACGTCAATATTTATTTTTAAATGATACTTAAAAAGCATGTGCTAATTATAGTTGTGCAACAGAGCTAACATATTCCTCCTTGCCCCATCTTTGATGATCTTTTCCTCTTGTTAAAATAGTCTCTTGTGGGTTCAGGCTTTTTTTGACCTTGCAGTTGGGATTTAACGTAAACAGCAACTCTCTTTTCAGACAAGTGTTTGACAAACCAGCCTGGCTTTGTTAAAAAAGAAAACATGTTTGTGATTAATAAAGAATATAAAACCCATTTACTTGAGCTTCTCCCCATGTTCCTCTCTGTCCCTCTCTTCTTATACACAGATAGACAAACAGGTACACAGACACAGGCACGCACTATCATGAGCATCAGAAAAAACACCCTAGAAGCTTTCAAGCGCCAGATTCAAAATCTGGTTTTGATGGAAATAACTCCAGCTGGTATTGTCAAAAGTCCCACTTGTTATGCACACAGTAGGTCAATAAATTATGACCCAAGCAGCTGCTCCAATTTCTAGAACCACTAGGTCCCACGAGTAAACCACATGGAACAGCGAGGTGTGGCAGGATGCACAAAAGGCTCTTCTTGAGAAATGAAGCGTTTCCTCTTGTGCATATGGGTCAGCCATGTATAGTTCTTTTTTATAAAGGAAGTATTATAAATAATAATTCAGATAAAAATACATGCACAAACTCACACAATGCATATGGAGGTAATAAAGATCAAGTAAGTAATGATGAATTAAATGCACTGATAATAAACCAAGAAAGGGAGGCTTGAGTGTATATTATGTCACCTTGATATTGAAGGGTATTTATATCTTTAAACAGGCTTCTATGGGTTAGACATAAAGTGTTGAAGGTTTTGGGGGAATTGGATCTCAAAACTCTGATGCAGACCCATTGCATATATGTATTCATGATTTCACTCACTCTCTCAGCGGTTTATTCATTAATTTATTGAATATGCATTAACTGAATGCCAAGTCCCACACTAATCGCTGTTCAAATACTGATTCCTGTTCTGGGACTTACAGATTTTAAATAAAAACTGAAATAAACTAGTAAACAAACCAATGAATATCTAATTACTGATTGTGAAAAGTATGATTTATTAGGAATAAATAGTAATAGGGATACTACTCATAATAAGTATTATTCTTTAAATGTAAAAGGCAGTGCCATTTACTAAGATAAAGAAGACTCAAATTAGGGAAGCCAGGGATCAAGGGTTCTATCTGGACATGTTAAATTTGAAACTATTAGATATTCAGGTGGAAATACTGAGTAGATGAGTAGGTAGGAATAGATGCATCCAGAGCTCAAGGGAGAAAAGTCTGTTTGAGTTAGAAACAAAATGGGGAGTCATCAGCATGAAGGTGGTTTTACGATCTATGGGATGATATTGTACTAAAGCAATATAAGATGTCACCATTGGAGAAAGCAGGGTGAGGAATACATGGGATTTGCTACTATTTTTGCAACTGCTGGTAACTCTATAATTATTTCAAAATAAAAAGGTTTTTTCTTTTATTTTCTTTCTTTCTTTATTTTTTAAATATATGTGTCTGGGTAAGAGTCCCTGGATTAATTTTTTAAAAAAGAGATAATGTGACTAAACACTTAAATCTAAACCATCCTGGGCAATCCAGAAATGTAGATTCACAGTAACTACGGTTCAGGCCTTTCAAGAAGCAGATACCAAGATGAGATTAGATGTGTAGGAGACTTGGGGAGAACACCTGTAAACGATAAAGGGAGGCAGCCCAGGAGGTGCAGAGAGAATTCAGATGGTGATACAGACCTTACCTGTGAAGGAGAAGGGAAAGGAAGAGGGTTGGCTGGAGAAGCCTCATACTGCAGCACAGTTGTCAGGAAATTGCAACCAGGACCAGGGGAATCCTTGAGCCAAAGTTTCCCCTGAAAAGAGTCCCACATCTCACAGGAATGAGCCTGAATTATTACCTCCCAGTGCTCGGTTGGGGACGTGATCACTTAGAAGCTTCTCCCCTGAACCATGCTCAGGATAACCAGGATCCCAGATTCTCTGTTCGTACAGCCCTGAGCCTGCAGATGGGTATGAATGGTTCTCCATGTCCAGACATTTCACAGTGAAGGAGGTTGCTGGGGGCAGAAAGAGATGTGTCAATGTGCTGAGGACTGGGGACCAGCTTTTCCTGTGTCACCACCTAGGGTTGGGGAACCTCACAGGAGTTCAAGAATCCTAATTACAAACCTGGCCTTCCAGGTCATTTTACAAAGGGATATTTTTCAAGGTAGGAGAATAAATATGTTTTATCAAAAGCTTAATGGATGATTTAAATATCTAGACATATGTCATGGGAGGCTCTACGTGGACTGGTGCTAGGCCCTGCCAACATTAGAACCACTGAAACTGTAATGGAAGCTATGGCTTTACTTCCCTCAAAAATTCATATAGAGATATAAGATGACATTCAAAAGATCAAAGAATTTTAAGAACGGACAAGTAACAAATTAATATATAAATCAACATATAAAGCCTTTACAATTTCTAAATAAGATATATAGATGTGATATATCTCATGATGTATATAGTATAATATACATTATATTTTATATACTAAATTATATAACATTTTATTTCTTATAATAAAATTTCTTACCAAGTAATACAATTGTATTTAATCAAGTCAGTCTAATAATTTTTATTGAAATTAGAAATTATTAGTATGACCTTTTACTTAACTCAACTGTCACCAGCTAAATGACACCTTTGTCTTTATGATTTAACACAGGAAAGCTCATCAAACTCTCTCTCTTATTAAATGGGTGGTCATTTGGTCCCCAGCTCCTGGGTCATTTTTTGCAACTAGAAGGAGCATTGCACCTTAGCCTGCATATCTCTCATGGCCAGGACCTGGAACCTCAGCTCCTGACAGCAGGCCACCCACCCGCTCGCTCTGCTGTTCCCAACATGCAGGACTGCCCCAGGAACATGTATAGGCATTGCCCAGGTGCTACTGTTGCCAGGGGCACCCACTTCAACACTAGCTTTATTTCCAGGTTCTATTATTTATTTCTATGACCAAGTCTAGTTAATTTTATATCAATCAGACTGGACATATTTCAGTAACCATCAGTACAGGCAGTATAGTGCTTAATGAACAATATCATCCTGTACTCACACGCAAACTTTATGCAATTCCAGATGGTTACTGACTTTTGAATTCCCCGGGGTAAAAACCCTAGTAGGAAAGAGTTGTTGACACTCTAGAAAGCTACATGGGAACATGGAATGGACCTCATCTGTCCTAGTCACCCTGGTATCCATAGCCTGAAATGTAGCTGGTGCTCAACAGATGTCTATGGATTGACACAACTATTACCCCTTCGATTCAATGGCATCAAAAGGATGGTTTAGCTATAGGTCTTTTCAAATCCTCAAGTTCCCCCCAGCTCTGGGGCTATGACCAAAAGGCTTTCATATAGGAGAGGTTATAATACCCAATGATTTGGATTATACTTCTTTTTCCTTTGGGACCTTAACCCTTCTCTTTCAAAAATACACATTGATCCCACTTTTACATTTGATGAATTAATATTTTCATGTTCCAGTGAAAGCTCTAGAGAGGCAGAATCAAAGGAATTAACACAGTTGAGTTTACAAGTTCAGAAAGGAATGGGGCTAAGATGGAGAGGGATTCAATACAACTACTTCTCACTTTTCATCAGAGAGAACAATTTTGGGAAAAAATTTTAATTAGGAAGTCTCGGTTATGACTGTCTTGCATGTAGCCAATAGTGCTGTGAGCTAGATGTTGTAGGCAATTGATTCCACTAACAAATTACAGATGCAATAATTTTAAGGTTGGTGAATCAACTAATCAAGCATGAGAAATATTTTCTAACTAGGCAAAAAGAGGAGAGTTTATAAGAATGTTTAAAAAGCTCAGGGACAATGAATTCTCAGCTGCATTCCTCTGAGGTGTCTAAAGTGTATCAGACATTAAGACCCAAGGAGGCCAAATCAGGAGGTGGGAGAGAGCGAAGGCATCAACATGACCCAGCCTAGGGACCTGTTCTAAATCAAGGCGAGCAGATCAGATAATACAGAAAGAAGGAGAAGAAAGCAAAAGACCCCTGCTGTTGTCTACATGCTCAGCCTACAGTATTCAAAGACAGATTTTTAAATATGTATCAGTATTCTAGTAAACAGGGTAAGCTTGCTAATAACAATGCAATTCAGCTATCACTACTCCAAATAAATACATTAGAAATGTCATTACTCTAATCAGATTAACTGCTGTCCTTCATGTTATATTTGGAATAATCATTAAAAGCATTTTTTGTAAATGTGTCAAATACATTGTCTAGAAATACACAGAAGTAATGGTGGTTCACAAGTATTTTTCCTCTATAAATAAGTTTCTTTAACACTTTTAAATGCATTGATCCCCCCCCCCCCCCATGTAGGCTACTTAATATGACAAGACCAACCATGTTCAGTTTCACAATTTCTAGCACCAGGATGTAATTTTTATGCTGGATTTTATTATTCATTACTGTGGTTCATGCTTTTTATGAGAACAATTGCTATGATAGGTTAAATGTCATCATTTTCAAAACTACCCTCACAGATTAGCTGCTACATCACCTTCTGGACACTTGCACTTGAATATCTAAACCACAGCTCTTAATTGTATTATTCACTAGGCTTATTCATTCTGCTAATAATGCCTCTAAATGCTTTTTCAATAGCAAGAGAGCCACTCCTGTGAACCAAAATGTCTCTACTCATTTTGGCATTGGGTGACAGCTGGGGTCTTTTGTAAGTAAATTGAGATCTCGTGATGAGTTTATTTTCTGCTATAGTTATATTCATGATGTGAAGGCCATTGAAATTCAGACTAAATATTTGATGTTCAACATTTTTGAACACATGGGATTTAAGTAATCACTAATTAAAATAATTTTTCTATGAAAAAGAAAATTCTCTTTTATGCTAGAGAATGTTTAGGAGCATTGGCGTTTAATAAATAATTGTGTTGAACTAAGCTTCAACAAACTTCTAATGAACAGCTATTCTCTTCCAGAATGGAGGCAGGCACTTGCATACACTAGTAATCTGTCTGAGATGGGACCATAAGTTCTAACTTGACTTTTTTTTTTTTTTTTTTTTTTTACTTTTTTTTTTTGTAACAATAAGTCATGTTGATGCATCCATATATAGGGAAAACAGAAGGAAATAGTTAGAAATTCAGCCAATGGCAGTTGCCCCAAAGTAGACTTAGAAACAAATCACACAGTCCTGCCCAGATTTTCTATTTCCTTCTCCCAAATTCACATCTCTCCACCATGCACTTTTTATTTCTCAGCTTTAACCATGGCATTTCTTTGTAATTGGCTTTCTCGGGTATTTGAGCCTATTCCCAAAAGGAATCCTTGCCATTCCACAGTGTCTTTAAATGCAACAGTAGAGGCTTATTTTTTAAGAGAAATGAATGTGTATCTTGAGCCAGGGCTATTGCCAAACTTACAAAAGTAAAGTAAGAGTACAACTTGGTCCCTGGAGTGAGATTCTGACTATGGAAATCTACAAAGTTCCTTTCAAAAGAAGAGTAGACTGATACTTTACTTTTCAACTTATAGCACCATAAGTTTCTAAATGCTTAAAATTTCTTTAAAGAATTATAGGTGGGAAGGAAACTTACTGATTTCTTGATTCTACACATAGGGAAGCAACACACAGTTCAGCAGAGGCAGAACTCAACCAAAAACATGGGTTACAGATTTCAAGATGGCTGCAGAGAAGCTTGCTTTCAGCACTGGACTGGATTTGTGGCTCAACTGCAGAGCATTTGGCTTGAAAAGCCAGCTGGAGTGTAGCTGATTTGAAGTATTGTAGGCAGAGAAAGTGAAGAAAAGACAGGAGGAGACACAGAGAGGGTAAGCCAGTTTGCGCACCTGTTCAGTGGGAAGAGGTTGCCAGAGGGAAAGTGTGGTAGCAGAGCCTCTGACCCTGAGAGTGTGGGGTCCCAGCTCCATGCAGGGATCCCCAGTCTAGAGCAACAGAGAAGGGAAGGGGAGCCCATGTAGCATTGTAGGGTAGGAATCAGTGGAGATTCAGTATACCTGGGAGTCTCAGACCACACCAACCCGGGCAAAGAGCAATTTCTTTGTTACACCAGCCTGGGAAGTTTGTAGTGATGTGTTTGCAGGAGGAGCCATGTGGCAAAGTTCAGGGCCAGCAGAGAGGTTGAACTGGTACATCCAGCAGTAAATCTGAGGAGCCCTTTATTTCCTGGAAGAACTTTGGGCAGAGAGCCAGAAGGGGGCAGTACCCTGTGATTGGGGAAAGAGGATCAGGCTTGCACAAGGGTCATGACTCTCCCCACACCTGCAGAACAGCTGAGTCTTCACCATCCTGCTGTGACCCAAGCAAAGGGGAATGGCTCTGGGCTGGGAATCTGCACCTATATGTCTAGGTCCAATAGTGTGAAGATCTCAGACATTTGGCCCAGTCAAAACCTGGGCGGGGGCCCCACTCAGTGGGGGACAGACATGCTGTAAGATTGTAGGCAGAGAAAGTGAAGTACCAAGAGAAACTGATTTTATTTTATTTTTATCCCCTCCTGTTTGGTGTGGCGATGGAGGTGGGGGGATGCTAGGGAGCCAGGCAGAGCTGAGGCATTGCAGCCATGTCTCCGGGATGGGCTTTGGACCAGGAGACAGCCAGGCATGTCCTGGGTCCTTTGGCTGTATTATGGAGATCCAGAGCCAAGCTCCCCAGTGACTTCAGCCAGGGCAGCCCTGGGAAGGAGAGGAAGTACCCACCCCCCACTCCTACAAGCTATGAGCATCACCCCCAATGCCAGTCTGTTTAAACCACCCCATCCAGGTCCTGGATACCCCCACAGAGCCCAGGTCTGTGGTGGAAGGGAGAGCAGCTAAGAGCAGGGACATTCAAGGTGTGAGACCTGAGGCCGACCCAGCCTCTAGGCCTTGGAGGCCCCATCTACCATACTACGTGGAGCTCCACCTTGCCGTGATTCAGTTAGATTGTTGAGGGACAGGAACTGACATTGGTTTGCACCAGAGAACCTCCCTGGAGGCCCAAGACTGGTACACCAAAAGGTGAGATTCACACAGCATCTGAGAAAAACCCAGTAAGCTCCATAAATAGCAGATCCAAAGGGTAATCACAGGAGGCACCAAAATCTGTGGAGATGAAATCCATTTAATTATATTAATTTATCTTTTAAATATTTTTCTTATATTTTCTTTTATATTTCTATTTTTTAAGTTTTTCTTCTCTTTTTTCTTTTATATCTCTTATTTCTCTTTTTTATTCTATTTTTTTCTTTCTTTTTTACATTTATTTTTATTTCATTTTATTTTATTCATTATTATTACTTTTTAAAAATTATTATTATTTCATTTATTATTTTTTTCATATCCTTTTTCATTTATTTATTTATTTATTTATTTGCCTCTAATTCTTTTGGTCTCTTGTCTTCCAGTATTTTTTTTTAATTCTTCATGGTGGTTATCATTGTTTATATTGTTGTTGTTTGTTTGTTTTCTTTTTTCATGTAGTTTTCTGTTTGGTCTGGTTTTGTCTCTTTTGTCCTGTTGGCACCTGTATAAGTTACCATGATATGGTCAGGATTGAGATTCCCAGTCAGCCAGCCCAATGGCTGAGCTCACCCACTAAGGATTCAACAGCAACCAAGACCCATGTACAACAGGAGGGCCCACACAGCATATACAATGGACAATCCTAGAGCACAAAGCTCAGAATATTAAGGAGCCTACACCACTGGATTCCACAAGATACCCACTACAGAAGGCTCTGCCACCAAGACCAGGAGTCATAGCAGTCCTACCCAATACATAAAAACAAATACAAAGAACCAGCAAAAATTGAGAAACAAAGAAACAGTTTTAAAATGAAAGAATAGGAGGAATCTTCAGAAAAAGAGCTAAATAAAATGGAAGCAAGCAATTTATCAGAAATAGAGTTGAAAGTAATGGTTTTAAGAGTGTTCAACAGCATGAAAATGGACATAGAAATAAACCAGTTGGAAATGAAGAATGTCATGCTAAAGTAAAGAATACACTGAAAGTAATAAACAGTAGGTTAGAGGAAGTGCAGGATCAAATCAACAAAATAGAAGACAACGAAGAAAAAAAAAATCACTCAATCAGAGCAGCAATAAAAATAATAATTAAGAAGCACTGCGGACAGTTTAAGGGAACACTAGGAAAACATGAACTGTAACAACATCTGTGTCATAGGAGTACTGGAGGGAGAAGAAAGTGAGCAATGGATAGAGAACCTGTTTGAAGAAATCATGACAGAAAACTTCCCTAACCTAGTGAAGAAAAAAGTCACACAGGTTCAGGAAAAACAGAGAGTCCCAATTAAGATGAACCCAAAGAGGCCCATGCTGGCACATCATAATTAAAATGGCAAATGTTAAAGACAAAGAGAATCTTAAATGTAGCAAGCGAGAGATAGTCAGTTTCCTACAAGGGAGCTCCCATGAGGCTGTCAGCTGATTTTTCCACAGAAACATGACAGGCCAAGGGAATGGCATGATGTATTCAAAGTAATGAAAAGCAGTGAGCTGAAACCAGAACTGTTCTAACCAGCAAGGCTATCATTCAAAATTGAAGGTGAAATAAAGAGCTCTTGAGATTAAAAAAAAAAAAAAAAAGGCTAAAGGAGTTTATTACCACCAAACCAGCATTACAAGAAATGGTAAAGGGACTGCTTTAAGAAGAAGAAGAAATAGAGAGTTAGAGAGGAACACAGGCATAAAGAATAAAAATGGTAATAAATAAATACCTATCAATAATAACCTCAAATGTAAATAGATTAAATGCGCCAATAAAAAGACACAGTGTAGATGAATGTACAAAAAAAATGACCCATATATATGCTGTCTATGGGAGACTCACCTCAGAACAAGATTCACACATGATTAATCACCCAGTGATTAAAGTGATGGAAAAAAATTATCCATGCAAAGGGAAATGAAAAAAAATCAGAAGTAGTAATACTTATATCTGACAAAATAGACTTCAAAACAAAGGCCATAACAGCAGACAAGAAAGGTCACTATAATACTAAAGGGATCAATCCAACAAGAGGATATAACACTGATAAACAAATATGCAACCAATATAGGAGCACCTAAATATATTTAAAAACTCTTGGAGGATTTTAAGGGAGAGATTGACAGAAATACAATCATAGTAGGGGACTTGAACACCCCATTATCATCACTGGATAATCTTTCAGACAAAAAAATCAACAAGGAAATGGCAGCCTTAAACAACACACTAGATCAGAAGGATTTAATTAATATTTAGAGGACATTTCACCCAAAACAGCAGGATATAATTCTTCTCAAGTACTCATAGAACATTCTCCAAGATAGACCATATGTTAGGACACAATATAAGTCTTAACAAATTCAAGAAGATAGAAATCATATCAAGCATCTTCTTAGATCGCAATGGGATGAAACTAGAAACAACTACAATAAAACCACTCAAAAACAGTCAAACATATGGAGCCTAAATAGCATGTTAATAAACAATGAATGAGTTACTAGTTAGATCAAGGAAGAAATCAAAAACTTCCTGGAAACAAATGAAAATGAACAAAAAATAATCCAAACATATGGGACATACCAAAAACAGTCCTGAGAGGGACATTTATAGCATTACAAGCCTACCTCAAGAAACAAGAAAAATTTCAAATTAACAATCTAACCATACAAGTAAAAAAATTAGTAAACGAATAAGACAAGCCCAGAATAAATAGAAGGAAGGAAATAATAAATATCAATCAGAGTGGAAATAAATGATATAGAGATAAATGATTGATGAAACCAAGAGCTGGTTCTTTGTTGTTGTTTAATTTTTCATGTTAATACTATTTTTCTAAATGTATCTTTATTGTTGAAAATATTACAGATGTCACTTCTTTTTTCTCCCATTGACACCCTCCTCCCTGCTCCCACCCCCACTGACCACCTTCACCACATTGTTGTCTGTATCCATTGATTATGCACATATGCATATAAGTTATTTGGTTTATTTCTTCCCACCCCATTCCCCTTCACTATGAGGTTTGTCAATCTGTTCTCTACTTCCATGTCTCTGGGTCTATTTTGCTCATCAACTTATTTTGTTCATTATATTTCACACAAAAAATGAGATCATGTGATACTTGTCTTTCTCTGACTGGCTATTTTGCATAACATAATACTCTCCAGGTCCCTCCATGTCATCTCAAAGGGTAAGAGATCTTTCTTTCTTAAAGCTGCATAGTAGTCCATTGTGTAAACATACCACAGCTTTTTTATTCACTCATCTACTGATGGATACTTGGGCTGTTTCCAGATGTAAGCTATTATAAATAGTGCTGAACATAGGGGTGCATATATTCTTTCTGGTTGTTATTCCTGGCGTCTTAGGATATATTCCTAGAAGTGGGATCACTAGGTCAAATGGCAGTTCCATTTTTAATTTTTTGAGGAAACATCATACTGTTTCCCATAGTGGCTACACCAGTCTGCATTCCCACCAGCAGTGTACTAGAGTTCCCTTTTCTCTGCATCCTCGCTAGCATTTGTTGTTTGATGATTTGTTGATGGTAGCCACTCTGGCAGGTGTGAGGTGATGCCTCAGAGTCATTTTAACTTGCACCTCTCTGATAATTAGTGACATTGAGCATTTTTTCATTTGTCTCTTGGTCATTTGTATGTCTTGTTTGGAGAGGTGTCTATTTAGGTCCTCTGCCCATTTTTTAATTGGATTGTTTGTCTTCCTTTTGTTGAGTTTTATGAGTACTTTATATATTTTGGAAATTAACCCTTTATCCAAGAGCTGGTTCTTTGAAAATTCAAACAAGATTGATGGACCCTTAGCCAGATTCACCAAGAAACAGAGAGAGTGGACTCAAATAAATAAAATCAGAAATGTAAGAGAAGAAGTATCAACCAACACCACAGAAATACAAAGGATTGTTAGAAAATACTATAAACAATTATACGCCAACAAATTGGACAACTTGGGTGAAATGGAAAAATTTCTAGAATCACACAGCCTCCCCAAAACTGAACCAGGAAAAGTCAGAAAACTTGAACATACTAATAACAACTAAAGAAATTGAAGCAGTAATCAATAAACTCCCAGCAAATGAAAGTCTAGGTCCAGATGGCTTCACAGGGGAGTTTTACCAATCATTCAAATAAGGATTGACACCCATTCTCCTCAAACTATTCCAAACAATTCAAGAGGAAGGAAGACTTCCAAGCTCTTTTTATAAGGCCAGCATAATCCTATTTCCAAAACCAGGTAAAGAAACTACAAAGAAGGAAAACTATAAGCCAATTTCCCTGATGTACATAGATGCCAAAATCCTCAACAAAATATTTGCAAATAAAATCCAGCAATATATTTTTTAAAATTATTCACCATGACTAAGTAGAATTCATCCCAGGGATGCAAGGCTGGTACAATATTCGTAAATCAATAAATGTGATACACCACGTAAACAAAATGAAAGACAGAAATCATAGGGAGGAGGGTGTCTGGGGGGAAAGGAGAAACATCTGTAACAAAAATAAATTAATTAATAAAAAAAATCATATGATCATATCAATAGATGCTGACAAAGCATTTGACACAATTCAGCACCCATTTCTGATTTAAAAAAAAAAACCACTCAGCAAAGTGGGAATAGGGAGAATATATCTCAACATAATAAAGGCCATATATTAAAAAACATTATACTCAATGGGTATAAATTAAAAGTATTTTCCTTATGAACAAGAACAAGCCAGGGATGCCCACTTTACCCATTCTAATTTAATATAGTACTGAGTCTTAGCCACAGCATTTAAACAAGAAGAAAAATAAAAGAGATGCAAATTAGAAAGGAGGAAATAAAACTGTTATTATTCACAGATAACATGATATTGTACATAGAAAACCCTAAAGACTCCATCAAAAATCTACTAGATTTAATAAATGAATTTGGTAAAATAGCAGGATACAAAATTAACATCCAGAAATTGATAGCATTCTTATAAACCAATAATGAACACTCAGAAAGGAAAACTAAAATAAATAAATAGATAAATCCCATTTACCATTGCAACAACAACAACAAAATTAAATACCTAGAAATAAACTTAACCAAGGAGGTAAAAGACCTGTTCTCAGAAAACTACAGGACATTGAAAAAAGAAATACAGGAAGATGTAAAAACTGGAAACATATATCATGTTCATGGATTGGAAAAATCAACACCATTAAAATGTCCATACTACGCAAAACAATCTACAAATTCAATACAATCCCTATTAAATTGTTAATGGCGCATTTCACAGATCTAGAACAAATACTCCAAAAGTTTATATGGAACTAAAAAAGACCCTAAATAGCCACAGCAATCTTGAAAAAGAAGAACAAAGGGGGAAGGATCACAATATCAGATATCATGTTATACTACACAGCCCTTGTCATCAAAACAGCCTGGTACTGGCACAAGAACAAGCATATAGATCAATGGAACAGAACAGAGAATCCAGAAATTGATGCAAGAACGTATGCACAATTAATATTTGACAAAGGAGGCAAGAGCATACAATGGATTAAAAACAGTCTCTTCAACAAATGGTGTTGAGTAAATTGGACAGCTACATGCAAAAAACATAAAACTAGAATGCCAACTTACACCACACACAAGAATAAACTCAAAATGGATAAGAGACTTAACTGTAACTCATGAAACCATAAAATACTAGAAGAAAATGCAGGCAGAAAATTCTCAGACATCAAACATAGCGAAATTTTTACTGATGCATCACCTAGGATAACAGAAACAAAGGAAAAAATTAATAAATGGGAATACATCAAACTAAAAAGCTTTTGCAAGGCAAAAGAAACCAGCATCAAAATGAAAAGGGAACCCACTCGCTGGGAGAACATATTCACCAATGATAAATCTGATAAGGGGTTAATTTCCAAAATATATAAAGCACTTATATAACACAACACCAAGAAAACAAACAATCCAATTAAAAAATGGGCAAAGAACGTGAATAGAAACTTCTCCAAAGAGGACATACACATGGACAATAGACATATGAAAAAATGCTCAAGGTCACTAATCATCAAAGAGATGTAAATTAAAAGTACAATGAGGGCTTGGCCGGTGTGGCTCAATGGTTAAGCATCTACCTATGCACCAAGAGGTCACCAGTCAATTCCCACTCAGGGCACATGCTCAGGTTGTGGGCCAAATCCCCAGTGGGGAGCATGCAGAATGCAGCCAACTGATGTTCTCTCTCATCAATATTTCTCTCTCTCCCTATCCCTTCCTCTTTCTATCTCTCTAATATCAATAAAGAAAAAAAAATTTTTAAAGAAAAATAAAATTGCAATGAGGTATCACCTCACACCTGCTAGAATGGCTGCCATCAATAAATCAACAAACAACAAGTGTTGGCAAGGGTGTGCAGAAAAAGGAACCCTAGTGCACTGTTGGTGGGAATGCAGACAGGTAGAGCCACTGTGAAAAAAATATAGAGTTTCTCTAAAAAATTAAAAATGGAACTGCTTTTGACCCAGTGATGTCACTTCTGGGACTATATCCTAAGACTCCTGAAACACTAATCATCGAGAATATATACACCCCTATGTTCATAGCAGAATTATTTACAATAGCTAAGATTTGAAAACAGCCCAAATGTCCATCAGTAGATGAGTGGATAAGAAAGCTATGTTAAGAGATAGGAAAATGGCAGTGCAGTGAATGGAAGCTACACAGACCATCTCCCAGGACCAAACTGGAATTACAACTAAAATAAAGACAAATCGTCAGGAAAAAGCAACAGAAAAGCAGCTTGCGAGGACCATACAACCAGGGAAACTGAATTGATCCTGGTAGGATTTCAGAGGCGTGAGAGGGGCTGGGAGCCCACAGACAGCAGCGGTCTTAACTGTGAGCAGCGCCCTCAGGGTTAATATCCCAAGCAGCTCCACAGTGCAGAGGGCCAGGACAGAGCACTAAAATAGCCACAGCCACTCACCTTGGGCTCTGGCAAAGGGAGGGTGGACTGGACTGGAACTGTGTGGGGACACTCAGGATTTGGAGGGGGCTCAAAGATATTGCTGAGTTGGTGCCACACAGGACGGTGGCCACCTTATTCCTTCTCAGGGCTTTGGGGAGAGGTGACAGCCCCTCCCTCGGAGATTAGACCCCACCCAGGTGGGCCACTGAAATGCAAATTGAGGCTCATTAACAACCAGCATATTCCCCACCCTCAGGAAATCCTCTCATGCTGAACACCTGAGGGAGGTTTTCATTCAACTGAGAACCCAAGGCTCTTTAAGTAACCACGACTAATAGCCTCTAGGCAAAAAGCTAGAGGATAACTGAACCTTTTCTGGGCTTGCAAATCTACCCAGGAAAGTAAGACATGACAGTGGTGTTTAAAGTGGGTCTTCCAACACTTATACAAACCCAGTAGAGGGAGTCACAAACAGCAGAACACCAAGATCCACAGGAAAATTTGGCAGGCTCCAAAACCCACTGAGATAGCCAAAATGGTGAAACAAACAAACAAATCACAAATGAAAGAACAAGAGACCTCTACTGAAAATGAGATAAATGAAATGCAGTTAAGCAAATTAACAGAGCTAGAATTCAGAGCTATGATCTTGAGGAAGCTCAACACCATGAGTAAAAACAGAAATATTGAAAATCAATAATATTTACATCATAGGAGTCCTCGAAGAAGAAGAAAAGAGGCAAGGGTTAGAGAATATATTTGAAAAAATAGTGACAGAAAACTTCCCTAATTTGGTGAAGGAAGAAAGCATTCAAGTTCAAGAAGCACAGAGAGCCCCAAGTAAGAAGAACCCAAACAGGCCCACACCAAGACACATAATAATTAAAATGACAAAAATTAAAGATAAAGAAAGAATCCTAAAGGCAGCAAGAGATAAGCAACAGGTTACCTACAAAGGAACCCCCATAAGGCTATCATCTGACTTCTCAACAGAAACACTACAAGCCAGAAGGGAATGGTATGAAGTAATCAAGGTCATGAAAAACAAGGATCTGAATCCAAGACTACTTTACCCAGCAAGGCTATCATTCAAAATAGAAGGTCAAATAAAGAGCTTCCCAGACAAAAAAAAAAAGGCTAAGGGAATATATTAGCACCAAACCAGCACGGCAAGAAATGTTGAAAGGACTGCTGTAATTAGTAGAAGAAATAGGAAGGAAAGTAGAACCACACTAAACAAAAATGGCAATAAATAAGCACATATCAATAATCACCTTAAATGTAAATGGATTGAATGCTCCAATAAAAAGACTCAGAGTAGCTGATTGGATAAGAAAGCATGACCCATATATATGTTGTTCACAAGAGACCCACCTCACAACAAAAGACTCACATAGATTGAAAGTGAAGAGATGGAAAAATATCTTTCAAGCAAACAGAAAGGAAAAAAAAAGCTGGAGTAGCAATACTCATATCTGATAAAATAGATTTCAAAATGAAGGCCATAACTAGAGACAAAGAAGGTCACTACATAATACTGAAAGGATCTATCCAACAGGAGTATATAACCTTGGTAAACATATATGCACCCAATATAGGAAACCAAAATACATTTTAAAACTTCTGGAGGACTTCAAAGGAGAAATCAACAGCAATACTATCATAGCAGGGGACTTCAACACCCCGCTGACATTACTGGATAGATCCTCTAGACAAAAAATTAACAAGGAAACAGAAACTCTAAATGAAGCACTAGACCAAATGGATTTAATAGATATTTACAGACAATTACACCCCAAAACTACAGAATTCACATTCTTCTCAAGTGCACATGGGATATTCTCAAAGATAGACCACATGTTAGGACACAAATAAAGTCTCTACAAGTTCAAGAAGATTGAAATCATATCAAGCAGATGCTCAGTGGCAGATCACAATGGCATGAAACTAGAAATCAAATGCAACAAGAACATGCAAAGACATTTGAATACATGGAGGCTAAATAGCATGTTATTAAACAATGAATGGGTTACTGAGGAGATCAAGGAAGAAATTAAAAACTTCCCGGAAATCAAAGAAAATGAACACACAACAACACAAAATCTATAGGATGCAGCGAAAGCAGTTCTGAGAGGGAAGTTCATAGCACTACAGGCCTACCTCAAGAAACAAGAAAAATTTCTAACAGACTATCTAACCTCACAACTGAAAGAAGTAGAAAGAAAAAGGAAAAAAAGAAAAAGAAAACCTCAAAGCAAGTAGAAGGAAGGAAATAGTAAAGATCAGAGCAGAAATAAATGACATAGAGACCAAAAAAACAATTCAAAGGATCAATGAAACAATGAGCCGCTTTTTTAAAAGATAAACAAGATTGATGGTCCCTTAGGTAGACTCACCAAGAAACAAAAAGAAAGAATCCAAATACACAAAATCAGAAATGAAAGAGAAGTAACAACTGACAACACAGAAATACAAAGGATTGTTAACAAATACTATGATCATTTATATGGCAACACATTCGACAATCTAAGTGAAATGGACAAATTTCTAGAAACACATAGTCTCCCAAAACTGGACCAGGAGGAGATAGAAAACTTGAACAGACCAATAACAGCTAAGGAAATTGAGGATGTAATCAAGACTCTCCCAGCAAACAAAAGCCCAGGCACCGACGGCTTCATGGGGGAGTTTTACCGAACATTCAAAGAAGAACTAACACCCATTTTCCTCAAACTATTTCAAAAATTCAGGAAGAAGGAAGACTTCCAAACTCGTTTTATGAGGACAGCATAATTCTAATTCCAAAACCAGAAAAAGACACTACAAAGAAAGAAAACTACAGGCCAATATCTCTGATGAACATAGATGCCAAAATCCTTAACAAAATACTAGCAAATTGGATCCAGCAATACTTCAAAAAAATTATTCACCATGACCAAGTGGGATTCATCCCAGGGATGCAAGGCTGGTTCAACATTCGCAAGTCAATAAATGTGATACCACATAAACAAAATGAAATATAAAAACCACATGATCATAACAATAGATGCTGAAAAAGCATTCAACGAAATCCAGCACCCATTTCTGATAAAAACACTCAGCAATGTGGGAATAGAGGGATCATATCTTGACATAATACAGGCCATATATGAAAGACCTACAGCCAACATCATACCCAATGGACAAAAACTAAAAGCATTTCCCTTAAGAACAGGAACAAGACAAGGATGCCCACTTTCACCACTCTTATTTAACATAGTACTGGAAGTCTTAGCCACAGCAATCAGACGTGAAGAAAAAATAAAAGGAATCCAAATTGGAAAGGAGGAACTGAAACTGTCATTATTCGCAGATGACATGATATTATACATAGAAAACCCTAAAGACTACATCAAAAATCTATTAGACTTAATTAATGAATTTGGCAAAGTAGCAGGATACAAAATTAACATCAAGAAATCGACAACATTCTTATACACCAATGATGAACTCACAGAAAGAGAAACTAAAAAAACAATCCCATTTACCATTGTGGCAAAAAAATTAAGATACCTAGGAATAAACTTAACTAAAGAAGTAAAAGACTTATTTGCAGAAAACTACAGGACACTGAAAAAAGAAATAGAGGAAGATATAAAAAAGTGGAAGCACATACCTTGTTCATGGATTGGAATAATTAACATCATTAAAATGTCCATATTACCCAAAGCAATCTATAGATTCAATGCAATCCCCATCAAAATACCAGTGATATATTCCACAGAACTACAACAAATACTTCAAAAGTTCATATAGAACCAAAAAAGACCCTGAATAGCCACAGCAATCTTGAAAAAGAAGGACAAAGTAGGGGGGATTACAATACCAGATATCAGGTTATACTACAAAGCTACTGTAATCAAAACATCTTCGTACTGGCACAAGAACAGGCATATAGACCAGTGGAACAGAACAGAGAATCCGGAAGTTGACCCAAGACATTATGCTCAATTAATATTTGACAAAGGTGGTAAGAGCATACAACAGAGTAAAGACAGCCTCTTTAATAAATGGTGTTGGGGAAATTGGATAGCTACATGCAAAAAAATGAAACTAGACCATCAACTTACACCATACATAAGAATAAACTCAAAATGGATAAAAGACTTAAATATGATTCATGAATCCATAAAAATCCTAGAAGAAAATGTAGGCAACAAAATTTCGGACATCATACACAGCAAAATTTTCATTGATACAACACTTAAGGCAACAGAAACAAAGGAAAAAATGAACACGTGGGACTACATCAAACTCAAAACTTCTGCACAGCAAAGGAAACAACCATCCAAACAGAAAGGGAAACCACTGTATGGGAGAGCATAATTGCCAATGATACATCAGATAAGAGGTTAATCTCCAAAATATTTAGAGTGCTCATACAACTCAACAAAAGGAAGACAAAGAACCCAATTTAAAAAATGGGCAGAGGAACTAAATAGACACCTCTCCAAACAGGACATACAAATGGCTAAGACACATATGAAAAAATGTTCAACATCACTAATCATCAGAGAGATGCAAATTAAAACAACAATGAGGTATCACCTCACACTTGTCAGAATGGCCACCATCAACAAATCATTAAACAAGTGTTGGCGAGGGTGTGGAGAAAAGGGGACTCTAGTACACTGCTGGTGGGAATGCAGACTGGTGCAGCCACTATGGAAAACACTATAGTGTTACCTCAAAAAATTAAAAATTGAATTGCCATTTGACCCAGTGATCCCACTTCTAGGAATATACCCTAAGAAACCTGAAACACCAATCAGAATATATGTACCCCCATGTTCATAGCAGCACTATTTACAATAGCTAAGATCTGGAAACAGCCCAAGTGTCCATCAGTAGACGAATGGATAAAAAAGCTGTGGTACTGATACACAATGGAGTACTATGCAGCTGTAAGAAAGAAAGATCTCTTATCCTTTGACACAACATGGAGGGACCTGGAGAGTATTATCCTAAGCGAAACAAGCCAAGCAGAGAAAGACAAATATCACATGATCTCACTTATTTGTGGAATATAATGAACATAGAGGAACAGGGTAGACCCAGAGATGTGGAAGTAGGGTACAGACTGACAACCCTCAGAAGAGGGGGTGGGGAGGAGGGAAGAGATAAACCACAGAACTTATATGCATGTACACATAAGTGATGGACATGGACAACAAAGCTGGGGACGGGGTAGGGGGAATGGTGAGGAGGTTGTCAATGGGGAAAAAAGGAGAAACATCTGTAACAAAAATAAATTAATAAAAAAAAATTCAAAAAATAAAAAACACTGACTTAAAAAAAGAGAGAAAGCTATGTTAAATTTACACAATGGAATACTATGCAGCTGTATAAAAGAAGGATCTCTTATCCTTTGCAAAGCATTGATGGATTGAAGATTATTATGCTAAGTGAAATAAGCCAGTCAGAGAAAGATAAAATATCATATGATCTCAGTTATATGTGCAATCTAATGAACAAAATAAACTAACAATTATAATGGGTCAGAGACGTGGATACATGGTACAGACTGACAGATCTCAGAGAGGAGGGGCGTCGGTGGTGGGACAGAAATCGATTAACCAAAGACATATATGCATATATGTATAGCCCATGGACACAGACAATAATAGTGTGATGAAGGCCTGGGGTGGGGCAAGTGTTGGGTGGAGGGGAGCAAAGTGTGGGGAAATGGGGGATATCTCTAATAATGTCAACAAAGAAAAAATGGTTTATGTAAGTGTCTTTGAATTTATTTCTGTTCTCTTTCCTTCATCCCAATATTGTCTGTGATTTTACATGACATCACTTTCCCCTCTTGTCTCTTCTTCTAGAAGTCTGTTAAATGTACACCCATCAAAACATAATTAATCTAACAGCTCATCCCACTTGAGTTTCCTAGGTGCTGTGCATACCACCTGGAACTTGCAAGCACTGAAGCATCCATAGCCACAAAGCTCAAATAGAATTGAAAGGAAGGTGTGGCCCACACTGGTGCTCTCAGCAGCTTAAATGCTGCTTTGGCTACTTCGCAAAGGGCGGGTGGCAGTTGTCCTTTCACCTTATTCTTTCCCTGCTATGTCAGTGGGGTTTGTTGCTTCTTTTGTTTTGTTTTGTTTTTTGGTTAATCCTTACCTGAGGATTTTTTTTTTCACTGATTTTTAGAGCGAGTGGAAGGGAGAGAGGCAGGGGGAAGAGAGAGAGAGAAACTCGATATGAGAGAGACACATCGATCAGTTGCCTCCCGCACATACCCACAACCAGGGCCAGGGATCGAACCTGCAAGCCAAGAAACTACCCTTGACCGGGAATCGAACCCACAACACTTCGATGCATGGGCCGACACTCTAACCACTTAGCCACACCAGCCAGGGCTGTTGTTTCTTTTCTTAAGAGGAGGCAAGCAACAGCATTCCCAGATTCCCTAGGCTTGTTCCTGGAATGCATTTGTTCCTTTCACAGGATTTCATAGTCAAGTGGATTCTCATAGCTGTCAACAGCATCTTTTCAGAAAAACATCTCAGGTGACATCTGTATTCCCCTTAATTTTTAAGGCAAGTATTTCCTGCTCCTAAGTGAAAGTGTCCCATTTTCCCAAAAACTTGTTTTCCTCTGTCACCATGAGTACCTTATTGATTGTTCCAGACACTAAAGCCAGTCTCTGTCCATCTGGTCCTCATTCCATGACCTTAGACAAAACAATGAATCATTGAACTGGACTCACAACTCAATCAAACCAGGATGCTCAACTAAATCTGTACTATCTCCAATATACATGCTGAGTCGGTCTACATGTGGGCTGAACTAGCATATATGTGTCATTTATAATCTATATAATATATATAAAACATTTATATAAATATATTCTACAGACATAAAAGACAAAGTGTCTTTTGACTGAGTTATTATTATATTCACTGGGAATTTATTAAAAATCAATTCTATGAGGCTCTGAGCCAGGAACTAGGTTTCAAGCAGGGAAGACCATTGTTTCAACTTCCCAGAGCCCATAGTCCAGCAGAACAATGGTATAAACCTCAAGAATCCCACTGAGTGAAAACTATCCACCCAGTAAATAACTGATAATTGATGTTAAAAGTACTTCACTGGTCAAAAGGTCAACTCCTGAATTCAAGGGAAGCCACTAAAAGATGAACTTTCCTGAAGTGTGTTTATTCCCATGAAAATAATAGGCAGAATTAACAAGCAATTACTTTTGTTGCTTTGTGAAAGACTGCTTACAGTGAAATTCAAATAATAAGGTAAAAAACTGTAAATCAACTAAGAGCACCAGGTGTACTCAAAATATATAGGGAAAAAATATAAACCTAGCATGTATTTGGAACTAATTATTAGAAGATCATAAAGTTAATTAGAGCTAACTACAAATATCACTGTGCATATTTTAACCTTGGAGCTTAGCGCATAAGCTTTGCTGAGTACCCACTTTGGCCATGGCCCCAAACATGCTGACGGCTTGCACAATCAATGTATCCCTAATGTCGATTTGTAATAAAAGGCATGACATCACCTATGTAAGGTGATCCCACAGTTTCAAGAGATTCTACGTGACTCCTCTTGCAAAGTAAAGAACTTTTCTGAAAGCAAATCCTCAGCCCTATATCAGTTAGAGGAGGCTCTCTGCTGAAACAAATAAACCTCAAATTTTAGCAGCTTAATACAATGGAAGTTTCTTTCTTGTTCACATAATAGTTCAATATGAGTGTGCAGAGGCAGCATTTCACATGGTGGTTCTAAAACCAGTCTCTTCCAGCTTGAGATTCCACAATTCCTTGGAACCTGAATTTTCTTCTAAGACCTCTGTTTCCAGGGCAGGTAGAGGAGAGACAGTGTGGAGAATCCAATGGGAGATTTGTATGAGTCAGACCCAGAGGGGCATAAATCACTTCTGCCAAGTTTCATTGCAGGAAGTCACAGCCAAACTGAACTCAAGGAAGGTTTAGATATGTGGTCTAGCTACTTGGCAGAGGAAAGGGAAACGGAGTGGGTGAAAAACTTGTCAGTTTCTGCCAAAAGTCCCAATGTCTCTGGTGTAGCTTTCATAAGAGAAAAAAATACATCTGCATATTGAAACCATAACAGGACACATTTATTTATAAGTATGTGCCATTGGAAATTATCTTACTTACTAAGGGTCTTCATTAATTTGATCTTCAAACCAATAAATCAAATAACAAACATAGAAAGATTGAGAAATTATTTGGGCCAAATTACTTTCACATCACCTGGTTGACAGTCCAAGTCCATTACCAAGTACTGCTGCTACTAAAACATAACCTTCTTTAGAAAAGAACTCAGCTAATCAAATGTCAAACAAATAGTTGTTCATAAGCAGGGCTAAAGAAGATACTGATTGGAATCATTTCCAAGATGGATTTTTAAGTGGAATAAAAAGCCAGAGACAGGCCCTGGCCGGTTTGGCTCAGCGGTTAGAGCGTTGGCCTGCGGTCCGGAGAGACCCGGGTTCGGTTCCCGCTAGGGGCACGTACTTCGGTTGCAGTTTGTCCCCGGCCCTGGTTGGTCGTGCGGGTGGCAGCCACTCGATGTGGCCCTTTCGCGTCGATGTTTCTCTCTCTCTCTCTCCCTCCTACTCTATCTGAATAAAAAATGAAAAAATGTCCTCGGGTGAGGATAAAAAAAAAAAAAAAGAAAGAAAATAAAAGCCAGAGACAGTACTTATAATACACTACTTGCATTAATATTTGATTGCCATGTAATAAATTACCACAAAAACAACAGCTAAAACAACATAAATTTATTATTTCACAGTTTCCAGGGGTCAGGAGTCTGGGTATGGGTTGGCTGGGTCCTCTGCTCAGGGTCTCCTGACATCAAACTGAAATCAAAGTATTGGCCTGGGCTGCAGATCTCACCCAAGGTTTGGGCTCCTCTTCCAAGGTCACTGGTTGTTGTCAGAATCCAGTTCCTTGCTGACACCCAGCCAGGAGTCACTCTCAGGTCCTGTGACCACCCTCAGTCCTACAATGTGGCCCTTCCATATATGGCAGCTCACGTCTTCAAAGCCAATAGGAGTACCTCAATGCAATTCACTACAGTGGCATCTGACATAAGGAGACTTACCTAATCACGGGGGTAACATCCCATCATCTTCACTGTCAGCCACACTCAAGGGGAGTAGGAATCTTAGGGGCTTCCCACACAGCATTGATTATTTTTTTTAAATAAGACAAGCTGAATACACATAACATATATTTCCATGAGTACAGGAGGAACTGAAACTGGGCTTGTCTTGGAGAGCCAAACTGGAAGCTGGGAATAGAGAAGGGGAATGTCTCTATGTCTTCTTTTATTATTCCTGTTTGAATAATTGTATCATATCCATGTATCATCTGTTCACATGAAGTAACCAATTAGAATAAGAATAACTGGTTCGATGCTTCTCTACAGAAGGAAGCTGCCCTCTCAGGAGCCCACAGGGTGACATCAATCTGTCCTGAATTGTTCCAGGATGATTGGTGCGCAGCCTCTCCAGTAGGCACCTGCCTCAGCCCACAAACCAGCCCTGAGCAAAGAGGAAAAAAGCCTTGTTACTGCTGAGGACTCCCCTCTGGAAAAGTCCTTCCAAGTCTTCACAGCTGGAGCTTTAAATACAAACCATAGTAAAATAAAGCAAGAACTTCTTTTTTTTTTTCTTTTATTAATTTATTTTTGTTACAGATGTTTCTCCTTTTTTCCCCATTGACACCCTCCTCCCCATCCCCCCACCCCCTCCCCAGCTTTGTTGTCCAGGTCCATCAGTTATGCATACATGCGTATAAGTTCTGTGGTTTATCTCTTCCCTCCCCCCCACCCCCTCTTCTGAGGGTTGTCAGTCTGTACCCTACTTTCACATCTCTGGGTCTACCCTGTTCCCCATACTGTTATGTTTATTATATTCCACAAATGAGTGAGATCATGTGATATTTTTCTTTCTCTGCTTGGTTTGTTTCGCTTAGGATAATACTCTCGAGGTCCCTCCATGTCGTCTCAAAGGATAAGAGATCTTTCATTCTTACAGCTGCATAGTACTCCATTGTGTATATGTACCACAGCTTTTTTATCCATTCATCCACTGATGGGCACTTGGGCTGTTTCCAGATCTTAGCTATTGTGAATAGTGCTGCTATGAACATGGGAGTACATATATTCTTTCTGATTGGTGTTTCAGGTTTCTTAGGGTATATTCCTAGAAGTGGGATCACTGGGTCAAGTGGCAGTTCAATTTTTAATTTTTTGAGGTAACACCATAGTGTTTTCCACAGTGGCTGCACCAGTCTGCATTCCCACCAGCAGTGTACTAGAGTCCCCTTTTCTCCACACCCTCGCCAACACTTGTTGTTTGACGATTTGTTGATGGCGGCCATTCTGACAGGTGTGAGGTGATACCTCATTGTTGTTTTAATTTGCATCTCTCTGATGATTAGTGATGTTGAGCATTTCTTCATCTGTCTCTTAGCCATTTGTATGTCCTGTTTGGAGAGGTGTCTATTTAGTTCCTCTGCCCATTTTTTAATTGGGTTCTTTGTCTTCCTTTTGTTGAGTTGTATGAGCACTCTATATATTTTGGAGATTAACCCCTTATCTGATGTATCATTGGCAATTATGGTCTCCCATACAGTGGGTTCTCTTTCCGTTTTGATGGTTGTTTCTTTTGCTGTGCAGAAGCTTTTGAGTTTGATGTAGTCCCATGTGTTCATTTTTTCCTTTATTTCTGTTGCCTTAGGTGATGTATCAGTGAAGATTCTGCTGCGTATGATGTCTGAAATTTTGTTGCCTACATTTTCTTCTAGGATTTTTATGGATTCACGAGTCACATTTAAGTCTTTTACCCATTTTGAGTTTATTCTTGTGTATGGTGTAAGTTGATCGTCTAGTTTCATTTTTTTGCATGTAGCTGTCCAATTTTCCCAACACCATTTATTAAAGAGGCTGTCTTTGCTCCACTGTATGCTCTTGCCACCTTTGTCAAATATTAGTTGAGCATAATATCTTGGGTCAATTTCTGGATTCTCTGTTCTGTTCCACTGGTCTATATGCCTGTTCTTATGCCAATACCAGGCTGTTTTGATTATAGTAGCTCTGTAGTATAATCTGATATCTGGTATTGTGATCCCACCTACTTTGTCCTTCTTTTTCAAGATTGCTGTGACTATTCGGGGTCTTTTTTGGTTCCATATGAACTTTTGGAGTATTTGTTCTAGTTCTGTGAAATATGTCGCTGGTATTTTGATTGGGATTGCATTGAATCTATAGATTGCTTTGGGTAATATGGACATTTTAATGATGTTAATTCTTCCAATCCATGAACAAGGTATGTGCTTCCACTTTTTTATATCTTCCTCTATTTCTTTTTTCAATGTCCTGTAGTTTTCTGCAAATAGATCCTTTACTTCTTTGGTTAAATTTATTCCTAGGTATCTTAATTTTTTTAATAAAGCAAGAACTTCTGTGCCCACATCCCTCAGCTCACTACAGCTGGCTAAGAAATACCTTAAATGATTAGTGCCCCGTTTTAAAGAGACTGTCTTCCTAAAACACCTATCTTTATATCCAATTATGTTTTAGCATCTATTTTTCAAATTTTAAGTCCTTATTCTATAGAGTGTTCAATACAACGAGGCTGCACCTAGGAAACGTGTGTCTTGATGACCACTTTACTACTTTATTTAGTTTTCACTGGCCTTACAGTGATTATGCCAATGGTAAGGTGAGCAGAACCCTGTCGTATAGAACAATGCCACACTTCAGTGTCTTTCTGTGGCTCAAAAATAGCCTGAGGTGAGTGTGTGGTTTTCCTACCTTATAAATCTAATCACATGCAAGAAAGAGGGATTTTTAATTACTCTACACTAAAACACCTGCAGACCTTTTTGATTCAGTGTATTAGCATCTGATAGGAGGTCTCTAATGTCACCACCTTTCAGTGATACTTATAAGGATGGGTGCCATGTATCTGAGTACACTTAGTCAAGCAGCACATGTGAGTCTTCTGTTGGTATCCATCAAAGACTATGAGAGATGGGATCCAACAAGCAAAAATACACATCTGTGTTTGCTTTTCTCCCAGACACTGATGTGAGTGGGAGACAATAATTGGCAGTGAATTAAGGGAAACTTAGGAGAGCACTGGGGGAAAGAACCAAGGAAAAAAAGAGAGTCAATAAAGGGGCAATAACAAAGAGATTCCTGTGGTCAGTGGACAACAGGAATCCATCCCTCTGGGAGCCCCAGGTGGCAATGTAAAGCATACACAGAGTTCTGTGTCCCAGGGGCATGGGACCTGGCATCCCTTCATCCACAACTCTCCACCATTATTTGAACGCTGCTCCCAGGGGAGGGGAACTTAGCTTCCTAGGACTTCTGGCCTGCCCTGGAAACCCATGGGCCAGAAAATTCCTCAGCAAAGAGAAATAGGTGCTTGCAAATGGAAGCCATGTTGTGGGCATGTGAGCAGTTGGGAATGCCGAGGGAATACAGGCAGATCAGCAGCAGTATGTGCTGCATCCGTGTTTAGGAATTAAAAACAAAATTTCTTGTCCTGGCCAGTTTGGCTCAGTGGTTAGAGCATCCACCCACGGACCAAAGAGTCATGGGTTCGATTCCGGTCAAGGGCACGTACCTCAGTTGCGGTTAGGTCCCTGGCCCTGCTCGGGGTCGTGCGGAAGGCAGCCAGTCGATGTGTCTCTCTCACATCACTGTTTCTCTCTCTCTCTCTCTCTCTCTCTCTCTCTCTCTCTCTCTCTCTCTCCATTCCTCCCTCCCACTCTGTCTGAAAATTAATGAAAAAAATCCTTGGGTGAGGATTTAAAAAAAAAAATTTCTTCACCATGGCTATAATTCAACCCCCTGTTTTTTTGTTTTTCTACCTTTTTTAATTTTTAATTAATTTATTTTGTTACAGATGTTTCTCCTTTTCCCCCCATTGACACCCTCTTTCCAGGTCCCGTTCCCCACCCCCATTCATAGTATTGTTGTCTATGTCTATTGGTTATGCATATATGCATATAAGTTCTTTGATTTATCTCTTCACTCCTCTCCCTTCTCCTCTAAGGTTTGTTAGTCTGATCCCTACGTCCATGTCTCTGGGTGTATTTTGTTCATCTGCTTATTTTATTCATTATATTCCACAAATAAATTAGATCATGTGATACTTGTCTTTCTCTGACTGGCTTATTTCACTCAGCATAATACTCTTCAGCTCCTTCCACGCCATCTCACAGGATAAGAGATCTTTCTTTTTTACGGCTGCATAGTATTCCACGGTGTAAATGGAATCTTAGCAATGGTAAACAGTGCTGCTCTGAACACAGGGGTGCATATATTCTTTCTGATTGGTGTCTTAGGATTCTTAGGATATATTCCTAGAAGTCAGATCACTGGGTCAAATGGCAGTTCCATTTTTAATTTTTTGAGGAAACACCATATTGAGGAAACACCACTATGTAGCCATAGTGGCTACACCAGCCTGCATTCCCACCAGCAGTGTTCTAGAGTCCCCTTTTCTCCACACCCTCCCCAGCACTTGTTTGATGATTTGTTGATGGCAGTCATTCTGGTAGGTGTGAGGTGATACCTCATTGTTGTTTTAATTTGCATCTCTCTGATGATTAGTGACATTGAGCATTTCTTCATATGTCTCTTGGCCATTTGTATGTCCTGTTTGGAGAGGTATCTCTTTAGGTTCTCTGCCCATTTTTAATTGGGTTCTTTGTCTTCCTTTGTTGAGTTGTATGAGTACTCTATATATTTTGGAAATTAGCCCCTTATCTGATGTATCGTTGGCAGTTATGCTCTCTCATATAGTGTGTTCTCTTTCCATTTTGATACTTGTTTCTTTGGCTGTGCAGAAGTTTTTTAGTTTGATGTAGTTCCATGTGTTCATTTTTTCCTTTCTCTTGCCTTAGGTGTTGTATCAGTGAAAATTCTGCTGTGTGTGATGTCTGAGATTTTGCTGCCTACATTTTCTTCTAAGATTTTTATGCATTCAACAAGTCATATTTAAGTATTTCATCCATTTTGAGTTTATTCTTGTGTAAGGTGTAAGTTGGTGGTCTAGTTTCACTTTTTTGCATGTAGCTGTCCAATTTTCCTAACACCATTTATTGAAGAGACTGTCTTTACTCCATTGTATGCTCTTGCCACCTTTGTCAACTATTAACTGAGCATAATGTCTTGGGTCAATTTCTGGGTTCTCTGTTCTGTTCCATTGATCTATATGTCTGTTCTTGTGCCAGTACCAGGCTGTTTTGATTATAAGGTCTCTGTAGCATAACCTGATATTTGGTATTATGAAATATGACATTGGTACTTTAATAGGGATTGTATTGAATCTGTAGATTGCTTTGGGTAGTACAGACATTTTAATAATGTTGATTATTCCAATCCATGAACATGGTATATGTTTCCATTTTTTTATATCTTACTCTATTTCTTTCTTCAATGTCCTGTAGTTTTCTGAGAACAAGTCTTTTACTTCCTTGGTTAAATTTGTTCCTAGGTATTTTATTCTTTTTGAAGCAATTGTGAATGGAATTTTTTTTTTTTTAGTTTCCCTGTCTGATAGTTTATTATTGGTGTATAAAAATGCAACTGATTCTGGATATATATATATAGTATCCTGCTACTTTACTTAATTCATTTATCAGTTCTAGTAATTTTTTGTGGAATCTTTAGGGTTCCCTATATAGAGTATCGTGTCATCAGCAAATAGTGACAGTTTTACTTTTCTTTTCCAATTTGAATGTCTTTTATTTCTTCTTATTTTCTGATTGCTGTGGCTAGAATTTCCAATACTGTGTTGAATAAGAGTGGGTAAAGTGAACGTCCTTGTCTTGCTCCTGCTCTTAAGGAAAATGTTTTTAATTTTTTCCCATTATGTGTGATGTTGGCTGTGGGTTTGTCATACATGCCTTTATTACATTGAGGTATGATCCCACTATTTCCACTTTGCTGAGAGTTTTTGTCATAAATGAGTGCTGAATTTTATCAAGTGCTTTTTTTTTTTTTTTTTTGCATCTTTTGATATAATTGTGAGATTTGTATCCCTCATTTTGTTAATATGGTGTATCACATTTATTGATTGTGGATATTGTACCAAAATTGTATCCCCAGAATAAATCCCACTTGATCATTGTATATGATCTTTTTAATGTATTGCTGGATTCGGTTTACTGATTTTTTTTTTATATAGCATTTTAGCATCTATGTTCTTCTGGGATATTGGCCTATACTTTTCTTACTTTGCAGTATCTTCATCTGGTTTTGGAATTAAGATAATGATGGCTTCATAAAATGAGCTTGGGAGTTTTCCCTCCTCCTGAATTTTATGGAATAGTTTGAGAAGGATAGGTGTTACTTCTTTGAATGTTTGGGAAAAATCACCCGTGAAGCCATCTGGTCCAGGACTCTTTTTGTTGGGAGTTTTTGTTACTGCTTCAATTTAATTACTTGTTATCAGCCTATTCAGATTTTCTTCCTGATTCTGTTTTGGAAGATTGTATGTTTCTAGGAATTCATCCATTTCGTTCAGATTGTCCAATTTGTTGGCATATAGTTGTTCGTAGTATTTTCTCATAATCTTTTGTATTTCTGTGGTATCAGTTGTTATTTCTCCTCTTTCATTTCTGATTTTATTTTGGGGGGGTCCTCTTTTTATCTTGATGATTCAGGTTAAATGTTTGTTAATCTTGTTTATTTTTTCAAAGAACCAGCTCTTGGTTTCATTGATCTTTGTATTATTTCTTTAGGCTCTATTTTGTTTATTTCTGCTCTGATTTTTATTAGTATTTCCTTTTTTCTACTTACTTTGGCCTTGTTAGTTGTTCTTTTTCTAGTTCCTTTAAATGTAATGTTAGATTGTTTTGTTTGACTATTTTTTGTTTGTTTGTTACTTAAGGTAGTCCTGTAATGCCATAAATCTCCCTCTTAGGACTGTTTTTGCTGTGTTCTATAAGTTTTGGGTAGTTGTGTTTTCATTTTTATTTGTTTCAAAATGTCTTTTGATTTCTTCCTTGATCTTTTTGTTAATCCATTCATTGTTTAGTAACATGTCATTTAGCCTCCATATCTTTGGGTGTTTTTCAGTTTATTCTTGTGATTTATTTCTAGTTTCATACCATCATGGTCAGAGAAGATGCTCAATATGATTTTAATCTTTATAAACTTATTGAGACTTGTTTTATGTCCTAACATGTGGTCTATCTTAAAAAATGTTTCATGTGTACTTGAAAAGAATGTAAATTCTTCTGCTATAGGGTAAAATGCTCTGAAGATATCAATGAAATCCATGTGGTCTAGTGTGTCATTTGAGGCCTCTGTTTTCTTGTTGATTATCTGTCTAGAAAATCTATCCATTGCTGTCAATGAGGTGTTAAAATCCCCTAATATAACTGTATTGCTACTGAACTCTTCCTTTATGTCCATTAGTATTTGCTTTATATATTTAGATGCTACTAGTTGGGTGCATAAATGTTTAAAAGGATTATATTCTCTTGTTGGATTGACCCTTCTATTATGATGCAATGTCTTTTCTCTTGTTGGATTGACCCTTCTATTATGATGCAATGTCCTTTTTTTCTTACTATAGCCTCTGTTATAAAGTCTATTTTGTCATATATAAGTGTGGCTACTGCAGCTTTTTTTTATTATTATTATTATTATTATTACATTTGCATGAAATATCTTTCTCCATTCCTTTACTTTTAGTCTGTGTGTATCTTTTGTTCTGAGGTGGGTCTCTGGTAGACAGCATATATATGGATCTTGTTTTCTTACCCATTCTGCTACCCTATATATTGTGTTTGGAGCACTTAAGCTATTTACATTTAAAGTAATTGCTGATAGGTATGTATTTATTCCTATTGTATTCTCTATAACTATGTTCCTTTATTCCTCTTCCTCTTCTTCCTCCTCCTCCTCTTCTTCCTCCTCCTCTTCCTCTTCCTCCTCCTCTTCCTCCTCCTTCTAGAAGACCCTTTAACATCTCTTATAATACTGGTTTGGTGGTAATGAACTCCTTTAGCTTTTTCTTGTCTGAGAAGCTCTTTATTTCTCTTTCAATTGTAAATGATAGCCTCCTGGGTAAAGTAGTTTTGATTGTAAGTTCTTACTTTTCATCACTTTAAATATTTCATGCCAATCTCTTCTGGCTTGAAATATTTCTGTTGAGAAATCATCTGACAGTCTTATGAGAGCTCCCTTGTAGGTAACTGTTTTCCTCTTGCTAAATAATAACTATTATTTCTTTAAATAGGTTCTCAATCCCTTGCACATTTCCTCTCCTGCTGGGACCCCTATGATGAAGATGTGGTTACACTTCATGTAGTCCCAAAGGTCTCTAAAACTATCCCCTTTTCTTAAAAAATCTTTTTTGTTTTTTCCTGCTCTGATTGGGTGTTTTCTGCTACTTTGTCTTCCAAATTGCTGATTCAATCCTCTGCTTCATCCAACCTGCTGTTTATTCCTTGTAGTTTATTCTTCATTGAAGATATTGTATTCTTCATGTCTGACTTTTTAAATAGTTTTTATATCCTTTTCATGCTGTTGTAATTCTCCCTAAGTTTGTTATAATTCTCACTAAGTTCCTTGAGCATCCTTATGACCACTTTTTTTTTAACTCTATTTCTGGTAAATTGCTTGCTTCCACTTCATTTAGCTCGTTTTCTGGAGATTTCTCCTGTTCTTTCATTTAGGGCATGTTTCTTTGTCTCCCCATTTTGGCTGCCTCTTTGTGTTTATTTCTTTGTAGATCTGCTATGTTTCCCAGTCTTGGTAGGGTGGCTTTATATAGTAGGCATCCTGTGGGTTCTTTTGTTGCAATCTCCTTATCACCTGAGTTGGGTACTCCAGGAATGTCTCATGTGAGTTATGTGAGCCCTCCTGTTGTAATTGACTCTTGATTGTTATTGGCCCATTCATGCATGAGTTCAACCCTCAGGCTAGTTGACTATGAACATTGAATTTGACTACAGTGTATGAGCTGCTGTGTAGATGCTGACCACACTAAGTGGAATTTGCCTTAGCAGGGTCTGGTGTCTGCTGAGATCTCCCTATTGATATGTTGCTTATGAAGCTATGTGGATCCTGCTCTGATGTCTGAAGCTGGCCACTTGATGTGTTGGTTTGGGGGCCTCTTGGGTGATACTCTGGTGCAGGTCAGTGTCAGATGCTGCCTGTGACTGTCCCTGAGTAACCTCTTTGTAGCTACCAAGTGATCCATAATTTGTGGCTTCTTCTGCTGGGCCTGGGTGTGCATTGGAAGGACCAAGTTGTACACCAGTGCTGGCTTCCACTAACACCAATTTGAGCAGCAAGTCGGCTAAAGGCCTAAGGCACACTGAGATCCACCTCTGCTTGCCTCTGCCTGCCAGCTTCCTGTTAGGCTTAGTCACTGGAAGAGCCTCTGGCAGTACTCAAGTTGCATGAGGAAGTTTCTCAGTGAATCACCGGGTAAGAGCCAGTGGTGTTCACCAGATTGATAGTTTCAATCCCAGTGCCAGTGCTGGGTCTCACGGCACTCAGTAAAACTCCTAGTGTATACCAAGTCTAACTGCCATCCACCAGGTTCCCATAGAACTTTGTGGTGGAGTCTCAAGAAATTATCAGGGTGAAGCCAGCAGAGTTTATGAGCCCAAACAGACCAAGATTTGTCCATGTGAATGGAGGGTTGTGCACTGGTTGGTTGTGCAAGGGGAAAATGGCCCCTGTTCTAGAGCCACAAAACTCAGTCTGTCCCAAATTCTGCCAAAAGCCCAATCTTATTCGGGCAGGGTTACCAGGAGTCAGGAGTGTGCAGCTGGTGGATCTCCCAGGGGCAGCACTAGTCAGGCTTAGGGAAAGGATGGAGGAGTGGTGGCCACCCAGAGTCACACAACTCAATCACTGACACTCCCTTAGTCTACCCAGACCTCTGCACCCCTGCCCAGGCAGCTGACTCCTCAGCAGGTTGTGAGCTCCCCAGGGTGGGACAAAAGGGAGTCCAGAGGGTGTAGCTATTGCTTTTCCCCAGTCTTATGTCACACAGAGGGGAGTGCTCCACCCAAGAAAGATGGCCTCTGCAGTATGGGAGAAGGGCTCAACACAGGGATTCTGGTGGCTGTCCCTTCGGTTCTCTTCCCAGAGCCATAAACCCCAGTCTCTCCTCACAAGACTCTAATCTGCTCTACCCTCCTTGCGCTGGAACCCAGGGTGAGGGACTGTGAATGAAATTTTGTGTATTGGCCCTTTAAGAGGGAACTTGTATCTCTAAGGACCCCTGTCTCTCCCTGGCAGACAGAATCCCCACTGCTTTTCTCATCCTGATGTTAGGTGTGCACTTCTTTCCTGCTCTGGTGCTCTAGGCTGGGGAGCCTGATGTGGAGTTGAGACCCTACACTTCTCAGGGGGAACCCCTCGCAGCTGAGATATCCCTCCAGAACCTCAGCTGCCACCCCTGGGAGCAGGGCCAGCACTTTTCACATCCCTGCCCTACCTACAAGTCCCGATGTGGCTTCTTCTGTAAATTTTTGGTTGTAAGACTTCTGTTCAATGAGTCTTTGGTTGATTATTCAGGTTGATTGTTCTATATTTCAGTTGTAATTCCAGTTTGGTCCTGGGAGGAGGTGAGTGCAGTTTCCACCTATTTTGCCGCCATCTTGGATCTCCAATAGACTTTGTGTTTTAAGGTTAAGTTTACAAAAAGGTTTACAGAATCTTTACAGAACCTTAGCAAGTGTATAGAAACATTGATCAAAAAGTACAAAGTTCTGCCCTGGCCAGTTTTGTTCAGTGGTTAGAGCATTGGCCCACAGACCAAAGAGTTGCAGGTTTGATTCTGGTCAAGGGAACGCACCTTGGTTGTGGTTCGGTCCGGGCCCTGGTCGAGATCATGCAGGAGGCAACCAATCAATGTGTCTCTTTCACTCTGATGTTTCTCTCGCTCTCTCCCTCCCACTCTGTCTGAAAATAGATGGAAAAATATCCTCAGGTAAGGATTAAAAAAAAAGTACAAAGTTCTCAATAGCACATCCCTTCCCACAGTTTCTCCTAGTATTATCATTCGTGTGGTGTATTTATTATAATTGATGATCCAATATTGATAACTTAATAATTAAAGTCCAAACTTTTCAGTAGGGTTCACTCTTTGTGCTGTACAGTTCATGGGCTTTGACAAATGTACAACAATATGTGTCCATCATTATTGTATCATACAGGATTCCCAATGCTTTAAAGAAGCTTCTATTTTTAGCAATTCATTCAAGACCCCCTTGCAAACTTGAAAGCCTTATACAAATACAATTTTGATTAGTGAAAGAAGTCAATGAGACAATTATTTTGATTGAAGACAATGAAAGTACCCTTAATTCTTCCATAATTGCCATGGTGTGTCCAGTTCAAACCTTTGCAGAAAAGGGTTTGTTATGGACTGAATTGTGTCCTCCCCAAATTAATCTGTTTAACTCCAAATGTTACTGTGTTTGGAAATAGAGCCTTTAAAAAAATAATTAAGGTTAAATGAAATCATAAAGGTAGAGCCCCTGAGTCAATAGCATTGGTGTCCTTAAAAAAAAAAGAAGCGACACCAAAGACCTCTGTCTCTCCATGAGCCCACAGAGGAAAGGCCATATGAGAACACAGCAAAAAGGTGGCTGGCTACAAGCCAAGGAGAGAGACCTCATCAGAATCTAACCCTACTGACACCTTCATCTTGGACCTCTAGCCTCCAGAACTATGAGAAAAAAAACATTTCAGTTGTTTAAGCCAGTCTGTGGTACTTGGTTATGGTAGCCCAGGCTGACTAAAACAGGGTCCCTCTGGGAAAAAACTTCTGGCAAAAATTGGAGGGGTTGCACATGCTGTTTTTCTGTTTGAATCAAGAGGAGACTCTAAGGTGAAGCCCATAACTAGGTGCTTCTGAGGCCAACAAAATGACTGAGGAAGAGCAGGAGGTGCACCAGCCCCAGACTGCACTAGGGTAGGGACCCCCAGACTCTTCTCTGCAGCCTGCTAGTCCTGGAGAGGCACAAATCAAGCACACTGTCAGAACAAATCCCCAGCAGCTAAGTAAATCACATAATAAAGCTGTCAGTCATTTTGACTGGATGACATGTGGCCCCAAAAGTACAACATTCATGAAATGTCATTGTGTCACTGCCCGATAACACCCACTGAGCCCCCTGCCAACTTCCCACCATCTCTTCTGGCACCTATATCACCAACACAACTCTGGTCTCAGTCCTGGCTGCCTGGCACCATTCTTTTAAAGACAGGTTACCTCTGCACCTAAATCACAAGCAACAATTTTCCATTACAACTGGTCATCTCCACAGATGCTGCCTCACTGAAACACCTCATGGTGTTGGATATTTCCCAGGGGTAATATGTTCTTTTTTTTCCTCTCCTGATTGTCACAGTAAACAGGTTCTTTATGAAACCAAGAACCCATTTTGAAAACTCTCATGTGGAGTTTTATAGACAAGTCCAATGTGTAAGCTGGTGCTCTATTTTTAAAGTGATAAAGACATTTTCCAGGGGAAACACAGTGTGCTGTTTGGATTGGAAGCAGCATTATTGACTATTCAAATGGTGAAATGTTTCACAATGAGATGAACTACTTGGAAGGGGGTATCCAGGTTATTTACTCTAAGCAGTAGATAGGAGATAAATAAGTGTCATCTAAGCTGAAAGCTGGACTCTTCTAGCAGGTTCACACACAGAGCTTATAAGAAACTGAAAATACATCCTAATTTTTGGTTTATCTCATCCTTTCCTTGGGTCTTAATAAGTCATTAAGTTTCTTTGAATCAAACAAGTCTCTTCATTATGATGTGCCCAACTTCCTTTTGCTCTGAGAACTGTGAATAATAGCCCCAATACAAGGAAGCTTGAATACACACTGATAAAAATCAGATTTTCCGCATGTGATGGATATTAAAAATACCAAACTTTTATGATTTTTGAATGTTAAGCAGTGTCCATAGGGCCAGGGTGACTTTGTGGTGTATGATACAGTGAGAAGAGGAAAGACAGGGCAAAAGCTCTCACATCTCACATATTTAATAATTTGTCTGTTCAGCCTTCAACCACTGTCATCTTTTAATACAGAGGCTGCCAGGCCACAGATGTTTTTCGTAAATATTTCTTAAAGCAGCCATTTTCCTGGGGCCTCATCAATCCGCTGTCAACCTGCCTTCCCAAGCTTTACAAGAGGCCCAGCCAGACCAACTTTCATTTTGGTTTCTCTCCTGACACTAAGTTAGTCTAAATTCAAGAACAAAAGCATTCATATTTGTCCTTGTATGTCAAGGATTACTACTATTCAAAGGCTTTTCTATGATCAGCTTGTCACGTTCTTTGCTGCTTAATCTCTTTCTTTCTCCTGTTCAATGGCCTCCTCTTACTTTCATGCTGAAGAAATAGGAGGCTTTTGTTAAATCTCTCTCTCTTCCCTTTTTAAAAAACGTAACAGAGTTAAAAGGCCACCTCAGCCTGACCACCTGGGCAGACAGGAGGTGCTCTCCGGCTGGCACCCTAGCAGCCAGCTGTGACATTGTGCCCTGCCAGCTGTGTTAAGGCTCTGTTCAAGGGATTGTCCTGGCTCTGTCGGCAACCACCTCCTGTCCGGCCAGTGTCTCAGTCCCATTGTCCTCAACTTCTCTTGTTTAATGCTGTTTTGCAAATTACTAAGTACTGGAAGTCTGTCACTCACAGTTCACATCCCATGTAAGGCCACACAGGAAAGGCAGAGCTGAATGTCTTGGTGGTGGTCTTTTACACCACTAATGAGATCATTACCACTAACTAAATACAAGCCCAGCCTCATGACCCCTGGGGAGTCACGGAGGCTGTGTGGGACATCAATATCATCCCAAACCCCCACTCCACTGCCTTCTGGCACTGGAAGCTAAACCTGTAATTAAAAGGCTGCTAAACTCTCTGGTTCCCTCAGTCTCTGAGCATCAGACACTTGAGTGACACCCCTGGTGGGGCACTGCCCTTGGCCCAGTCCCAGGGTGGTCAGGAACTGGCTGGCCCAGGTTATCCACTAACTGAGCACTTGGGAGGCTGACTTTAAGATGGCATGGTCCTGCCCTGGCCAGTATGGCTCAGTGGTTGGAGCATGGGCCCATACACCAAAAGGTTGCAGGTCTGATTCCCTGTCAAGGGCATGTAGTTTTGATCCCTGGTCCATGGGGGAGGCAGTCAATTGATGTGTCCCTCTCACATCTCTTTTTCTCTCTCTTTCTCTCTCTCTCCCCCTCTCCCTCCTTCCTTTCCACTCTCTCTAAAAATCAATGGAAAAAATATCCTTGGGTGAGGATTAACAAAAAAATAAATAAATAAAGATGGCATAGTCCAGCCTTCCCACAGCTCTCACAGAGCCCGAAGACATGCCCACGTGACCCTCAGTCCCAAGTCTGGGCCTAACACAGTCTAGATTGTAAAGTTGAGGAGGTGGGCCAGGAGTGAGAACTTTGTTTTTCATAAGCCACCAACATCTTCAAGATTGTCTTGAGTCTCGTTGGTATAATTTGACGTTGTGTTCAGCCCTCACTGTACCTAAACCAAGAGTGAATTTCTTCATTCACTGGAGATGTGAAGATGGCCACTTGGACCCACCATCATAAACAAAGGTAAAGTGTAAGTAAAGGTAAAGTCACAGTCATAGCCTATGACTATGAGTGTATGAGTGTGTGCAAGTGTGTGTATATGTGTGAGTGTGTTGAGTGTATATAAGTGCAGGTGTGTGAGCATATTTGACTGTGTTCTGAGTGTGTGTGTGTGTGTGTGTGTGCATGTGTGCTATGAATAATCAATTATTTCTTATTACCTATAAATTTCCTCTATCCTTCCTTCTAAAAGAAATGGTGAAAAATGAAGATATTCCAAAGCAAATAAATATTTAAAAGTACACACAAAGAAATACATTTACCTACTTGCATTATGTTTACAATAATTTATTTATTCTGGTAGATACCAAAATCTAATTATAATGGAATATCAAAATTCTGTGTAATGTTCTTTTTTAATATAAATGATCCTGTAGCGAATGCCTATTTCTAGTCTAATCATGTGGAACAGATCAATATACCCTTTTAATATGTATGCTTCGGGTTTCTCTTTCCTTTTGAAGGCACATCAGTGTGGAACTTATGGTGGTTCTAGGACTTGGATACCCTAAAGAAATCTTAATTCTTCGAGTGTCCCATTTTATAATTGCCACTTCCATCAAGCAGGACATTAGGACATTTACTGCTGCATTTATACCCTGTTGAATTAGGACAGGAATAAGCATGGCACCCATGCCACTCTGTTTCCACTAGGATGACCAAATTGGACAGAACCTAAAACGTAAGCCCTTCCTTGCCCGAACTTGGACAGAAGAGTCTTGTTCTCACAGCAGAGCGTTGATGGTGGCATTAACCATGCAATTGCTCTCAGCGCCTGTGCCTCCCCACTTTGCTATGTAAAAGTGTCTTCCAGCAGAACATCACATATGCTTTAAATAATTATTTAATAAATAAATATCAAGATTTTCATCAACCAAGAGGAGCTCTTCTCCTCATGACTTAGCAAAGCAGTATCACTCTTTATAGAGTGATGACATTTTTAAAACATTAAGCTTGCTCCCTCTCTTTGCAAATAGCTAAACCAGAACAGATAAGATGCAGAGTAAAGGTTTTTCATTAAATTCTTTTCAAGTTTTATCTCAGGCATAGAAATTTTCATGAAATAGAAACAATTTCCAAGTTCAGGGAACTGGAATATAATTTTGGTCAGTCTTTTAAGAATATAGCTTTATCTGAGTGGGTTTATTATTTTATAATGTACTCCTACTTAATCTTGTGCAGGCTCCTCTTTGTGCATTTTGCTGTAGACACACTGGCCTTTCTGTTTCTTAAACACTCCAAGGCTGATCCCACCCCACAACTTTTGCATTTGCTTTTCTCTCTGCCTGACTCACTCTTCCTCAGACTGTAACATGGTGCCTCCTTCTCCCACTCAGATCTCAGCCCTAATGCCTTTTATTCAAAACAGGACTTTTTGACTATCTCAGCACAAGGGGCTCCTAACCCCACTTCATTGTCTTAGAGGAATTTTTCCTTCTTTATAATTGTCTTCTTGTTCACTGTCTATTTTTATGAGGGCCTTGTCTCTTAATCTCCCAGAACAAAAAAATACGTGGCACATAATAGGCAATTGATAAATATTTGTTGAAGGAATTAAGGAAAAGCTATTTGGTATCCTCATTTGGAGCCCATTTGGATATCTCTTGCTTCTTTTTCAAAATTATATTTTATGGTGGCATCAAGCAAACGGGTCCACCAGGTTTGCCCCCATGGAGCCTGCACATTAATATATGTAATATACCATATTATATATATTATCTTGATACACTCGCCTTTGGTAACCAAATGTCTGCTGTGATCTTTACCCTCATAGTTATCATCCATAAAACTAAATACACTTCAGAGTACTCCTACATTAAGAACCCATAAAAACATGTGCTACAAAAGCTTAGAAGGATCATTTCAAAAATCCATTCTACCAAGTTTTCCCTCCTCTTCTCCAGAGTTCCTTTTGCATAAAAGTACCATCTCCCACACTAAAGTAGGCTTGTGGGGAAATAAAGCACTTCAGGCCATAACAGGTTTGGGTCAACCAACCCCCCCACCCCCACCCCACACACACACACACTGTGGTTATGCTATCCATTTAAAATATAGTTAAATTTGTTTCTGTTTATATTTCATTTTAGGGTTTTCCTACATTGTTGTTTACTTAATTTTTCTGAGTATGTAAAAGTAAACATGGTTCAAAAGTCAAATCTATACCAAAAGGTATTCTAAGAAAAGTGGCACCTTCACCTCTAGTCACTTCCACTCCATTCCCACCCCCATCCCCCCTACTCCATTCTCCTCCCACTCTCTTCCCATGTTCCAACCCATTCCCTACAGGTAACTAATCTTGTCGGTTTCTAGTTTGTTCTTTTTGTATTTGTTTCTGCAAAAAAATGCAAATAAGTGCATATTTTTAAATTTTCCACTCTTTCTTACACAAAAGGAGGCAGAGTATACTCTTTTGCACTTGCTTTCTTCACTGAACAACATATCCTGGAAATCACTCCATAGCAGTTCTCACTAACCCGCTTCAATGTTTTTTACAACTGCCTAGTACTCCACTGGGTAGATGTGCCATAGTTTGTTCACATACTCTCTTATGATTGGGCTTGTAAACAGTTTTCAGTATTTTGCAGTTATAACAATGCTACAATGAATAACCTTGTGTACATCTATTTTCGCAATGTTAAAGGTATGTTTTTAGAGTAAATTCCTAGAATTGGTATTGCTGGGCCAAAGGCAAGTGCCTAAGTAGCTGTGTCAGCTTTGCCAAATTGGATTCTCATCAGTGTGTGTGAGAACATCTATTTCCCCCACAGCCTCATTAACAGGGAACTTTTTAATGTTTTCCAATCTGATAGATGAGAAATGGTGTTTCAGAGTAATTTTTTTTTCCAACCCACAGATTTTATTCAGGTTTCATAGAGTGTCCTACTTGTCCTCTGTAGTAAGAATTTTTGAGGTCCAGGATCACCTATCGCATTTCAGTTGTCATGTTTCTTTAGTCGTTCTTCATCTGGATCACTCTCAGTCATTCTTTGTCCTCTTAATTTTGACATTTTGAAGAGATGGGGCCAGTTGTTTTGTAGAATGTCCTTTGATTTGAGTGTGTCTGATACTTCATCAGATTTAGGTTATTCAGGTGGCAGGAACACCCTAGAAGTGACTGTTTTCTTTTCATTGATCCCATCAGGTAACAGGCGATTTTGACTTGTTTCCATATTGGTGTTGTTAACTTTGATTGCCAAATCCTGGACTTGTCCTCCAAGTTTATCTGCTATAAAATTATTTTCCTCTTTGTAATAAGTAACTAACCTGTGAGGAGATTATTTGAAGCTATGTGACTATATTGTTCCTTCCTTTTAGTACATTGATGGCTCTTGCTTGAATCAAATTACTATAATGATTGCCAGATAGTGATTTTTAAACTCTAGCATTCCTTCTGCATGTATTAGTTAACATTTTGCTATAAGGGTCTTTTCTTCTCTTTTATTTATTTACTTCTGTCAGTATGGATCCATGGAGTTCAAATTTATTCAATGGGTTATAACTATTACTGTCATTACTTATTTTGATTCTCAGATTGTCCCAGATTTGGCCAGTGGGAGCTCCTTCAAGCTGGCTTTGGTGCCTGTCATTCCTTGAGCACATTCATACCTCTGGCACGAGATGGTCCACGCTCATTCTCCCAGCCCCGGCCTTGGACTCGGCCATTTTGCTAAGGACCCCTGATTCTTTTTAGTGAGAAGTGATATTAGAACCCAAGGTCTGGACGCCAGGTGTGCTCATAGCCACTGAGCTGTCATTGCTCATGTCCTTTCAATGGACAGACTGAGGAAAATAGCCATTTCACATCATTCTTACCTTTCACCATTTTATTTGTAGCTACTTTCTCTCACCATGAGAAGCCCGGCTCCCAACAAAATCAATATATTTATTCCTTTGCTCAATTCTATAATACATGTAAACTTGTTTCAGAATTACTATACCCACACCACTAGCAAACAATAAACTATTCATCTATTAAGTCAAATTTAACTTTTCTTTGCAGTTCTTTTGGTCCTTTTATTTTCAGACTGAGAAACGTGAAAGCACTGTAGCCAAAAGGTACTTGGAAGCTTTTCCCTCTTTTCTTTAATGTGGTTGTTACCCATATGGTATATGGTTAAATTTATTTGTTTCTGTTTATTTCCAACTTTAAAGTTAAAAAATATCCTTGTTGATTTAACTTGGCATTTTAATTTTTTGTTGTTGTTCTTGTTAATCCTCACTTGAGGATATATTTCCTCATTGATTTTTTTAGATAAGGTGGAAAGGAGGGAAAGAGAGAGAGAAACATTGATGTGTCCACATCGATTGATTGCCTCCTGCTCAGCTTGGGAATTGAATCTGCAACCCAGGTACAGGCCCCTGACCAGGAATCGACCCCATGACCTTTGGGTCTGCAAGCCGATGCTCCAACTGCTGAGCCAGACAAATCAGGGCTTAACTTTTGGCATTTTAATTATGATGTGTTTTGCTGTGTTTTGGGGTTCAACTTATTTGAGACTATCTGCACTTTCTGGACCTGAATATCTGTTCCCTTCACCATGTTGGGGAAGTTTTCAGCTATTATTTTTTTAAATGGGATTTTTTTGGTCCCTTTTTCTCTCTGGGACCCCATAATTCAAATATTGGCTTAATGTTGCCCCAGAGGTCCCTAAACTATCCCTTTTTTGTTTTTATTTATTTATTTATTTTTGATGTTTCTTATTTATTTGTTACTCTTTGAAAAGCTCATTTTTTACTGGACTCAGACTTAGAGGTAGAAGCTCTCAGAGAGGACAGCCTACGTCTCTTGGCAATCTGTTCCTGGTGTTTTTCTTTCGCCCCCTTCATTCTCTTAGCCAAAAGTTTAGCATATTCTGCAGCCTCTTCCTTCTTTTTCGTAGTATGTTGTTTCTTCAGAGAGCTACGCCGACGTTTGTGTTGCAGGACACGTGGAGTAACAAGGTGCTGAATCTTGGGTGCTTTAGTCCTGGGTTTCTTACCATCTTTGTTTAGGGGTTTTCTCACAACATATTGGCAGACATCATCTTCTTTAGAGAGACTGTAAAGTTTGCAAATTCTGCTAGCTCTTTTGGGACCCAGGCGACGAGGCACAGTAGTATCAGTGAGACTGGGAATATCTTTCCCCGCTTTTTTTGCAATGACCGAATTGAGAACACTGACATTGGCATCCACAATGCAACCCCAAACAGATTTGCACTTCCTCTCTCCGGTCCTCCTTGGTCTATAACAGGAATGCCCCTTACTCAGGAGCAGGTGGGCACAACCATGGGTCAAGACGCCCTGCTTCATGGGGAAACCTTGTTTGTCATTCCCACCACTGATTCGAACCACACAACCCTTCCATTCTTCACCCAGGGCATCAGCAGCAACTTCTGTGGCCATATGCTTCTCATAAAAGGTTCGAAGTTTGCATTCATCGTCCACTTCAATGAGTTTCTGTCAGCCAGTGGCTGGGAAAGAGGTGTTCAGCTTCATCCCAAAGCAGCCGACCACCTCCGAGGTGCCACGAAAACGAGAACTATCCCTTTTTTTTTAATTCCTTTTCCTTTTTGCTGTTCTGATTCAGTGTTTTCCACTACCTTGTCTTCCAAATCAATGATTGGATTCTCTGCTTCATTCTCGGCTGTTGATTCCATTTAATGTATTTTTCATTTCAGTTATTGTACTCTTTATTTCTGACTTTTATTTTTATGTTTTCTATCTCCTTTTTTATATTTCTTATCTCTTTGTTGAAGTTCTCACTGAAGTCACTGAACTTTTTTACTTTATTTAAAAATATTATTTTTTTCTTTATTGATTTTAGAGAGAGAGGAAAGGAGAGGAAGAGAGATATAGAAACATCAATGAGAGAGAACATCGATTAGCTGCCTCCTGCCTGCCCCCCACTGGAGATTGGGCCCACAACCTGGGCATGTGCCCTGACCGGGAATCAAATCAGCGACCTCTTGGTGCATAGGTCAACGCTCAACCACTGAGCCACACCGGCTGGGCTTTTTAACTTTATTGTTATTGTTGACATTATTTGAACTCTTTATCTGATAGATTGCTTACCTCTGTTTCATTGAGTTCTTTTTCTGAGGTTTTGTTCTGGTCTTTCATTTGGGACATATTTTTCTGTCTCCTCATTTTGGCTGTCTCTCTTTGTTTGCTATGAATTAGCAGAAACAGCCAACTTTCTTGGTCTTGAAGGAGTAATCTTGTGTAGGAACTATTCCTTTGTAGACTGCATGTGCTGGGTGTCTTCAGCAGGCTAGCTGGACCTGGAGTGTGCAGGGGCCACAGGAAGTCCTGGGGGGGCTGCCTCAGAGTAATTTTAAATTTGTATTTCTTCTAATATTAATAAAGCTGAACACCTTTTCATGTATTTAAGGGCCATTTTATGTCTTCTTGTGAATTGTCTATTCATGTCTTTTGTCCATTTCTATGTTCATTTTTTTGCTCTTTTTTCCTTTAAGTGTTAAGAAATCACTCTATATTGGAGATATTAACCCTTATTCTGTGGTACATGTTGGAAATATTTTCCCCCAGTTTGTCACTTGCCTTGTAAATTTTATTATGGTGTATTCTGTCAGGCAAACTTCAAATTTTATTTTATGTAGTTGTACTTATCAATTTTCCTCTGTCACCTGTGGACTTTGAGACACAGTTAGGGAGCCCTTCCTTGACTCCAGGTTATATAGGAATTCACTGCATTTTCTCCCAGTGCTTATATAGCTTCTTTTTTTTTTTTTTTTTTTTTTGGCTTTTGGGTTTGTTTGTTTGTTTTACATTCAGATCTCTAATTCTTCTGGATATTATTCTTGTGTATGGTGTGAGGTATGGATCTAATTTTATTTTTTCCTAAACTATTCAGTTTTCAGAGCATCAGTGATTAAAAGTCCCATTCTTTTAAAAACCGCCCTTGAGAGTGAGGAGGTGGAAGCAAGGAAGGAAGGAAGGAAGGAAGGGAGGGAGGAAGTAAGGGAGGAAGGGAGGGAGGGAGGGAGGGAAGGAGGGAGGAAGGAAGGAAGGAAGGAAGGAAGGAAGGAAGGAAGGAAGGAAGGAAGGAAGGAAGGAAGGAAGGAAGGAAGGAGCAGCAAGGCAAGATGTTACCTCTGTCTTCTGCATGTTTCTCATCTCAGACAAATCTCAAATGATGAGCGCATGCAGTGAAGGTGTGCCTGACTCTCTAGGGGCCTGTGAGCTCTGCCTGCACCACAGAGCAGCTGTTCCTATTCAGGCCTGAGCTTGTGTCCAGGACCAGTGGTTAAAAGCCAAGTTCAAATGACCAGTTGTTCATGAGGAAGGGAAGCCTGGGTCAGTGACTCTGAAGTGACAGCTGTTTCCTGCAGAGTCTGTGTAGCATCCAGTTGGTCTTAGCCAGCATTTCTAATTTGCTGGCACCAGCTGATCTCTATAGTTACCCACACCATCGGACAAGTCAGAAAAAGCACACGGGCCCCCAGGCTCTGGGCTGGAAGGGTGTATACAATGAGATGTTACCTACAAAGAAATCTGTAGCAGGAAACCTTCATTTTTTCAGACACTGGGTCTCCCTGTGCTTCTTGATGCCTCATGTCACTCTGACCCTTTTCGGCATGGAAGTCTCTGGAAACTTTGACAATGGAAGCTTCTTGAGATGTTATAATTTGGGGTTAATTTTGTTACCTGGATTGCTCTCATAGGTCAGAATCTTATTTCAGGGTCTCCTCCAAACTAAACTCATCCAGCACAGTAAGCGTACTGAAAGTATCTAACCTCGAGGACTCACCCTGGCTAGACACTCTGTAGACACTGCCTCTTTTACCTTCTCACGACCCTGTAAGGTTTGCTTTATTATTATATCCATTAGCAGGTGGGAAAAACTAGGCTCAGACAGGTTGCATTACTTTCTGAGGTCATCCAGTTGACGGTGGCATCAGTGGTAGGGCAGAATTTGAACCTAGTACCCTCCTTTGTAACTACCATGACTCCTCCCTGGTCAGACCAGTTTCCCATTGTCACCATGTTTAATAAGAAAAAAAAATCTGATAGATATGAGATGCTGAATTGTCACTTGCTAATTTCACTACTTACAAGAAGTTACTTGTGTCCCTGTCGATTCGCACCCCAGTTCTGGGTTGTTTTGAACAAACCCAGGCCCACCCAGGAGGAGAGTCTGAAAGAAATCAACAAATTGAACTGTCCATGTGACATCTTCAAAAATAACTGTTATGTGTTTTCCACAGGTAATACAATATTAAGTAGGAAAAAATGATTTTCTAGGTAGATCAGGTGCCAGTTATAAATTTAAAATGCAAATGGTGTGAGCTAGCTCCACTGAAAAAGTCCTGGGTACAGCTGACTAACATTAAATACAAAATGTCTTTCTGTCTCCGGCATTCATTTGCCAGTCACATTGTCAGTTAAAAGTAGTCATTTTGAAAGCAGTAATTCATTCTCTACAGTCCTTCCTTAACACAATTTCAGCCTGCAATTTATATGATAGGAAAATTACAACCTCAGTGCACTATATTATGTGATATAAATGTTATTGCAATTAAGCCTGCCAGGAATGAAAACACACACACACACATGCACGCATGCATGCACGTGCACACACACACACACACACACACACACACACACACACACACAGACCCAAATACACCTGGTCCATGACTTAGTCTAAGTAACCATTTTCTATAAACCAAAGGGCTTTGGACAAAAACTGGAGTTGAATGGAAGCAAGTGCAAAATGATCTGAGAAGGTCTGAGTTTTACCTTTACTCATCAGGATATGGTGTATTGGACTGACATTGTGAAGGTTACCAGTCATTCAGCCATTGAAGCTAGAAACAAAGAGTGATCCAAGATGCCTTCTTTTTCAACCCCAAAACCTATTAGGCTCTGTGACTTGAACTTTCTTAGACCTCTTGATTCTGCCTCATCATTTACACCCTCACAGCCACTTTCTTGGATCAGTACATCACATTTTGTTCTAGATTATCACAGGCACTCCCTAACAGTTCTCTTTGACAATGACATATCCATTCCCCTGTTTGTACTTAACACTGTTGTTCAAATGGCTCTCAATTACAAATCTTGTTAAGTTATTCTCTGGCTCAAATCCTTTGAAGGCTCCCCTGACAACTGTCCCATGCCAGAGTGTCATTCTTTGTCAGGAATGCCGCTCCCCAACTCACCTCCCACCTAAACTTTCCCACTTGGACATTCCTTGACATCCTTTATCAATTGGTTCAGACCCCCCTTTTCTGGGAAGCCTACTCCATTGCTCCCTCTAGTGGAGTAAATTTCTCTCTTTTTCTGTCTTCTATATCTGTTCATTGTGGCACTTAAAATAACTGTGTTTGTTCATGGCTGGATACTTCTTGGGAGCAGGATTATTATGAAAGAATCAGTACTGCCTCATTTCAGGACATTCTTGGCATGTTGAAAATGAAAAAAAACAATTAGGGAATGCCAATAAAAGGTTTCAAAATATTTTGGTTGTTGTACAATGAATGTATTCTTTAAATATTGTTGGGTGAATTCTGTGATTATGTGTACAGCCCCATTTGGAGAGGCCTTATAAAGTGGGACTCTAGGACAAATGGCTCTTCAGCTGCCTACCCTGATCTCCCATACATGATAGGTCCTATTCTTCATCCTCCATGGAAATCTCCCTCCCTGGAACATCAGAGACAATCAACAAATGTCAGTTCAATTGAATTTGAAAGAGCAAAGATTCCTTCAAATTCTAGGTTAATAAAAAGAATTTATTTTTTGCATGTGTATTTTTTAATCATAGCTCTTTTCTCTAGACGAATTAGACAAAGCTAGCTGATATAATAAATTAATTTAAAAGTGTAAAATGACTCAAAGACTTTAGAAGTTTTTTCCTCTCATGCACAAAGTCTATAGAGTGCTCTGACCATCAGGCATCTCTCCTTCAAGCAGTAATTCTAGGGCCCAGGATCCTTTCATCCCTCGGCTCTATCTTCCACATGTAGCTTCCAAAGTTGTCTGCATCATGTTAGAAAACAAAGGGAAAGAGAATGGCTGTTTATAAGTGGGGGTTTTCCACTCACATGCTATTGGCAAAGTGCAGTCACATGTGTACATACACCTGCAAGGGTGCTGGAAAATGTCATATAGTTGTGCCCGGGGAAGAAGACTGGCTTAATGAGCTCAGAGTCAGCCTCATCAATGTTTTTATATAAAATTTATACTGTCATGGCAAAAGGAAATTTTAAGTCTTAACAAAGAAAATAGTAACAACAATAATACCTATAATTTTTTGTGTTTTACATACCAGACACTGGTCTTTACATACATTGCCCCATTTTTGTTCTTGAATAATCTGTGAGGTAGGTATTATTGTCTGTTTCTTGAAGATGAAAAAAACTGAAGCACAGAGTGGTATAGTAATTTGACTGAGGTCACACAGCAGAGTAGGAATTTAAATTTGTGTCTAAGTTCAGAGTCCAGGGTTTTTCTTGGCTATCATGTAGTGTTTCCAAAAAGATTAGCCTTCAAATGGGTGAGAAGGTTCAACATAAAACAGAGTATATTTCAGAGAGCAACAATATATAACTTGTTAGAGAGGAGAGCAACTTTGGGAAGACATTCACTTAAACTCATTACAGGTGAGAAAATTACAGTTCAGAGAGGACAGACACCTAGTGTTAGAGCCACAACTGACACCCATAGTTCCTGACTTCCAGGCTTTTCAAGCCCAATGTCTTGTCCAAAGGAGTCATGAGACCAATAAATTAAGCAGTAATTGTACTGTTCAAAATGACTCTTAGCACTATTTTTTTTCCCTTTATTGATTTTAGAGAGACAGAGAGGAAGGGAGAGGGAGAGAGAGAGATAGAAACATTGATGAGAGAGAATATCGATTGGCCACCTCCTGCATGACCCCCACTGGGGATCAGGCCCACAACCTGAGCATGTGCCCTGACCTGGAATCAAACCTGCGACCTTTGGTGCATGGGTCGATGCTCAACCACCGAGCCACACCGGCCAGGCCTCAGCACCAATTTTTTAATTGGCAGGTACATATATCCATGTTAGACACTAAACAGGATGCCTTTTCCAGTATGGTTCTATGGTGGATCTTAATATAATCTACTTTCAAGAAACTTCTGGAATGGCTAAGAAAAGGTGATGTAGAATTCTCAGGCTCCCTAATTATACATTTATTTGACTAGGGAACACCCAGAACCTCAGCTTTTCAATATGGCAGTTAGACTGAATTTCCTTTTTTGAGTTTAGGAAGAGATCAGTCTTAACTTACCAAGAGACATGGTGGCTTGATTTACTGGGACTCCTTCAGCTTTCTAGGCCTGGACATCAGAGTCGAGGACTTTTATATACTTTGATGCTTCTTATCCCTCACCCTCAACCCTCCATCAACACACCTAATATGAGATATTTAGTATAGGTGACTGAGTTTGAGAAGAGCTGACAGAAATGCCTGTGGTATACTCCAAGTGAATCAGAACTTTCTGCATAAGTACGAGTCTAAATTTTTTCAGTCACTGTACCCAAACATATACATTTCTTATTCTTTTAGAACAGATGAAACTGTCTCTTCCCACCTTAACATGTCTGTAATGTAATCAGATCTGCTTTATAGTGTTTGCAAAAATAATAGCTAGTTTATTTATCTTTTGCTAGCCGCAGGCTGTCTTTGAGCTTTACTACTTTTTCAGCCTGATTTATAAAGGAACAAATTTTTATTGTGGCCAACCGTGAAAGTTCAATACATTTCCCTCTGTGTTCTATGTGTTATATAAATATAATGTATTTAAATAGGAAAATGACAACAAAGAAAAAATAATGGCATTGGACAGTATTCTGTTCCATCTTTGTGTCCTGGCTTGTTCTCTTCTTCCAACCTAAGAGCCACTTTTGACCTGACTTAAAGTTAAAGAGATTTCCAAAGCTGTAAGAAGTGCTATTAATTCAGAAAATTAGTCCTGACTACCTGGTTTTCAATTAGTTCATGGGAAGTGAGCTAATTTGGATTCTGTTCAGACTTGTAAACCTTTCGCTGCAAACAGAGGCACTGAGCACTGCTGGAATGACAACCGGTTGAGGTTTATTAGTCAGTGAGCCAATGTTTTCCAAGTGAGTGTATGGTGTGAAAAGGCCCAATTTTGATAATAGATGTGCCTTTCTGAGCTTTTAATACTGTGTTTAATTGGGCTCAAAATTCAGGCTCTCAGATTTAGCATGAGTGCTGGCCAGCATAATCAAAAGAGCAGTAAAATGTACAGAGTGGACGGCACTTCCAACTTTGACTCAACAGCACCAAGAAAGTCCTCACATGGAATCTGTGGTTTTAAGCATATTTTGCATGAACAAAAGGACATTGTGAGAAATTGTCTTGATTGGGCTAAGTGCCTTGCTGACATGGAAGATTGTTAAATAATGAACAAAGAATTTCCTGATTCCAGTTGTTGGAAGAGCTGCTACATTCCAAGCCACCAAATGTGGGTCAACGGTGCACTGTCAGCTGGACTAAGTGCAGACAAAGCGCCAACGCCAGAGCTGCAGGAGCCTGTCCTGCCTCCACCCACATCTGACGGGCCCTTTATGCGGGCAGGTGAGGTGTCATCCAGTGACTCTCTCGTGTGTGGTACTTCTTCCTGATTAAGCAAACTGAAATGCTGTCCATTTTGAAAAGATTCACCAATAGTGCCTTGAATACATGATTTTTAATAAACTATTTATCATAAACTCAGTCAGTAACCAGAATTTGAACAGAGAAACATAAAAGGACCCGTTTTCTGTTTTTAATTCCTGTTTCTATTGTGATTCTTTCCTTCTTGCTGTTCTTTCTCTTACAACTTAACATGTTTTTTTTTTCTTTTCTTTTCTTTCCTTTTCCTTTTCCTTTCCTTCCTCCCTCCTTCCCTCCTTCCCTTCCTTCCTTTCCTTTCTTCCTTTCTTCCTTTCTTCCTTAACAACAAACACTTATTTCTCACAGTTCAGGAGGCTAGGAAGTCCAAGACCAAGACACTAGTATGGTCATGATCTGGTGAGGGCCCTTTCCTAGTTCATAGCCACTGCCTTCTCTCTGTGTCTTCACGTAGTGATCTTACTTCCTTATCTTGTAATAACTGCATTGAAGATAAAATTTTATATCTTAGGTCTTCCACACATATATTGATTGATCTGTAGTGTTTTTGTCATTCAGGTCTAAATATTTCTTTTGAAACATTCATTATTATTTCTTTGTTAACTCATGAATTTTTCAGATGGATGTTTTTAGTTTCTAAGAAGTTGAAGAGGTTTGGGCTGTCTTTTTAGTTTTAATTTCTTTTTTTTTTTTTAATTTATTGATTTTTTTTTTTTTTTTTTGAGAGGAAGGAAGAGAGAGAGAAACATCAATTTGTAATTTGTTGTTCCACTTATTTATGCATGTATTGGTTGATTCTTGTATGTGCCCTGACAGGGAATCGAACCCACAACCTTGGCATGTCAGGATGATGCTCTAACCAGCTGAGCTACCTGGCCAGGGCCTAGTTTTAATTTCTAATTCAGGTTCATTTTAGTCAGAGAACAGGCTTCTAATCTACCAACTCTTTAAGGTTTGTTGAGAATTTCTTCATTTAAATATGTATGTTTCAAAAAAGAAAATCTATTTTCTAGAGTCGATATGTCTATGTACATTTCTTAGATCAAGTTTATTTGCACTGTTTGATTTATCCTGAACAATTTTGAGTTTGCGTTAATCTCTTTGCTTCTGAGAGTTGGGTTATAATCCCCCATTATGCTTGTAGATTTATTTATCCATGCTTCTTGGTCAGCCTTTGCTTTCTATAACTCAAGGTGAAATTGTTAGATTCATGAATGGTTTATCACATTTATGGATATTTCCTTTTTAAAAACCTGTCATCTCTGTCTTTTCCCATATTAACATTTTGTACCCTAAATTCTATTTTGTCTGCTATGAATACAGCTATCAGCTCTTTATTTGCAAACTTTCTGTGTCATTTTGTAGTAATTTGTAAGTATTCTTGGACTAATTTGTTTTACAAAAGAACCCAAAGAGCTTTAAAATCACTCAGTAATAAATCTAGCATAAGGCTCAGAAATTTTAAAAAAACAAAACCAAAAAAAAAGAACTATCCACAAGGTTCTTAAAACAATTTCAAAATCTATAGGAATTACAGAAACAAAATTAGTTTCCTTCTTTATTTGTCCACCTGCACTTGGGAGTTTTTGAAACCTGGAGCTGCTGGCTTATTTGTTTTCTTATCTTTCAGGGAAATCTTGGACAACAGCTCTGGGATGCAAAGTCCTGAAGATCATTTCCCCAGTAGAAAGGCAATAATGGTGTAACAGCTCTCCATGTCCTTCAGGGAGTGTTATGTTTAGAAGAGAAAAAACATCCCTAAAAGCATTTGTGAGAGATGACTGAGTGTTTTTATCATCAGTGATAGGAACTTTTCCCCCATAAATATACGGCATTCAATAACACAATCTCCTTTCCCAGCTACATGCATGCGTCCTTCAAAGCCACTCTCCCTCCAACCACGTGACCATTCAGCAGAGAAAAATCAGCCCGTTTACATAACAGCTGTTACTGTGAGCGTTGACATATTACTTCAGGGCCTTCCGCCTATAATGGGTTTTTCAAATGTGTTGCCATGTTCAGTTGATTAGTTGTGGGTGATCTGAAATGTCAAACTATTAGCCTTGACAACTACTGCCAAGGTTACTATCTTTGGAAAATATCTTTTTAATAATATAACTGTTTGTGAGTGGAAAAGGTGATGCTCAAAATACAAAGTAACAATAAGTGTGGATTACTGAACTACCAATGGCTTCAGTTTTTCATTCTTCTTGGTGATACGTGGTCTGGGGCTTCTTTTTAATGAGCAAGCACCACCAATACACCCCTAGGTTTCCGTGAACTACACAAATGTGGATTTCAGGATTCAAAATAGAAGACAGAGAAGAGACAGAGGACTGACAGAAACAAACATTTTGAATTGAAGAGCTCTACCATCTCCTGGGGGTTAGATGTCATCAAGTCATTTGAAAACCTGCCCACAGATGAAGGTTTACAAATCTGGCTCTGATATAGAGGAGGTCTTAAAACCCAGATTTGCACATTTCAATGGTCAAGATGTCCTGGCAGTCAGAGAACATGCAGGGAGACAGTATAGTCTTGGCCCCTTCTTTTCTCATCCTTCACTCATCTATATCATTCCCACCCAGCAGCTCCCAGTGTTTTTACCAGTGTCTTCTAGCTAGTGATATTCTTAATTATAGTGTACTCTTCCCTGGTCCTTTCCTCTACACATAAATTAAACTACCATCTCCTTCCCCTCGCCTACATGAGAGTTATTCCCAATAACTAAATATTACACTGGGACATCAAGGTAGTCTGAGACTCTACAAGACTTACAGTGTAGGGTCACCCTGTCAAAAAGGGGTCAGCAATTGTCAATGTATTTTTCCCTCTTGGGAGATACATTTCCATTATAATCCAAGCTTCCTGGTAATTACACCTTAGCCTAGGGATTTTTTGCTGGGCTGGGAAATGCTGGTAGAACAAACCAACAAACATCTACCTTTTATTATCAGAGTGACATTGACACCTACCCAATGAAAGAAATCATAGACTGCTCCATGAAAGCAGTTACCACCACCACTAGGAGCTCAGAGGCCAACGTGGGACTGACCCACATAATTAAGGTTTCAACAAAAGGAAAAAGACCACATATCATGTTTTCACGTTAATAAGCACTGAGAAGCTATGATGTTGTCTTTTTGTTGCTTTTCACAACAAAATTGGTTGATATCTTCCACAGCAATCTGTTTTATTAAATGGATAAAGTGGGAAGTTTACACATGAAGAGAGAGAGGATTAAAGGGACATTTTATGATGTATGAAAATATGAGAAACAGTGTGTCTTTCCTGCATCTATTTTTTTAGAGCAGAGGTTCTAAAACTACATTACCATAATCCCAACTCAGATTAGTAGTGAAGATTTCAGACACTGTCAGGCTGGTGGGGAAGATACTTGGGGACAGGGGGTCATTTGCTATCACAGTTTAAAGAACCCTAAAGAAGGCTGCCAGCTCTTGAAGAAAGGCTGGGACTGCAACAGCACTTGGCAACAAGTGCAGGGAGACTCTGTCTTTCAACTTTGTCCCCATCCCCAGACCACCTGCAGATGCAGAAAATTGGCAATAATATAATTTTTTTTGTAAGATGTATGCAAATTTCAGAATGTTTTATTTCATCAGCTCAATACAAAATGGTGATTTAAAAATTTAATGGATATAGATTCTGAAATGTGTTACAGATTTTAGTTGAAACTGATACATGGGTAGAACTTGAAGAAATATTGAGTTACACTGAATGAAGTCCAAAGATCAGCAAACAAATTGTGTCAAGGGAGTTATAATTTTAAAAGTGCATTTTTGCTACTTTTTTCTAAAGCAGACTTCTTTTTATTGAGAACACCCTCAGTATAATGTTTTAAATGCAAAAAAATAAAATACAGAGAATTACAAAGGAAAACACTTGAAATGCAGTTATCAAAATATTTTTTTTAAATATGTAATATAGTAATATGTGTACTTCTTTTTCTCAGTGCATTAAATAACAGGTTCTAGTGGTGAGTTTAGTAATCCTCGTAATTTTGAGGTAGTTTGATGTCTCTGTAACAACTATAACATGAGGTGAAGATATCTGATTTCTATTGATGACAAAGTCACAGGTACTATTGATACTATTGTGGTTTATTGTCTACATTCATAATTAAAGAAAATGCCCAGTTTCAGTTAGAAGTTAGTAAAAATGATATAATTATTTTCTCACTCAAGATCACGGACCCTCTAAATTCCAACCATGGACATTTTGGGAGCCCATAGACTCCAGATTAAGAACCAGTATTTCACTGGCCAGCTTGGCTCAGCAGTTCAAGCATTGGATTCCTGGTCAAGGGTACATACAATCCCCAGCCCTGGTCAGGGTCATGTGGGAGGCAGCCAATTGATGTGTCTCTCTCACATCAATCTCTCTCTCTCTCTCTCTCTCTCTCTCTCTCTCTCTCTCTCTCTCAATCTCTTCCTCCTTCCACTCTATCTAAAAAGAAACCAAAGGAAAAATATCCTCGGGTGAGGATTAAAAAAAAATTTTTTTTGTAAAGAACCAGTATCATTTTTATAAGCCAACAGCCAACACTTAACTGTATTAATGCTCTGCCTTTTTTTTTTTTTTAATCCTCACCTGAGGATGTTTTTCCATTTATCTTCAGATAGAGTGTGTGTGTGTGTGGGAGGGAGAGAGAGAGAGAGAGAGAGAGAGAGAGAGAGAGAAACATCAACCAGTTGCCTCCTGCACAACCCCAACCAGGGATGGGGACCGAACTGCAATGGAGGTAAGTGTCCTGACTGGAATCAGACCCACGACTCTTTAGTTCTTGGGCCAATGCTCTAACCGCTGAGCCAAACTGGTCAGGGAAATGCTCTGCCTTTTTAAAAGGAAGGCACCACCGACCTGCTTGTTCCACAACATAGGCCTAAGCACCTCTCACTAAAGCTCATGGAGGCTATCATGAAACACTGACCTTCCCAGTCTTCATCCCATAATGGGTTAATGGTACCCAATCACAGAGGTTGAGACATTCCTCTATATCATAGCAATCTTGCCAAGTGGAAATTTCTGAAAAGTTTAATCAGTTCACCGTGGCAGTAGAGTAAAACAACACTGTTCGCATACATACAGTAATTCCTCCTGGAATAACTATTGGGCCTGGAAATTCCATACTTTCCCAACTCTTGATAGAATCTCTGATAGAAGTCTTCTTGACTGCTGAGTTTCTGAAAAAGAAACAAATGGATTTTTTTCCTTAAAAAATTTTACTCAAAAATATTTTTAATTAATATCATTAAGGAAACAAATAGAAATTGGACTGTTTTGAGAGGCAATGTAATACGATAAAAAGTGTCTCCAGGGTCAAACAGATCTGGGTTCAAATTCCAGTCATATATTTATTAAATATGACCCTGAGTAGGTATTTAATCTTACCAATCCTCAGTTTCCATAGAAATAAAATGTGCATGGTAGCACATATCCCATAGCAGCATTGTGAGGACAGAATGAAACGATTAAATATATGTCTACACTTAGAACGGTGCCTTAAGCATAGTGGTCAGTCAAGCAAATGCTGTCTTACTCTCTCCAAACACAATAATTTCTGCCACCTCCCTTTTTGTTATGTTGCTCTTTCGAGAAGTGGTACAGATGTCAACCTTCTCAACAGAAAAATGCTGTGCTCTACTCTTGATATTGTTTATGAAAATGTACATTTGAAAAACATATTTTTATAGCACATGTCAATTTCCCAGAAAGGAGTAAATGCTAAGTTTCTGGGGCAGAAAAAGAATTCCAAATATAGAGGGGAGGAAGGAATCAAAGCAAGAAACTATTAAAGAATAAAAATATGTGGAATATAATGAACAAAACAAACTGCTGAACAAAATACACGCAGAGACAAAGAAGTAGGGCACAGACTGAAAAACCTCAGAAGAGGGGGTGGGGGGAGGGAAGAGATAAAACACAGAGCTTATAAGCATGATTGCGTAACCAATGGGGACGGGTGGGTGGGGATCGGGAGGAGGGTGTCAATGGGGGAAAAAAGGAGAAACATCTGTTAACAAAAATAAATGAACAAAAACAAATTTTTGTTAATAATAAAAATATTTTATTCATGTCCAATGACAAAATCCCAAGGAGATAAATTGGGGTTCCCAACACCAAACCTAAACATAGTTATTCAATTATTCATGTGAACAGTGCTGCTGATTCAAATAACACAGAGCACTATATAAATTTGTTTCTCTTCTTTTTTATTTTGTCTGATAAAATCGATTCCTTTAAACATTGCTTAATATTCACAGGAGCAGTCAATTTAAATGTATCCCACTATGTTATGCTCCCTCAACTTTTTTAAATTCAGCTTTGGTACTTATTTTAGGCAATGATTAAATATAACCTAAGCCCTGGCTGGTTTGGCTCAGCAGTTGGAGCGTCCGCCTGCGGACCAGAGAGGCCTGGGTTGGGTTCCCGCTAAGGGCATGTACCTCGCGTCGCAGTTTGTCCCCGGCCCCAGTTGGGGTCATGTGGGTGGCAGCCGCTGGATGTATCTCTCTTACATCGATGTTTCTCTCTCTCTCTTCCTCCCTCACTCCCTCCCCCTCTATCTCAAGATAAATGCAAAAATGTCCTCAGGTGAGGATCGTGTCATGAGCTGCTCTTGCTGTTTCCCAGGTCAATTTAGGAAATTTGGGTCTTACCAGGTCAATTTAGGAAATTTGGGTCAAATGGTAAGAATTTGAATGTAAGGATATCATCTATAAAGTGAGCAACAAAAAGCAACCTTCTTCAGAAATGATACCTTTTTGTGTCCAATGATATTTTGTTAAAACAAAATCTTTAAATAAGTAATAATTATAACAACCAACATTTCTTGAACATTTACTTACTATATGCTGGTCACATGAATTACCTCATTTGTCCATCACAAAAACCCTAGCAGTCAGGTACTATTATTATCTCATTGTAAAGATCTAAAACTGGTTTATAGAGCTGAGTCAATGTGGAACAGAAAGTGGAAGGCAAAGTAAAAATATCAATGTCTGTGGGCAAACACCATTCAATAAACTCTTATTCTCGCATCACCAACTCAAATGTACTACAACTAGCCATCTATTTACAGATCTTTAAATGAAACTACAAACTCCCCCAAATATAGTGGCCCATCAGCTTGGACCATCCCTGGCAGTCTTTATCCAGAAACTTCAGCTCAGGTGCTGAAAACATTGTCATCAAAACAAGCAAAACAGACTCAGAAATGAGCGCTGCCCTTTCTCCAGCTCATACTTGGGCAGTGGCTACCTAAGGAAATGGTCCTGACCTATGAGGGTCAGGGCCTGGGGGATAAAAAAATCCCATCAATAGGTAAATAGTTGGACATCTACCCTCATCCTTGACAACATTAAAAGGACAGTAAATCATTTTTACTCTTCAAATTGTTTACTACTGTGAGAGCTGGGAGCACCCAAACAGAAAGACCTTCTTAAACAGGTGCAAAATACTCACCATTGCCATCAGAGAGTTAACTTTGACAATGCAAAAGTATACCTTCCAGAGAAGCCTAGAGTTTCTGTTTGCTCTCCTTTCCCCCAAATGTGATCTTGTCCATAGTTTTTCCTATAAAAAGGCTATGGTCAGGTGAAAATCTAACTTGGGAATCCTGGAATTCTCCCCAAAAGGCAATGTGCTTGCCCTATAATGCTACCAGAGAAAGGTTTCCCATCTGGATTTTTAGAGTAAGAGTTTCATTTTTAAAATTGTCTATATTTGCTACATAAAGCATTAGAGACATCACTACTGTTTTTTTTTTTTCATATTGATTAAATTAGGCTTAGTTATGTAAAACAGTCAATAAAACTGAGCAGTTTTAAATCAACATTCCACCCCAGTTGCTTTTTATTTTGGTTTTGTGGTGTTAGCAACTGTTTCTAAGAGAGCCAAGTTGTTGTCTATTAATTTTTAAAATATTGTTCAATTACAGTTGACATTTAATATTATTTCATATTAGTTTCAGGTGTACATTTATATAATTTATGAAGTGATCCCCATGGTAAGTCTAGTATCCACCTGACACCATACATAGTTATTATTATTAACTATATTCCCTGTGCTGTACTGTACATCCCTGTGACTATTTTGCAGTAAGAGAGCAAAGTTTAATATTTAATTTACCAAGAATCTTCCCATCCTACTAAAGGAAACTACATGTTTTTATTCTACACTGAACTTCCACCATCTTACTTTTAACAGTCATTATGTCCTGACCCACATACAGAAATTGACACAAAGATCAATAAAAGAATGATCACCATCATTAACACTATATAAGCACCATTCTATTAAAATTAGGAAGCACACTTGTTACCTTCCAAGTTCTTAACATTTCTATAGGCACATTCAAGGAATGAATGAAAAGGAAAATTCAACAAGAATATAATCATATACCATTTATTGAGTATTTATTACATCATAGGCAATGATTTGATTCTGGAAGGTAAATATAACAATTTCCACTTGAGACACAAGGAAGCTTAGAGTAAGAGAGGTGAGTGAATTTCCAAGCTCCCACAGCTGGTAAGTGGTAGAGCTGGGGTTTAAACCCATACCCTTGACACTGGACCTCACATAACCTCCGTCCTGAAGAAATGCATATACAGCCTGGGGAATAAAACTCACATGCACAAAGGCTGGCTGTGCAAATTACCTGAGAGAACTCTTAGAGGCCTAGAGGTGTAGAAAATGAGCTGGCTATGAAATAAGTAGATCTGTTGTATGGCTTGCCTTCCAGAATCATCTCAGCAGGATTTTAAATGACTTCTAACAGTATTCTAGGGAATTACTCAATAATAACTCTCACAGCATCTTGATGAAAAGATAATGGTATATCCATTGGGTATCTTTTTTTTTTTTTTCCCATGGGTGACAAATTAAGGCATATAAAGGCTAATAATGTTATCTGAGCTTTAACAGAAAATCAAATAAAATTATAGTGAAAGAGTTTTACAAGAGTGAAAAACACTATTCAAATATAAGGCATTATTATGAAGAAGGCTGATACTCCGTAACATACCACACTCTAAGTACATTTTACTGCCTAACCTAGGACATCCTCATTTAAGTGTGATTTTTCTAATTCATTCACTCATTTACCTAATATTCATATGCCAGACATCATACTCTTGAACTAGGAACCAGAGGCTACAAAGGAAAAAGGAGAGGAAGCAAAGACTAGCTTTTCTAAGTGCTAATAAAAATTGCAATTCAGTGTATCGGAATAATATGCCAGGAACATGCCGAGCTGAGAAACACTGGTTTCATTTGCATGTAAAAGACATTCAATTAATGAGAATTGATTAATTGATGGGCTGAACTAGACTCCATGGGGCAAGCTGGAAGAGCTAGATCATTTAAACAAATGCCAAAGGAAGTTTTGGCTGTAAATCACTCGTGGCTTTCTAATGCAATATATCAGGAGGTGTAAATTGTTTATAAAATATATTTTTGCCCAATAGTTTCTTCACAGTTCTTTCTCTTAAAACAGTTATTTATGTGGTCACTTTGGAGTCCAGTTTTTTCATTCTAAAAATTTGAATGAGTTTTTAAAATGTGATATCCATTACTATTTCATGATCCAGCCAACAACACAGGATCCTTCCATGTTTAATTGGAGATCAATTCATTGAAAGCCTGGGCCTCTCTTGCTCACAGCCGCAAAGCCCATCCAAGCGCCAACATCTCCACCTTCAGGAAATAATGCAAAATTCACCTCAGCACCCAGTCTTTTGTGGATATAGGATCAAACAGCACACCCTACAACAACCTTGTATGGATTTTCTTTTTCATTTCTTCCACCCACAACCCTCAACCTCTTACCCTATAAAATACTCTAATTTTTTTTTAAATGTTTATTGATTGATTTTACAGAGAGAGAGGAAGGAGGGAGAGAGAGAGAGAGAGAGAGAGAGAGAGAGAGAGAGAGAGAGAGATTGATTTGTTGTTCCACCTATCCACGCATTCGGTGGTTGATCTTTGCGTGTACCCTAACCAGGGATCACACCCACAGCCTTGGGGTATCAGGATAATGCTCTAACCTACTGAGCTACCCAGCCAGGGAAAACACCCTGATTGTTAAGGCTGATCTCAAGCCATCTGTTTCCCCCATCATCAGAAGATGATGGGAAGAAGGAAACAGTCTGCCCTCCTCTGCTGAAGAGCAGGCCTCTTTCAAAGGTCTTTCCAGACAATCCAGCAGACACTCAACATCTGAGTCAGAAACAGATGTCCAATGACAGTTCTGAAGGAAAAAGAGCATAAAAATAAAGACTCAAGGATTCAACACATTTCTCTGACCGCATAAAAAGTGTTGGTGAGAGTTTCAGGGAATTGCGAAGTTAACAGTTGAGTAATCTCAGAAGAGACTGGCTCAGGTCAGCACTGAGGTATTCGAACAATGCACATTTCTTTTGTCTTTTAATCAAGGTCTCATGGCTTCAGTTTAAACCAGTGGGCTATTCTATCCTGACACATTATTCAGCAAGCTCCACCAGTGTCAGAAAACATCACCTCAGTGATTGTTGGATTGCTTGTGGTGCCCCTTACTCCTCCCAGTGATTATGTCTAGAGCAGCACTGTCCAACGGAACTTTCTGCAATGATGGAAATGTTCTTTCCATCTGCAGAAAGGACAGTGCAGTAACCACTAGCCTCAGGTGGCTCTTGGAGCTCTTGAAATGTGCCTACTGGGACTAAGCAACTGAATGTGTCTTTTTCTTTCATTTTAATTAATTTTAATTTCAATAGTTACATGAGACTAGCAACCACTGCCTTGGGCAACACAGTTGATGCAAAGTCACAGGCAGAGTCAGGAGTTTGCCAGGAAAAAGCCTGTATTCTGCCAGCTATATCTCTAATAAACTGCTTCTTCCCTGACTTCTCTCTGCTTCCATATGCTAGTCCATTTCTCATTTTTATTTTCCCATGCTATCATACTTTAAAGTGCCCCCCCCCCAATTAAAGGCCAATCTCAGCAGAAAAGTGGGCAAATCCCAGAGAAAATCTTGGGTTTCACGATTAACGTGTTTTCAGAAGTTATTTTTTGTTGCCATGTCTTTTATATGATCTAATTAGAATCAAGCCAGCTAAACACTTCATGATATAATTCATTATTTGGCCTTTGCTCTCCAAGGGGAACAATTTCCAGAGCTGCACTCCAGAGCCCTTCTAGTGGACATCAAGCATTTTGCCATGTGTTCCTAAACTTTCTGATGATCACAATCACCTGTAAGCTCCTTCAATGAGCTTTCCAGAGCCTCTCCTTGACCTGAATCAGAATGTGCAGAGGTGATTCCCCCACCTCTTTATATTTGATAAGCTCTCCAGTACTAGAGTAACCAAGCACTTGCACTTGGGCCAAATTTGGGAAGTCCTGACCTATCAAGCGTGAAATCATCAACCGGAATGCTCTCCTCTCTCCATCCCCAGAGCTGGTCCAGTAGGGGCTTTGAACAGAAGAGAATTTCAATGGTGCATTCTAGGAAATGTTGTGGTTTCAGGGGGAAAAAAACATTTCCAGCTTAAACTCTTATCAGGAAGAAGTTCTTTCTCCCCTGAGAAATTGAACTGCCCATCCCACCATTGAGGTGTTTCAGAAAATGCCACAGAGTCAAGCAGGGAACACAGACAAATGCTCAGTGCCCATTTAGAAGGTATTAGAAAGCAGGCTACCCAAACCAGGGTTCCATTCCTAGGGTTTCAAGTAGAGCAGAAATGCAACTGTACAGAAGAGACCAAGAGCATCACAGGACAGCATGAGAACAGCATGGACCCTCAGAAGACATCAGGAGAAGAGGATTTCCTCCAAGCCTCTGCAATTTCACTAGTTCCTTTATGAAGAGGAACTAGTAGTTTACATCAAAATATTTTAGTTGGTTATATTTCCAGATTAGTTTCTATATGGTAAAATGAATATAGTTTTAATTCTCTAGGTGTGGAGCCAACCATGTACAAGTCTATTTGTCATCTTCATAAAAATTTCAAGTTAATAAACCTTGTGAAAGTTGCTGTGTGTGACCACGAGGATGGAATGAACCATCGTAATGATACCAGTCAGGATTCTGGTGTGCCCAACCAACCCAGCCAGCTGCCCACACAAAATAAAGCCTTATTTGGGCTAATTTCTCTGCCAGATCATTTGAAAACACAATCTTAAAATTTTGAGAACTAGAGGCTAAAAGATGGTACCTCTGTTTTTTAATGCTTATTTTCCCTCCTTTCCATTATATTTCTATGCCAAAGACTAAAATATTTGCCCAAACTATGCTGCTCCATCTTTTTCTTCCTCTTCAAGAACTCTCCTGAGGGAGTGGTAAGCCGAGTTTTTCAGAGCTTTCTCTTACAAGTGTGGATAAGGAGAAAATGTATAACATCAACCACATTGGTGGTGAGAAGGCAAACAAACAAAATAGATGAGGCAGCCTTGACCAGTTTGGCTCAGTGGTTAGAGGGTCAGCCTGCAGACCAAAGGGTCGTGGGTTCGATTCCAGTGAAGGGCACATGCCGGGATTGCAGGTTCAATCCCTGACCCCGAGGGATCATGCCGGAAGCAGCCAATTGATGTGAGAGATGTTGCTCTCTCTCCCTCCCTTCCACTCTATCTAAAGAATCAAGGGAAAAATATCCTCAGGTGAAGATTAACAAAAAACAAAAACAAAATAGATGAGGCAATGCTGTAAGCCACATCTATTTGTTTTAGATTTTCTTTAGTCTATAAGAACTGAGGCTAAAATAGATAATGTTATTTCCCTTGAAATGAATGTAGGTGGCTATTAGAGACAATCTCCCGATCCCATTGAGTGCTCTAAACTTCAAGGACTTTCTCTTTATTCCTGCACTAGAAATGTCTTGGGGTTTTCTGGAAGTGGAGATCTGAAACCCAAGAGGGCTTCTCTTTTACTAGTTTGTGACTCTGACCTTTTGAAGAATTTGGCTGCATTGGAGATGGAGATGTAGGCAAAACTAGCCAGACACTCACTTCATTCACTTAGTGACCACACACTAACACACTCTCAGTGGTTCTGTGGGTTCCTCTTTTTTGCTGTTGAACATTTCTATTCTTGCCATATTATGTTTCTGTGCCTCTGTTATTAGATGTATCTGCTCAGACAAGTTTGCTATCATTTATCTCAGTTACAGTGACATCAAGCACACCATTAGTCCTGCTAAGAATTATCCTGACTCCATGAAGATGCCTTCATAATTTTGAAGGAAAGCCACCCAAATTATAGTGTGTGAGGTAGAGAGTTCATACCAGTTTATATATGTGAAGATCTTCAATCATTATGCTACATTCTTTTTTATTCATTTTTCCTGGAGTAGGTTAAACCTCTTAAATGAAGATCCACGTGTTCAGATGCCAATGGGAATAGAGTATGTATGGAAACAGATACATTGCTTGAATGTGTTTATTGCTTAAGTGCCATTTCTGCCTTCATCTCTTTCATCGCCTTCTTGCTTTTAGAAAGAAATCTGGTATTTACAATTATTTTTCATTTCTCCCATATGTGTGCTGGTTGAGTGTGCTGGGAGCCTTAGCACGTGTTTTCCTTTCTCTCTATTTCTTTTCTTTCTTTCTCTCTATTTCTTTTCTTTCTTTCTTTCTTTCTTTCTTTCTTTCTTTCTTTCTTTCTTTCTTTCTTTCTTTCTTTCTTTCTTTCTTTCTTTCTTTCTTTCTTTCTTTCTTGTCCTCCTCTTTCTCCTTCTTCTTTTTTATTGTTGCTCTGGTCATTTTGTAAAATAATCGTTCTGGGAGCTTTAGTTGTTTTCTCATTTTTAAAAAAACAAGAGATGCTATATAATTGCCTTCAACTCCAACAGTAAAAATAACTTGCATTGGTTTTTAGGATTAGCACATCTCTTAGCCCATGCACAACCAAACACAACTGTCAAAGGCAGGAGAGAATAGTGGCCAACTGGAGAAATGCAGGCAGGATTTCCACCTCTTCAATGACTCTGCGTTTGTGCGCCCCCTGCTGGCTTTGTTTATGGTAACAGCTCTCGAGGAACCAGACCTGCGGAAACAGGTGCTTTGGTATAAGTAGAAGAAAATGAAGAATACAAAAATGTCTTCTACTATCTAAGTATTAATAAGCTTGGACTCTCCCCAAATGGCAAAGAATAGATATTTTTTGAAAATTTCTGCCTTTTAATTGACTGTCCCAGGAAGTTAGTTTCCCGTGCTTTTAAAGTACCTGTTCATACAGCACTGTTTTACCATTTATCATAATAGAGGCTCCAAGCAGGACACTTGGCCTTAAGGAAGGGATGTGTGTGTGTGTGTGTGTGTGTGTGTGTGTGTGCGCGCGCGCGCGCACAGGCGTCACCCATTTCCATCAGGTGCCCCCCTTTTTTTTAAAATATAGGCAACTGGCATTTCCTCAAACTTCTATAAGATGTTTTGCAAACACATTTGCAAGGTTCCCACCTCAACCACTGTCACTTCTAGCCAGAGGACTGCTTCCATATAGACACTGTGGACCACCACCCCACTTCTAATATGGTGAAATGTATCTGTTTACCTGTCTAGTTACATATAATAGAAGTATTACCAAAAGATGATTCTGAAATTTTGTTGTGCCTCCAAAATGTAGCTTATTTGTCATAACAGCAACAATCTGGTAACCAGCCAAAACCCTGAGCATGAACAGCCCACCCGTAGGTAGCCTGCTAAGGCCCAGGCTGTGCTCATCTCTGTATTCCAACATTCCTGGGTAAATCTGGAGAGTGGTAAGCCTTACTTGGCAGGCACATATGGGTAGGGTAGGTCAATGCTCTTTTGGGGCTGAGACCTCAGACTATCACAATAGGAAAAGAGAATTTCCTCTGATTGGCACAGAATAAATATGGCTTCTGGTGCTTGGCCAGCATGGGCTCCAGAGAAGCAGCAGTGGCCACAGCACAGACCAGAAGTGCCTGGGCTGTGGTGGCCTTCCAGATCTCCACCATGGCCACATCTCAGTCCATGCCACCACTATGTCTCCTGTACCTGAACAGCCTCCCAACTGCTCTCCCCACTGCCATTTGCTCTTCTCAAAATTTGCAATTCTACTCTGAGTGAGAGTATTCTTCAAAATCCCAAACTGATCATCTTATCTTTGGGATTAAAACTTTTCAAAGGTTTCTATCACTTTTGGAATAAAGACTAAAATCCTCAATATAGCTCACAAGGCTAATGGGCCTCTTATCTATCTTTCCAATCAACCTCAGTCCAAAGACCCTCCTTTGTTCCAATTGCTTATTTTGTGAGTGCATCTAACATTGGATTCTAAGCTCCATAAGGGCATGGTCAGTTTCTATATCAATGATGCCTAGCACAGAGACTGGTATAAAGTAGATTATCAACGGTTACAACTATTTACTGAGTAAATAAAGGAACAACCGGTGGTGGCGTGCATAGCTTCAGCAGCAGAGGGAGGCAGTGCCAAGAACAAGCAGCACCAGCCTCTTTGGAACTTACAGGAAAGAGTTCCCTTGGCAGGAGCACCCATGAGAGTGGCCAGCTTTCCTAGTCCTGTCACTTCATTGGCAGCAAAATAATCAACGACATACATCACCAAGTGGGGCCACAGCAGAGATGAAGGAAGATGTAGGCACCGTGCTTTAACTGGGAAAACTTTATGGTGAGCAGAGCCTTCTCCATGTTTTGAGAAATGGGAGAACTGGAATCCAGAAAATTCCCTGGCAAGGGCTAAAGTTCCAGAAAAAGTGTTTTGGTTTTTTTCCCTCATTATCACTTGCTGATATTTTAGGAGTGGGCATATCAAGTCACCAAGCAACAGATATCTTTCTGGTACTAGAGCACAGAGAGGAGTATAGTGACTCAAGGAATGAATAACAGCCCTGGCTGGTGTGGCTCAGTTGGTTGGTGTCATCCCATGCACCAAAATGTTGCTGGTTCAATTCCCAGTTAGGGCATGTCCACTAATCAAATATCAGAGGCATAAAAATGTTCATAACTTCAAAATATGGTTTAAATAAACCAATATACTTTATAAACCTATGTTTCTGGGAGATTACAATCTCTTAAAGGTATTTTCTTAGAGATACTTTGTCACTGAAATGTCATGTCAGTCCTTGAGGGAGATCTTTGGGTTCACCTCACATATATCATGTCAGAAGCAATGAGTATGTCAACGTAAGAAACATTCAAACTTGTGAAGAATTTTTGTGAGTTTTATTTGAGCCAAACTGTCCACAATTTCCAGGAAGCAAAATCTCAGTGGATGTGATAATGCTTCAAAGAATGGCACCTTTGCACCTTATTTTATACATTATAATAAAAGAGGAGACATAAGTAGGTTACATGAAATGCATTGGTGATAGATTAGGGAGGCGGGAGAAAGCAAAGCAGGGAAACCTCTGGGATTGGATAAAAAGTAAAATCATAGACACATACATCTTTTACATAGGTTGATATAGGATAGTCAACAGTCAACAATTAACTCAGTAACAATGAGGGGATCTGTGGTCTCTGCAGAGTGGTGCCTGTGCTTTGAGGAATCTGGAAAAAGGAAAATTACTCTGACATTCCAAAGATATGTTATCATAGATGCAAAAGGATAATAGTCAGGATCAGTTAAGGTAAAGATTGACCTTTGTCAGGAAAGATACCAGCCTAGGACATGACTACACACCATAAACTGCTTTTAGTTAAAAAGTTTCAATTTCACACCACCCTTTGTGGTTCTTTTAGGTCTCTGAGTTTGTAAGGCCACCACACAGGCCTCCCATGAGCTTGTCAGGTTTAGTAGGTGGCCCTTTTTCGTCCATAAGTAATTTGAGCTCTTACTAACCTTGTAAGAGTCAAGTATACACTAGTATGTTACATTAAACTCATTCATATTTCCTGGAGAGTTTAGTAAGATTCTCTGTGACAATCAGACACAATAGAGAGAGATCTAGGTTTCTCCAACAGGTTTGTTTCAAACGCCACCAGTGTAGACATTAGAAAATACCATCTCACTGCTCCTAGAACGTCACTAGGTGAATTCCCGTGAATGGGGCCTGCTGGAGCTTTTCCTTCTTCTCCTTGGCAAAAAATGACAGCCTCAGAAGCATACCCTGCATTGCCCAGAGCCTCTTAAAAAGAATATCCACACCTCTTAACCAGCTTCCAACTCCAGCAATATGCCAAAGTAACGCGAATCGTTGTGTACTCTGGGCACCAAAGGTCCATTAACTGCACACAGAGAGAACTCCAGGTGACCACTAGGACCCAATCTCTTGCACAACTATCACCAAACTATTAGTATTTAAGAGAAAAACAGAAAGAAAAACCAAAGATGAACAATTTGAAGGTCTTTCGATCCTCGGAAAGAGGGCTCTGTATACTACAAAGTATCATGTTTTTATTGTTTCTATTAATAAGTACCCTTTGTAAAATAATAGTAATAATAAAAATGTATAAATATTATAAATGTTTTATATATAAATTTATATGTACCTGCACATTTATATATATTATACATATATAAAATTATTTCAGTCAATGGCATGACCCATTTCCCATCAAGAAAGTTGGAAATTACATTTGATTTGTTTCCCAACTCTTTTATCCTGTCAGTCTTATGGATAATTCCTCCAGATCTCTCATCTCCTCTTTCCCTCTTGTAACATGTCTGCACAAAACCACCAGGTTAATTTAGCATAGCTCCCCTATGATTCGGTCAGCTCTCCCCAAAAATCTTCAATAGCTCCTCATTGTCAACTCAAAAAACTCCAATCCCTTTGCAGATTGGAATTGGAAGGCTCTGCATATTTGCCACATTTGTCTTTCTAATTCCAACACCCTAAATGAACCTCATTACTTCCCATTTATGAGTCTTTTCCTCTGCAATCCTTTCTTCCCCAGATGGTAGATACCATGTTGTAACTGAGAGCGCCTTGGTTGAGCACCTCTGGATACCTCCTGGTTATTAAGTTTAGCTGAAGTAACCATTTCTCCAAACAATATCCCTGATGTCCCAGCATAAATTTTTTTTTGGCCTCCCCCTAACACCTATGCAGTGACCTCTTTGTGTACCTGCCTCTTTTCTTAGAGGGGAGTCGCATTCAAGGTTAGGGGCCATATTGTTATGTTTCCATCACCACCGCCCATAGCATCTTGCTCAGGAGGCACTCACTGTCTTAATGATTGTTTGCTGAAAGGAAAATAGTAGGCGATGCTCTCTGGTTTGAGTACCTTTCTTTCATCCCAAGAGCAAACAAAAGGACACACATCCAGATGGCAATGCCCTGCACACAAAGGCAGGCGAGTAACTTAATCCACAACTGCCCTTATGCACTGAACTAAAATGAGCTTACTAGGAAATTGAAAAGATATTTTTTATTTCTTATATTTTCCATCCAAGAAGCTAAGTGACACAGGCCAAGGATAAGAACAAGTAGTTTTCTAAGCTCATGAAGAAGAGTTGTAGATTTACCATGCTCAGAGTCAACAGGAAACTCAGCGGGAAAAATATTAACCATCTTCATTGAAAAATTATTTCTCCATTTTAGAAAGTTCTTATTCAAAATGGCTCTTGTGAACATCACCCTGCTTTTATTTCAAATGAATACTTGGCTTGTATTCCCTTAGGTTAAAAATAATAGTAACAAACCAGGAACCATAATTCAGAGCAGATATTTTTGCAGCAGAAAATATTTTTTCCTAATATAGTTCAATTGGGGGGGGGGGGGAATCTGTGTATGTATATCAATCTTTGCCTTGTATTTTAGTTCCTATTTCTGCTGCTGTTAACACTGATTTCCAGGAATTCTTTCACAGACTGGAGTACAACTGTGAAAGAAATAGGATTCAACAGAACCCTATTTTAAATATGGTGCTTTAATCCACAGCCACCCCTCATAAAGGCGATTATTCTACCATTCTGTCCTATAATGTCTGTCATGGGTGGGGAACGTCCATCCTGTGGGCAATATAAAGTCCTAGAAATCAATACCAGCTAACATCACAAGCCTCACCAAATTAGCCTGACCAAATATAGCAGGCTAATTTTTAAGTTGATAATTTTGTATGTCCCGTGAATGATGTTATAAATATCCAAATGGCCCTGAGCAGAAACAAGGTTCCCCACCCCTGTTAGATGCACACCTGGAAGGAGTCACCGAGGCCTGAAAAATTAAGAACTTATATGGAAGGGTTGACATTGATGTAGAAGTCATTCTTATGGATGAATTATCTCTCATCTGTGCCTTCCAGACCCTCTTGCTCTGAAGGTTGATAAACATTTAGATCAAACCCAAGGACATGAGTTTTTGCTCTCTCTCCATCTCTCATTTCTTCCCTGGGTTTCCTGCAATAGAAATCTCAACTAGGATTTCTACTAATTTAAAAACTCTGAACTGCCTTATGACCCAGCGATTCCACTTCTGGGAATATGTCCAAAGAAACCTGAAACACTAATTCAAAAGAATATATGCACCCCTAGGTTCATTGCAGTGTTATTTATAATAGCCAAGATTTGGAAGCAGCCCAAGTGCCCATTAGTAGATGAGTGGATAAAAAGCTGTGGTATATTTACACAATGGAATACTACTCAGCTGTAAAAAAGAAGGAAATCTGACCTTTTGCAACAGCATGGGTGGACCTGGAGAGTATTGTGCTAAGTGAAATAAGCCAGTCAGAGAAAGACATATACCATATGATTTCACTTATGTGTGGAATCTAATGAAGTAACAAAGTGGAGACAGACTCGTGGATACAGAGAACAGATTGACAGCTGTCAGAGGGAAGGGGGCTGTGGGCTGGGTAAGAAGGGTGATGGAATTAAGCAAAGAATAAAAAAGAAAGATTCATGGACACAGACAACAATATGGTGATTACCAGAGGTAAGGGGAGTGGGAGGAGGTAGAAGATGGTAAAGGTGGAATAAATGGTGATGGAAGGAGACTTGACTTGGGGTGGTGAACACACAATACAATATATAGATAATGTATTATACCTGCAACCTATATAATTTCATTAACCAATGTCACCCCAATAAATTCAGTTTTAATAATAATAATAATAATAATAATAATAATAAACTCACAGCAAACCAAAAAATAAATAAAATAAAATAAAATAAAAATTCTCAAGACAAGATGAAGAATCAGAGGTTTCTTATTTCATTCTTTGTCTCTTGGTCCAACTGCTCTTAATCTATCTGACAGGTGGTTCTATGAAAAGCAGTGAAAGACATAGACACCAAATGTAGCTTTCCCCTATTTCCCCTTGTCCCTATCTGAGGCCTTATTAAACCTTGTTACTTGCTTGTTTGACTGTCTTCATCTTCTGGCACGTAAGTTCCATGAAAGCAGGATTTGTGCCCTCCACAGCACCTAGAACAGTGCCTGGCACACAGTAGGCACACAATAAATGCTTCCTGATTGTTTGTGGGCAAAGTAAGAAAGCATCAGTTTTTCCTGATAGTTTCATACAGGGTATAGAACTGAGCAGAATGATTGAATTAAGTACAAAAATGGAAATATATGTATATATAGAGAGAGAAGAAGATGGAGGAGGAAGAGGAGGAGAAAAAGAAGAAAGCTAAGACTTATAGATCTGTGCCAGCTGTGAGCACTAAGCAAAGCCAGTCTGTGACAAAGAAACACACTCATCCAGACAGAGCCTTTAGACCAGTGTTTCTCAACATTTGAGAGCACTGGGATCTCCTGAAGATCTAGTTCAAATGCAGATTCTGATTCAGGATGTGTAGTGGGGTCTTCCCTAAATTCTGCATGTCTAACGAGGTCATGAGGAATGTAAATGCTGCTTGGTCTATGGAACACATTTTTTTTTTTTTTATCCTCACCCGAGGACATTTTTTTCACTTTTTGTTCAGATAGAGTGGGAGGGAGAGAGAGGAAGAGAGACAGAGAGAAACATCGACGTGAAAGGGACACATCGAGTGGCTGCCACCCGCACGATCAACCAGGGCCGGGGACAAACTGCAACCAAGGTACATGCCCTCAGCGGGAACCGAACCCGGGTCTCTCTGGACCGCAGGCCGACTCTCTAACCGCTGAGCCAAACCGGCCAGGGCTGGAACACATTTTTTAAGGAGAGAGAGCGAGAGCGAGAGCGAGAGCGAGAGAGAGAGAGAGAGAGAGAGAGAGAGAGAGAGAGAAATATCGATTTGCTGTTTCACTTTATCCATGCATTCATTGGTTTATTCTTGTATGTGCCCTGACCAGAGAACAAACCTGCAACTGATGATGCTCTAACTAACTGAACTACTCAGCCAGGGCCTCTGCAGACCACAATTTGAGCAGTGAGGCTGAAGATAACCAAAAGATGTTAAAAATAATTCAACATCTTATTTTATCTTGAGGAAAGAATGCTGACCAGATAACAAAGTTGGTGTTTACTTTCTCTTTCATCTTGTTTTTTTCCAGTTATCCTAACCCCAAGAAGTATACAAATATATAATCACAACAGAAATTATTCCAAATATAGAACTAAGCAGCATGGTAGTTATCAGACTTTTAGTACATTGAAGAAAAGTAGGGTTTGAAAAATTATATGGAAGCAATTTCATTCCCATTAAATGTTTTAACATATTTCTCTATGACCACTGATGTAAAACAAATATATTCAGATTGATCTCAAGGGGAATCTTGAGTCTTCACACAAATCATTTCATTGTTTCACAGATGTTTGGAAAAGGAAGAGAAAAACAATTCATAGACCAAGAGTGATTCTCCTTCAAATCCACTCCACACAGAGATTTTCCAGTTCTTTTGCTGGTGTGTCCCACACACCATTTTGCCTCTTGGTGGGGAAATAGAAGATATAGTCTTTCCTTAAGCTATTTAATGTGGCTAAAATGATACTCAGCCATCCAGATGTTTAATAACAGAGAGCTAGAGAGAGAGAGAGAGAGAGAGAGAGAGAGAGAGAGAGAGAGAGAAAGGAGATCAGTTCTGCATCAGAGACACTGAGAGCTCCATTCATCAGAACTGACCCGCTGACTTCCACGTCCAGCCTGGTGAATTATTCTAAAGCCACCAGGCTGTTGGAGGCTGTTTCTCCCCTGCTGGATGGTCCTTCAAGAGAACTCAGAGAGTGAGTAAGCACCTCTGGTACCCTCTGTGCTGCTCACCCCTTGCAAGGTCACAAAAGGGACATTCTTGAGACTGAGATCACTCAAACCTCTAGCTTGCTTTCAAGCCCAACTCCTCCTATGGCCATGGCCCTATTTGCTTCCCCTGCCCATTCCCCTTTTCTAAAGAATGGGGACACTCACTCACCTAGTGTCTTTGAAACTAAGTGGAGGCCCCATAAAGATGAAAGCAAATGCAAAACCTCTTCTGCCCCTAGCCAGTTTGGCTCAGCAGTTGGAGCATCCGCCCAAGAACTGAAGGGTCCTGGGTTTGATTCCCGGTCAAGGGCACATGCCTAGATTGCAGGTTTGATCCCCAGCCCTGGTCGGGGTCGTGCGGTAGGCAACCAATCGATATGTCTCTCTCACATTGATGTTGTTTCTCTCTCTCTCTCCCTCCCTCCTTTCCATTCTATCTAAAAAGCAATGGAAAAATACCCCACCATACTTCCAAATCCAATAATGATCAACCAGGTGTCCCAACACAAAAGTGCCCCCTCTAGGTCTCCTCTTCCATGGTCTGCTGTTTTCATATTTAGGACCATGCAGTGAGCCTTCCTAGGAAGGAAACTTAAGAAGTCCTAAGAAAAATGTTAAACAACTTCACAGTTCTGCAACCCTTCAGTTACTTCTCATTGTCTGCCCTCAAGAATGCCCACCTGGAACTCAAGTCTGCATACTTGCAGCCACATCCCTTTGCCCTATTCCCTCTTTCTTCTTGCCAACTTTTGCATTCAGGCAATGCTCTTGTTCTTTCCATGGACTGTTGTCCTATCCCTGCAGCTAGCAGATATCCTCAGTGCCAACACCTGCCTGGGTGTCTGAATAGTGCCCCCCTGCATGGCCTGCCTCTGTGTTCACATCAGTCACCTGGGCCCACAGTCACCCCTGATGGACATCTCCCAAACCTCTGGTTGCCTGGGTGACTGCTAGTTGCCTAGCACTGTATTTTACCAGCCAGATGGGCTTCCTGTCATTGGCTATCCTGGATCTATTACTACTTGTCAACACCTGGATCATCAAATTCCATCTCCTGGGCCACCCTGACCCCCATTCCAGCACCCACATATGTCAGGAGGTAAAATTCTTACACAGATACACTAAGATAATTCATTCTCACAACCTACTCATCTGTGTATAATGACATTGCTATATTATTTGAACCAAGTGATACCACCTACCAAGAAATGGATCACAAAAGATGCCCCTCAATCTACTTTTGCAAAATGTATTTCTTTCCATCACATTCTGTTACAACAGAGCTCATAGACTTCATATGACAATGTGGATGTTACAAAAGGCACATAAGGAAATAAAAAGAACTCTAACTTCTTAAGTAAACAAATTAAGAAAATATTTCAACTCAATCCAATTATGTTAAAGAAGCAACACTCAATACTAAAATTATGTCACATCACAAAATCGAAACTAGAACTAAAAAGTTTGAAGAAAAGTTACAATATAGAAAAACAAAGCTATCGATAACTTCTACTAGAAGAATGTTTGGTTTGCTGACATGTTTCTGTGAGTTTGAGCTACTTTCTAAAGCTGACTGTATGAAGAGTCTATGTAATCCTTTGGAATCCACACATGTCAGGTCCCCATCAAGGTGCACACAATGTTGGGGTCATTTGCATCAGATAGGAAGTGGCTTATTTGGAGAGAAGGGGAAAAACCAAGTGAAAGTCAACAGTTCTAGACAGCAGGAACTTGGAGGAGAGAAAAGAATTGCAGGAGGGAGGTGAGAAAAGAGAGCGGGGCAATGGTTTCTCCACCCTGTGTCATTCCTCCCCTTCGAGGCTGGGAGGCCCCTGAATACAACTGCCATATAACAAATATCATCTCTGCAAGAGCAGGGGCTCAAACTGTCTAGTTATTTTACATTTTAAAAATTATAAATGTACATTCTGATGTGAAATGCTTCAATATTTCAAGAGTAATTAGAGACTAATGGACTGAAAATTGTTCACGTATTTACAACCCCCGGTCCTGAATGGTGGTGCTCATGGACAAACAGCCAAGCAGAACTGCATCATCACCTCCCCCCAGATATCTGAGCAGAATTCACGACCCTTTTCTTTAACCGGAGTTTAGGAACTAGCCCTGTGCCTGGAATGGCAACTAGCTCCAGAACCCAACAACTACAACTAAACTGTGTGCCTGTTTCTTCTTAGCTTTCTTTTTTTTGTTTGTTTTATCCTTACCCAAGGATTTGTTTGTTTGTTTGTTTTATTGAGTTTAGAGAGAGAGGAAGTGGGAGAGAGAGAGAGAGAGAGAGAGAGAGAGAGAAACATCAATCAGTTGTCTCCCATATGCACCCTGACCGGGATTAAACCTGCAACCTTTTAATATATGGGACAACACTCCAACCAACTGAGTCACCTGGCCAGGGTTTGGCTTTTTTTAATGGGTGAGTGAAATGAGTGTCTTTTATGCTATATTCTCAGCTTTAAGGGCAGGATGAACTTGAACAAAACATCTGAGAAAATGCAAAGGCATCAAGTCATTAAATGGAAGCTCCCAACCCTCAACCTCCCATTAGAGAAGCTACCCAGAAAGCACCCTATTTGTTTCTGGGGGACCCCATCTGCTGTACCAGTTACCAGTGTGGATAGAGGACATCTAAAATTATCTTTTAGGTGGTTGAAAATGGCGGTGGAGTGAATGAAAGCTACACAGACGATCTCCCAGGACCAAAGGGGAATTACAACTAAAATAAAGACAAATTGTCGGGAAAAAGCAACAGAAAAGCAGCAGGAGAGGACCATACAACCAGGGACACTGAATGAGCCTGATAGGATTGCGGAGGAACGAGAGGGTGGCGGGCTGGGAGCCCACGGACAGCAGCGGCCTGAGCTGTGAGCAGCGGCGTCGCCCGCCCTCGGGGTTAAGAGGCCCCAGCTGCTCCACAGCGCAGAGGGCCGGGACAGAGTGCTAAATAGCCACAGCCACTCACCTGGGGCTCCGGCAGAGGAAGGGTGGGCTGGACTGGAACTCTGTGGGGACACCTGGGATTTGGAGGGCGCTCAGAGTTTGTGCTGAGCTGTACCCACAAAGGACGGTGGTGGCCAGCCCCTCAGTCCTGGTTACACAGAACAGCGCCAAGTTTGCTCCTTCTCAGAGCTGTGGAAGCCCCTCCCTCGGAGATTCCCAGGTGAGGAAAAGAGGCAAAGAAATGCAAATTGAGGCTCATTAACAACCAGCATTGGCCCTACCCTCGGGAAATCCTCCAACACTGTAAATATCTGAGGGAGTTTCTCATTCAACTGAGATCCTAAGGCTTTTCAAGTAACTGAGGCTAATAGCCTCCAGGCAAAAAGCTAGAGCATAACTGAACCTTTCCTGAGCTTGCAAATCTACCCAGGAAAGTGAGACTTGACAGTGGTGTTGAAGGAGGGCCCTCCACACTCATCCAAACCCAGTAGAGGGAGCTACAAATAGCAGAACACCAACACCCACAGGGAAAATTTGGCAGGCTCCAAAACCCACTGAGATAGCAAAAATGGTGAAACAAAGAAACAGATCCCAAATGAAAGAACAAGAGAACTCTACCGAAGATGAGATAAATGAAATGCAGTTAAGCAAATTATCAGAGGAAGAGTTCTGAGCCATGATCTTGAGGAAACTAAACAGCATGAGTAAGGACATCGACACCATGAAAACCAACCAAGTGGATTTAAAGAATGACATAGCAGAAATAAAGAACACATTGGAAGGACTGACCAGCAGAGTAGAGGAAGCGGAGGACCGAATCAGTGAATTAGAAGACAGAGTAGAAAAAATCAATCAATCAGAAAACCAAAAGGAGAAAACAATGAAAAAACAGGAAGATAGCTTAAGAGAACTGTGGGACAACTGGAAATGTAATAATATTCGCATCATTGGAGTCCCCGAAGAAGAAGAAAATGAGCAAGGGTTAGAGAATATATTTGAAGAAATAATGACAGAAAACTTTCCTAACTTGGTGAAGGAAGAAAGCATTCAAGTTCAAGAAGCACAGAGAGCCCCAAGTACGAAGAACCCAAACAGGCCCACACCAAGACACATAGTAATTAAAATGCCAAAAATTAAACACAAAGAGAGAATCCTACAGGCAGCAAGAGATAAGCAACAGGTTACCTACAAAGGAACCCCCATCAGGCTATCATCTGACTTCTCCACAGAAACACTACAGGACAGAAGGGAATGGCATGAAGTAATCAAGGTCATGAAAAACAAGGATCTGAATCCAAGACTACTCTATCCAGCAAGGCTATCATTCAAAATAGAAGGTCAAATAAAGAGCTTCCCAGACAAAAAAAAAGGCTAAGGGAATATATTAGCACCAAACCAGCACTGCAAGACATGTTAAAAGGACTGCTGTAATTAATAGAAGAAATAGAAAGAAAATTAGAACCACACTGTACAAAAATGGCAATAAATAAGTACATATCAATAATCACCTTAAATGTAAATGGACTGAATGCTCCGATAAAAAGACACAGAGTAGCTGACTGGATAAGAAAGCATGATTCACATATATGTTGTTTACAAGAGACCCACCTCACAACAAAAGACTCACATAGGTTGAAAGTAAAGGGATGGAAAAAAATCTTCCAAGCAAACGGAAAGGAAAAAAAAGCTGGGGTAGCAATACTCATATCTGATAAATTAGATTTCAAATTGAAGACCATAACTAGAGACAAAGAAGGCCACTACATAATATTGAAAGGGTCTATCTAACAGGAAGATATAACCTTGGTAAACATATATGCACCCAATATAGGAGCACCAAAATATATTAAAAATCTTCTGGAGGACTTCAAAGGAGAAATCGACAGCAATACAATCATAGCAGGAGACTTCAACACCCCACTTACATCACTGGATAGATCATCTAGACAAAAAATTAACAAGGAAACAGAGACTCTAAATGAAGCACTAGATCAAATGGATTTAATAGATATATAGAGAGAATTACACCCCAAAACTGCAGAATTCACATTCTTCTCAAGTGCACATGGGACATTCTCAAAGATAGACCATATATTAGGGCACAAACTAAGTCTCTACAAGTTCAAGAAGATTGAAATCATATCAAGCATCTTCTCAGACCACAATGGCATGAAACTAGAAATCAATTGCAACAAGAACATGCAAAAACATATGAACACATGGAGGCTAAATAGCATGTTACTGAACAATGAATGGGTTACCATGGAGATCAAGGAAGAATTTTAAAAATTCTGGGAAACCAATGAAAATGAACACACAACGCAAAATCTATGGGATACAGCGAAAGCAGTTCTGAGAGGGAAGTTCATAGCACCACAGGCCCACCTCAAGAAAGAAGAAAAAATTCTAATTGACTACCTAACCTCACAACTTAAAGAACTGGAAAGCAAACAAAAAGAAAACCCTAGAGCAAGTAGAAGGAAGGAAATAGTAAAGATCAGAGCAGAAATAAACGACATAGAGACCAGAAAAACAATTCAAAGGATTAGTGAAACAAAGAGCTGGTTTTTTGAAAAGATAAACAAGATTGATGGACCCTTAGCTAGACTCACCAAAAAACAAAGAGAGAGAACCCAAATACACAAAATCAGAAACGAAAGAGAAGTAACAACTGACACCACAGAAATACAAAGGATCATTAGCAAATACTATGAACATTTATATGGCAACAAATTCGACAATCTAAGCGAAATGGACACATTTCTAGAAACACATAGTCTCCCAAAACTGAATCAGGAAGAGATAGAAAACTTGAACAGGCCAATAACAACAAAGGAAATTGAAGATGTAATCAAGACCCTCCCAGCAAACAAAAGCCCAAGCCCTGACGGCTTCACGGGCGAGTTTTACCAAACATTCAAAGAAGAACTAACACCCATTCTCCTCCAACTATTCCAAAAAATTCAATAAGAAGGAAAACTTCCAAACTCGTTTTATGAAGCCAGCATAATTCTAATCCCAAAACCAGAAAAAGACACTACAAAGAAAGAAAACTACAGGCCAATATCCCTGATGAACATAGATGCCAAAATCCTTAACAAAATACTAGCAAATCGGATACAGCAATACATCAAAAAAATTATTCACCATGACCAAGTGGGATTCATCCCAGGGATGCAAGGCTGGTACAATATTCACAAATCAATAAATGTGATACATCACATAAACAAAATGAAAGATTAAAACCATATGATCATATCAACAGATGCTGAAAAAGCATTTGACAAAATCCAGCACCCATTTCTGATAAAAACGCTCAGCAATGTGGGAATAGAGGGATCATATCTTGATATAATAAAGGCCATATATGAAAGACCTACAGCCAACATCATACTCAACGGACAAAAACTAAAAGCATTTCCCTTAAGAACAGAAACAAGACAAGGATGCCCACTTTCACCACTCTTATTTAACATAGTACTGGAAGTCTTAGCCACAGCAATCAGACATGAAGAAAAAATAAAAGGGATCCAAATTGGAAAGGAGGAAGTGAAACTTTCATTATTCACAGATGACATGACATTATACATAGAAAACCCTAAAGACTCCATCAAAAATCTACTAGACTTAATTAATGAATTTGGCAAAGTAGCAGGATACAAAATTAACGTCAAGAAATCGACGGCATTCTTATACACCAATGATGAACTCACCGAAAGAGAAACTAAAAAACAATCCCATTTACCATCACGGCAAAAAAATTAAGATACCTAGGAATAAACTTAACCAAAGAAGTAAAGGACCTATTTGCAGAAAACTACAGGACATTGAAAAAAGAAATAGAGGAAGATATAAAAAAATGGAAGCACATAACTTGTTCATGGATTGGAAGAATTAACATCATAAAAATGTCTATACTACCCAAAGCAATCTAGAGATTCAATGCAATCCCCATCAAAATACCAATGACATATTTCACAGAACTAGAACAAATACTCCAGAAGTTCATATGGAACCAAAAAAGACCCCGAATAGCCACAGCAATCTTGAAAAAGAAGGACAAAGTAGGAGGGATCACAATACCGGACATCAGGTTATACTAGAAAGCTACTGTAATCAAAACAGCCTGGTACTGGCACAAGAACAGGCACATAGATCAATGGAATGGAACCGAGAACCCAGAAATTGACCCAAAACGTTATGCTCAATTAATATTCGACAAAGGTGGCAAGAGCATACAATGGAGTAAAGACAGCCTCTTTAATAAATGGTGTTGGGAAAATTGGACAGCTACATGCAAAAAAATGAAACTAGATCATCAGCTTACACCATACACAAGAATAAACTCAAAATGGATAAAAGACTCAAATGTGACTCATGAATTCATAAAAATCCTAGAAGAAAATGGAGGCAACAAAATTTCGTACATCATACGCAGCAAAATATTCACTGATATATCACCTAAGGCAACAGATACAAAGGAAAAAATGAACACATGGGACTACATCAAACTCAAAAGCTTCTTCACAGCAAAGGAAACAACCATCAAAGTGGAAAGGCAACCCACTGTATGGGATGGCATAATTGCCTATGAGATATCAGATAAGGGACTAATTTCCAAAATATATAGAGTGCTCATACATCTCAACAAAAGGAAGACAAAGAACCCAATTAAAAAATGGGCAGAGGAACTAAATAGACACCTCTCCAAACAGGACATACAAATGGCCAAGAGACATATGAAGAAATGCTCAACTTGACTAATCATCAGAGAGATGCAAATTAAAACAACAATGAGGTATCACCTCACCCCTGTCAGAATAGCCACCATCAACAAAACATCAAACAACAAGTGTTGGCGAGGGTGTGGAGAAAAGGGGACTCTAGTACACTGCTGGTGGGAGTGCAGATTGGTGCAGCCACTATGGAAAACACTATGGTGTTACCTCAAAAAATTAAAAATTGAATTACCATTTGACCCAGTGATCCCACTTCTAGGAATATACCCTAAGAAGCCTGAAACACCAATCAGAAAGAATATATGTACCCCCATGTTCATAGCAGCACTATTTACAATAGCTAAGATCTGGAAACAGCCCAAGTGTCCATCATTAGACGAATGGATAAAAAAGCTGTGGTACATATACACAATGGAGTACTATGCAGCTGTAAGAAAGAAAGATCTCTTATCCTTTGCAACGACATGGGAGGACCTGGAAACTATTATCCTAAGTGAAACAAGCCAAGCAGAGAAAGACAAATATCATATGATCTCACTTATTTCTGGAATATAATGAACATAACAGTCTGAGGAACAGGGTAGTCCCAGAGACGTGGAAGTAGGGTACAGACTGACATTTGCCAGAAGAGGGGGTGGGGAGGGGAGCGATGAACACAGAACTTGTACGCATGTACTCATAACCAATGGACATGGACAACAAAACTGGGGACGGGGCAGGGAGGGAGGGGGAGGAGGGTGTCAATGGGGGAAAAAAGGAGAAACATCTGTAACAAAAGTAAATTAATAAATAATAATAATAATAATAATAATAATAAAGTAAAGTTATCTTTTAAACTAACCTACAAAATACACCATGTCTTGCCAGGAAGATTTCTGCATGTGTAAGAGGGATTTGTTTTCTTCCTCCTCCTTCTTCTATAGTAGTGTTTCCTAATTTTTTGTCTGTCACCAGTTCATTCTGATATACTCTTAAAGTTCTCAGTGTCCTCCCTAGAGATTGTGCCTAGGATACACACACAGAGCCTGTTGCAGGCTCTATGATGCCATCCTTGGATCCCATGGGCCCCAGGTGAAGAGTACGTGCTCTTTGTCACAGCTGTTGGGAGACCAAGTACCTCTGACTCTGGTCTAGGGAAGCCGCCTCTGGACAGCAGATAGGCTGTGTCTTTCTGCGTTGCCGGTTTTGTTGGCAATAGTGAGTGGCACTTCTGGGCTGAGGTGAGAGACACAAACATGATTACATGGTGGCTATTTGGGGACAAGAAGGAACTTCAGACAGGGAGGGAAGTTCTCAGGACCCTTAAGAATTTCACTAGTACATGCTTGCTTTTTTTTTGTATTTACAAGACTTATGACATTGTCTGAGGCCTCCTCTGTTTGTGCATCTTTGCATGGCAGCCTCCTCCCAGGTTGTAGGATTATTCTGCTGGGATGTTTTAGGCAGGGAAGTCATTCTTTCCAGCATAACAAATGAGCAAATCCAGTTAAGAAAACAAATGAACAATGTTACAAACACAACCTGACAACCAGATTATACAACAGTACACAGAAATGTTCTTCAAGAGTAGCTTTTTGGGGAGGGTAAGAAAGTTCTCAGAACCTTTCTATAAAATACACAACAATTATGAGTCTCTGCTCCCCCCCCTCCTTGGCCACTTAGACGGTCACTGGAGGACCATTGAGGGTCCCAGTCTGAAGAGAAAGTGCTTTCCCATCTCAGGAGGGGCCACCCAGAGGCAGGGAGTCGAGAGGGAGTGTGGACAGGTTGTTAGGGAAAAGTATTAATGACTGCAATTATATCTGCTGTTTAGTGAGCATCCACCATGGGGCAGGCCTACCACTCCCTCTAAAAGCCCTTTGCTGATGGAGTATGATTTTAGTACCTTACTATCAAATCTTGTGAGGTTTGGGCTGTAATAATGAAGTGACAGCCGAGGACTGAGCCAGCGCTGGTTTGTCGGGCTGGTCTTGCTCAGGACGTATGTTCTCCCCACCCAGACTAACCCAGCCTCATGGGGGAGCGCCTGTGGCTTTTCATCCAAGTCCAGGGGTCCGAGGTTCCTCACACTCCACACATTCTCCTAATGTCCATGTGGTTTGGAAACCTTCATAAAATGACCCAAATGTTGATGGATGATGTCTTCTTCTGGTGGGAGAAGGGGAAGCTCAAGAAATACTATATTGAAACATGTATTTAAATACACAACAAATGCTCCATTTAATCAAGATAAAGCACCTGAAAGCAAAGCCCAGAAAATTTCAGAGAAATGTGGCATATTTCTGATTTACATTATTTCAAATCATTTCCTTAATGTGTAAACTGTACATGAAGTATCAGCTATAACACACACATCTCCAAAGGCTTCTGAAGCCCCAGTTCTACCAGAAAACATCCTGGGCAAGCCCACTCTTCTCCCCTGCCCCCCAGCTTATGACACCAACTTCCAAATGGGGCAAACACCCACACGCTGTTTAGCTAATTACCGGGCTGGTTCCAATGTGCAGACCTCCCCTCCATAGCTGCAGAAGGAGCTCCTCAGGCAGAAGGGCTCTATTTTTTCTTTTCTCATATCTTCAGCAGCCTCAGACATTGTTTTGCATCTGTTGTAATATGTTTTCCTCTGTAGTACGACACTCTTGTAAGACTTGTTCTATTCCAAGACACAGCACCCTAATGTGGCACTTCTCCTGTCCTAACATCCTGGAAATGGGTTTGAAGGGGGGAAAACGAGTTTTAGGGACTGTGAATTCTCTGCCAGGGGTGTGCATTCTTCTGTCACTCAAGGACTATTGGGTTTGGAATCAGGAGAGCTGAGTTCAATTCCCAGATCTATCACTTACAAGTCATGTGACCTCAAACCTTAGTTTCTCCGCCTATAAGACAGAAATATTGATAACTGTCGTATGTACTTAATAACAAAACTCAAATAATTTCATGTGAAAAGTGCTCTGTGTATCAAGACACTGTTCCAATGAAAATACTGGAAAGTAGCAAGTTATCCTATTGGAATTATTCATTCAGGGCAATGTGCACACCTACCATCCATTTTTTTCATTTACCAAGGGGAAATAAGTGCCCTGAGCTTTTAGAGTGTTATAGAATGATATGAGTGAGCTGTTCTTCATCTTGTATGTCACAGACCTTCAGCGTGGTAAAGTGTTAATATCCCAAACTTTAATCACTGAGAATCAGGGAAGAGAGAGAGAGGCGCCACTTGGAAGGTAGAGTTCAGTGTCAGGACTCCAGGCAGATAGGGAGCAGCCAGCCTGGACTCTAACCCTAGGAGGACTTGGACATGAAGCTGGAATTTAGGCCTAGTCCAATGGTTTGATTGACACCAAGAAAAGGAGAACTGTGATGGTGACAACAGATGGCCGGAATGTGTATCTTTGACATTCTTTTTTTGTTTTTGCTGTTGATCCTCACACAAGGATATTTTTTCCATTCATTTTTAGAAAGAGTGGAAGGGAAGGGGAGAGAAACAGAGAGGGAGAGAGAGAAACATCAGTGTGAGAGAGACACCTCGATTGGTTGCCTCGTGCACATTCCCCAACCAAAGCCAGGTATCAAACCTGTAACCCAGGTATGTGCCCTAGATCATGAATTGAACCCGAGACCCTTTGGTGCACCAGCCAATGCTCTAACCACTGAGCCACACTGGCCAGAGCTATCTTAGGAATTCTTGTTCCTGAGTCCAACTGGTATTGAAGGAGATTTGGAGGCCAGGGTCTAAAGGGGGATGGAGAGAGTACTTCAGACAGAACTCAGGTTATTAAGGCAGGTTACTATACCTGCCTCCCAGAGGGTTTTGTCTGGGACCTAAGGCAGGGCTGAATACTTTGAACTGAGGGTAGGTTGAGAAGTAGATTTATTTAAGAAGCTTGAGACTATGCTTCTGACAAGTTTCATTAACGAGGACTTGTCTACTAGAAATTTTCAAGTAAGGGTGCATTTCTCAAGAGGATGCAATGATTTAAATATCACTAGACCATAGAAACTGAATTATGGTCTTCCATTGCAAAACCTTTGATCCTGATATCTCCCAGCAAGTTAAAAATACTATTAAGGTTAAGGAAAATATATTCATTTTCTTCATTTGATTATGGACATAATTGTGCCAATTAAAGTTTATCTGTCTATAGCTGGCGGTGTGGAATGGACTCTATATTCATCCACTGGAGCTTTTTCTATAGCAAAGTTCTAAATAAAGAAATCTCTCACTGGAACTGTGAGTCAGCCACTTTATGCTTCTCCTTCTTAACAAATCACCCCTAACATAGTGGCTTACAAACAAAAAATATTTATTTAGCACACCTTTCTCTGGGTTGGCAACGGGCTTAACTGAATGGTGCTTAGGGTCTCAGCTGGACTCACTTATGCATCTATCTGCACTCAACTGCCATCAGCGGGGGCTCTGTCTCTGAGGGTTGACTGGCTGGTAACCAGAGCAATGAGGGTACCTGTTGTCCTCCAACAGGCTACTCTAGGCTTGTTCATGTGGAGGTTGGGGAGGGATCCAAGCAGGATAAGGGAGGCATGCAAGACCTCTTGAGACCCAGGCTCAGAACTGGCACACAATTGCTCTGCCACATTCTATTGACTAAAGTAAGTCACAAGACCAGTCAGATTCAAGGGGTGAGAAAATAGACTCTAACTTTTGATGCAAGAAACAGCAAAATCACATTGAAAAGGGCCTGGATACAGGGAGAAGAATAATTGCAGCCATTTTTGCAAGTGGTTTACCAGAGCCCCAACCCACAGCACATCCCAACTTTCAGTTCATACTCTGGCTTCTGCTCCTACTCCATAATGAAGAGCTCTACCTTAACCTCTAGAAGTTGACTCTCCCACCTCCCTGAGTCCTCCAGGAACTGGGTTGGAATCATTGGGCCCAACTAACATTCCTGTGACATTCCTGTTCTATGCCTGTGGCACTCAGTGAGTCACAGCTCTGGGTAAGACTTCCAGGTCTCAGGGGACTTGACTAGAGGAAGAAACCATGATCAGAAGGGCCTAATACCTCCCCAGTGCCACACAAATGGTCAGTACAGATAGGACTAGCACTCCAGTCTCTGCCTTCCAGCCCAGTGCTCTGTGCTCCCTGTTGTGTTTCTTGCCAATGTGAGAGAACATGGAAAGTGCCTACCCATCCCAAGCTCTGTCCATGCATTCGGGAAATCCTTTCACAAAGAAAAATAAGGAGTTTTGACGGTTAATTTTATGTGTCAACTTGGCTGGGCCACAGTGTCTAGATAGCTGGTCAAACATTATTCTGGATGTTTCCATAAAGGTGCTTTTTGAATGTGATTAATATTTAAATCTGTAGTCTTTGAGCTAAGCAGATTATCCTCCATAATGTGGATGGGCTTCCCCTAATCAACCAAAGGCCTTAACAGAAAAAGACTGCCCACCACTGAATAAGAAGGGATTCTGCCAGCAGACTGCCTTTGGACTCAACAACAATTCTTCCCTAGGTCTCCAGGCTGCTGGCCCACCCTATAGATTTTGGACTTTCCAAGCCTCCATCTCCAGCATCATGGAAGCCAATTTCTTAAATCAGTCTCTCTCTCTCTCTCTCTCTCTCTCTCTCTCTCTCCCTCCCTCCCTCCCCCTGTTGGTTTTGTTTTCAGGGGTAAAATCACTCCATGGGTGAAAAGCTCCATCAGTGTACTCAACATTAAACAAGAAAAGAAGTTTAACAACTGAATCTAAAACTGTAGCATTTATAGTACCCTGGGTTAAATACTACTTTTTAAGTAGGTTAATGGGGGAAAGAAACAGAAAATTCACACAAGGAATAAAGAGAAGAAAGCATTTGTAAATTCTATTCTCAAATATCATTATTATTATTATTTTTTTTTTTTATCCTCACCTGAGGACATTTTTTCATTTTTTGTTCAGATGGAGTGGGAGGGAGAGAGAGGACGAGAGAGAGAGAAAGAAACATCGACGTGAAAGGGACACATCGAGTGGCTGCCACTCGCACGACCAACCAGGGCCAGGGACAAACTGCAACCGAAGTACATGCCCTTAGCGGGAGCCGAACCCGGGTCTCTCTGGACCGCAGGCCGACGCTCTAACCGCTGAGCCAAACCGGCCAGGGCTCAAATATTATTTTAAAAAACGAAAGTGAAGTCAAGCTAAGGAACAATATTTTACGTTGGTGGTCATGATGATATGTCTAACTTATATTATCATTATTTTATGTTTGTCCTTTTATTACCAGAATGGTTGTTTAAATAGGATTCCTTATGACATTTTCCCTAAAGGACTCAATAACCTTTTACTCACATCCAAGTCAGCTATTTTATCGAGAATAGGGAGTCAGAGATGAATATTTTTTAAAATAATATGATTTTATTTTCATGCAAACCATCTGTGAATCAAGAACTAGAAACAAACGTTTAAAAAACAATAATGTATACTGCCCTTATATTGAAGTTTTTTTCCCCATTGAGTTGCAATAAAGTTGCCATAAATCTTTCCGTTGAAGCAAAGAATAGCAAAGTTGTCAGGAAGAGAGTGAGAGAGGCAGAAACCAGAACCCACTATTGGGTATATGGTTCAGCCCAATGAGCTACTAAAGTCCAAAAAAGCAAAGGCACTTGGGGAGGCCACCCAGGTAGCCTCAGGCCTCAGAGCAGTGCATCACCACCAAGCTGCTCTGCTGGGTGCTTGGTTCCAGACCTAAGAGCTTTGCATATAATGTGATGCTCTTGAGCCCCTTATTAAAGATCTTCTGCATGGACTACAAAAAGACCTTTTAATCCGAAAGCTCTACACAAGTAGTAAATAAACCTGGAGTGTCTTACCCCAAGAGCCTATCTCCAGAAAGAAGACATTTTTATTTTTTGGTCCACACTGCCACCTGCTGGTCTGACCATCTCTCTACATTAAGCGTTTGCTGTTTCCTCCCAGTAGATTCAGTAGTTTATATTTTATTCTAAAACACATATATTTGAAGTGTTACTTCACTATACTTCCAATATGATTATTGAAATAACTTGATAAACCAATTCATCGAACACAAGTTACTCATGTTGACTGCAAATGTTAAGTGAATTAACAGTCAAGAAGCTAAAAATAACTAGTTGATTCTGAACATTTCAAGTCTCATTTGGATAACTAGTACCTACATTTGTTGGTTGTTTGACTGCCCAGTAAGTATAGTTTAAGTTAAACAGGTAAATCTGATGAGTATGTATTTGTTTGTGGATGGGGTTACCAATGCAGTTGATGAAGCATTTCCTGGGCATTCCTTTGGAGCTCCATGGTAATTAATGGGCTGTTGTAGGGTTTTTATATAAGCAAATCAATATCTAACATGAAAATATCTCTAGATGACAGACAACAGATTTAGGAAAAGCAGCAATTTATCATTAGCATGAACTATTTCAGGCAAATTAGTTACTACAGGTAGTCGGGGAAACTGTCAACATGTGCTTGGAAAACCATTTCTGAGGGTTTCCAGAACTAGGACTCTCATTTAGCTGCTACCTACATAATGAGTTTGCAAAGTCCTTCAAAGGTTAATAATTCTTACCCTCTCCTTTTAGCCTTAATTTTACTCTCTTTTCATCACCTCCCACCACTAAATAAATAAAGGAAAGGAAAATAAGGAAGGGTGAGGGAAGAAAAGAAAAGAAAAGAAAAGGAAAAAGGGGGAAAAAAGCACATGAAGTTCCCAAGGATAACTGTAGAGCACTTGCTTGCTTTTAGGTAAAATCCCTTCAATAATATATTCTGAAGGGGGGTGAGGGGGTCAGGCCTTGGAGAACCCTGTATTTGCTCTTCTTTAAAAAAAAGGTAAAAAAGAAAACCACATGAAATGTTTTCAATCAACAGAGAGCTTCTAATATTCTCTAGTGAATAAATAACATTTGCAAAACCAGGTGAGTAAGTGAAGGGTGGGAGTGAAAAAGTAGGGGTTTGACTGAGTCATATATTCTCAAATGATCAGAAATCAGAGCTTAAGTGAGACCTGCGTCCTCATCAGCTGCCTCACTTTCTGTGCCCCAGTGATAGGATCACTAATGGAAATAGAGCCTCTCCACCCTGGCCAGACAAACCTGGACCCTTCCCCACTTACACTAAGATGATCAGCAGGCTATCGTCAGGATCTGAATTGAGCACAACCTGAACAGTGACCACATCCTGGGTTATAAAACTCACAGGGCCTTTGGGCTGGGAACCTAGTTCTCAAACTTAGCTGCGTAAGTGGAATCACCTAGGGAGTTGTAAAAGGTTCTGAGGGCTGGATCTAGAGTGCCCAGGTCTGAGGGGTCTCCTAGGATGCAGGACTTTCAGTGTAAAACTGGGAAAGTCACAAACTGGGATGAGTTAGTCATCCTATCTGGATCCTGGCCCCAGAGATTCTGATGTAACGGTACAAGACGGGCATTGAGAATTTAAAAGCTCCCTAGGTAATTCTAGTGTGCAGAAAAGTTTGATATTTTCTGTGCATCTGAATCCCCTAGCGGGCATGTTAAAATAGATTGTCGGTCTCACTTCCAGCATTTCTGACTCAGCAGGTCTGGCATGGGGCCAGAGATTTTGCATTTCTAACAAGTTTCCAGACAATTCTGATGCCATTGTCCAAAGACCACACTTGGGGAATCTCATCCCTTCAACTCAGCTCAAACAAACATCTTCCCATTAACAAAGGCAACATTTGTGTCTCCAGATGGTTACTTCATCGAGTTCCACACCTAAGTGGCCAGCTGTGCATTTGACCTCTGAGATGTTTTCAAATTCAAAATGACCGCAATGGACTTCATGATCATCTTTTCCAAGCCTGATTTCTTGTGATGGTCTTTATCTACCATAACTCAAAACTCGGAGTCATCCTGGAACGGGAATCTTCCTCTCTCTGTCCCCAGACCCGAGCCACCACCAGCTTTTGTTGGTTTTACTACTTAAGGGTCTCTTAGAGTCTATCTCTCCCTCTCCCTCTCCCTCTCTCCCACACTGCCCCGGTCTAACTCTCAGCATGGCTTTCTCTCTGACAGTGCAGTGGCTTCTAACTCATCTCTACTCAGCCCCATGGTGGCCCCTCCACTCTGTTGTCTACTGAATCTTTCTAACACTCAAATCCAGTCAGACCTCCCCTGTTCAGATCCCTGGGAGGTTTTTGATGCCTGGCCTGGATTGCTCCCCCAGACACATTCTCTCAGGTCTTTCCAGTGTCGCACTGGCTGCTCTTCTTGGGGGCGGGGGATGACCCCACATACACACCTCCTACCCAATGCCATTCTCACTGGGTCCCCCACTCTTCCTGGTCCCTATCTGTGCTCTCCTTGTCCTTAGAATACCTTTCATCATTGATGTAAAGCACTGGGCAGGATGGTGTGTGTCAATCTGGCAAAACTAGAACTGCTTCCCAGACCTTTCCCTGCATGGCTCCAGGTCAACATCCCCAAGGAGGAATTTGCCTGAGACCTACAAGAACATGAGGTAGTGTCGGCTCTCAGGGTGGCCACTGTGGGAGAAGGTGATGGATAGGTGTGGAGAGGTCTGCACTCTCAGCATGCCCTCCTCTACTGGGCACTGAGCACATCCTCCTGAGGCCCACCTGCTCACCAGCAGCCACCCAGGGGAGACCTTCCGGGACCACAGCTCCACATGAGCTCCCCATGAACCACCAAGGCCTCAATAAGGCCTCCTCAAACCCCTCCATGGTCCCCCATATCCTGCCTACAACCAGCCCTATGCCCCCTACAAAGTCTACATAGCACCCTTTGACTTTCCCATGACCCTCCCACAACTTTCCCCATGGCCCCTGCACGAGCTTCCCACAAGGGCCCACCTCAGTAGCTGGATGCACTTATTCCCAGGCCCCCCAAGCCTCATCTTGCCCACCCCCCCCCCCCGCGAGGGTATCACAAGAACTGGTGGGCATCTCTGTTGGTCCTTCCATGCTGTGTTTGCAACCCCACATCCCTGGCTCCCTGATTTGTGAAGGTCTAATCTCGTTATTGACCATTTTCCCTCATGAGCCCAGCTGATACTCAGTTCCTGGCACTTGCTAGTCTCCTGATACTTGGCAGCCATCACTTACCATTGCTATCGCCACAGTTTGGATTCATAATTATTGCAGAGTTTCTCAACCTCAACACTACTGATATTGGGGCCAAATAATCTTTGTTGTGGGTGCTGTCCTGTGCACTAACATCAGCATCATCCCTGGCTCTACCCCGTAGATGCCAGTAGCTTTCCCCTCCCTAGTTGTGACACAGTTTCTGTGAATGATCACAGTTTCTGTGCAAAGCTGGGCACTCTCCAGTGGACCACACTGGCTGAGTGTCAGACCCAGAACTGAATCTTCACACATTTCCCATGACTGTATCAGCATGTATCTTAGTTCAGGTTCTCCAGAGAAGGATTCCAGTACAAATGGTTTACTGGGGGTTGGGGGTTTGGGGCAGAAAATGGCCAGATGGTGAGGGAAGTGGGATGAGGAAGTGAGACAGGGATGGGAACTTGGAAAATAAAAGACATAAATTAAGCTTTTCACTTTGGACCCCAGAGAGCAATCCTGTAGAGATGCTCAGGAAGCAGCATAAACCATTCTCCCCAGAATGACCCCACCAGTGGAGCAGGAAGCAGTGGGGCCATAATTCCCCGGCATTTCCAACCTGCTTGGCTTACACAGAGAGGTCCTCTGAGTCTCTAAGGGAAGCCCCTCAGGGCTGGCGCCGTCAGACCCCCAGGATAGGGACTGGTGGCCTGGCAGTGTCTGCTACAACTGGCTCTTCCTCTTCAACCTTTGGATCCCAACCCAGGTGAACTTTCTCGTAAATGTCTGTCACTAATCACAAAAGGGACTAGACAGAAGAGGACAAGTGGCTCCAGGCAACCATCTCCCAAGAAAAACAAGTCAGCAGTGCAACATCACCTCTACTTTTTGAACTGATCAATTAGGTAAATCTCACTGTATACAACCTAAGGTCCTGCAATTTTTCTCTGTGAGCAAAATTCTTGTAAATTCAATATTTTTTGCAGAGGTTTTTAAAAGGACCCCCTTGCCCTGGCCGGTTTTGCTCAGTGGTTAGGGCACATACCTCAGTTGCAGTTTGTCCCCAGCCCCGGTTGGGGTTGTGTGGGTGGCAACCAGTCGATGTGTCTCTCTCATATCGATGTTTCTTCGCTCTCTCTCTTCCTCCCTCTCTCCCTCTCGCTCTATGAATGCAAAAAGTGTCGTCAGGTGAGGATTAAAAAATAAAAAAATAAAAGGACCCCCTTGAGACAACTTGGTAATGGCCCCTGCCATTTGTTCTGGGGCATTAGGATCTTTCAGAGAGACACAGACACGCTCATAGAGTAAATGCCCATTAACTTCAAAGAATGTTGATGCAAAACAGAATGTGGGCTCTCAGAGGCAGAGCGGACAGGCACTGAGGGAAGGAAGCCAGGGTGTGATGGGCCAGAGTGTGCTGCAGGGACACTTAATACAGAACCTGCATCCCTGGCTGAGATCAGTGCCATCCCAGGCTCCAGGCACAGTTGTGACTCAGCAGTTCACTTTCAACGTCCTCTGATTGTGTTTTTCATACCCCTCCCACCTCTCAGTCACTTCATCCTGGCCAAGTGACCAGACCAGGGCATTTCCTGGCCTCCCTCCACTCTCCACTACTAGGGGACAGCTTTCCAGTGGACCTCTTAGTTTTGAATTCTCTGTAGAGATGAGAGCCTGAGAGCCATCTTGTCTAACAGAAGTGAACAGTTGTTCATAACCAAAGAATGTGTAAACTGCTTTTACTAGTGGGCCCTTAGCCTCAGTAAAATGTGCTGTAAATGGAACCATGCTTCTTTTCCAACTCTTCCCTCTGACTCCTATCAAATTTCCATACTTTATTAAATCTCTGTGCTAGGACAGCACTTCTGGTGACTAGGAGGGAGGAGCCAGGATGCAGGGACGGGCAATAAAGAAAAGAGAAGGACTAGGTACTCAGGATAAACAGTGTGCAAGAACCTTACATGCATTCTCTTGGTTTCTCACAATGAGCCTGTGAGCAAAGGCACTATAGAAGAGGAAATTGCATGCCAGGGAGGTTCCAAGACTTGCCCAAGGTCCCACACCTGGAAAGTGGGGTTGAGGCAACAATGGTCTTTCCAAAAGGCTTACAACTAAAAGGCTTACTTTTACCAAACACAATTTGCATCTTAAAATCAGAACCTATGACCAGAGATTCAGATTACAAAAAGAGTCTCTCATTGGCTTAATTAATTCAAGGTGAAAGGCAGCATGGGATAAGTAAATGTTATACTATTAATCCTCCAAATAACTCAGGAGAAGGGCAATTTGCACCTGAATTTATACATATATTAACAAGAAACAGAGAGATAAGATACTGGATCAGTTAGTAGTGTCAGGTTGTTGTCTTGTTAACTTAAGCAACGTGGTAACTGTGACAATGTGCCTCTCAGGTGTCCTGCTGCAGTGGGTGTAATTGACCAAAGCCTCCAACTGCTATGAATCCAGGTGCTGATTTAATGTCCCAAGGCTTTGTGGAAATAGCTGCTCTCAGCCAATGACTGAGTACATCAGGGCTACTAAGGCAGGTCTGTTCCTTGAGACCCAGGCAATTTTGGCTTAAGGATGCCCATCAGACACACTGAAGCTTTTTGAAAGCTGCAATGCAAAGAATTTTGCCATCCAACTTTTCTTTCTTCCTTCCCTCTCTCCTCCATTGGAGTCAGCCCAGCATCTCAGTCTAAGAGTCTGCCAGCCTCCCCATTTTCTCTAATAAACTGCTTAGAAATCTAATTTCATCTTGGCATCTGCTGCTTGGAGGGCCTGGACTTATGCAGTCAATAAAAGGACTTTTTAAAAAGAATACAGGGCAGTCCATAAACTCTTAAGGAAAACTTTAGCTAGAAGTGACAGGAAGCAGGCAACCCCAGGAATCTAGAGAGTGAGAACTAATGGAAGTCAATCAAGTCACCACTACCAGCAAGATTAGTCCCACTCCTTTTCTGCCCCAAAGAACAGGATTTGACTGGCCTAGCATAGATCAGGAACCGACCTTTGGCGAGGTTTGAGAGGCCCGTTAAGGCTGTCTATCACAGAGGAAACATAGCTCCCTAAAGGAAAAATGGGAAAGAATGCAAGGCATGCTGGGTCGGCAAAGACAGCAAATGCTCTTACAGTGCCTGGTCCACAATTATTTGCTGAGTACTGAAGTGTCAATACAGAACCAAACTCCACTGAGTCTGTAACAGTCTAGCAGTGCCCTGCTCAGATGTCCTCATTCTTACTTTCTTGCCCTTTCTGCATTCCAACTGCCTCTATCTGCTTTTCTTTGTCTAAGAGTTTTCTCTGGCACCAGAGCTCCTAAATACCCCAGCCCCCTCATCCCTCTGGAGCATATCTACACTGTCTCCCAAAGGTACCAGGGGGACTGAGCTCCAGTGGCCCACAGTGGTAATTTACTTGATAACACACCTGTTATTGGCTGCCTTCCTTTCCTTGTCTTACATCCTCGTTAACCTACCAGGGTTTCCTTCATCGCTTAAGCAAACTACTTGCACTCAGATCCTTGCTCAGGGTCTATTCTTGAAGAACTCAAACTAAATCGTGGTACATTGATACAATGAGACACTACCCTGCAGTGAGAATGAATGATCTACAACTGCATGCAACAATACAGGTGAATCGTATACACATAATATGGAGCAAATAATGTCAGATACAAAATAGAGCATGCTTCCACCACAGGAACACCTGCTGACATGGAGCCTTAACAAGAATAAGAAACTGGCCCTGGCCGGTTTGGCTCAGCGGTTAGAGCGTCGGCCTGTGGTCCAGAGAGACCCAGGTTCGGTTCCCGCTAAGGGCACGTACCTGGGTTGCAGTTTGTCCCCGGCCCCTGGTTGGGTCGTGAGGGAGGCAGCCACTCAATGTGTCCCTTTCACATCGATGTTTCTCTCTCTCTCTTCCTCTCTCTCCCTCCCACTCTATCTGAACAAAAAATGGAAAAATGTCCTCCGGTGAGGATAAAAAAAAAAGAATAAGAAACTGTAAATATATAATAATTCCACCCCCCAAAACCACACATAAAAAGAACAGACTATATGATTCTACATTGAGTACAAAAGGCTACATGAATCTATGCTCTAAGTTGTCACCTCTAGGGGTGGGTAGTGACTGCGGGGGGTCAGGGCTAAAAGGAGGACAGCTGGAAATGTTCTCTTCCTAGGTCTGAGTGCTGTTTACAGAGGTGAGTTAATTTGGGAAAATTCATCAAGCCATACAACTATTATTTTTTCACAATTCTGTACACTATAAAAGATTTTATATGTTTTAAAAAGATACAATGAGCAAAAAAAGGATTGTGTGATTTATTTTTTTGTCTATCTGTCCATCCATTCATTTATCAAATAATCAAATCTGAGCTCCAGTTTTCATATGCATAATATTGAGTGAGGTTCTAGAAAATAACACTTATTTGTCACTTGAAAAGACATATAATAAATTCTGGATTTGATATACTCAGCCCCTTCAATATCAAGAATAAATTTCTTTAGTACCCCCTAAGCAAATGCAAACAGATGGGCAGAAACCCCAAGTGGTTTCAGGAGCTGTACTCCTATAATTAGTGACCAATTTATCACCTGACAACAGCTAATCACTCTGGAGTCACCTGCACCTAGCCTCCCTCTCTTCTCTCATTGGATTGGGTGCTTCTTATCTCGGGCACCTTCTGAGACCAGACTGGAGGCAGAGTTCACCTTTCTGCCCTCTTGAGTGTCTCCTGACAGCCCACGGCCTTCTCCTCAGGGGGAGGTACTGGGTGTTGGAGAGAGTTTCTAATTCACCACCAGAAAAGACTAAATCAGAAACATATTCCTTACTCATCTTTAACAAGTAGTTCTCATTGTCCTCCAGCAGAGGGCATTAGAGAAGAGCTGGCCAAGTCTGAGAAAGTTGACCAAAGTAAAATTTAATAAGCCAACTGCAATCTCACTTCCCTGCCACCTTGGTCCCTCTGAATCTTCCACTTCAGAATGCAGCCCTCAGCCCTGCTCCTGCTCATCTGACAAAGCAGGAAACAGACTACGGAACATTTTCCTAATCAAAAAATATATAAGTTGTTTATAGATGATGTGTAAGACTTTGAAGAGTTGCTTGGTGCTCTGAGCACTTTATGGTAATCCACAATCTTCCACAGGTCACACATTTCCATAAATAACTCTCCTCTTTTACCAACTCAGCACTTTTTTGTTCTTATTTTTTCTCCTTTGAGGGAAAATAAGGGTTTAAGGGGGAGGGCGGTAATGCAGGACAACCCAAAATACTACCACTAGAAGGATTATTCAAATCTTCACTTAATAAAGTGAGTTGTTTTGATATATCCAGATAGTAGTGTTACTATTATGTCAAGTAGTATTATTCTTTTAATTGATCCCTTAATTTAAATATATCCAAATGATTGATGATTTTAGCAAACATTTACAAAAGAAATGAATTTTTTAAAAATAAAGCACAGTTTACTAATTGTAAATATCTTTCTCTCTCTGGAGGCCTATAGAAGCTTCTCTCTATTCTTGGTAGTTAAAAGGAATGCTGGGGTGCACTGCCTCAACCCACTTTAGGAGTGAGACACTCATTCCCCCATCTGCTGACAGAGCTGCTCTTCACCTCTCACAGCTGAGGCCTTCTTTGGGAACTGACCTCAACCAAAGGGAACTATATTTTGTCCAATATCTGGACAATATGGAGTTAAATGGCTTGGTCCCCCTGCCTCAATTCAGGACAACGCTGAAAGGGCACCCTAGCTCCAGAGCTCCCTGTAAGGTCCACTGAGTCTTCGCCTTACCATAACCCCTGCTCCCAGGATCTGCCCCCATCACCCTGCCTGGTCTCTAGAATAAGAACTAGGCTCAAGTCACAACACAACCCAGTGGGGGAAGTGCAAGGTCTGCTAAATGAGACAAGGCACTATTTGGTGGTAAAGCTGTATGACCCGGTCATCATGTACCAGCAGAAGCCAGGATGCTAATCCTGGGACCACATCCTAAGAACGCTGGACCAAGAAGGGTAGAACAAGAAGTTGGATAATGGAGACAATTAATTTGAGAACACTCAATCATGATGTGAGATTGAACACCCAGCAATGATCCCAGAGGAAGGTGTTAACATACTGGTAGGGTGTGACTAGGAAGTCTGTAAAATGTGGTGGCCACACTAAGTGCAGTAGACATGGTAGAACTGTGATCGAAGGCTAATAAAGTGAGATGCCAGACTGTATATTCTATGTAAAGTCAGGAAACCCACTAGATGACCATGGGCCAAGGACTTGCTCAGAGGACATTCTTACATGATCAACACCCAGGGATCAATTCTCCCAAGCAATGGTGTGAATTTTTGCCAACCAGGAATGCATTACTGAGCTTTGATGTTTTTACTGGGGATCAGTCATGTAGGAATGGAGTGCCCATGTGGCTGACCTTAGTTACTTAGTCTCCAGCCACTCCAGAGGTCAAATTAATGCACCATGGCCTAAGTCCTCCCTGCCCCCCAAATCATTTTGTTAAGCATAAACTACCTGTGACTCAAGGTCCCAGGCATAAAATACTCTTATCAGGCAGGATATTCCAAGGGCTTGAGGGTTATCTGCTAGGAGCCAGTTGAGGGCCATTTTCTTTGGAATGTGCAGGATTTGAACACGCCAAAGCTGTAAAATTAACCCTTTACTATATATCAGCCAACAGGTGTCTTGCTTATTCTAAACAACCAAAAAGAAATCAAGAATGGACAATCAGGAGACTGAGAATAGTTCCCAAAAGTAGGACACTATCCCTTGCCCAGTTTTAGGATTTGAGTCGGTTTTGAAACCTGAAGCCCACTGTGTAAAAAAGAGACACTTGGTCCCTGGGAGAAAGGACCCTGCCATACCATGACAAGAGTATATGGTATTATTCCCCAGACCATGCCTAAAGGGATCTACAGCCACTTACTCAGGTAACTGTACACAGGGAAAAGGGAATATCCAAGCTTTCAAGGACTGTTAAACACAGGGACTGAATAGGCATTGATACTCAGGGACCAAAACATCATTGTGACCCCTCATTAGACAGAATGCACATAGGGAACAGGCAGAAAATGAGGTCCAACTCACAGTGGGTCCACAGAGCCCAATGACTCAGATGGTCCTGAAAATATAATTGGAGTACGCACACTAAATAGTTGGCAGACCTTTCATACTCCTTCCTTGAACTGTGCAGTAAGAGATAAGAAGACCAAGGAGAAACCCTGGGAACTGCCTCCTCTCAAAACAATAAAATATATATTTTTAAAAAGCCACATTCAGCCCTGGCCAATGTGGGTCAGTGGTTGGAGTGTCAGCCTACACAACGAAGGGTCATGGGCTCATTCCCCAGCCCTGGTCTGGGCATGTGCTGGAGGCAACCAATCAATGTGTGTCTCTCACATTGATGTTTCTCTCTCTCTCTCTCTCTCTCTCCCCCTCCCTTCCCTCCCTCCCTCCCTCTCTCTCTCTCCCCTCCACCACCTACTCCTCCCTCCCTCCCTTCCACTCTCTCTAAAAATCAATGGAAAAAATATCCTGGGGTGAGGATTTTTTTTTAAAAGTCACATTCAGTGATAATTGTAAGGACAGAAAACAGGCCCTTCTTTTCTTTGTGGTGGTTTTGCCACTATTTATGAGAAGCACCTGGTAATTAAACATGGAGATTGCTGACTCTTCTGATCCAAGCCACTCCTCTATTCAACCAGTGGGACAGATAAGGGCTGTGCTCAAAACTGCATTTTCCCCCACCTCCTCCTCCCAGCTGTTTTAATAACTCCAGGATGATTTGCACTAAAGAGCCGCTAATTAGTAGAAAGTTCCCTTCCCCCTCGCCTTCAGACAAGCTTCTCCCTTTCTAACTCTTTATAGCTTTTGCTCTGAGCCTATTTTACAGGCTAGAGTAAATGCTGATAAAGATATCTCCTTAGGACAGCGGTTCTCAACCTGTGGGTCGCAACCGCTTTGGGGGTCAAACGATCCTTTCACAGGAGTCGCCTAAGACATAACAGTAGCAAAATTACAGTTATGAAGTAGCAACAAAAATAATTTTATGGTTGGGGGTCACCACAACATGAGGAACTGTATTAAAGGGTCGCGGCATTAGGAAGGTTGAGATCCACTGCCTTAGGACATCTGCTGGACTGACTCCTGGAAAGCAAACAATCAGTGAATTCTCAAGACAATCCCTGGCATTTGGGCATTTGGTCAACTTCAACACAATCTCCCTCTCTGCACAGCTGCCATTTACTCCCTCAAACCCCCAATAAAAGAGCAACTCTCTGTCTTTGTTGCCCTGTATGGCCTATCAATACACCAGCCCTTTCCTCCCTTAGAAAGTAAAGTAAATGTCCTCCCTGCATTTCTTCTATTTCTTTATGAATTCTTTCATAAGCCCATGTCACCGGCCAAACCCTAACATTTTGGTGGCCCATACAAAAAGTTAATTTCTCTTCTCCTCCAACTTCTGGAACTTGCAACTAGGGGAGCAGAGGGAAGCAGCAGTTTGTCTAGGCTAACACCCGAATCCAGTCTCTGGAAGTTTGGTTCCTTTCTTTCCCTTTAATTTCATGGACTCTCTCCTTAGTGCCCACTTCTCTTTGGTCAGCAATCGGTAAGTCTCATTGATTCTGGGGACACTAACTGCCTCTAGGTTTGGAATAAGCAACAGTCACTCTCCTTGCTAGTCTCTGTCCTCAGTGGGATGGAAAACCTGGCACCAAGTTTGTCACTCTGGGATTCAGCTGTGAAGGACACTTGCAGCCATCTCCCTGCTAGTTTCAGTCTCTTGCATCTGGATCAGATCTCTAGGTTTGGTCCACTCTCAGATTCAAGAAAGCTTGATTCTGGGGACGGATCTACGGTTTGGTCTGACTTGAGTCCCTGGGGACGCCTGGAACTCAATGTAGATCTAGGTCGTCTGAGTTGAGGACACCCATCTCAGACTTTCACTGCACTCTCAGCCTTTTCCTTGGCATGTTATTTACCTAAGAAGTTCTTCCTTTTTTCTCTTTTCCTACTTTTCATCATGGGCAATGCTCAGTCAACCCTACCTAAGAACTCCCCATAGGTTTGTCTCCTTAAGAACTGGAAGGCTCTAGGATGATTCCAAAATGCTGGCAGAGTGAATGGAAGCTACACAGACCATCATCCAGGACCAAACTGGAATTACAACTAAAATAAAGACCAATCGTCCGGAAAAAGCAACAGAAAAGCAGCTTGCAAGGACCATACAACCAGGGACACTGAATCGATCCTGGTAGGATTGAGGAGGCACGAGAGGGGGGCTGGGAGCCCAAGGACAGCAGCGGTCTTAGCTGTGAGCACCACTCTTGGGATTAAAGCCCAAGCCGGGTCCACAGCACAGAGGGCCGGGACAGAGCACTAAAATAGCCACAGCCACTCACTTTGGGCTCTGGCAGAGGGAGGGCAGACTGGACTGGAACTGTGTGGGGACACTCAGGATTTGGAGGGTGCTCAGAGCTTTTGCTGCATTGCGGCCACGCAGGACAGTGGCCATCATACTCATTCCCAGGGCTCTGGGGAGAGGCAGAAGCCCCTCCCTCAGAGATCCAGGCACACCCAGGTGGGCCATTGAAATGCAAATTGAAGCTCAATAACTACCAGCATCTGCCCCAACCTAAGGAAATCCTCCCACGCTGAACACCTGAGGGAGGTTTTCATTCAACTGAAAACCCAAGCCTCTTCAAGTAGCCACGACTAATAGCCTCTAGGCAAAAAGCTAGATAACTTAACCTTTTCTGGGCTTGCAAATCTACCCAGGAAAGTAAGACTCAACAGTGGCATTTAACGTGGGTCCTCCCATGCTCATCCAAACCCAGTAGAGGGAGCCACAAACAGCAGAACACCAACATCCACAGGGAAAATTTGGCAGGCTCCAAAACCCACTGAGATAGCCAAAATGGTGAAACAAAGAAACAGATCCCAAATGAAAGAACAAGAGACTTCTATCTAAGATAACATAAATGAAATAGAATTAAGCAAGTTAACAGAGCTAGAATTCAGAGCCGTGATCTTGAGGAAGCTCAACAGCATGAGTAAGGACATCAACACATTTGAGTAAAGACATCAACACCATGAGCAAAGACATAGAAACATTGAAAACCAACCAAGTGGAAATGAAGAAGCAGCAAGAAGAAATGAAGAATGACATAGCAGAAATGAAGAACACATTGGAAGGACTAAACAGCAGAGTAGAGGAAGCTGAGGACCCGATCAGTGAATTAGAAGACAGGGTAGAAAAAAATCAGCCAATCAGAAAACCAAAAGGAAAAAACAATGAAAAAACAGGAAGACATCTTAAGAGAACTGTGGGACATCTGGAAACGTAATAATATTCACATCATTGGAGTCCCTGAAGAAGAAGAAAATGAGCAAGGGTTAGAGAATATATTTGAAGAAATAGTGACAGAAAACTTCCCTAATTTGGCGAAGAAAGAAAGCATTCAAGTTCAAGAAGCACAGAGAGTCCCAAGTAAAAAGAACCCAAACAGGCCCACACCAAGACACATAGTAATTAAAATGCCAAAAATTAAACACAAAGAGAGAATCCTAAAGGCAGCAAGAGATAAGCAACAGGTTACCTACAAAGGAACCCCCATAAGGCTATCAGCTGACTTCTCCACAGAAACACTACAGGACAGAAGGGAATGGCATGAAGTAATCAAGGTCATGAAAAATAAGGATCTGAATCCAAGACTACTCTACCCAGCAAGGCTATCATTCAAAATAGAAGGTCAAATAAAGAGCTTCCCAGACAAAAAAAGGCTAAGGGAATACATTAGCACCAAACCAGCACTGCAAGAAATGTTAAAAGGACTGCTGTAATTAGTAGAAGAAATAGGAAGGAAAATAGAACCACACCAAACAAAAATGGCAATAAATAAGTACATATCAATAATCACCTTAAATGTAAATGGATTGAATGCTCTGATAAAAAGACACAGAGTAGCGGATTGGATAAGAAAGCATGACCCATATATGTGTTACTTACAAGAGACCCAGCTCACAACAAAAGACTCACATAGGCTGAAATTGAAGGGATGAAAAAAAATCTTCCAAGCAAACAGAAAGGAAAAAAAAGCTGGGGTAGCAATACTCATATCTGATAAAATAGATTTCAAAATGAAGGCGATAAATAGAGGCAAAGAAGGCCACTACATAATATTGAAAGGATCTACCCAACAGGAATATATAACCTTGGTAAACATATATGCACCCAATATAGGAGCACCAAAATATACTAAAAATCTTCTGGAGGACTTCAAAGGAGAAATCGACAGCAACACGATAATAGCAGGGGACTTCAACACCCCGTTGACATCACCGCATAGATCCTCTAGACAAAAAATTAACAAGGAAACAGAGACTCTAAATGAAGCACTAGACCAAATGGATTTAATAGATATCTACAGAGAATTACACCCCCAAACTACAGAATTCACATTCTTCTCAAGTGCACATGGGACATTCTCAAAGATAGACCACATGTTAGGACACAAACAAAGTCTCTACAAGTTCAAGAAGATTGAAATCATATCAAGCATCTTTTCAGATCACAATGGCATGAAACTAGAAATCAATTGCAGCAAGAATATGCAAAGACATTTGAACACTTGGAGGCTAAATCGTATGTTATTAAACAATGAATGGGTTGCTGAGGAGATCAAGGAAGAAATTAAAAACTTCCTGGAAACCAATGAAAATGAACACACAACAAAAAATCTATAGGATGCAGCGAAAGCAGTTCTGAGAGGGAAGTTCATAGCACTCCAGGCCAACTTCAAGAAACAAGAAAAATTTCTACTTGACTATCTAACCTCACAACTTAAAGAACTAGAAAGCAAACAAAAAGAAAACCCCAGAGCAAGTAGAAGGAAGGAAATAGTAAAGATCAGAGCAGAAATAAATGACATAGAGACCAGAAAAACAATTCAAAGGATCAATGAAACAAAGAGTTGGTTTTTTGAAAAGATAAACAAGATTGATCTTGTTTTGATGGACCCTTAGCTAGACTCACCAAGAAACAAAGAGAGAGACCTCAAATATACAAAATCAGAAACGAAAGAGGAGAAGTAACAACTGACACCACAGAAATACAAAGGATCATTAACAAATACTATGAACAGTTATATGGCAACAAATTCGACAATCTAAGCGAAATGGACAAATTTCTAGAAACACATAGTCTCCCAAAACTGGAACAAGAAGAAATAGAAAACTTGAACAGACCAATAACAGCTAAGTAAATTGAAGATGTAATCAAGACTCTCCCAGCAAACAAAAGCCCAGGCCCAGACGGCCTCCCGGGGGAGTTTTACTGAACATTCAAAGAAGCACTAACACCAATTCTCCTCAAACTATTTCAAAAAATTCAAGAAGAAGGAAGACTTCCAAACTCGTTTTATGAGGCCAGCATAATTCTAATTCCAAAACCAGAAAAAGACACTACAAAGAAAGAAAACTACAGGCCAATATCCCTGATGAACATAGATGCCAAAATCCTAAACAAAATACTAGCAAATCAGATCCAGCAATACATCAAAAAAATTATTCACCATGACCAAGTGGGATTCATCCCAGGGATGCAAGGCTGGTTCAATATTCGCAAATCAATAAATGTGATACCACATAAACAAAATGAAAGATAAAAACCACATGATCATATCAATAGACGCTGAAAAAGCATTCAACAAAATCCAGCACCCATTTCTGGTAAAAACGCTCAGCAATTTGGGAATAGAGGGATCATATCTTGATATAATGAAGGCCATATATGAAAGACCTACAGCCAACATCATACTCAATGGGCAAAAATTAAAAACATTTCCCTTAAGAACAGGAATAAGACAGGGATGCCCACTTTACCACTCTTATTTAACATAGTACTGGAAGTCTTAGCCACAGCAATCAGACATGAAGAAAAAATAAAAGGAATCCAAATTGGAAAGGAGGAAGTGAAACTGTCATTATTCACAGATGACATGATATTATACATAGAAAACCCTAAAGACTCCATCAAAAATCTACTAGACTTAATAAATGAATTTGGCAAAGTAGCAGGATACAAAATTAACATCAAGAGCCCTGGCTGGTTTGGCTCAGCGGTTAGAGCGTTGGACTGCGGTCCAGAGAGACCCAGGTTCGGTTCCCGCTAAGGGCATGTACCTCGGTTGCAGTTTGTCCCCGGCCCTGGTTGGTTGTGTGGGTGGCAGCCACTCGATGTGTCCCTTTCACGTCGATGTTTCTCTCTCTCTCTCTCTTCCCCTCTCTCCCTCCCACTCTATCTGAACAAAAAATGGAAAAATGTCCTCGGGTGAGGATTAGAAAAAAAAAAGAAAAGAAAAGAAATCAACGGCATTCTTATACACCAATGATGAACTCACAGAAAGAGAAACTAAAAAAAAAAAAATCCATTTACCATCACGGCAAAAAAATTAAGATACCTAGGAATAAACTTAACCAAAGAAGTAAAGGACCTATTTGCAGAAAACTACAGGACATTGAAAAAAGAAATAGAGGAAGATATAAAAAAAGTGGAAGCACATACCTTGTTCATGGATTGGAAGAATTAACATCATTAAAATGTCCATATTACCCAAAGCAATCTATAGATTCAATGCAATCCCCATCAAAATACCAGTGACATATTTGACAGAACTAGAACAAATACTCCAGAAGTTCATATGGAACCAAAAAAGACCCCGAATATCCACAGCAATCTTGAAAAAGAAGGACAAAGTAAGTGGGATCACAATACCGGACATCAGGTTATACTACAAAGCTACTGTAATCAAAACAGCCTGGTACTGGCACAAGAACAGGCATATAGACCAGTGGAACAGAACAGAGAATCCGGAAATTGACCCAAGACATTATGCTCAATTAATATCTGACAAAGGTGGCAAGAGCATACAATGGAGTAAAGACAGCCTTTTTAATAAATAGTGTTGGGAAAATTGGACAGCTACATGCAAAAAAATGAAACTAGACCATCAATGTACACCATATGCAAGAATAAACTCAAAATGGATAAAAGACTTAAATGTGACTCGTGAATCCATAAAAATCCTAGAAGAAAATGTAGGCAACAAAATTTCAGACTTCATACGCAGCAGAATCTTCACTGATACATCACCTAAGGCAACAGAAACAAAGGGAAAAATGAACACATGGGACTACATCAAACTCAAAAGCTTCTGCACAGCAAAAGAAATAACCATCAAAACAGAAAGGGAATCCACTGTATGGGAGAGCATAATTGCCAAGGATACATCAGATAAGGGGTTAATCTCCAAAATATATAGAGTGCTCATACAACTCAACAAAAGGAAGACAAAGAGCCTAATTAAAAAATGGGCAGAGGAACTAAATAGACACCTCTCCAAACAGGACATACAAATGGCCAAGAGACATATGAAGAAATGCTCAACATCACTAATCATCAGAGAGATGCAAATTAAAACAACAATGAGGTATCACCTCACACCTGTCAGAATAGCTGCCATCAACAAAGCATTAAAGAACAAGTGTTGGCGAGGGTGTGGAGAAAAGAGGACTCTAGTACACTGCTGGTGGGAATGCAGACTGGTGCAGCCACTGTGGAAAACACTATGGTGTTACCTCAAAAAAGTAAAAATTGAATTGCCATTTGACCCAGTGATCCCACTTCTAGGAATATACCCTAAGAAGCCTGAAACACCAATCAGAAAGAATACATATACCCCCATGTTCATAGCAGCACTATTTACAATGGCTAAGATCTGGAAACAGCCCAAGTGTCCATCAGTGGATGAATGGATAAAAAAGCTGTGGTACATATACACAATGGAGTACTATGCAGCTGTAAGAAAGAAAGCTCTCTTATCCTTTGAGACGACATGGAGGGACCTTGAGAGTATTATCCTAAGCGAAACAAGCCAAGTAGAGAAAGATAAATATCACATGATCTCACTTATTTGTGGAATATAATAAACATAACAGTCTGAGGAACAGGGTAGACCCAGAGATGTGGAAGTAGGGTACAGATTGACAACCCTCAGAAGAGGGGGTGGCAGGGGAGGGAAGAGATAAACCACAGAACTTATGCACATGTATGCATAACTTATGGACATGGACAACCAAGTCTGGGACGGGGTGTGGGGATGGGGAGGAGGGTGTCAATGAGGAAAAAAGGAGAAACATCTGTAACAAAAATAAATTAATAATAAAGAAAGAAAGAACTGGAAGGCCCTAGGACTTACTGACCTCAAGCCCAAGTGTTTGATTTTCTATTGCAATACAACTTGGCCACAATATAAATTAGATGACCAGATAATCTGGCCCCAGAGTGGCTCTCTTAATCATAACACCATTCTCCAGCATGATCTTTACTGTCGCCACCTCAGTAAATGGTCCAAGGTCCCTTATGTTCAGGCCTTCTTCAAACTCGCTCATCACCCTGACCTCTGTTTCTCTTGTCATATGCTCCTTCTCACTCCTTCCTCTTTACCTCCATCATCTTCATACTCAGATGATCTCACCCTATCCACACCCCCAATCCCCCTGTCTTATGGTCCTCCCCACCAGTCTCTTCTCCTGGTTCCCTGACGCCCCCTCCTTCTCTTCCTTTTACTATCCTTCTCCCTGTTTGCCTCCTTCTTCTGGCCATACTCGGTCAGGCTGACATTTTCAGGGGCCTTCCTCTCCTGTGACCAACTTCCCCTCCATGAGGTTGCAGGACACTATCCAAATTTATGTCCCTTTCTCTATGTCAGATCTCTCCCAGATTGAAGTTAAACTTGGAAGCTTTTTGACCAATCCATCTAAATGTACTAAAAAATCTGAAGACCTCACACTTTCTTATGACCTCTCTTGGAGAGATATCCACATCATTTTCTCTACCTTCACCATGACAGAGGAGAGAGGTAGTATTTGGACCAAGGCTAAGGAATATGCAGACAATCTTAATCAGAGGCAGCCCAACACTCAGGTTACTGTCCCCAATCAAGATTCTGATTGGGATTATCAGCATGAGTCCCCAAACCACAATAAATGGGATTATATGCTCTTCTACCTCACTGAGGGTATGAAAAGAGCTACTACCAAGTCCAACAACTGTGTTAAAGTTAAAGTGGTTACTCAGGGGCTGAATGAAAATCCTGCCCTTTTCCTCTCATGACTTTCAGACATCCTGCGTCTGTATACCAACTTAGATGCCGGCTCTAAGAAGTTGCCAGTCCATCCTGGCAATGCACTTTATCTCCCAGTCAGCCTCTAATATTTGGTGCAAGCTGAAAAAGCTTGAAAAGGGACCCCAGACCCCTCAATCTGAACTCCTTGGCCTGGCCTTTAAGGTCTTCAACAACAGGGATGAGGATAGGAGTGAGGAACAGAGGGAGCAGGATCTACAATGAGACCAACAGCAAAAAGAAGCATTCCAAATGCTAGCCACGGCTTTGGGTGGGGCTCTCCAGAGGCAGACTTACCAGAAGGGTTCAGATGAATAGTAAGAACAACACATTTCAATACCGGGGAAGAAGCCCTGCTTCAACTGCAAACAACTCTCCATCACAGATAAGCAAGTCAATTTTCCTATCAATATGGGAGTCGCTTACTCTGCTCTTTCTGAGTTTTTGGGTCCTCTGTTTCCCTTCCCTATGTCCATCATCAGGGTCAAAGGTAAGGTGCAATCCCCTTCCTGTACTCCTCAACTTCCCTGCTCACTGGGAGATCAGGTCTTCACTTACTCCTTCCTGGTCTTTCCAAACTGTCCCACTCCCCTCCTAGGGAGTGACCTCATGGTCAAATTAGGCACTCAGTTCCTCCTAACCCCTCAAGCCTCTTCTCTTGGCTTCCTAGGAATGACCTCTCTAGACACTCCCAAGGCCCTTCCCACCTCCATCCCTATTGAAATCTTATAGCAGGTACCTCCTGAGGGTTGGGACACTAGCACTCCAGGGCGAGCCCAACACTTACAAGCTATTTCCATTTTGCTCAAGGACCCTACTCATTTCCCTTGCTGAGCTTAATTCCCTCCCAAACAAGATGATCTTCAGGGACTTAAACCTCTTATTACTAAATTTCTCCAATCTGGTCTCCTACGGCCCACTAACTCCCCTTACAATACTCCCATATTGCCTGTCAGGAAGCAGGATGGTCCAAGACCTCTGAATTGTTAATGAGGCTGTTATTCCTCTACACGCAGTGGTCCTTAACCCTATACCCTTGCTCAGTTCCATTACACAAGTTTTCACAGTCCTTGATCTCAAAGATGCCTTTTTTACCATTCCATTAACATCTGACTCACAGGACCTCTTTACTTTCACTTGGACTGTCCAAGACACAGGACATTCACAACAGTTAACTTGCACGTCCCTCCCTCAGGGATTTCGTGACAGCCTCCATCATTTTGGACAAGCATTAGCACAAAACTAGCCACATTATCTCTCCCTGGCAGCACACTTCTCCAATATGTTGATTATCTTTTTCCCTGCAGCCCTGACCCCCATACCTCACACACCAACACTATCACTCTCCTCATACACCTGGTACAGTACAGATACTGAGTCTCGCCAGGTAAAGCTCAGATAAATCAGCCAACTGTTACTTATCTAGGATTCCTTTCTTCGCCAGGCTGGCGAGCTATTACCACCCAACGCAAGAAATTTACCACCTCTCTAGAGCCTTCACACTAAGAAAGATCCCCGGGTCTTCCTGGGTCTAACAGGTTACTTTCGTATTTGGACTCCACTGTATTGGCTTGCCAAGCCCCCACTGAGGACACTCAGGGGTCTGGATTACGAACCTTTAGGCTGGAAGTCACCCCTGCAGCAAGCTTTTTCCACCCTTAAAGAGGCACTAACTAAAGGCCCGGCTTTAGCCCTTCCCAACCTCGATAAACCATTCTTCCTCTACGTACACAAGAGAGGAGCTATTGCCCTTGGAGTCCTAGGTCAGAAGCATGGCCCTGACTTCAAGGCTATCACCCATTTCTCTAAGTACTTAGACACCACCGCCAAAGGCTGACCCTCTTGCCTTAGGGCTCTAGTTGCCACAGCTCTCCTCGTCACTGAGGCTAACAAGCTTACCTGTGGACAACCTACTCATGTCTACACATCTCACCAAGTCATTGACATTCTAAACAACAAAGTTTACCATTCGACTACTAGCCAAATTACCAGACTCTACTTGTAAACAATCCCTCTATAACTCTTCTCTCTTGAGCCATACTTAATCCTGCCACTCTCCTCCAAGCCCATCTCAAAATCTCAAACATATTTACCTAGAAATTTTAGAACAATCCCCCACAGTAAGGCCCAAACTTTCTGACTCCAATTGTCCTCCCCAGACCACAGCTGGTTTATAGACAAGAGTAGCTATACCTTAAACTCTAAGGCTTAGAGGAACACAGAAGGGCAGTACATGCTATAGTTACTACTACCCACACAGTCGAGAGTACCCCTTTACCTCCAGGCACCTTCGCCCAAAAGGCTGAATTTATAGCCCTTACCAGAGCCCTGCAGTTAGGCAAAAATTTAACACTCAGAATCTACACTGATTTTAAATATGCTTTTCACATCCTACACTCACATGCTGCCATCTGAAGGGATCGTAGTCTCCTCACTATACAAGGATTATCAATCAAACACACAAAACTCATTTTACAACTCATATAGGCAGTCAAACTATCCAAGCAAGTTGTAGTTACTCACAGCAAGCCGCAGCAACACTCACAGTCCTTTGAGGCCCTAGGAAGCAACCAGGCTGACAAGGAGGCTAAACAGGCTGCAGCCTTCCCTTTTCAAGCCACCCAAGTCTTCTCCTTTCCGGACCTCTCTCCTAATTACACCACTGAAGAAATCACCAAGCTGGGGCAACCTGGACAGGGCTCTGTCTCTCTCTCCAAGGGAAAGTCATTCTATCCACACAACAGGAGTCTCTAATTCTTTTTTTTTTTTTTTAACCTCACCCGAGGATAAAGTGGGAGAGAGGCAGAGGGAGAGAGAGAAACATTGATGTGAGAGAGAGACACATCGACTGGTTGCCTCCTGCGAAACCCTGACCAGGGCCAGGGACCAAACCTCACCGAGGTATGTGCCCTTGACCAGAATTGAATCCTCAACTCTTTGGTCTGAAGGTCGATGCTCCAACTGCTGAGCCAAACCAGCCAAGGCAGGAGTCTCTAAGTCTTAACAATATTCATAACTCTCTACATATTGGAAGCAGACCCCTCAAGGCACTCTTATCACCCACCACTTCTCCTTTGCAGTAACTTAGAGGACAAACTAAAACACATCACCAAAGGCTGTTCCATCTGTCGCCAAGTCAGCCCTAAGGGGCATCTCAGACTTCCACCCTCTTTCCCTACCCATCAACTCAGAGGTCATCTCCCGGGACAGGACTGGCAACTAGATTTCCTCCACATGCTCACACACAAGAAATATAGAGAACTTCTTACATTAATAGACACCTTCTCAGGATGGTTAGAAGCCTTTCCCACTAAGACCAAGTAGGCTTCTGAAGTCACTCAAGTCTTTCTTCAAGAAATAATTCCCAGGTTCGGGCTCCCTACCTCCCTTCAGAGTGATAATGGCCCAAGTTTTACTTCTCAGATCACCCAACAGGTTTCATAAGCATTTGGCATTTCCTTCAAGCTACATTCAGCCTAGTATCCTCAGTCATCGGGTAAAATAGAAAAGGCTCAATTCCTGCACTGGCCAGTTTGGCTCAGCGGTTAGAGCATCAGGCTGTGGACCAAAGGATTGCAGGTTCTATTCCTGGTCAAGGGCATGTGCCTGGGGTTCAGGTTCAATCCCCAGCCCTGGTCAGAGTCATGCAGGAGGCAACCAATCAATGTGTCTCTCTCACATCAATGTTTCTCTCTCTCCCTCCCTCCCACCCTCCCTTCTGCTCTATCTACAAATCAATGGAAAAATATCCTCTTGTGAGGATTAACAACAACAAAAAAAGTTAGTTCCAACCACAGAGGAAAAAAAAAGAAAGAAAAGGCTCACTCCACCTTTAAGCAGCAACTCACAAAACTCACTTTAGAACTTCACCAAAGCTGGGTAAAACTCCTTCCCTATGCCCTCTTTAGGCTCCAAATAACCCAAGGGCGCCTCTCCATCTTAACCCCTTTGAACTCATGTATGGGTGATCAGCCCTCCTCTGAATCTTTACCTCTATGCCCCCACCTCCACCTCCATCTCCATTGGGGGATTATTTGGCTATACCAGAGCTCACCAGGCAGCTTCTCTGGGAATATGCCAATGTTCACCTTCCTCAGCCTCTCAACCTAGAAAGCCCTAAGAATTTACAACCAGGGGACTGGATCCTACTTAAGGGCCTCCCGGGACAGACCAAACCTCTTCAACATCCATGCAAATGTCCTTTCTGAATAATTCTCACTACCCCTAATACAGCTAAACTCCTAGGAATTCCCTCGTGGATACATCTCTCTCGGCTCAAGCCCACTGATCCACCAGATGACTTCAAGCCCTCTTCATAGAGACCACCTGAGGAGCCACCTATCTATGGCTGCCAACCTGTAACAGACACCAGGCTTCGACTCATCTGTCAAAAGCCCTCACTCTGAACCATAAGCCCCAACAAAATCTGACATGCTCTTGTACTTCTGGTTAATTATTTTCCTAATTTTTCTCCTCATTTTCCTCCTCGCCCTCTACAAATGCCGACACAATCCTGTGCACATCTTGGAACAATCTCTTCATCCATGTTGGGTACCTTAATCTTCATTTTTCTATCAACCATAACCCCTCAATTGTTATTCCACACCCTTATTTACCCACAGTTCAAGAAGCTCTCAACCTCCTTAAAATTCATAAAACATCTCAATCCTATGCTAACTGTTGGATATGTGCCAACATTTCCCTTCAATATGGACTAATTGCAGTTCCTATCCCATCCACAGAACAGAATCAACTAGAAGCATATCTAGCCCCTTTCAACTACAATAAGCCAGGCTGGATAATAAACCCCAGAATTCGTCCAACTATAAATTGTATACTCTTAAGCCAGCTACACTGCAAAACTCATCTTAATCTTCAAGGGCCTATATTTACCTCATCTCTCTTACACAACCAGCCCTCATTTGTTTCTCGGCAACCTACTATCCAGGCCCTCATGTAAGCATTTTTAATAATCAAATCACTGCCTGTAGCCAAACCTTCACTCTCTCCCTTACCTGGACTTAGATAATAATACCTGCTAATTATTACCCTGATTCTCTTTTTTATGACATATTTTTTCCCAAGCCTCCTAACATTACCACCAACTGGAAGTTGGCCACTTGCTCTGGAACTTCTGTCTGTCCTTCACCACCTCATCTTTCCCCTTTTAGGGACACAATTTTTTTATTCCAGCCCAGCAACATTAACCTAACAGGCTGTAAGAAATTAGATTCACCCTTTGCAATGGGGTGGAACCCTACAATTGCTTCCTTCAACTGAGCATTCAATTTCTCTTCCATCCCCTCACAAATATGTCTACTTCCTCTTGTTGGAATGACCTTAGCCTCTATATACGAAGGCTTTGCAACCTGTGCTAGAAAAATAGGTGAGTCATATTTCAACATCTCTGTAGATGCCTACCTTGACCCTCATAATCAAACCTACTTCCTCTGCAGGACCAATGCCTACCTATGCCTTCCAGCAAAATGGATTGGAACCTGTACCTTTACTTATATCTTCCTAGACCTTACCCTCATTAATGAGATTATACCTCTCCCTCTGTACTCCCAAAATCTCCAACACAAGCAAAGGGCACTAGCAATTCTCACAATCATAGGAATCATAGCTGGCACAGCAGGCCTTCTCAATTCCAAAACTCTCCCTCAAAATTAGTCAACTGTCAATTTTGCAAACCAAATTACCATTCTATAGGAACAAATAACTTCCTTAGTAGTTGTTGTTTTACAAAATTGATGAGCCTTAGACTTAATAACGGCAAATCAGGGAGATGCTTGTACTATGCTTAGGGAAGATTGTTGCTTCTTTGTTAATCATTCAAAAGCAGTTCAAACAAACTTTTAAAATATTCTTTTTTTTTTTTATCCTCACCCGAGGACATTTTTCCATTTTTTGTTCAGATATAGTGGGAGGGAGGAAGGGAGAGGAAGAGAGAGAGAGAGAAACAACGTGAAAGGGACACATCGAGTGGCTGCCTCCCACACAACCCAACCAGGGCCTGGGACAAACTGCAACCGAGGTACGTGCCCTTAGCGGGAACCGAACCCGGGTCTCTCTGGGCCGCAGGCTGACACTCTAACCGTTGAGCCAAACCGGCCAGGGCAAACCTTCAAAATATTCTTAAAAAGGCTAATGATCTTTATGAATAGAGAAATCAGGGTTTTGACCGGTGAGACTTTTAAATTAATGTCTGGTCATGGTTTTCCTGGCTCACTTCCATCCTTAGACCTTCAGCATCCCTTCTCTTCACACTTATTTTTGGCCCCTGCATTCCTCTAACTTATTTTATCCAAGATCGCATACAAGCCCTCGGTGCCTCTTTACAGCACAATCACCACCACACCACAGCTCTCGCCTTTAGGACTGCCCAATATCAGCCCCTCCCTCTAGGTAACTCCTATTCAAACTCACAGGCAGGGACAACTCCATGCCCCTAACTCAGCAGGAAGTAGTTACAAAAAATTGACCTTCTTCCATGTTCCCCAGCTTCGAGTCCATTGTTAGGAATAACAATTTCAATACTCAGAGAGGGAAATTGTAAGGACAGAAAGCAGGCCCTTCTCTTCTTTGTTGTGGTTTTTTCCACTATTTGTGAGAAGCACCTGGTGATTAAACATGGAGATTACTGGCTCTTCTGATTCAAGCCACCCCTCTATTCAAC